>JASFAX010000020.1:0-1200000 GCA_030737875.1 Allium sativum
GTAAAATACGTTTTAAATGGAAATCGGCAAAAAATATATATATATTATGTATATTTAATGGCTTGAATAGAATGCGCCGCGCTGCGACCATTTGCGAATTTTGACCATTGACTTCGAATTGATATTATGGAAGATCCGACCGTTGGATTCTCCTAAAACTAGAAACTTGGGTTCGTATCGGAAAAGGGCTTACCAACGAATACAAGAGATTTGAAATCTAACGGTTGGATTTGGAATTATGTCCAAATCAAATTTGGAAAAGGTCACTGTAAGCGCAGTTCGACGACCGTTTATGGAAATCGACTGTATGAGCCTTGATAAAATTATTAAAAATATCAATAATTTATGTGAAATCATAATAAATGATTTGGAAAGAATTTGGATGAAAAATTCCACGTTTGTAAAGATAAAAATATTTTTTATCAAAATGAAATAGTTATGAACTAGAATTATAATCCAATATTTTTAAATAAATAAATTGGATTTGAAATGTTTTAAAAATTAACCAGAATTTCCAATACATGAATCGGAATGGATTTGAATCGATGTTATCTTCGGGATATTTTGATATTGGAATTCGTGATTATACGGATATTGTGGAGGAATTTTGAAGATATATTTATCGTTATTCCCAATACGACATTTGTTGATTTCAGAATTTGATATTGAATATAAACCGATATACTTTCTATTCAGAGCCTTGTATTTAATATTGAATTGGATTTTGGGTTTGTCGTGAACGGTGTCTTAAATAACACTGTTCTTAAACCCAGTTGAGAAACAAAAAAATATTTAATTAAGATTTAGTGAAGTTTCCAATTAATTAATATTTAATTGGAATTGAATAAAAGAACTAGATTTTGGGTTTGTCGTGAATGGTGTCTTAAATAACACTGTTCTTAAACCTCGTGTGAAAAGAATAAAGCTTTTAATTAAGATTGTTAGACTTTCCAGTTACTTAACATTTAACTGGAATAAAATGGGATGTGAATTGGGTTTATTGTGAACTGTGTTTTTAACGACATTCGTTCTTTAACCCGATTTACAATGAAATGTGATTTGAAATTTATAAATCTTTTTATTAAGATTTAATGGACATTTTTCCAAAGTAAAGTTTTTCCAATTTAATATATTAAACTGGAATTGAATGGAATTTGATTTGGTAACAATCGAAGTGAACTTATGTGGAGGAAGACTGTTAATATATATGGAATTTAAAAGGCTTTGTCGTTATTCCATTTATATTATTAGTCGGATACGGAAATTGATATCGATTATATATTGATTTATTTTCCGTGAAGATTCCATTTTTATGGAAGAGGATTTGGGTTTATCGTGAACTATGTTTTAAATGACATTAGTTCTTTAACCCAGTTAAAGACAGGATTACATGTGTATCATTGTATTTCGAACTGTATGGTTGATCATTGCTAAATATATATTTGTTTGGTGGTGGAGAATTTATTCCCGTACTTAACACCCTTCTCTAAGACGTACGAGCTTAGAGATTATATATAGGCAGAAATCTGTAGTACGGTGTAGAATGTCGATGTGGCATGTTTGTTTTTCCAAATTTAAATAATCATTAATATTGATTTTTGGGAAGATTAAAACCAAGTGGTGTTTTAATGAATCTTTAATTAGATTGAAATGCGAATGTGATAATTTAAATTATCAATTTAGGAAATGATCGAGAGCGGAGTATCACCAGTTTTGCTCCAAGCGATAGTTAAATCTTTAATTAGATTTGAACGGGAAATGGTAATTAATTTTACCAATAACACCATGGTGTTAGATATGAAGTATTACCTGTTTTTCTTCATGGGATGAATAGGTTGGGATTGGGAAATAAAATAAATAATTACTTTGGTAAGGATCGCTAATCCCGACTAGTTTGGATAGACCTTAATTTGGTTTGAACTGATATCCAAAGGAAGATTGCAGAATAAATTTAAAGAATTTATTTTTGATAAAATTAATGGGAACCTTTCCCAAAGGATATGAATATTTAAATAAAAGAATATTCAGAATTGTAATGAGGCGTATGTTGTGTTTTGTAGCACTTGTTTATTATATACGCGAGTTATTCGGAAAGGCCGGGTTTATACCCATTCTGAATAACTGATTCGACGATAAGTCGACGCTGAAGACGGTGGTTAAAGACCGGAGGTCTTCACATCGTTTGGATGATTACTGATGTCTTGATTAGGCTGTACACCCAAGACAAGGTAATGAGTGGTGATCGTCCAGACGTATTTGGAGATCGACCGGATATGCTAGGACCTCTATCATGTATTGGACATATGGGATGATGAATAAGGTGCCTCCGGTTCGTTAAGACCCAGAATGAACTAGTAAATGGATGTGTTTCTGACATTGGATTTTATTCTGTGTTGATTGATCTCTATTAAATATATATCCGTTTTGCGGTGGAGAATTTATTCTCTTGCTTAACACCCTTCTCTGAGACGTACGAGCTCAAAGGTTATATATCGATAGACATCAGTTGCATGGCGTGAATTTCCTGTGTGGCATGCGGAGACGCAAATGATCAAGATTTCTATTGAAAAGCAGAGTCTTTTGGTTGATGATCATAACACAACTTTAATATAGCATAGCTTTTTGTATAGCGTTAATCCGCGAGACTGACACCTCGGTATGGGTCAAAAACGGAATAAGGGACCATTGGGAGAACATGACATTTCTTTCTAGCTATGGGTGTTGTCATGGTATGGAGCCCAAACATTTATATTTTTACCTATGTTGATGAAGGAAAGTGAGGTGCCTCGGATATATCGGTTACCACAGAGCCGATGGATTGGTCCGATAGGACTAGGAAACGTGTGTTCAGGAATTGCCAATCCTCAAACATAAGAGTGGACCGGCTCAACTGATCCAAGGGTTGCCCAGAGTGCGTAGTCCTGATACACTTGCTAGAGTGTCTCAAAGCGGTTAGGAGTACATCCCTTACCCAGACTCATGACGGAAATCCAATTTCCGATGCGTGACATTTCGGTTTTAGTTGTAAACCTGTATGGCGACATAGTAGCACTATGGTTGATACATTTATAATTGAAGCTATTTTATACACTATGCATTTATAATAGTATCCAATGATTTGTTTTAAACGTACCAAATATGTTTGGCTATTATAAGGTAAAACTCTATCCTCCGGCTTGCATTGCATTGTGTGATGGGACCTGAGTCTTATAGTAGCTTCATTTTTCCAAAAAGCATTGCGCTGTTTGTTTTATGCACTGGTATTCTTGGGAGGAAACCTGTTCCATGTTATACGGCGTGGTCCCTTGATTTACTCTATTTTAAAGTAAAGTTTTAAATAACTATTTTAGTTCTCAAACTAGTCACATGACTGACCTGGAGTTTATTGTTTTAACCTAAACTCAGGGTGCCCCTATTTTCCACACGGGAAACTAGTAGTTTTGGTTTTGCAAATATTATATTCACAGGATCCTAGTTTACAGCTGGAGCTATATTCGAAACGCTCTATATCCGTGTATTTCTTTTAGTTGTGTTTTGTATTATTTTCCGCTGCATTGTAATTTGTAAATCTTTGATATTTATCAAATATATATTATTTGTTCATACTCTGTATATTCCTGTACTCTGATGTAAATTTTTGTAATAAGTAATGAAATTTTCTTCTGTTTGAGTTCAGATTTGTCGTGTTCTCAACTCAATCTGGGCTTTCCCTTATGGGCGAGTTTGGGTCATTTTAGAGGCCATCTCCCTGGTAGGCCATATAGTGGACCACATCCTGATCCGCTATACGTCTACACCAGGGAGACCACCCATCCTGAGAAGACAATATCCAGAATAGCTGTTAACAAAGCCCACAAATGCTCAAAAGACTCAACCAAACAAAACGAGTCACTAACGACACAAAAACTACCTCGTAATGACTCAACAAAGCAAACAACCCCAAGATCCATACACACCAATCAAAATCAGCCCACCACATAAGAAAATGGAAATGGAAATAGAGACTACACAGTCCAATAAAAATCCAAAAAGCATCGACAACTATTGCAAATGGAAATAGAGACCATACCCAGCAAATGGGATCGATCAAGTCCAGTGTAAAGGACAGACCAACCACATCGATAGGGAAAAGCTCAAAACTAAAAGGAACAAAAGGCAACCGTGGTAGGAGGAAGCACATGCAAAACGATCAAAACACACATGACCTATCATTCCGATTTCCAAAGTAGGATACACAATGATAGGGAGCTCACACGAACGGGCGACATCGCTCAAACTACCACATACCACACCATCCAGATACCAATCACTCATAACAAACACAACAGTAAAAGAAATATAGCAAGGTACATCAGAGTAAAGACGAATCTTTGTAAACAACAAGTGAACCTAAGAACCAAAGGAAGTTAATGAAACCGAACTAGCACCATGCAGTGCATGCATAACCCATTCATTCACAGTTATAACATAACCCATTCATCCACCGTTACACACAGTGCCTGCACCTGTAGCAAGACTTCTTCTTTAGTGCAAACATGAAGTGTAGCTTTCCCTGAAACAGTAGGAACAACCAGCTCATTAACAACTTAGATGTCACCTCCCCCTAAAACGGAAAATGCATGGGACAGTTCTAGCGTAGGGGAGCCAGCTTACTAACCAACGGTGGTACAAAATATGGAACAGCCAACGACGGTGAAAAAAGAGAACCGAAAGCTGGATCAGTACTGATTGGCCTCCTCTTGTGGCGAGACTTATGTACTCATTGTCGAGAGTCGTTCAGCAGCTCACTAGCTCCAACATCAAGCTCCATAACAATTTCATAACGATTGATGAAGGGAGGGGTGATCAAATCCCCAACCCTGGCTCGAAAGGCCGACAAAGACAACTTTGCCAAAGCCCGGACCAAAAACTCCTCCGCAAACCAAAGAACCGACAAAAAACCATGTTCAGCCATAATAGAAGAAGCACAATCTGACCTGAAGCTCAATCGAGGGTTGAAGGGGGGGGGGAGTGATTAAATCCCCCTTTTCTTGATTGTCATCAAGACAGCGGGGCTATCCCCGTACCTCAACTACCGGAGAACGGTGGTAAAAACTACGCGGTGGCAAATTGCACACCAGCGCCAATTGGTAAAGGGGAGAAAGCTCCAGAAAATAACCCTCAACATCCAGGAAGCGATGGCGTAGAAGCCCAGCAAAGGACCTCAAAGAATACAGCCGTACCTCAGTCGTTGAAGACCCAGTGACAGTAATAGAAATCAGACCAACCGTCACAGCCTGAATCGATCGCACAATTTCCTCAAAAGATAGGCAAGGCTGTCGAAACGAGCCAGAGACCACGAATTCTTCGATGACTAGGCACGATGGCAAACTCATAGAAACTAGGGTTACTCGCGATAGAAGTACTTGAGAACACAAGCTCTTAAAGCATAAAGAAGGAGATCAGAGAACGAGCTATTAAAAGAAGCAAGAGATTTCTAGGAAGGATGCAACAACCCGGAAAATCAGAACCAACTTAAAAATTTTATTTCGAGTAATTTTGTCAGAAAATGCGTCAGAATTTAAAAATTCCATTTTTAAATAAGAACAAAGCCCTTAAAAATAACCATTTTGCAAACGATATCCGTTTTCGACGAGACCACTTTTGTTGGATCCAGAATGTCAAATTATTGCTAGGTTTAAAATTTCATAATTTTGGAATTAATATGTGAATGTGGCAAAAGAAAACGTGTTTTGCAATTACAGTGCAAATTGGATCGACTAGAAAGGACCGTTTTTCAAACAGTCTCCAAATTTGACGAACTTAGTTTTGTCAAGACCGTATCATCAAAACATAGCTAGATTTATTTTGCAGCAATTTTTGGAACTAGTATGTGGCCCTGGTAAATTAAAATGTACATTCAAATACAATATTGAATGTTATAAATTTTAATTTTTACAGAAACTGATTGAAACAGCCAATTGTGTCTAGAATGAGGGTATTTAGCTAGAGGCGATAGTCGTTAGGTTTGGTTTGGAATTCGTATGGATTTGTGGGTATTTTTGGAATTAAAGAATTAAATAAATTTTAATATATATATATATGGCCCAATGAAAATCCCCCAACCCTAATTTCATTAAATCAAAACCCGCCGCCTTGTACATAAATCCATCGCGGAAAAAGCTCGGATCTTCTCTCCTCATTAACTCTTGATCCACGCAATAGATTCCGGTAATTTCTGAGGAGATTTCGTAGTATTCTCTGTGCTCTACAAATCCATAAGGGATTGATTAGCTATCGCTCAATATTTCGTTCAAACCAGCTCCACAAACCTTCGTCGTTCGCCGCCGGATATTCCTCCCTACCGCCTCGAGTTCAACGTGAGGGGGACCCACTAGTGATCCTCTCCTAGCTCCACATCGTGATAAAATCTGATCGTCTTCAAACTACATGGATTGAGTGAAAGATCGAAACCTAGTTTCGAACCATTTGCTGAAGGTAACAGATGTTATATATTTAAATGGTTAACAACATATAAAAGCGTTGCAAAGTTAGATTATTGAATAAAAATCATATCTTTTTCATATGTTGTCGAAATCCAGTGAAACAAGAGACATTGGACTCGCGACATCGTGCCCAACATTCTAGAAGAGACTAAAACGCATTTGGAGCTCTCTACAAAATTAGAAGGAGTGGAACCCAATGCGAGATTTCTAAATTCAAATTGGAATGGATAAGCATTGTATAAATTGTATAAGCGATGTGTAAATTATATAAGCGTTGTGTATATCATATATAAACGTTGTATAAATTATATAAGTGAAGTATAAATTATACATACATTTTATAAATCATATATGCGTTGAATGAAATTGAAATGGAAATATATATATATATATATATATATATATTATGTATACCTCCCTCGTCTACAAACCACAGACAATTTGAATTGATTATGGTGTGAAATTGATTGTGATCGTGAATAATTGATTGTGGTTGCAATAAAATTGATTTTCTTTGCGGTAAATTCGTAGTGTTATGAAAATGAATGGTACTGTGGAAATTATGGAAATGAAATTATTGTAATGCTGCAAGGCCTAGGTTAGCAAAGGAGCTATGCTCAGACACTGTGCTGGTGCTAAATACCCTGCCGTTGTAATGCCGAAATTTTCTGAAAGGAACTATTAAAAATAGTTGATGTGTTGAATAAATTGTTTGAACAATAAAAATAACATTTTTATTGTATGTATGAACCACTAAAAATATTCATGTGTTGATAAAAATGTGTGTTCATTGAAAATATTATCTTTAACTTGTATATGAAGTGTTAGAAATAACCATTTGTTGAAATAAATGTTTGTTCATTGAAAATATTATTTTTGGCATGTATATGAAGTGTTAAAAACAACCATGTGTTGAAATAAATGTTCGTTCATTGAAAATATTATTTTTAACATGTATACAAAGTGTTAAAAATAATCATGTGTTGAAATAAATGTTTGTTCATTGAAAATATTATTTTTGACATGTATAGGAAGTGTTAAAAATAATCATGTGTTGAAATAAATGTTTGTTCATTGAAAATATTATTTTTACATGTATATGAAGTGTTAAAAATAACAATGTGTTGAAATAAATGTTTGTTCATTGAAAAAATTACTTTTAACATGTATACGAAGTGTTAAAAATAACCATGTGTTGAAATAAATGTTTGTTCATCGAAAATATTATATTTAACATGTATATGAAGTGTTAAAAATAACCATTTGTTGAAATAAATGTTTTTCATTGAAAATATTATTTTTATCATGTACATGAAGTGTTAAAAATAACCATGTGTTAAAATAAATGTTTGTTCATTGAAAATATTATTTTTGACTTGTATATGAAGTGTTAAAAATAACCATGTGTTGAAATAAATGTTTGTTCATTGAAAATATTATTTTTAACATGTATACAAAGTGTTAAAAATAACCATGTGTTGAAATAAATGTTTGTTCATTGAAAATATTATTTTTAACATGTATATGAAGTGTTAAAAATAACCAAGTGTTGAAATAAATATTTGTTAGTTAAAAATATTATTATCAACATGTTAATGAAGTGAATAAAATTGTCATGTAGGGAAATAAATATTTATTCACTAAAAATATTATTTTTAGCTTAGATATGCATATATATATACATATGCAAAACAGGCAAATGGATTGGCTGTTGAGTAGAGAATTTATTTGTGTGCCTGACAAATATGTAAAACTTAATGAGTTGGCTGCGCAATTTTATTAATTATATAAACTCTTGTGAATGCCATTGGATGCGGTGTGCTTTTTTTCTATGTGAAATCGTAAACGTCGCCATAGGATAGCAACAATTAATTTTGAACTACTCTACATGGCATACCACGTGAAGATAGCATACTCTATCATATACCACATAAGCATTTGAAGCTAATGTGATGAGGTTGGAATTACCATACAAGCGAGAGGTTTGTATGGAGATGACTGAATTGCAGGTTGAACTGAAGAATGATATGGACTAAATATAATATAATGGTAAATTTCCAGATTAAATAAAAACCCTACACGGGTTGGGAGTTGACAATAATTCACGTCTCTCCTGTTATTAGATACTACACATGGATTATTTATTTTCCAACACTGGACAAGGTGACGAGATTTATCTCTGGAGTTATGATCTTTACACACTCCCTTGGGAATAGAATAGGTCACTAAAAATTGTGTATGCTGTTTCTGGATTTATTGGGTGCCTAATACGGCCTAATAAATTTCCAAACCCCTCCCCGTATAAAGGAGGTTATGGTGAAATTTTTCAAAATTTAAAGGCGTTAGTCAAATTTTTGAAGAGTGAACCGTTTGGAAATCGTCGAATGAATTATATATATATATATAAATTAAAATTAAACAAATCGCACGCGGTAGTTCGCGTTTTGGAATCGTAACTTTAAATGATTATACCAAGAGATCCGACCGTCGGATTTTCCCGAAACCAGAACCGTTGGGCTCCCTTTGGAAAGATCTTTCCAATGATATTAAATTTGTTAAGACCCAGTGGTTAGAATTTGAGATAGTGTAATTGAAATCTGAATAAAAATAGCATCAGTGCCGCGTAATGACCTGAAGCGTCGTTAAATTAAAATGGGCTATTTTTATATAAATAAAAATAGCGATAAATCGCTTTAAAATATTATAAATGATGTGGAATAGAAATAAACCAATTTTACTTGATTTATTAGATATTTTGAGGGTTGGATGTATTTGACATGAAATTTATATTAATGAACTGAAACGTGAATGTCAAATAGTTTAATCATGGAAAGAATTAATTGTAATTCTATGTACACGTGAATTATTTGAAAAGGCCGACTTAATTCTCATTTCAAATAATTAATCGACGATTGAAAGTCGAAGATATGAAGACGGTGCAAGACCGGTGATCTTCACATCGTGCGGATTACTACTGATGCCTTAGAGATGGGTAGCTCCCTTAATGAGGTTACAGTGCTAGTGGTCTGGATGTATTTGTAACACCCCGTAATTTTAAAACATGACGTAAAGGATAATTAAGGAATACTTAATTTTTATAACAAGAATTAAGGTAAACGGATTGCACCATTGCGTTCGTCTCGGAATTCTTCTTGGGATAGAGTCCGAGTTTGTGTAAATCAGATATCATACGAAGAAGTTATGAAGCTTAGAAGAATTCTAGAATTAGCAGAATTTAAATTAAAATAATAATTAAAAATCAAAAACGAGTTCAAAAATCAAAATTAGAAAATCTGGATGAGCGGGAAATCTCCCGCTCTAGGGTGTCGACCCCCTAGGGGAGTCGATATAGGTGTCGACCCCCCTACAGGGGTGTCGACATGGGTTTCGACCCCCTTATAGGGTGTCAACCCCCATCTACCCAGATCTGGCAGACGTGTTTTTGAGGTCTAGGGCTGATGTGTCCTTCTGAGATTGGCTGGATGACGTATTTTTCTGGTTTGGATGGTTCTGATGGATCCTTATCTAATCTAAAGGCCCTAATTCACCTAATACATCTATAAAATACCCCTAAACCTAATCCTAATCTCATTGTTATACATCCATGGCATCTCCATGCTGCTCTAGTCTAAATTAAACTAGCCTCTCTTCTTTTCTCTAAAGAAAATCAAAATAGGAGTATTCAAATTGGAAGATAAGAATCAAATTCTACAAAAACGGTTTAGCTAATCAAATTCAGAAATTAGAACTCAGAACTATCCTATCTCCTAAATCCTATCGCTGCCAGTCTATGTTACTTTCACATATAATTAATTAAAAAGTGATTGTGATAGTATTGTAAATTGGCTTTTATGAACATGCCTGTAGGATGAATCATATCAAGTGTGTAAATTCTTATCTTTCAGATTCATACCCAAATCACTGTTATCATATGCCTAATTGGATCTATTTTATTGTCCTATGCCAGTTCATGTTTCATATGTCTCTTCTGTGCCAGTTTTGATGACATGATTTTCTTCCCTTCTTCGTTTCCTTTTTTATGAGATTAGCCTAACTTTGAGCCTAACATATTACGTTGAGATTTGCATACGAATAACGTTTGAACGATCGGGAAAAGTTTGGGGAAATTTGTAATAAAATGAGATTATTGGCATAAATCAATTTGTGCATAATTGTTATAAATTGTATGCATGAGACTTAGCATAAGTTGGATTGGGCATAATTAGATATAATATGTGTACATGAGTTTTTCCAAGAATTGTTAATATCGATGAACGCAAATTAATTTGGGCATAATTTGGCATAACATGTATACATAAGATTATAAGCCTAATTTGGATTAAAATTATGAACATAATTTAGATTGGAAATTATGGGTAATTGGGATATAATTTAATCCAAGATTTAATGTTGGGACTTGAATCAAGAAAGTGATAATGAACGCCTAAGACATGAGGTTAGATTCGAATTGCTTTATAAGACTTCCCGGAACCGCCCGATGCATCCAGCAACCGCAATTTTGTAATCTAATGTGAGAGGTCAAAGGCAGAAATTAGAACGTAATAATGCAAAGACACGAGGTTAGATTCGGATTGCGGTGTAAGACTGCCCGGAACTGCTCGGCATATCCAGCAACCGAAAAACGACAATCTAATGTGGGAGGTCTTGCAAGATTACGGTTATAATGAATTAAGCAACACTTAACCAAGATAAGACATGTAGTAGACATAGGGGTAAAGTGGGTGACATGGGTAACATGTGAAATATTATTAGAAGCACTTAACCAAGGTGAAACATGTGATTAGACATGGGGACAAAGAGGGGTTAAGTGGGAATTCCTAGTGGGGACCAAACTTAGGAGGGAAGCTTGTGTCAAGTGTGGGGACCCTTTTCAACCATTAACCCATTTAGTATCTATGTGAGCTCGAACTATGTCGAGGACGGGACACGCTTACTTGGTTGATTTAAGAGGTCAATAAAGAGTGAGCGGTTGCAACACAAGTCCAACGGAGTCATGTGCGTGCGTGGGTCTGGGCTGGTAGGTAAGACGTTGTTGCATCGTGTAGGTATAAGCCATGCATTTTTAGTAGTATCGGGTTGCCACTTTAGGGAGTGATACACCCTATTGTGGGACCAGCACCAGTATCTACCAGTTTGGGAGCCGATTGAATGGGGAGGGTAGTGGGTACAACTTGTGGAGATAGGAGTAGGCGGCACCTATGACAACATCTAGGAGTACGCGAAACTACCATCATTATTTTTATTACTATGTTTAGTAAGGGGGATCAACTTTCAGTATGGAACTAGTATTGGCGCGGTGTAGGAATTATCTTGTAGTGATTAGAAGCACAATCAACGTTTTATCTTGTTCATCTTGTTTACCTTGTCATATCTGCTCATGTTACAGTCATCTCTTATATCCAGTTTATGTTCTTATCCTGTTACTTCACTGATTATATTGTTAAAGTCACTAGACTCGCAAGATTTATGTCTGACCCCTTTTTTCTTTGCCTCTTTTCTTTCTTTCCCCCAGGTCCTTAGGGTGGGAATAGTGAAGCTTGACTTGGATTCATTTCTTCTTGAAGTTCTTGGAAGTATTGAATGTAATGCTCAACTTTATCTCTTTTTCATTATGGCTATTTGGAGTGGGATTATGGTTTTACTTTTATGTACTCTGATAATAATTTTGTACAAGATAGATATTTGTATACTTGATTCTAGTATGTGGTTTGATGTTGTAAGCAAACATGTTTTGCTTTTCCGCTGCAATGAATAAATTTTGAATTTTCTTAAGTACCATTTTTACATATCTGTCTTGTGATATTCTGTTCTATACTCTTATAATACTTGATGAAAGTTAATGCATTCTCTTTGTGAGTGACATTAATGAACGTGGGGTGTTACATGTGGTATCAGAGCTGAAGGTTACCAGAATAGATAAAAGATTTTTAAAACCTTTTTCAAAAGCGTTTTTAGAAAGAAGTATTTTCAAAAACATGTTTTAAAGAAGGTGTTTTCAAGAGAAAAGTTTATTATGAAAAACATAATCCCCAAAAGCCATATATCTATGTTTCGATTCTCTGTTTTGAATCTCTTCCTTTTTCCTTTCAGCATGTCTGGGAACCCGTTATACCTGAGAGCGTATAGATACCAGGTTGGTTCAAAAGGTATTTGGAGGCTAGGGCTACTGCCGCAGGCCCAAAGGACGTTCCTCCTCCCCCAGCTGCAGCTTCTCCTTCTCCTCCTCCCCGTGTAGACACTTTTTCTAAAATATGCAAAGACTTCCGTGCGATGGGCAGAAAATCGTTTTATGGGACTAAGACATTTGTTGAGGCTCAGAATTGGCTCAAGTAAGTGGAGGATTTGTTTGGTATCTTTGAGATAAACGAGGGAAGGAAAGTTCAGCTAGCTGCTTGGTTGATGAAGGACGAATCTTCCTTTTGGTGGGAAGTAACTAATGGAGCATGTGCAGTGGAGGCGTGGCTGGATTTTAGGCAAAGGTTCGAGTTGAAATTTCTTTCACAAGCGGAGAAGAGTTAATACATAGAGAGGTTCTTGGCTTTGAAACAAGTGACTTTGTCTATGAAGGAGTACGTTAAAAAGTTTAACCAATTAGCAAGATTTGGTATGGAATTAGTTAATACACCACATAAGAAGGCTTTGAGATTTGCCAAGGGTCTGAATGAACCATTACATTGGTTGGTTATGTCCCACATTCCTATGGGGGCTACTTTCGAGAAACTTGTTGACATGGCATTGATGCATGAAGAGGAGAAAGGTGATAATGTAGATAAGGCACAGGATAAGAAAGGGGATCCAAAGAAGGAACAACAACAACAGAAGAAAGGCAGCAAGGATAACAAGGGACAAGGGAAGAAAAGGTGTTTGAATTGTGGAACACCAGGCCACTTAAGCAAGGATGTAGGAAGAAGAAGAAGACGAGTTGCTTCTAATATGGTGAGGCAGAGCATATGATTAAAGACTTCCCAAGGAGGCAAGGACAAGCGCAAGGACAGAGGACAGGATCTACTTCTGGAGGGCAGGTTCATGCTCTTATGGCGCCAAGACAAGAGAGAGGAAGAAACATTTCTGTTGAAAGTTTGATTTTACTTTTTAATCATCCTGTTCGAACTTTGTTTGAATCTGGCGCTTCACATTCGTTTATATCTGCTTCATTAGTTAAAACACTGCACCTAAATGCTAGTTTAGTTATGGATCCCATAGTTGTCTCAAATCCTGGTTGGAGCACGGCTCATCTTTCTATGTTATGTCGGGATTTGAGAATATATGTGTATGGCGTTGAATTCGAATGCAACGCTTATGTGCTTGGCTTCACAGGCTATGGGTTGATTCAACAAATGGATTGGCTAGCCAGGTATAGTGCCATTCTCGACTGTGAAAAGAGGGTAGTTAGACTGTTGACTAGTTTGGGTAATACTCTCGATATTTCTTGTGACCCTAAGGGTTATGTTATGCTTAGCTACCTAGAATCTCTTGACACATCTATTGATGATTTGCAATCTGTTCGAGTAGTCCGTGAGTATGCAGATGTCTTTGAGGAGGTTAGGGGATTACCTCCAAAATGCGAGATAGATTTCCGTATATACTTGGTGGACAATGCAAAGCCAGTTGCATTGCCAGTGCGCCACATGGTTCCAAGAGAAAGGAGGGAGCTTAGTAAACAAGTGAAAGAGTTGCTTGAGAAAGGGTTCATAAGAAGAAGTATCTCGCAGTGGGGTGCTCCTGTTGTTTTTGCTACGAAGGCTGATGGTTCGCTTAGATTGTGCGTGGACTATAGGGAGCTGAACAAGCTCAAGAAGAAAAACAGACACCCATTGCCGAGGATAGATGATTTATTCGATCAGTTGGTTGGTGCTTCAGTTTTCTCACAGTTGGACTTTGCTATAGGATTTTTGAGGGTATATGAGGATAGTATAGATAAGACCGGCTTTAGGACTACCAACGGTTTCTTCAAATAGCTCGTCATGCCTTTTGGTTTGACAAATGCACTTGAATATTTCATAGACTTGATGAGTAGGGTGTTCAGGGAGTTTTAAACAAGATCGTGGTGGTCTTAAAGAAGTCTTAGAGATCCTTCAAGCACATCAACTCAAAGTTAAGTTCTCCAAATTTTATTTTTGGAGGAAGGAATGAGGTTCTTAGGACACGTGGTCTCTAAGGAAGGGATAGTAGTGGATCCCATGAAGGTGGTGGCAATCCAAGATTGGAAGGTTCCTAAGAATGCAACAGAAGTAAGAAGTTTTCTTGGTTTAGCGGGCTATTACAGAAAGTTCATTAAAGATTTTGCTAAGATATCATCCCCACTTACACGATTGATGAAAAAGAATTTGAGCTTTTCTTGGGATGTTGACTGTGGCGATGCTTTCCAACGTTTGAAGAGGGCATTGACGACAACTCCAGTTTTAGTTTTGCCGGATGGGAGTAAGCCGTTCACAGTATATACCGATGCTTGCGGGACATGGCTTGGCACAGTTTTGATGCACTAGGGAAGGGTGATATGTTATGGTGGAAGGCAGCTGAAGGTCCATGAGAAGAATTACTCTACCCACGACTTAGAATTAGCTGCCATAGTTTTTGCGCTTAACACTACACAAAAACAGGGGATTCCCAACGAGTATAAGCGTCGCTAGTAATTTCAGTGACACTTATATGTGTCACTGTTGGGGGGTTGGGAATATCTGCAACACGTATAAGCGTTGGAAAATATTCATTCGCAATGCTTATATGCGTTGGCAAATATTCATTCGCAACGCTTATATGCTTTGGCAAATATTCATTCTCAACGCTTATATGCATTGGCAATATTATATTCGCAACACTTATAAGCGTTGGTAACATGCAACGCTTATATTTTCATATAAGATAGCATAAGCTCTATTTAATATGCATTCATTCAGCTATGATATTATCTCAACATAGCAACATGTAACAAAATCAATAAGGAAAAATATCCATATTCGTGACAACAGCACAGTATAAACTAATAAAAAAAATTCAATACATATAGATACTAAATTCAATACATATACAATATCTGATTCCATAGTAACAACAATACAGAATTAACATAATGCAAGACGTTTTTCATATTTGAAGTCTATAAGTACCAAACGTGAAACTCTAGCCATATAACAAATCTTACATCCAAAATTTTTGCATAGCTTGTACCACCAAAATTTATCTTTTCCTCCGCTTTTACGGCTTCCTGCGTGCATTTAATCAAATAACATCAATCAAGTTTCAAATAATAGTAAATGTTATAATTTAAATGTCATACCTTTTTAATTTTGACACATCTTTTGTCTATTGAACTCGATGAAATCCTGCAAATTAAGCTCATTTTTAAGCCTTTTGTTTTCTTCAAGAACCTCCAATGCAAATTCCACACCACGATCACATAATGGTTTGTCAATCCAGTTGATGAATCCACAATTTCTAAGAGTTCCATTGTTTGCACAAATAAAATATCGACGGCCAACGTTTTTATTCAAATAGCATGTTCTGAATATTGGTTCAGTGTTGCAACGACATAACAACCTTCGAGATTGTGCTTCTCCAACATAAAATGTTGCCAGGAGTGGCAATCTTGTTGGTGTTGTCGACCTACTAGGCGATGTCACATTCTGAACACTTAAGAATGCCAAATCCCTTTCTAAGCTTGACTCTATTCTCTCGTAGACGCGAAACAGAGTTGGTGTTTGAGATTCGGATGAATAAACAATTTGAGGAGGATCGCCCGAATCATCTGAATAGACCAATGGAGAATACCTTAGGAAATAATCACGATAATCAGTCGAAGGCCTTGAGTAGGAGGACAACTACAGAAGATAGATAAACAACAATAGTATCAAGATGGAAAAGGACCGTAAGTGTATACATCAATTATCAAGAGGTTTCCCCAACTCTAACTTCTATCTCAAGTCTCACTAATAACTATTAGTAACAAGTGAAGTAAACACATTGTAAGTGTTAAAAAAATAGTACCTTGCCAAAACGATTAGGAGAAAAGGATCCGGTAAGAAGTAAAAATTTGCAAACCTTCTTCGTTCACTTATCTTTTGGTTCCATCCTTATTCCTAAATGTTAAAAATAGTAAATTGTCATAACTATAATTGTCAAAGCATTTCCCTTTAACAGTACGCATAAACTTGTTATACTAATGCAAACTTCTTACATGTTAAACATGCCCAAAACCAATATTATATTCATGATAGCACTGCCCTTGCTAACAAGATTATATTCATAATATCAGTATCGTTTTATGCATACAGCGGTTATGTAGCAAAATCATTTGTTCTTAACTCTTGCTATCTAACCTAGGATGTGCACATTTAAATTTCAAACTGAGCCTTTATTTTCTGCATGATAGCACTGCCCTTGCAAACAAGATTATATTCATAATAAACTGAAAATTTCAAGTCAAGCGTATTTGTGGAACAAGTTCCAAAGAAAGCCAAGTCTCAAAGTTAACTATTTTTGCTCTAACACTGCCTATTGGTTTCATATTCAGTGGAAGAGTCAAATATTTTAGCTCACAACTCAGTAAACCACAGATCTAATACGAACGGTAAGAGTCAAAGCATCGCTAGCACAGGTTCCCTTCGCAGTAGTGACCATCCCAATTCTGAAGTCAGAAATAAACCCTGTAAGAGAAGCATACAGAATCTATTAAATTACAAATCTTTTTTTAATAAAAGTATAAATAGTAATTATCTCTCTGTTTTAATTGTTTCAAAGATTCAGAACTACCACTTTTTCAGTATTGTTCTTGACAAAGCTTCACCTATCACATATTTATTTGGTGCAAAGGGGGAAAAAACCTGAGCTTGTTAAGCTTTTTGACAATAATTGCAAAAATGACGATTGTTCTGAAGATTCTCCTCCAGATCCAAAGCACAATTTTGAAGATAAGTTGGCTCGTTTGAAGACGTGATTATCTAATTCTAGAACTATTCCTATAGCTGCAAACTTTGAACCACAAGTTCATCTCAATGCCTTGCCCTAGAGTGACATGCACATAGCCCATATGAATCATGCTCAACAACACCTTGTCATGCCTTCCTATTTTGACTCGCTTTGTATATGATGTACTACTTTAAATTCACCTTCTGAAACTAATAAGCAAGCTGTTCAATATGCTCAAATGTTACACATATCAAATAAGCAAGCTATAAAAAACAGACAGCGATAAATAGAAATGACAACAACAAGAATGTTATACAAATTTCAAATGCATTTATTACCCAGTTTAACTTGTCCATACACATTTGGTTATTTAATTCCAGTAGTCCTGCATGTCCTTAGATAATAAAAAAGATAACAAAGACAGAGAAAATTAAAAGAAACGATCATCAATTTAGCAAAACTATCAAGCTCGTTATAAAAACCATACTGTATACATGTCTATTTGGTTGGACATATCCAAATGTTAAAACATACGATGTGAATTGTATGGCTAAATTGGGAAGCATGCAACAATCCAAGTTCATTAAAGCCAATAGTTTTCATGCATCAACACGATATGCAGTGTGCTATCTAGATGATTCAAAATAGAAGCAATATAATGTTGAATATAAGTTGAAACTCATAGAGGGAAGAAAAAATTATTCATGGGGAAGAAAATCATTAAATGTACCCGTTCTACTCTAGCATCATAAAAATGTCATTTGATTTTGTATACAATTACATCAATTTAGGACCTAACACCAACAACAAATAGCATAGTACGCCTGTTAAATAATATTTACCACGTATGGCTGCAATGTAATTCATTAATATACACCTAAGTTTTAAGCGCATCAGTACATGAATGCATTTGACTTAAGATTTATTATATAAACCTTTGTAATATAGTTAGGTTAAGTATGATACAATAGTCTGCACCAGAGTAAGCTAATGTATGTCTAATGAATAAAATTCAACTATGGTTGTAAAGAAGAAATCAGTAAATCAGTTGGTGCACATGACATGTCGTGTATTAATCGGTTTGCGCTGGTTTGTTTAGCATAGACTTCGCCAATTGATGACAGTGTGTAGGAGGTAGACAAACACGACAAGGACATGGAACATGACACATTGTTGATGACCAGTAAAGAGATACCGAATCTAAAATAAATAATTTGGTGAAATTCAACTTGGAAAGTAGAGGAGGGGATAACTTAACTTGATAATATTAGTAAAAATATACAGTCAGGAAAAGAAAGGAATACTCGTACCAAATCTTTACCAAGAACTAGCACAGATTCTTCTAACAGGTTAATACTAATAAGTTACGTTTTCTGATTGCTCTAGCCTTTGCACAGCTCACAAAAATAGGAGATGGTGATAATTTTACCTTTTAAGCAGCTAAATCATATAGTATTATTAATAACCCTTTAACCTTCACTAAATCAGATAATTTTATGTTCTCGCTTGCCAAACAGTACACCAACGGTGGCTAAAGGGCAGTCCCTGATAAAACCACCATAAGATGCTACCAAGACAGTCGCACAAACTCACTGACCACTAGCAAAATGGATAAACTAGGCTGTAGAGCAGTTTCCTACATAATCATAACTAGAGGCTACTAAGAAAAACTCACTAAACACAGACCATTCACATAACTGCAACCCTGAGAATCAATCACCAAGATGGGCTGCAAGCTGTCCGCAACAAACACTAATAAAAGCAATGTTTGCATAAATACCCTTTAACCTTCACTAGAAAGCCTCTCAATAAACAACCCAACAGAAACAATAGAAAACCAAGACAAAGAGTCAAAAATCAGACCACATAACCCAAGATGAAACACGTAGAGGCAAATCAACAAAAACAGGAATCAAGTGAGCAAAAATCAAAAAAAAATTATACCTGAAGCGACTGAATGGGATTGGAATCGGGATTGATGTGCCTTGGGTATATTGAATGTTTCTGAAACCTAAATAATCACGGATGAATGTTCCAATCTACTCGCGTCAGTGATCCCTGAAACCCAAATAGACAGCGGATTTGAAGTGTTTAATCTTCAGCATGCTTTTTTTTTCTTCTAAAATCGGGATTTGGGTATTCGATTTAGGCGGCCGTTGTTTGCAAAAGCGTTGGGCAAACAAATGGAAAATGGGAAATAGGGTTATGTACATCAGTTTACGTTTTTACCCTTGGAAATCAGCGCTACCAACACAAATAAGCGTTGGCAATAAAAAAATTAAAATTATGTATTTTTGGTAACACTTTTTTGACATAGCAACGCTTATCCTTGTGACTACAGTACAACACAAATAAGTGTTGGCGATTGAAAAAAAGGGTTACCAAATGGCCATTATGGTGTAGTGTAAGTCTTGGCATCACTATTTGCTTGGTGAGAGGTTTTAGTTGTATACAGACCATAAGTCACAAAAGTACTTGTTCTCCCAAAAAGATTTGAACTTAAGGCAACAAAGGTTGATGTAGTTCTTAGCATCCTACGATTTTGAGATTGCATATACCCCTGGCAAGGGTAACGTTGTAGCTGACGCCTTGAGTAGAAAGAAGTTGACTTTGAGTCCTTTGTTTGTCGAGCGGCAGAGTTTAGATTATATCTCTACCTTTGACTTTAGATCCTCTATTGATTATGTACCCGGTTTGTTGGCATCGTTAGAGGTACAACCTACGCTTTTGGGACAGATAGGTGCGGCACAACGAGATGACCCACAGTTGATAGAGATAGTAGACCAGCTCATCAGAGGGGAGTCTTCGAGCCATCTTAGTAGGTACACTATAGATGACAAAGGTTAGTTGCGTAAAGATGAGAGACTTTGCGTATCTCAAGATGAGAGGTTGAGAAAGACAATCCTTGTAGAAGCACATCGTTCTAAGCTGACCATACATCCCAGTGGTGATAAGATGTATAGGGACATGAAGCGAGTTTTCTTTTGGGCCGGAATAAAGAAGGATGTGGATGAGTTCGTTTCTAGATGCTTAGTGTGCCAGCAAGTCAAGGCTGAACGAAAGAAGCCTGGTGGTTTGCTTCACCCTTTAGAGGTTCCGCAGTGGAAGTGGAAGAGTGTTTCCATGGATTTCGTCGACGGGTTGCCAGGTCAAGAAAGGGTAATTCGTGGATTTGGGCAGTAGTAGATAGACTTACCAAGAGCGCCCATTTTATTCCCGTCAAGAGTAAAAGAACAGCGGCATGGTTAGCATCTGTTTATCTCTGAGAGATAGTTCGTCTACACGGCATACCTTCTAGTATCGTAAGCGACCGAGATCCCATTTTCACTAGTGAGTTTTGGAAGAGCTTGCAAGAGGCGGTAGGAACACAATTGTGTTTGAGCATCACTTATCACCCTCAGATGGATGGCCAAACAGAAAGAGTGAATCATATTCTAGAAGATCCTTTGAGATTATGCATCTTGGACTTTGGAGGGACATGGGATGTAACAACCCGTATTTCTAATAAACTGTTATAACATAAATCGAGGCAGAATTTAATTCAAAAATCAGAATCAGGGAAAACGGGCTATGCCATTGCGTTCGTCTCGGAAAAATACGCGAAATAGAGTCCGAGTTTTCGAAAATCGGAGTCCGTATGACCCGGTTAAGGCCCATTGAAGTTTGCAGAAAATTCCTAAGTAAAAACAGATTTAAATTTGGAATTAAAAACAAAGGGTTAGGGCAAACTGGGCAGGCGGGAAAAATTCCCACCCAGGACCCCATGTCGACAGGCCTGTCGACAGGGGTCTTGGCATGTCGACTGCCCTGTCGACAGCCCTGTCGACAGGGGGTGCCCGGCTGTTTAGCCTGGTGCACCATTTCTGATTGGGGTTGGGTCTTGTGGCCTGTTTCTAGAGAGTTCCGGGATCTGATGGACCTAATTGAATCTAGGGTTAATCCTATGGTCCAAATCACTAGCCTAATCTATAAATAAGACCCTAACCTACCCTAAATCACTCATTATTCAATCTAGTAACTAAACTATGCCAAAATCCATCCTCTCATGGCCTCCACCCTCTTCATACAATTCCTAATTTAATTCCTAAGTGATTTTCCATGCATACAAGCATACTTAGGCTTGTATGATCCTCCTTAGCTTGCATTAAAGGCTTGTTTTTCAATTGGCATCATAAAGGAGGAGTCTTGATCAAGTTTGCTTGCATTTGGGGGTTTTAATTAGTTGCATAAGGGGTTTCTTGCATTTGTTATACTCATTTGAGTCCGCATAAGCATTGTAAGCCCTCTTACCTTCACTTTACAAACTCTAAAGTTAATATGTGGTGAAAGTTGAGATTTATGTGAGTTTGGTTGATTATGCATGCTTATGCGAACTCACTATACCATGTTTTACATGTTTCATAAGTTATGCATGCATGTGCGAGTTTACTATGCCATGTTCTACATGTTTAATAAATTATGCATATTTATGCAAGTTTGCTAAGCCATGATTTGTATGTTTATTGAGTTATGCATATTTATGCAAGTTTAAAATGACAAGTTGTGCATGTTTTGACAAGTTGTGCATGTTTTGACAAGTCGTGCATGTTTTGACAAGTTGTGCATGTTTTGACAAGTTGTGCATGTTTATGCAAGTTTAAAATGACAAGTTGTGCATGTTTTGACAAGTAGTGCATGTTTTGACAAGTTGTGCATGTTTATGCAAGTTTGTTAAGCCATGATTTGTATGTTTATTGAGTTATGCATATTTATGCAAGTTTAAAATGACAAGTTGTGCATGTTTTGACAAGTTGTGCATGTTTTGACAAGTTGTGCATGCTTATGCAAGTTCAAAATGACAAGTTGTGCAAGTTTAACATGTTATGCATGTTTATGGTAATATGCAAGTTCACTATGCTAAGTTGTGCAAGTCTAACATGTTATGCATGATCGTTGTGCAAGCTTATCATGTATGTTGTGCCAAGTTCCCTCTTCCTATCCTTTATGCGTTACTACGAATATGTAAGCGATAGAATGACGTTGGGGGTTTTGGGGTAAACTTAAAAATACATGAAAGTATAAGATTGGGAATTTACCTATTAAGTTAGGTCTACCCCTTGGGAATTTACCTATTAAGTTAGGTCTACCCAAGTAATTGTTTGACTTGTGATTATGTTTTGAAATGAAGTGGACATGACACTTAGAAAACATAAGTGTGGCCAACTCGAGGTTGGGTTGAGTTTGTAGCGTAATTCTACCCGGAACCGACCGGCTTAGCTAGTGGCTACAAACAATAGGACCCAATGTGAGAAGTTGGTCATGGGGTGCCAAGACCCGAGGTTAGACCAAGTTGTGGTGTAAAGCTACCCGGACCCGCCCGGCCTAACTAGTAACCACAACAAGGTCTAATGTGAGAGGTTAAGGTGCATTAAATTAATTAATGCCTCATGATTAGGGTTAAGTCAGGGTCCACTAATACTTAACCAACTTGGGGATTAGAGGGATTGAAATGGGGTTAAGTGTGAACTATTGGTTACACTTAACCAGTTTAATCCAATTGGGGGTTCGAGGGATTAGAATGGGGTTAAGTTACACTTAACCAATTTAATCCGTGATTAGTGAAGGGTTAAATCGCGCTTAACCCTCTTAGAAAACCCTAGCAGCGTGGTCTGTTCCAGCAGTAATCCCAGTTTGGTATCATTCACAACCCTAGAGGCTAGGCTAGGGCGGGGCACGATTACTGGACTGATGTAAGCGACCAAAGCGACGACTGAGTGGTACAGCGGTGCGGGTCCGGCGGGCTACGGTCGTGCACGTAGTCCGATGTTGGACAAACTTGAGGCACGGGTACCAGTAGGCTTAGACTGTGCATTATTGCTTAAGTGTCTGGGGTTGACACCCGAGGGCTTGATACACCCAAAGGTGGACCCAGCACAGTCTAACTACATCCATGTGGGCCGTATGGACACCAACACTTGACGTGTTAGGTTTATAGGGAGCCGATCGACTAGACCGTTGGGCTGGATCTTGTATTAAGGTCAGCTCATGTTATTGGGCCAAAGCTTGGGCCAAGGGATCAATACCTGTTATGTTGGGTTGCTAGTACACCGTGGTGAAAAACTTAGCCATGTTTTATGCGATGACACCTATATCTATCTTGTAGTTAATTTACCATGCCAGTATGTTGTTATCTATGATCATCTCAGTTTCCATCATGATGTTAACTTTATTAGTTTATAGACTGATCGTAGCAGGGCTTACTCAGTCTTTTTGACTGACCTGTTTTCTTTCACCTCTTTTCTTCCATTTCCCCCCCCAGGTTCTCAGGGAGGGAATACAGGAGCCTAGCTTGGATCTTAGCTGCTTTCTTGGATAGCTCATGTATGCTTTGGACTTGAGCTCGCTATGGTTTTTCTTCCACTTTGGGGATAGCTACTTTTATGTTTTCTTTTTCAGTTTCAGATGATGTTATTTCATGTACTAGACTTGTTTATTTGGGAAATTGACATTTTGATGTACCAAACTTGTGTTTTTGAAATGGTTTAAGAATCTTCCGCTGTTTTATCTACTTACTCTGTTTATTCATATATATATATATATGTCATGTCCTGCCTTGCTATATCATTATGCATGTTTACCAATAATGCCCCTCCAAAGCTAGTGCATTCCTTTGCGAGTGACCCTGGCGGAGGTGGGGTGTTACATTTGGTATCAGAGCCTATGGTTTACGAGAAGGGATAAAAAGGTTTTTAAAACTTTTGAAAAACTATTTTCAAAACCAAGTATTAAGTATTTTCCAAAGAAAAGTCTAGTTATTTTTAAAAAAGGCTATTCCCCAAAAGCCATCAGCACTATCCTTTGACTCCTCGTTTGAACTCTTTTCTTTTCGTTTCCAGCATGTCTGATAATCTCATCTTGCCCGAAGGAGTAACGATACCCGATTGGTTTCGTCGGTACTTGGAAGTCACGGCACCGGTCCCGGGTATCCCTAATGTTGTCTTCCCAGTCGAGGCCGCTGTTCCTCCCCCTCCTCCCGTAGCTGATGTTCCTCTTCCCCCTCAGCCTTCACAAGCGGATTTTGCGGAAACTTGCAAGAACTTTAAGAGGATGTGTGGCAAGAATTTTAATGGGACAGAGACTTTTGTAGAAGCAGGGAATTGGTTGAAAGAGACCGAAGATCTTTTAGCCTCCTTTGATATAGGTGACCGCAGGAAAGTTTTATTAGCAGTATGGTTGCTAAAGGAAGAAGCTGCACGTTGGTGGGTAGTCACCACCGCAACCAGGCCAATTGAGACTTGGGATGACTTTAGAGGAAGGTTTGGACTGAGATTCTTATCACTGAAGCAAGGGGACATGACTATTAGGGAATACATAGATAAGTTTAATCAACTGGCTCGTGTCAATTTAGACTTGGTTAATACAGCTCAGAAGAAGGCCCTACACTTTGCTCTAGGATTAAACGAGCCATTACATGGTTTGGCCATGTCTCATATACCCTTGGGGGAGACTTTCGAGAATTTGGTGAATTTGGCCCTACTTCAAGAAGAAGATAACAATGACAAGAAAGAGGTCAAGGCGAATGAGTCTCAAGACAAGAGAGTAAATTCCGGGAAACGGGGCAAGAATAACAACAACCGCAAGAACAAGCCAAGAGGGAATAGGAAATGCAATTTCTGTGGTAAAGTTGGACATATAGCTAGGGAATGTAGGAAGAAGGAAAAGAGAAAGCGGGGCGAATGCTTCATTTGTGGTGAGTTTGGACATCTCAGCAAGGATTGCCCAAGGAAACAAGGGCAAGGCCAGACTCAGTGTGCAGGACTATCTGGAGGGCGAGTTCATCCCCTCAGCACCGTTCTTCCAGCTTATGATAGAGGTAGTGTTTCTGTGGAAATCTTGTTTACATTTTCTGACTTTCCCTGATTCGTACTTTGTCGGGTTCTGGCACATCGCATAGTTTTATTTCATCCGATCTAGTTGAAAGTTTGCACCTAAGTACTAGTCTAGTTGATGATCCCGTGTGTGTTTCAAATCCAATTGGGGGTTTTGCCCGTTTGTCTATGGTCTGAGTGGATTTAAAAATTTCTATCTTGAGTATAGAATCCTCGTGGGATGTTTATATTCTCGGTTTCAGGGTATATGGGTTGGTTTTGGGCATGGAATGGTTGTCCTGTTTTGGAGCCATTCTGGGTTTTTGTATATAGGGTTGTGAGGCTCATGACTCGCCTCGGTAATACCCTAGAAATTTCTAGCAACCCTATGGGTCCCGTCATGTTATGTTATCTTGAATCCCTCAATTCGTCTATCGATAGTTTGCAATCTGTGAGGGAGGTCCGAGAATATCCTGATATCTTGGGTGGAGTGAAGGCGTTACCCCTAGACGTGGGATAGATTTCCGCATTATCTGGTTGGTAATACCAAGCCAGTTTCGTGGCCGGTTAGGCACATGACCTCACGAGGTGAGAGTTAAGAAAGCAAGTCAAGGAGTTGCTTGAGAAGAACTTCCTGAGACGAGGCATTTTCGAGTAGGGTGCTCCAGTAGTATTCGTTACTGATGTGGACAGTTTGTTTCGCTTATGTGTTGATTATCGTGAGAGGAATAGACAACCGTTATCAAGGGTTGATGATTTGTTGGATCAGCTTGTAGGAGCATCTGTTTTCTTTTGATCCAGCTACCAGATTCCATCAGCTTAGGAGGGCTGAGGATGGAATTGACAAGACTGAGTTTAGGACTCTAGATGGATTTTTGGAATGGCTAGTCATGCTATTTGGTTTGACCAAAGCACCCACATATTACACGAACTTGATGGGTAGGGTGTTTAGGGAGTCCTTGAACAAGTTTGTCGCGGTCGTCGTACACGATATTTTGATCTCCTCAAAAAGAACGAGGAAGAACATGCTATACATCTCAAGGAGGAGATGGATACGCTTAGGGCCTCCAGGGGAAGGTCAAGTTCTCCAAATGCCATTTTGGAGGAAAGAAGTTGGATTTCTTGGGCACATAGTTCCTAAGTAAGGCTTAACGGTGGATCCCGTTAAAGTGGCTGCGGTCTAAGACCGGAAAAACCCTGAGGAGGGCAATTGAAAGCTCTCTCCGTTTGGCTAGTTAGTTAGCCTTCCCTGAGCTTAGACTTACTCTTCTGGATCAAGAAGGGGGGTTTCACAGGGAGAAGACCCGCCGTTAGTCAAGAACGTGGACCAGTTGATTCGAGGCGAGATGTTAAGTCACCTCGCTAGATATGGCATGGATGACAAAGGAAGACTAAGGCGCGGTGAGAGATTATGTGTTCCTCGAGTGAAAGACTTAGTAAAGAAGGATTTTGAAGATGCGTACCACTCGAGGAGGTGGCCGAGTTGGTCTCAGGATACATGTTGTGCCACCAGGTTAAGGTCAAGTCATAGAAGCCCAGTGGGCCGTTATCTCCATTGGAGGTTCCGCAAGGGAAGTGTGAAAACATCTCGATAGATTATGTGGATAGATTACCTAGATCAAAGAAAAGGAATGCGGGTATGAGGGTCATAGTAGGTGGACTCACGAAGAGTGCTCACCTCAGTCCGGTGAAGAGCGAGAGGACTGCATCAAGGTTAGCAACGGTTTACCCTCAAGAAGTTGGCCAGTTTTGAAATAGCCTATAGGAAGCCATAGGTAGGCAACTGAATCTAGGTATGGCCTATCACCCATAGGCGGATGATTCATTTCGATTTAAGCATGAGTTATAGAAAATCACGTTTATAAGGGGCAATTGGCAACGTGGATTGGAATTTTCAAGAAAAGTTCTGCTGCGTGTGGACGAGATCCAGGATTCACTAAGTGAATTTTGGAGAGCTTGCATGAAATCATGAGGTCATAGTATGTTTAAACCAAGTATACAGAAGAAAGAATAAGTGGAAAAGAAAGACGAGAGGCGATAATGAAATGAGTTCCAACTCGAATTTGGGAAATAGGAGTTAGGAAGCCGAGAAATCATGAAGTAAAAGACGGTCAAAGCACAGTGGAGTTAAGCTCAAGGAAACGTGACTAAGAAGAGTAAAGACTAGATGCACGCATCATATCTCTTTGTAAGAGTGCATCCTTGATCCTTGTTTTCCTGTGGAGCTTGCTTGCAAGTTATCTTTTGCATATATCCTCTCGGTCCCATTCTCGATCTTATTTCTGTTGTAAACTCCATAAGGGGGTTAAGACTCATCGGTTAGTACTATATGTCAAAGTTTGAATGGATTTCTTGTAATCCAAAAAGGAGTTTGCCTAGTTTATCTAGTTTATCGTGACTATCTTGTCATGAGAACCTTAGGTAGAAACCCTTTTGGTTGAAACATGTGTTTGAAACATGTTATGCTTGATGGTTGCAAGTGGTTGCAAGTGTTTGCAAGTGGTTGCTCGTGGATGCATTATACACGATTAGGCACTAGATCGGCTCGCACACTCCTCAGATTGCATATGCATGAGTGTTTATGCTTATTCATGGATGGAAATTGTGTGATATCACATGGATTTTGCATATGGGTGAATGTTATGTGCACTCATATAGATACTATGGATTTAGGAATTTGCATACATATGGATTCATTTCACTGACATACATATGCATTAAGGAGGTCTACTGTATCAGTAACCACCTGATCTTTGCATTAGATAAGACATACATATGCATTAAGGAGGTTTACTGTATCAGTAACCGCCTGATCTTTGCATTAGATAAGTACATATACACACACTTTTGCATATGTTCATACCACATTTAGAATCTTTTAAGGACAATGATTGCTCGTGGATGATGCTTTGAGTAGATGGATGATTGGATGGTAGGATACGTTCTTCCTAACTTGAAGATTTCGGGGACGAAATCCTTTAAGGAGGGGAGAATGTAACAACCCGTATTTCTAATAAACTGTTATAACATAAATTGAGGCAGAATTTAATTCAAAAATCAGAATCAGGGAAAACGGGCTATGCCATTGCGTTCGTCTCGGAAAAATACACGAAATAGAGTCCGAGTTTTCAAAAATCGGAGTCCGTATGACCCGGTTAAGGCCCATTGAAGTTTGCAGAAAATTCCTAAGTAAAAACAGATTTAAATTTGGAATTAAAAACAAAGGGTTAGGGCAAACTGGGCAGGCGGGAAAAATTCCCGCCCAGGACCCCATGTCGACAGGCCTGTCGACAGGGGTCTTGGCATGTCGACTGCCCTGTCGACAGCCCTGTCGACAGGGGGTGCCCGGCTGTTTAGCCTGGTGCACCATTTCTGATTGGGGTTGGGTCTTGTGGCCTGTTTCTAGAGAGTTCCGGGATCTGATGGACCTAATTGAATCTAGGGTTAATCCTATGGTCCAAATCACTAGCCTAATCTATAAATAAGACCCTAACCTACCCTAAATCACTCATTATTCAATCTAGTAACTAAACTATGCCAAAATCCATCCTCTCATGGCCTCCACCCTCTTCATACAATTCCTAATTTAATTCCTAAGTGATTTTCCATGCATACAAGCATACTTAGGCTTGTATGATCCTCCTTAGCTTGCATTAAAGGCTTGTTTTTCAATTGGCATCATAAAGGAGGAGTCTTGATCAAGTTTGCTTGCATTTGGGGGTTTTAATTAGTTGCATAAGGGGTTTCTTGCATTTGTTATACTCATTTGAGTCCGCATAAGCATTGTAAGCCCTCTTACCTTCACTTTACAAACTCTAAAGTTAATATGTGGTGAAAGTTGAGATTTATGTGAGTTTGGTTAATTATGCATGCTTATGCGAACTCACTATACCATGTTTTACATGTTTCATAAGTTATGCATGCATGTGCGAGTTTACTATGCCATGTTCTACATGTTTAATAAATTATGCATATTTATGCAAGTTTGCTAAGCCATGATTTGTATGTTTATTGAGTTATGCATATTTATGCAAGTTTAAAATGACAAGTTGTGCATGTTTTGACAAGTTGTGCATGTTTTGACAAGTCGTGCATGTTTTGACAAGTTATGCATGTTTTGACAAGTTGTGCATGTTTATGCAAGTTTAAAATGACAAGTTGTGCATGTTTTGACAAGTAGTGCATGTTTTGACAAGTTGTGCATGTTTATGCAAGTTTGCTAAGCCATGATTTGTATGTTTATTGAGTTATGCATATTTATGCAAGTTTAAAATGACAAGTTGTGCATGTTTTGACAAGTTGTGCATGTTTTGACAAGTTGTGCATGTTTTGACAAGTTGTGCATGCTTATGCAAGTTCAAAATGACAAGTTGTGCAAGTTTAACATGTTATGCATGTTTATGGTAATATGCAAGTTCACTATGCTAAGTTGTGCAAGTCTAACATGTTATGCATGATCGTTGTGCAAGCTTATCATGTATGTTGTGCCAAGTTCCCTCTTCCTATCCTTTATGCGTTACTACGAATATGTAAGCGATAGAATGACGTTGGGGGTTTTGGGGTAAACTTAAAAATACATGAAAGTATAAGATTGGGAATTTACCTATTAAGTTAGGTCTACCCCTTGGGAATTTACCTATTAAGTTAGGTTTACCCAAGTAATTGTTTGACTTGTGATTATGTTTTGAAATGAAGTGGACATGACACTTAGAAAACATAAGTGTGGCCAACTCGAGGTTGGGTTGAGTTTGTAGCGTAATTCTACCCGGAACCGACCGGCTTAACTAGTGGCTACAAACAATAGGACCCAATGTGAGAAGTTGGTCATGGGGTGCCAAGACCCGAGGTTAGACCAAGTTGTGGTGTAAAGCTACCCGGACCCGCCCGGCCTAACTAGTAACCACAACAAGGTCTAATGTGAGAGGTTAAGGTGCATTAAATTAATTAATGCCTCATGATTAGGGTTAAGTCAGGGTCCATTAATACTTAACCAACTTGGGGATTAGAGGGATTGAAATGGGGTTAAGTGTGAACTATTGGTTACACTTAACCAGTTTAATCCAATTGGGGGTTCGAGGGATTAGAATGGGGTTAAGTTACACTTAACCAATTTAATCCGTGATTAGTGAAGGGTTAAATCGCACTTAACCCTCTTAGAAAACCCTAGCAGCGTGGTCTGTTCCAGCAGTAATCCCAGTTTGGTATCATTCACAACCCTAGAGGCTAGGCTAGGGCAGGGCACGATTACTGGACTGATGTAAGCGACCAAAGCGACGGCTGAGTGGTACAGCGGTGCGGGTCCGGCGGGCTACGGACGTGCACGTAGTCCGATGTTGGACAAACTCGAGGCACGGGTACCAGTAGGCTTAGACTGTGCATTATTGCTTAAGTGTCTGGGGTTGACACCCGAGGGCTTGATACACCCAAAGGTGGACCCAGCACAGTCTAACTACATCCATGTGGGCCGTATGGACACCAACACTTGATGTGTTAGGTTTATAGGGAGCCGATCGACTAGACCGTTGGGCTGGATCTTGTATTAAGGTCACCTCATGTTATTGGGCCAAAGCTTGGGCCAAGGGATCAATACCTGTTATGTTGGGTTGCTAGTACACCGTGGTGAAAAACTTAGTCATGTTTTATGCGATGACACCTCTATCTATCTTGTAGTTAATTTACCATGCCAGTATGTTGTTATCTATGATCATCTCAGTTTCCATCATGATGTTAACTTTATTAGTTTATAGACTGATCGTAGCAGGGCTTACTCAGTCTTTTTGACTGACCTGTTTTCTTTCGCCTCTTTTCTTCCGTTTCCCCCCCCCCCCAGGTTCTCAGGGAGGGAATACAGGAGCCTAGCTTGGATCTTAGCTGCTTTCTTGGATAGCTCATGTATGCTTTGGACTTGAGCTCGCTATGGTTTTTCTTCCACTTTGGGGATAGCTACTTTTATGTTTTCTTTTTCAGTTTCAGATGATGTTATTTCATGTACTAGACTTGTTTATTTGGGAAATTGACATTTTGATGTACCAAACTTGTGTTTTTGAAATGGTTTAAGAATCTTCCGCTGTTTTATCTACTTACTCTGTTTATTCATATATATATATATATATGTCATGTCCTGCCTTGCTATATCATTATGCATGTTTACCAATAATGCCCCTCCAAAGCTAGTGCATTCCTTTGCGAGTGACCCTGGCGGAGGTGGGGTGTTACATGGGAGGAACATCTTCCATTAGTAGAGTTCACCTAAAACAACAGTTATCAGACTAGTATTGTCAAGGCACCTTTTGAGGCTCTATATGGATGACCTTGCCGATCACCGACTTGTTGGTGGGAATCTACAGATAAGATTTTGCCTGGGCCCGAGATGATTAGGGAAACTTCAGAAATATAGACTTGATTCGAAGACGCATGAAGACGTTACAGGACCGACAAAAGTCTTATGCTGATAAGAGAAGGATCGATCTTGAGTTCAGTATTGGAGACATGGTCTTTATTAAAGTATCACCGTTGAGGAATGTAGTTCGTTTTGGGTCTGTAGGGAAATTGGCGCTAAGGTTCATTGGGCCATTCCCCATTACAGAGCGAATTGAACAGATGGCCTACAGAGTGAAGTTGCCCGAGAAGCTTAGTGGTGTTCATGACGTACTTCATGTGTCGCATTTGCGGAAGTGTTTACATGATACTGCGGAAGTAGTAGAGCCGAGCTTGTTTAGAGAAGTGGAGGTAGAGCGAGATGCCATGATTAGACAAGCTTCTACATGCATCCTTGGATCAGAGGTCAAGAAATTACGCAACCAAGAGGTTAAATTGGTTAAATTCCAGTGGGGAGATGATCAAGGAAATGCGACTTGGGAGACTGAAGACAAGATACGCGCGTCGTACCCTTTCCTTTTTGAGGGTATGTTCTGAACTTCTCCTTTTTCTACCACTTTGTTTATATTTGTTCTATCGTTTAGTGTATCCTCTCAATTATATCTTCGATCTTTAGGTAGAAAATCCTATGGTTGTAAACATGTGTTTGAGACATGTTATGTTTGGTGGATGCAAGTGGATGTAAGTGTTTGCTAGTGGTTGCTCGTGGATGCATTTACACACAAATTAGGCACTAGATCAGCTCAATCACTTCATATTGCATATGAATGAGTGTGCATATTTAAGTTAATGGATGTATATTTAATGTGTTATCATATGGATGCTGCATTTGAATGAATGGTGTGCACTCATATAGAAATGATATGTATCATCAGGATTCTTTTGCATACATAATGAATGCATGGCACTATCATGTTTTGCATTAAGGAGGTCAACTGAATCAGTAGACCGCCTGATCTTTGCATTAGATAGGGGACATATACACACACTTTTGCATATGTTCATATAGCAATAGAAATCTTTTAAGGACATTGGATGCTTGTGGATGATGGATGAGTAGATGGATGATTGGATGGTAGGATACATTCTTCTTAATTTGAAGAATTCGGGGATGAAATCCTTTAAGGAGGGGAGAACGTAACACCTCGTAATTTTAAAACATGACACAAGGGATAATTAAAGAAATCTTAATTTTTATAAGAAGAATTAAGGGAAACGGGTTGCACCGTTGCGTTCATCTTGGAATTCTTCTTGGAATAGAGTCTGAGTTTGTGTAAATCGGATATCATATGAAGAAATTATGAAGCTTAGAAGAATTCTAGAATTAGCAGAATTTAAATTAAAATAATAATTAAAAATAAAAAACGACTTCAAAAATAAAAAATAGAAAATATGGGTGAGCGGGAAATCTCCCGCTCTAGGGTGTCGACCCCCCTAGGGGAGTTGACATTGGTGTTGACCCCTCTATAGGGGTGTTAACATAAGTGTCGACCCCCCTATAGGGTGTCGACCCCCATCTGCCCAGATCTGGCAGACGTGTTTTTGAGGTCTAGGGCTGATGTGTCCTTCTGAGATTGGCTGGATGATGTGTTTTTCTGGTTTGGATGGTTCTGATGGATCCTAATCTAATCTAAAGGCCCTAATTCACCTAATACATCTATAAAATTCCCCTAAACCTAACCCTAATCTCATTGTTATTCATCCATGGCACCTCCATGCTGCTCTAGTCTAAATTAAACTATCCTCTCTTTTTTTCTCCAAAGCAAATAAAAATAGGAGTATTTGAATTGGAAGATAAGAATCAAATTCTACGACAATAGTTTAGCTAATAAAATTTAGAAATTAGAACTCAGAACTATCCTCTCTCCTAAATCCTATCGCTGTGAGTCTATGTTACTTTCACATATAATTAATTAAAAAGTGATTGTGATAGGATTGTAAATTGGATTTTATGAACATGCCTGTAGGATGAATCATATCAAGTTTGTAATTTCTTATCTTTCAGATTCATACCCAAATCACTGTTATCATATGCCTAATTGGACTATTTTATTGTCCTATGCCAGTTCATGTTTCATATGTCTCTTTTATGCCAGTTTTGATGACCTGATTCTCTTCCCTTCTTCTTTTCCTTTTTTATGAGATTAGGCCAACTTCGAGCCTAACATATTACCTTGATATTTGCATACGAATAACGTTTGAACGATTGGGAAAAGTTTGGGGAAATTTGTAGTAAAATGAGATTATTGGCATAAATAAATTTGAGCATAATTGTTATAAACTGTATACATGAGACTTGGCATAAGTTGGATTGGGCATAATTAGATATAATTTGTATACATGAGTTTTGTCAAGAATTGTTAATATCGATGAACGCAAATTAATTTGGGCGTAATTTGGCATAACATGTATACATAAGATTATAGGCCTAATTGGGATTAAAATTATGAACAAAATTTAGATTGGAAATTATGGGTAATTGGGATATAATTTATTCCAAGATTTAAAGTTGGGAATTGAATCAAGAAAGTGATAATGAATGCCTATGACACGAGGTTAGATTCGAATTGCGATATAAGACTGCCCGGAACCACCTGGCACATCCAGCAACCGCAAATTTGTAATCTAATGTGAGAGGTCAAAGACAGAAATTAGATACATAATAATGCAAAGACACGAGGTTAGATTCAGATTGCGGTATAAGACTGCCCGGAACCGCGCGACATATCCAACAACCGCAAAATGACAATCTAATGTGGGAGGTCTTGCAAGATTACGGTTATAATGAATTAATGAACACTTAACCAAGACAAGACATGTAGTAAGACATGGGGGTTAAGTGGGTGACATGGGTAAGATGTGATATATAACTAGAAGCACTTAACCAAGGTGAAACATGTGATTTGACATGGGGATACAGTGGGGTTAAGTGGGAATTCCTATTGGGGACCAAGCTTAGGAGATAAGCTTGTGTCAAGTGTGGGGACCCTTTTCAACCAGTAAACCATTTAGTATCTATGTGAGCTCGAATTAGGTCGAGGACGGGACACACTTACTGGGTTGATTGTAAGAGGTCAATAAAGAGTTAGCGGTGGCAACGCAAGTCCAACAGAGCCATGTGCGTGTGTGGGTCCGGGCTGTTTGGTAAGACATTGTTGCATCGTGTAGGTATAAGCCATGCATTTTTAGTAGTATTGGTTATCACTTTAGGGAGTGATACACCCTACTATGGGACCAACACATGTATCTACCAGTCAGGGAGCCGATCGAATGTGGAGGGTAGTGGGTACAACTAGTGGAGATAGGAGCAGGCGACACCTATGACACATGTGATGACCCGAAAATCCGGTCCAATTTGAGTTGACTAAATAACACAAGTCCAACCCCAAATTGCACTGAAAATTCAAGAAATTCATAGAAAGAAGATAGAGGGTGAGGATAGATAAGATAGAACTAGTAGAATAGAAGAAGAAGAAGAACATCATCATTAGAGTAACACGAATCTCACAACGGAACGAATAAAATATAACATAACTTTTGAAATAAAACAGTTATATATACAATAGCACTTATCAGAGTACAACACTTACAACAACAGCGGAAAAATAATAGCTATAGAATCCTGAAGCCTCCTGCTCCAAGCTCTCCAAGTGTATCTGCAAAATCCCGACTACTTGACTGCCCGTACAAATTTAGGCACCCAAGAGTTTAGGGAAAACAACAAAGTAAATTGCGGGTCAGTCATGGACTGGTGTGAGTAAAACAGTTTAAAACAGTTTGAACAAGTAAACGATATCTCATAAGACCACGCCGTATAACGGAACGGGTTTTTCCCTTTTGAGAATCCAAAATATCCTTATATCAAAAACCTTTGATATTATAATAATGTCTATCAACCACAATATAATAATCATCTAGCAGAAACGCTTTCATCTCACGTTCTACATATATAGTATACAATCAAAACCGCAAGCACGTATTGGGTAATGGATTTCCAACTATGACAAGGTATGGAACCACCTTACGATCAGTGTACTCTAGGAACGATACACTAGAGTTCAACAAGAACATCTTGCAACTCAGCCACACATGACCGACCACTCATTTCGCTTGAGTGTATCGAATGTACATCACCAACGGTTGGGATCAGCAACCGTTTCCCGTATATATATGGGACAACATTGATAGATTAAAGAAGCAAATGAATATTCTCTAGATAGGTGATTATACACCCTACTTCGGTGCGACCGACTTAGCCATGCTGCCCGCCCGATTTTTGTCATTTACCGGTTGTGAGGCTAGAAGTTACGATTACTTTCCATTCATTGATAACATGATCACTTTGAATGCCACATTATCAAATCCGTTAATCATTAATTGGTTTACACAAATATTCTGGATGTTATGCGAAGGGAATAAATCCGTTGCAACCATATATATTTATACTGACCAACCCATTCGATCAATGGAAATATTCTGTCAGACACTCGTCCATATACGTTCGTTCTAGGACTGAACGAAACCAAAGGCACTATTCAGTACATCCATCTTAGTCACTATTATCTAAGACTTATACAACAGCCCTTGCACTTTACTCCGTCTTCAGTTTTCTTTGGCATATTCGCAATGCTTATGCCAATACAGAGTGGTTCTTTGGATTAGAATCCGACCGGTCTCTCCATATTAACAACGTTAAAATGCTCAAAACTTTGATAGTCTGTGATTTAACTATCGAACGAAAACATGTCGGTTGTAACAACCGGTAATTTTTAACGATTTAAAATCCGATTTAAATCAAAATTTTATTTTGAAATTATTCTATGGTTTTTTTATAACGGGAATTCGAAATTTGTAATACGTACAGTGAGATGTAGCAACTGTAAAAATTTCATCGGAAAATTTGACTATTTTTCGATCGTGCAATTTTCAGTGCAAAGCCGCGTATAACAGACCAAATTTTAGCGATTTTAAAATTCCTCCAAAACCAGTTCGGACAAACACGAAAAATATTCTATTCGTTATCACGAATCCGACGGCGAAATTCGTTTCGCGAAAATCGGATGTTTTGACCTCCGTTTTCCGTCCGCATTTTTACGTCAAAGGGGTCCGTAATGCATTTTTGAACAGAGACTCCTGACACTGCAAATTATATACCGTTGCGTCCGTCTTGTCGCATTGATTTCCGCAATATTTTTATTTATCAGTTTCGGTGCTCGGTTCGCGCTGTAATTTCAAAAAGGCTTGCACAGTCATTTTTGAAACAAAGTCTTTTGAGTTCGACGTGTCTCTATTTTGATTCAACATATTTTTTCCAGCTAATTGGATCTGCAAATGCAGTCGGTAATGTTACCATTGTGCTTTTCTTTAAATTTTTCCTTACGTTAGGTACATTCAACATGCATGAATCATGCATGCGTTTTGTTTACAAAGCATATGTAGCCAAGCCTTCTCATTTCTAAATTTTAAGTTTACGTCCCTTACTTTTCAGTTTAACTTAGCATTCCATGTTCCAAATCATTCCCTTTCAAGTAGCTAGCCAAACCATTCATTGTTTATTTCTTTTGAACTTCCCAACCGTATTAATTTTAAATTGCATGCAACTTGTCCTTCTGCCTTTCTTTTGTCAAAGCGTTTGCACTTCCCAAAGTCACCGTTCCAGCTTTTCATATCGTATACTATTTTTATATATATAAAAAATGTGTTTCCAACCGGAAAACGCTCAAATGGGCAAACCGTTCTTTCTTGTCATCTTCCATTCATTCGTTTTGAATTTTAAAACTAAATGATTTCATTTGAATGGCCATATTCACTTTAATAACGGTGCAGATCCCAAAGAATCGTTCGATTCCCCAAGCACGTGATTTCGTGAGGAACTAAAGTGCCAGCTACCCTTCCGTATATATATTTTTAACAATATGATGCATCAGCTTGTTCTCCTCCTCCATTGTTTTTTTCCATTCTGCTCCACTACTTTTGCCCAACGCCATACCTATTCTACCCGTCCATCTTCTTCCCATCAACCTTCACTCCCATCGCCCATCCCATCTCCGTACCCAACCGCGAGTTCCTCCACATCTCCAACCAACCGCCTCCTCCCTGTAAACAGCACCCTTCCGCGTCCTCCTCCAGCTGCATGGCATCGCCACCGAGCTCCGCCTCATCAGTCCATCCTGCTCCGCCATCGACCCAGCTCGCCCCACCCGTTGTCACCAACTTCAGCTGAACTCCCCCTCCGCCTGAAATTGCCGAGCCTCCTCTTCCCGTCAGCCCCAAAACCACAGAGCACCGAATCCCCTTGTCCACCTGAGCCGTGCCTCCGAGTGCTGCCAATCATCAGCAAAGCCAAAGCCCTGTAGTGCTCCGCCCTGAAAGCCACCGAACCGGCGACTCTCCCCCTCCCTAGTTTTGTTGCGTGTGTGTATTGAAGACTGTGTGTGTGTGGATAAGGGTATGGCGTGGAGCTTGTATGCATGGGTGAAGGCGTGAGTGAGTTTTGTGTGGTGCTGTATTGTTCCTTTTGGTGTGTGGGTGTGTACTACTAAGTATGTATTTTTGTGAGTCGTATGTGTGTATATTTTTGGGTTCTGTTATTATGTTTTGTTTGTAAATACTTTGTGTTGTAACTTGTATTATATATAATGGTTTTAATTATTATATATATATTATTTTGAAAAGAATTTAGTGTGTTTATTTTTGAATAAAATTTGGTGTTGAGTTCGTAAACCGTTCCAAACCAGATAGCCGAACCATTGCAAAACCCAATAGACGTACCGATCAGTTGAGAAATTCCCCAACCCCTTCATATTAAATAAAAGAATATTGAGCGATCATCGAGTTGGATCCATTCTGAATCGTGCCTGGAGGTCGACGGTTGATTCGGTATCAGTCCGTCTATTGTCTTCATTTCTATGCCACGAAAGGTGAGTTTATCTCACACCTGACTCACATTTATTTCATGGATTTTAGATCAACTATTTGAACTGTTATGAAATGTATAGGACTGCTAGTAGGAATTGTTTATTTAATATGTACACTTTCATATGTGACACGATATTTATATGACACGTAGGTGCACTGATTTTATATACTGTGATTGTTGATACCTCTAGTTTAGGAAAATCACTAAGGGTTGAAATGATACATACCCGAACGAACATTAGAATAGGGAAAAATCGTTATGGGTTGAAATGATAGATCTGAACGATTTTTATTGAATTTGGGATCGCGGGTTGAAATGATAGACCCGTAGAAATTTTATCAATTGAGGTTGAAATGATAAATATCCGTATCACTTGACCATAGGGTAGAAAACTATATACGGACACCGTCGGTCATGTTTTCGAAGTAAAATGAGTTTTATTTTAAAATATTTACTTAAGACTTTATATATTTATACTCATATTTTATTTAAATATAAATTATTTTGTATATTTTAAATTAAGTGTTTTAAAATGATTTATTTGTAAATAGGGATTTAAATGTTTATTTAAGATTTTACTTAGAAATTTATTTATTTTAAACCATATAATCGATTCCTATAAGTATTTTAACCTTTTTATATTATTATAAATATTTCTTTAAATCTATTTTTATATTATTTTAAACTTATATATGTTTATAATCTATTTCTAATTTATTTTAGAGTTTTATAAACTTATATATATACATATCTATTTTTCAAAGTTAATTTTCTTATATATATATTTTATAAACTTTAATAAAGTCAAGATGGATAGTTTATATTTTGCGATTTAAATTCGAATTTTAACGATGTAAATCTATATAACGATATTTGAATAACGAATGAACTCATATTAAGTTATGAATTGGAATCGAAACGAATTTTTGTAGAGATGAACTTGAATTGGTAAATTTAAGAAATTGAATTTGATTTGGTTTAATTTATGAACCTTGATAAGAAATGAATGTGAATTGGGTAAATTGATTTATTTTGAATTTATAGTCGATAAGAATTAAATTCAATTTTAAGTGATTAATTATGAATTGGAATATATAGATGTTATATGCAGAATTGATTTTTATATCGTTTGGTTTGAATTAAGAATTTGTTAAATCTATGTATAAGAATGGTTTTAAATCATAATTTGGTTGAATGGAAATATAAGATTTTGATTTGAAATGTAGAAGTAATAGTTTTGAACTATATAACTTGAATTATAGTTATAAGATGATTTGGTTTATATTGATGTTTAAGATTTCGTTTTAAATTATATAAAAGGAAATTTCAACCTAAGTGTCGAATTTCATTAATCGACTAAAATGATGAGTTGTTTTCAAAATTTAATATATTCGAAGTTAGATATTTAATTTTGAATTCAAATTCGAATATGAGAATTCGTATAAACTATTTTATAAATTAATTTATAAAATAATGACCACGGTGTGAAAAATGTAAACGATTGGTTGTTAAAGAGACCGGGATCGGCTATTGTCATACTCTCTGCCAATACCGAAAACCACTTTGACAACTGTGTACGCGGTGGAGTTCCAGAATGAAGGGGATGACTTGGCGAACGACTCCATTTTTTTTATTTCATATTAATTACGAGACCCTGACTACCTTGAGTCAGCTTGATGTGGCTAAAACAGCAGCTACACACGGACCAAGTGAGGTCATACCTCTTATCGAGCACACTTCTTCGATATTATTCTATTACCGTTGAGATTCGATTTGGGCCCTTTTGATTATGGGAGTGTGTATCGAGGTGGGCGGTAGTTTCTTCTATGCGTTACCACCAGTCCGGCTCTGCAAACGGTGAATCCACCCTGGCATTCCTTGTGTGCCTTGTCACATGCCTTATACGAGCCCACTACGATTTTGTTTTGTACTGTTTTATATGGAATGCCCTCTGATCAACCTCCAGTTTACGGAGGAATTACGGTACTGTATATACTATGGGAATATATAAACGGTGTAAGGGTAATCATGGTAATCCCGCTTACGCTATTTTGATATTTTTACTTTACTGATAGACTTTATTGTATATAGCGTATTATACTATATATTATTAGTTTGACGGATCCTTAGAGGATGGTGATCCCAAACATCCTCTAAGTTACTGATTGCATTTCATCGAACATTTCATTTGAGTTGATTTACTTCCATGAGAATGTTAGTCCTGATCCGAGTTGTTTTGTTTTGCATTATTGCTCGGGTCAGATCGAGTATTACAGTTTCGAGATTTACTCTTGGAGTTGGAGCTTATGTTGGATTTTGCTCATCTATATCTACCTGTCCAGTTGACCCAGTTCTAGCTATTCTTGTCATTTCTGTTTTTGTAGTTATCTTTCATTTACTGTATTAGTCTTCCGCTGTATTATTTATGTAAACTATGATGTAAAACTTATTTAGTAGCTTCATGAACTACTATTGTATTTTGTAATTCCCGCTGTGAGATATTATGTTACTCTGTATATGTATTTGTGATCTGTGATTCTGTGATTTATTCTATTTACCTCAGAAGCTAATAACAATCTGTTGTTTTGGACGTTCCGAGTTAACATGTTTTGTCGATTCGGCATGATCAAAATGGCGGGTCGTTACAAGTGGTATCAGAGCTTTGGTTTATCAAAGCTTTAGCCTATGGGGGTAAAAACTCATTAGAGATAGGGTAATAATACCCTAGAATGAGTGAAATTGGTCGTAGAATACTTCTTTAGAGAGAGCGTATTTTGAAAGTATAAATAGTTTTAAAATGGTTTTAAATGTTTTAAACAAATATTTTCGGATATAAAATTTTGTTAAAAATTTAAATCTTCTTCTGAAATTTACTTTCCATTTGAATCCATCTTCCTTCGTAGATCCTCTTTGATTAGGTTCTTTCGTCCGTTCAGTTTTCAACTTGAATTCTATAACTTATCCTTGTCCATAACAAGGTAAGAAGTAGAAGAAGAGTATTAGTCTTTTAGCGAGTTCGTGCTTATTAGATATTGATCTGAAATTGATATTTTGAAAGGTATTATAATATAAGATTTTCTTAATAAAATATTGAAATTTTGATTTATGTATTTGTGAAAGATGTATATTTGTAGATAACATTATGTTTTGGGAATATCAATGTTTTGAAAGATTTGATATTTATACTTTTAGATTTTATATTTTATAAACTATATATTTTAAATGAGATTTAAAGATGTTGATTTTGTAAGAAATTGATTTTTATATTGGTTGAAATCTATATTGTTTTTGCTTATAGTTTACAAACGTATGTGTATATATATGTTATATTTATGGAATTAAACTAGTTTATAAGTTTAAGTATTGATACCACAGATTTGAAATATTTTAGTATAGAATAATATTGTTATGCATTTGATTTAATAATAATATTGTTTTATATTTATTTAGAATTGAGGTTAAATTTTAATAAATAAACGAGTAGGGGAGAGATATAATTTTCCCTACTTAAGTTCTAATGATCTGAAATATATTATTTATAATATATAAGTTGAAAATTTAGTATATATTCTGTTCAAATATAAAAGATGTTTTGAGTATTTATTTGACGTTAAAATTGGCCTATCGAATACCTAGTGATTTGGGATATATGTCCGATCAACATATATGTTAAATTCTATGTGTATTAGATAGATATAGTGTCACATTCTAGTCGCTTGAAAATGATTCTGGTGATGACCGCGGCATCATCGGTATCTATTTTCAGGTTTCGAAAGTGGGATAGATATATATTACCAATCGAGACGTTGAGTGAATACTTAAAATTATTTTGAAATGTATGAAAATATTTTAATCTTTGATTTAAATATTTGTATTTCAAATTGTATACATATATGAAAATAGATATGAACCATTGGTTTAAATATATTAATTATTTAATTACTATTTCCCTACCTCGTTCCTTTTCGGGGACGAAAAGTTTTGAGTAGGGGAGATTGTAACAACCGGTAATTTTTAACGATTTAAAATCCGATTTAAATCAAAATTTTATTTTGAAATTATTCAATGGTTTTTTATAACGGGAATTCGAAATTTGTAATACGTACAGTGAGATGTAGCAACTGTAAAAATTTCATCGGAAAATTTGACTATTTTTCGATCGTGCAATTTTCAGTGCAAAGCCGCGCATAACATACCAAATTTTAGCGATTTTAAAATTCCTCCAAAACCAGTTCGGACAAACACGAAAAATATTCTATTTGTTGTCACGAATCCGACGACGAAATTCGTTTCGCGAAAATCGGACGTTTTGACCTCCGTTTTCCGTCCGCATTTTAACGTCAAAGGGGTCCGTAATGCATTTTTGAACGGAGACTCCTGACACTGCAAATTATATACCGTTGCGTCCGTCTTGTCGCGCTGATTTCCGCAATATTTTTATTTATCAGTTTCGGTGCTCGGTTCGCGCTGTAATTTCAAAAAGGCTTGCATAGTCATTTTTGAAACAAAGTCATTTGAGTTCGACGTGTCTCTATTTTGATTCAACATATTTTTTCCAGCTAATTGGATTTGCAAATGCAGTCGGTAATGTTACCATGGTGCTTTTCTTTAAATTTTTCATTACGTTAGGTACATTCAACATGCATGAATCATGCATGCGTTTTGTTTACAAAGCATATGTAGCCAAGCCTTCTCATTTCTAAATTTTAAGTTTACGTCCCTTGCTTTTCAGTTTAACTTAGCATTCCATGTTCCAAATCATTCCCTTTCAAGTAGCTAGCCAAACCATTCATTGTTTATTTCTTTTGAACTTCCCAACCGTATTAATTTTAAATTGCATGCAACTTGTCCTTCTGCCTTTCTTTTGTCAAAGCGTTTGCACTTCCCAAAGTCACCGTTCCAGCTTTTCATATCGTATACTATTTATATATATAAAAAATGTGTTTCCAACCGGAAAACGCTCAAATTGGCAAACCGTTCTTTCTTGTCATCTTCCATTCATTCGTTTTGAATTTTAAAACTAAATGGTTTCATTTGAATGGCCATATTCACTTTAATAACGGTGCAGATCCCAAAGAATCGTTCTATTCCCCAAGCGCGTGATTTCGTGAGGAACTAAAGTGCCAGCTACCCTTCCGTATATATATTTTTAACAATATGATGCATCAGCTTGTTCTCCTCCTCCATTGTTTTTTTTTCATTCTGCTCCACTACTTTTGCCCAACGCCATACCTATTCTACCCGTCCATCTTCTTCGCATCAACCTTCACTCCCATCGCCCATCCCATCTCCGTACCCAACCGCGAGTTCCTCCACATCTCCAACCACCCGCCTCCTCACTGTAAACCGCACCCTTCCGCGTCCTCCTCCAGCTGCATGGCATCGCCACCGAGCTCCGCCTCATCAGTCCATCCTGCTCCGCCATCGACCCAGCTCGCCCCACCTGTTGTCACCAACTTCAGCTGAACTCCCCCTCCGCCTGAAATTGCCGAGCCTCCTCTTCCCGTCAGCCCCAAAATCACAGAGCACCGAATCCCCTTGTCCACCTGAGTCGTGCCTCCGAGTGCTGCCTTCCAATCATCAGCAAAGCCAAAGCCCTGTAGTGCTCCGCCCTGAAAGCCACCGAACCGGCGACTCTCCCCCTCCCTAGTTTTGTTGTGTGTGTGTATTGAAGACTGTGTGTGCGTGGATAAGGGTATGGCGTGGAGCTTGTATGCATGGGTGAAGGCGTGAGTGAGTTTTGTGTGGTGCTGTATTGTTCCTTTTGGTGTGTGGGTGTGTACTACTGAATATGTATTTTCGTGAGTCGTATGTGTGTATATTTTTGGGTTCTGTTATTATGTTTTGTTTGTAAATACTTTGTGTTGTAACTTATATTATATATAATGGTTTTAAGTATTATATATATGTATATATATTATTTTGAAAAGAATTTAGTGTGTTTGTTTTTGAATAAAATTTGGTGTTGAGTTCGTAAACCGTTCCAAACCAGATAGCCGAACCATTGCAAAACCCAATAGACGTACCGATCAGTTGAGAAATTCCCCAACCCCTTCATATTAAATAAAAGAATATTCGTGCTTGGAGGTCGGCGGTTGATTCGGTATCAGTCCGTCTATTGTCTTCATTTCTATGCCATGAAAGGTGAGTTTATCTCACACCTGACTCACATTTATTTCATGGATTTTAGATCAACTATTTGAACTGTTATGAAATGTATAGGGCTGCTAGTAGGGATTGTTTGTTTAATATGTACACTTTCATATGTGACACGATATTTATATGACACGTAGGTGCACTGATTTTATATACTGTGATTGTTGATACCTCTAGTTTAGGAAAATCACTAAGGGTTGAAATGATACATACTCGAACGAACATTAGAATAGGGAAAAATCGTTATGGGTTGAAATGATAGATCTGAACGATTTTTATTGAATTTGGGATCGCGGGTTGAAATGATAGACCCGTAGAAATTTTATCAATTGCGGGTTGAAATGATAAATATCCGTATCACTTGACCATAGGGTAGAAAACTATATACGGACACCGTCGGTCATGTTTTCGAAGTAAAATGAGTTTTATTTTAAAATATTTACTTAAGACTTTATATATTTATACTCATATTTTATTTAAATATAAATTATTTTGTATATTTTAAATTAAGTGTTTTAAAATGATTTATTTGTAAATAGGGATTTAAATGTTTATTTAAGATTTTACTTAGAAATTTATTTATTTTAAACCATATAATCGATTCCTATAAGTATTTTAACCTTTTTATATTATTATAAATATTTCTTTAAATCTATTTTTATATTATTTTAAACTTATATATGTTTATAATCTATTTCTAATTTATTTTAGAGTTTTATAAACTTATATATATACATATCTATTTTTCAAAGTTAATTTTCTTATATATATATATTTTATAAACTTTAATAAAGTCAAGATGGATAGTTTATATTTTGCAATTTAAATTCGAAGTTTAAAGATGTAAATCTATATAATGATATTTGAATAACGAATGAACTCATATTAAGTTATGTATTGGAATCGATACGAATTTTTGTAGAGATGAACTTGAATTGGTAAATTTAAGAAATTGAATTTGATTTGGTTTAATTTATGAACCTTGATAAGAAATGAATGTGAATTGGGTAAATTGATTTATTTTGAATTTATAGTCGATAAGAATTAAATTCAATTTTAAGTGATTAATTATGAATTGGAATATATAGATGTTATATGCGGAATTGATTTTTATATCGTTTGGTTTGAATTAAGAATTTGTTAAATCAATGTATAAGAATGGTTTTAAATCATAATTTGGTTAAATGGAAATATAAGATTTTGATTTGAAATGTAGAAGTAATAGTTTTGAACTATATAACTTGAATTATAGTTATAAGACGATTTGGTTTATATTGAAGTTGTAATGACCCGGATATTCCGTCGGTTAGATTTGAATATTTAATACAGTTTTAAATATTAGGTGGATAAATATAAATGGGATTTTTATATTAAGTTATCAATTTAATAATCAATTTCGATTTAATATCGAATATATTAAATTATCGTCATACGTCAGTTCGAGAAGTTGAAACTGAATTAGAAACAGTTCAGAAAATCAATTCAAACTCCTGTTTGAATTTGAAGAATAATGTTAATTTATTATCGAAGAATAAATTGCCTGAAATAAATTTATATTGACTTAAATAAATATCTTCCACAGACGATCGAATTGGATTTCGTGACCTATCCCAGCGTGTCCGGAATAGTGGTTTTACCCTAAGAACGCCAGTTGTTGGGTGCAGAAAGAAGTTCGTTATCACAGAGTAATTTAAATAAGAGTGTACCAGTTTTAAATTTAAAATAAAAGATAAATTCTTTATGTGTGTGGACCAGAACAAAACACACCGTGCTCTCATTTTATCCACCGAATAAACAAACCCGTGGCACCCATATTATCACCAGACATAAACAAATCGTGCATCCTTTAATTCCACAAACTCAAAACAAGACGTGTATTCTTTGATACCTCAAAACAGAAACATAACTTCAATTAAAAGGGGGTCGCTGCCTCTTTAAAGGGTCAAAATCGAACTAAGCAAATCACCTCATTCCATTTTTAATCGAACGCCAGAGTTCCTGGTGTGAATCCCTTTTTAGTTCGAAGTGTTAAGTCGCGATAGAAACTGGGGGAGGGAAAATCCAAGCCGCGATCAACAGTCGTGGGATTAATACTCGAGTTTTACTCGATTTAGGCAAAAAGGGATCTGGCATCAAGGAATGGGCGATTTCGATTTGAACAGTGTAAATCTAGGTCTAAGGCGAGCGGAGTTGAAGGGGTAATAGGAGATGAAGCTACTGGCGTTGAATACCTGGCATGAAGTAGCGTTGTTTGGCAAGGATTGGCATGATTCGATGCAAAGGGGTGTTGCAGATTTCCTGAAATTCGAGTTACTGTAGCAGGTCTACAGGGAAGGGTGAACATCGAGCATAGGAGGGTGGTTCAGGCTTGGTACTGGCAGCAGGTAGCAGGCAGTAAGGCCGTGAGTATAAGTGATATAGAGTGAAGGGAAAAGGGGATGACTGCGAGGTGTTCGAAGGAATGCCAAAGTGAAGAATTTGTCGTTTGAGCTGGTGCTGTTCATTGGGACTGTTCTAGGATTTGTTTCGTCGATCGGTCGAGTGGATTACGATAGCATTTAGGTATGCATTTTTAATTAAATTTTGAAATACCTAGAATAATCTATTTATTTATATTATAGTTAATTTAAATAAAAGATGTATTAATCATTAAATAATATGAATTTATCATAGGTACGAGGTAAAGTTGGTTGAGATGGTTTGATAAGTTCGTAAGCACATCGATATGAAATTAAACGGGATTTATTGGATATTCAAATGGAATCTCGGTGAGTAAACCTCACTCACCGTTTAATTAGAATTACTTCTAGTTGTTAAAAATAATTGCTATGCTTGTTTGAATATTGTTTGGTCGATTTAAAATATATATTAGTTATTTAGGACTATTATATATATATATTGGGTTGATTGATTGGTTGGATTCCCGCAGTCTCATTAGCGGATGCCCGCGGTACCATAGCGGATGATTACCCTATACGCCTCCACGCTATGATTAGTGGATGACCTTCTATACCGCGATATCCTGCCTCGAAGCAGGATAGGTATTATTTATGTGCTAACATCTGTGGATGCAGGAAAACAGGTTGGAGGAATCCAACTGGATTCCTCAAAAATATATTATCTGTTGTTGTTTGTTTGATTTCATATGTATATTCATATATGATGTGTTAAAAATCAAATGATTGAAAATTGGTTGATTTGATTGTTGAAAATATCCCTGGGCTTGAATATTGATTCATAAAAATATCGGAAAGGGTATTTGATATTTAAAAAGGAAATTCTATTTTTATAAATAGAATTTGAATTTTTAATAAAACTATAGAAAATATTAACTTGTTTTGAAGGTATATAAAACAAGTAATCGAATTTATAAAGTTGTTTATAAATGGAAATATGGAATTTGAATCGAATTTATAAAGTTGTTTATAAATGGAAATATGGAATTTGAATCGAATTTATAAACTTTGTTTATAAATGGAAATATGGGATTTGAATCGAATTTATAAAGTTGTTTATAAATGAAAAGAAGGAATTTGAATCGAATTTATAAACGTTGTTTATAAATAGAAAGGTGGGATTTGAATTGAAGTTATAAACGTTGTTTATAAATAATGCAGAGAAATTCAAATAGACTTTGAATATAGAATTTGAAAAGAGAATTCAAAAAGAAATTTGAATATAGTATTTCAAATGGAATTTGAAAATAGAAATTCAAATAGACTTTAAACTATAGAATTTGAATATAGAATTCAAATGGAGTTTAACTATAGAATTTGAAAATAGAATTCAAATGAAGTTTAAATTAAGAGAATTCAAATAGGATTGAATTGGAATTTGAATAGAGAAGTCGATAAGGGAACGAGAGTATTAGTATAATTAGAATGTGTAATTTGCAAGTTAAAATATATTTGAACATGTCATGTTCAAATATGAAGGTGAAATAGACTAAGAAGTTAATTAACAGATTTAATTAACAAATTGAGTTAAAACGATTGGTATAGTTAAAATAGATTGGACAGACATAAATATACAGGAGACAGGTATGGAATAAAGTATAGAAGTGAAATAAATAGAATGCCCGACAAAAAGGTACATATTTAATTTCCATATGAGATTTTATGCGCCGTATCGGCAAGCCGCTTGGCTTTTTCTTTTTCTTTTTGAGATAAGAAGGACCGGGAAAGCTATTTGAAATTTCCCGATGCTCCCGGTACAAAGGAGGTTATGGCGAATTTTTCCGGGAATTTAAGGAGATAGAATATTTTTAAGATAATTTGATAGTTAGAAATTAACCTATCAAAATATATAGAAGTCGATAAGAAACCGAACTTAGAAATAGGATAGTATAATCAAAAAGGAAGTATAAGAATAAAATCTAGTAAGAATAGAAAAGGGAAGTGTATACGTGTTTAAAAGTAAGTCAGTAGTTGTATGGAATTGATTTGTTCGAGTAAGTAGTCTTGTCTGTTTTGACGTTAAATGTTATTCAGTCAAGGTCTGAGAGGTAATTATACCCCAACTTGGTTGATTTCATGATATACCGATAAGTAGAAAGATTCAGGCTCGAAGATCAATGTGGAATAAGAATTCGTTAAATACTGTATTTGGGTTGTCGTAACGATGTTTTACACAACATCTGTTTTAACCCAAATATGTGCAAAGCTTGGAGATAGAATAATGAATATTTTCTAAAGTTTAGGAAATAAAAGAAAGCGATATATGGGAATGTTTTCCAAATAACGTATAAGGCTAATATGGTTATTGAAAATATTTGGTTAACAAATATTGATAAGAAATAGAGAAGAGATTTAATTAATGGAATATTAATTAAAGTTTCAGTGATTGTTGGATGTTTGGATGAACACTTGTTTTATTCGATAGTTAAATCATCGACTATCGAAACACTTGTTTTTATTCGATAGTTAAATCACAGACTATCGGAGTTTTGACCATCGTTGTCAATATGGAGAGACCGGTTGGATTATTATCCGAAGAACCACTCCATATCGGCAGTAGCGTGCGAATCAGATTATATAAAGATAATCGAAGACGGAGTAGAGTGCAAGGACTTTTTCTATAAATAGAAATAGTGCCTTCAGTTCATCCTGTTCCTGGGTGACTTGTATGGATGAATGTCTGACAGAGTATTTCCAGAAAGGTCACGTACATTGATTTCTTCAACTGTACCAAGAGTGGAAGCGGAGGAGGAAACTTCTTTTAGCTGACACGTAATGTACTGTTGTAGACGTCAATTAGTGATTTTTGATGGATTTGACGATGTGACATTCGAGGTGAATATGGCGTGATGATAAAGCGTAGCTTCTAGCCTCATCAACCGGTAAATGACAGAAATCGGGCAGGCAACATGGCTATGTAGGTCGCACCTATTAGGGTGTATAATCACCTGATCTAGAGTTTCATTTACTTCTAAAAATCTATTGTCGATGCTGTCCCATTCGAGAAACGGTTGCTGATCCCAATCGTTGGTGATATACATTCGATACACTCAAGCGAAATGAGTGGTCGGTCATGTGTGGCTGAGTTGCAAGATGTTCTTGTTGAACTCGGTGTATTCTCCTCTAGAGATATACCAGCGGAAGGTGATTCCATACCTTGTCATAATTGGAAATCCATTACCCAATACGTGCTTGCGGTTTTGTTTGTATATATATGTGGAACGTGAGATGCAAGCGTTTCCACTAGATTGTTATCTACTTGATTTAGACATTATTATAATATCAAAAGAATTTTGATATAAAGATAAGTCAAGTGTTTGGATTTTCATAAGGGAAAAACCCGTTCCGTGTTATACGGCATGGTCTTATGAGATATCATTTAGTTTTCTGAAACTGTTTTAAACTGTTTACTCATACCAGTCCCATGACTGACCCGGAGTTTACTTTGTTGTTTTCCCTAAACTCTTGGGTGCCTAAATTTGTATGGGCAGTCAAGTAGTTTCAGGATTTTTCAGATCTATCTAAAGGAGCTTGGAGCAGGAGGCTTCAGCGTTATCTAGTTATAGTGTTGTTCCGCTATGTTGTAAGTGTTGTACTCTGATAAGTGTATGATACACATAAGATTTTGTATTTCAAAGATGTGATATATTATATTTTGTTCCGCTGCGATGTGAGATTCTGTGTTGTTATTTCTGTTCTTCTTCTACCTCTTTCTTAAAAAAAAAATGTCTCGTATTTTCGTGATATTTGGGTTGGACGTATGATGTATATAGTCAACCCCGATGTTACGGAAATCTGGGTCATCACAGTTGGTATCAGAGCTTAGGTTTAGCGAATACCTAGGCTGTGTGGAAATGTGCTCATTAGAGATAGGATCAGCAGTATCCTAGAATGAGTTGAGCGTATATATATACGAGAGAGCGTATTTGTTATTTGATATAAAAACCGTTTTATATTGTGTTGACTAGTCTGTTGAGTGGATTATAAATTTTGGTCGAATCGTGGGACGCCACGAAGTCGATAGGAATTTATAAACACTTGAACAGGAGATTGGACACGATATTGTTTTCAAATAGTTAAGTTGATTGTTAGGATTATAATCGAATTAGATTATAAAACAGAAATAGTTATATATATAACCAATGGAATTTGTATATGAAATCAAATATACAAATGTAATAAATTGAAATTGAATTCCAACCAGAATTAAGAATTTAAAATCCTGGGAGTTTGGAAAATATTTTTCGAAATGGAGTTTGAAAGAAATATAGCACTGGACTCATTCAGTAGCTGGGAAATAATTCTGATGATGATCGCAACATCATCAGTGTTCATTTTCGAGTTTCTAAGTGATGAATTGCTGCCTTAGAAAAGTTTTGATGGAAAATTGTTTGAAAAGAAACAAGTTGTTTTAAAATTCAAATATTTTGAATTTGAGATAGATATAAATATATGTATATATTTATATTACTTCAGAGGAATTTTGAAATGTGAAATGGGAATATAGATTTCAAATAGAAGTAAAGTAAAGGAATTTGAATATATATATAATTCAAATAGAAGTGAAATAGAATTTGAATTCAAAGGAATTCAAATGAGTTTGAATAAAGAAAAATTCAAATAGAAATTGTATAAGAAAAATTGAAATGGAATTTGAATTCAAAGGAATTCAAATGGATTTGAATAAAGAAAAGTCAAATAGAGGTTTGAATATTAGAATTCAAAGAAAATATTAAGTTTGAAATAGAATTTTAGATAAAAGGAGTTTAAATAGAATTTGAATTCAAAGTGAAATTTAATAGAATTTGAATTCAAAGTGAAATTTAATAGGATTTGAATTCAAAGGAGTTAAAATAGAATTTAAATTCAAAGGATTTCAAATAGAAATTGAACAAAGGAATTTAAATAGAAATTGAATAAAGGATTTCAAATGGAATTTGAAAGGAAGAGATTTGAAATGGGTTTTGAATAAAGGATTTCAAATAGAAATTGAAGATAAGAAATTCAAATAGAATTTGAAGATAAGAAGTTGAATTAGAATTTGAATAGAAGAAATTCAAATAGAAATTGAAAAGAAGGAAATTCAAATATAGAGTTGGAATAAAGAAATTCAAATGGAATTTGAATATTGTAAGAATATAGGACTTGAATATTTGAAGTGAATAGATCGGGAATATTATGTTGAAATGGATTGGATATATATTAAAAATATATCAGAATGGAGTTGAATTTATTATAAACGAAGTTAAAACGTTTATATTTATAAATATAATTAAAACGAGCTCGCCATAGCGCGGCAGTTCGTAAATTGGCGACTCGAACTTCAATCGAGTATACAGAACTCAATTGAAGTCGGAATTCTTTGAAACAAGAATCGTCGGGACCGGTTGAACAATAGTTTTCTAATGAAAGAGAAAAATCAGGATTTCGTCGTATAGATTTTGAGTTATTTCAAAATCAAATTTTTAGAAAAGCAGCGCCAGGAACCATTAAAAACCACAATGGTTTATATATATAAGTAAAAGGATTTTTAAAGTAAATAAAATCCGAATGGCCATGAGGAAAATATAGACTTGAGTTATAAAATAAATATGAACTTCAGTGAAGTAAGTGAAATGATTTTTAAGACAAAAATCATATTTTAAATGGTTAAATAGAATTAACTAAATTGGTGAATAATTAGTTAAGGGGAATTTGAATCGAAATTGGGTTTTTGGATAAGTGAGAGAAATTGAGAATTCATATTCAAAATCGAATATATAACTCGAGTTGAAAATATAATTAGATTAGTTTATAATTTAGTTGACATATATTTGAACAAGTTATATTCAAATAAAAAGGGTGAAATAGGCAAAACGGTTAATTAGCAACTAGTTAATGGGAATGTGATTGATTTGAAATTAAATTAACTTAAGTAAGTTAAATGGATCGAAACGAATAAATTGAGTAAAATCATGTGAATGAAATTTGAATTGGGAATGAAAAAAGGAAATGTATTTGTAAAACAAATAAAGTTATGTGCAAACAAATAGAAGGGAATATTTGTAAAACATTTACAAATAGATTCAATGGAAATATTTATTTATAGAAAATAAATAGAATGTTATACATGAGATATTTATTTGTTAAATAAATAGAATTTAATCGAAGGAATATTCAGAAGATGAAATGGAAACCTGTTTTTAACAGATAAATGTAAAGGTTAATTTATAAATAACAGTTTATAAATTAAATTAAATATTTATCATTGGATAGATGAAATATATAAGTCTGAACTTATATAGAGAAGAGATATTGGTTTTTAACACCGATAGTTTAAATAGAAGGGTTACACAACACTTGTATAAGTGAAGTAACGTTACTAAAGAGAATATTTATAAAGTGAAGAACCGTTACTAAAAGTAAATCTTTATAAATGAATAAGCGTTATCAAATAGGAGTTATTCGAATAGGAGAAGTCGACTAGAGCTAGAATAAATCGATTAGAGTTAGAATAAATCGATTAGAGAAAGAGTTAACCAGATAGAGTTAATTGAACGTAGTTAATCGAATTAGGATTTAATGGAATGTTAGTTATTCAATTAAAGTTGATCGAATAGAGTATTGAGATAGAATTAGTCAAACATAGTACTCAGGATAAGTTGCCATTTCGTACGACTGCTAGCGTAATTCGCAGGGCTGCAGATAGCCTAGGGCGGTCGGATGTTTCCTGGGGGAATCAGGCGTAACCATTGTGATCGCTGCGATCTAGAGTCAAGCGAATAGAGTTAAATCAAATATTAGTTTATTCGAATAGAACTAAAGAGTTAGCGAATATAGTTTATTCGAAGGAGTTATCGAATATAGTTAATTCGAAGGAGTTATCGAATATAACTTATTCGGAAGGAGTTAAGTGAAAAGAGCTAATCAAATAGAGTTGATTGATAAAAGTAAATTGAATAGAGTAAATCGAATATAGTTTATTCGAAGAAAGATTTTCGAATCTAGTTATTCGAAAGAGAGTAAATCGAATATAGTTATTCGAAGGGACGAGTTATCGAATAAGGATTTATTCGAAAGAGAGTTACGTAAGGAAGTTTGAAATGTTGAGTATCAACATAAATAAGTTTTTAAAAGATAAATGGGTTTGTAGCACTTTTTCTACCTTAGCAATTTCGAGGACGAAATTATTTTAAGTGGGGAAGAATGTAATGACCCGGATATTCCGTCGGTTAGATTTGAATATTTAATACAGTTTTAAATATTAGGTGGATAAATATAAATGGGATTTTTATATTAAGTTATCAATTTAATAATCAATTTCGATTTAATATCGAATATATTAAATTATCGTAATACGTCAGTTCGAGAAGTTGAAACTGAATTAGAAACAGTTCAGAAAATCAATTCAAACTCCTGTTTGAATTTGAAGAATAATGTTAATTTATTATCGAAGAATAAATTGCCTGAAATAAATTTATATTGACTTAAATAAATATCTTCCACAGACGATCGAATTGGATTTCGTGACCTATCCCAGCGTGTCCGGAATAGTGGTTTTACCCTAAGAACGCCAGTTGTTGGGTGCAGAAAGAAGTTCGTTATCACAGAGTAATTTAAATAAGAGTGTACCAGTTTTAAATTTAAAATAAAAGATAAATTCTTTATGTGTGTGGACCAGAACAAAACACACCGTGCTCTCATTTTATCCACCGAATAAACAAACCCGTGGCACCCTTATTATCACCAGACATAAACAAATCGTGCATCCTTTAATTCCACAAACTCAAAACAAGACGTGTATTCTTTGATACCTCAAAACAGAAACATAACTTCAATTAAAAGGGGGTCGCTGCCTCTTTAAAGGGTCAAAATCGAACTAAGCAAATCACCTCATTCCCCTTTTAATCGAACGCCAGAGTTCCTGGTGTGAATCCCTTTTTAGTTCGAAGTGTTAAGTCGCGATAGAAACTGGGGGAGGGAAAATCCAAGCCGCGATCAACAGTCGTGGGATTAATACTCGAGTTTTACTCGATTTAGGCAAAAACGGGATCTGGCATCAAGGAATGGGCGATTTCGATTTGAACAGTGTAAATCTAGGTCTAAGGCGAGCGGAGTTGAAGGGGTAATAGGAGATGAAGCTACTGGCGTTGAATACCTGGCATGAAGTAGCGTTGTTTGGCAAGGATTGGCATGATTCGATGCAAAGGGGTGTTGCAGATTTCCTGAAATTCGAGTTACTGTAGCAGGTCTACAGGGAAGGGTGAACATCGAGCATAGGAGGGTGGTTCAGGCTTGGTACTGGCAGCAGGTAGCAGGCAGTAAGGCCGTGAGTATAAGTGATATCAAGTGAAGGGAAAAGGGGATGACTGCGAGGTGTTCGAAGGAATGCCAAAGTGAAGAATTTGTCGTTTGAGCTGGTGCTGTTCATTGGGACTGTTCTAGGATTTGTTTCGTCGATCGGTCGAGTGGATTACGATAGCATTTAGGTATGCATTTTTAATTAAATTTTGAAATACCTAGAATAATCTATTTATTTATATTATAGTTAATTTAAATAAAAGATGTATTAATCATTAAATAATATGAATTTATCATAGGTACGAGGTAAAGTTGGTTGAGATGGTTTGATAAGTTCGTAAGCACATCGATATGAAATTAAACGGGATTTATTGGATATTCAAATGGAATCTCGGTGAGTAAACCTCACTCACCGTTTAATTAGAATTACTTCTAGTTGTTAAAAATAATTGCTATGCTTGTTTGAATATTGTTTGGTCGATTTAAAATATATATTAGTTATTTAGGACTATTATATATATATATATTGGGTTGATTGATTGGTTGGATTCCCGCAGTCTCATTAGCGGATGCCCGCGGTACCATAGCGGATGATTACCCTATACGCCCCCACGCTATGATTAGTGGATGACCTTCTATACCGCGATATCCTGCCTCGAAGTGGGATAGGTATTATTTATGTGCTAACATCTGTGGATGCAGGAAAACAGGTTGGAGGAATCCAACTGGATTCCTCAAAAATATATTATCTGTTGTTGTTTGTTTGATTTCATATGTATATTCATATATGATGTGTTAAAAATCAAATGATTGAAAATTGGTTGATTTGATTGTTGAAAATATCCCTGGGCTTGAATATTGATTCATAAAAATATCGGAAAGGGTATTTGATATTTAAAAAGGAAATTCTATTTTTATAAATAGAATTTGAATTTTTAATAAAACTATAGAAAATATTAACTTGTTTTGAAGGTATATAAAACAAGTAATCGAATTTATAAAGTTGTTTATAAATGGAAATATGGAATTTGAATCGAATTTATAAAGTTGTTTATAAATGGAAATATGGAATTTGAATCGAATTTATAAACTTTGTTTATAAATGGAAATATGGGATTTGAATCGAATTTATAAAGTTGTTTATAAATGAAAAGAAGGAATTTGAATCGAATTTATAAACGTTGTTTATAAATAGAAAGGTGGGATTTGAATTGAAGTTATAAACGTTGTTTATAAATAATGCAGAGAAATTCAAATAGACTTTGAATATAGAATTTGAAAAGAGAATTCAAAAAGAAATTTGAATATAGTATTTCAAATGGAATTTGAAAATAGAAATTCAAATAGACTTTAAACTATAGAATTTGAATATAGAATTCAAATGGAGTTTAACTATAGAATTTGAAAATAGAATTCAAATGAAGTTTAAATTAAGAGAATTCAAATAGGATTGAATTGGAATTTGAATAGAGAAGTCGATAAGGGAACGAGAGTATTAGTATAATTAGAATGTGTAATTTGCAAGTTAAAATATATTTGAACATGTCATGTTCAAATATGAAGGTGAAATAGACTAAGAAGTTAATTAACAGATTTAATTAACAAATTGAGTTAAAACGATTGGTATAGTTAAAATAGATTGGACAGACATAAATATACAGGAGACAGGTATGGAATAAAGTATAGAAGTGAAATAAATAGAATGCCCGACAAAAAGGTACATATTTAATTTCCATATGAGATTTTATGCGCCGTATCGGCAAGCCGCTTGGCTTTTTCTTTTTCTTTTTGAGATAAGAAGGACCGGGAAAGCTATTTGAAATTTCCCGATGCTCCCGGTACAAAGGAGGTTATGGCGAATTTTTCCGGGAATTTAAGGAGATAGAATATTTTTAAGATAATTTGATAGTTAGAAATTAACCTATCAAAATATATAGAAGTCGATAAGAAACCGAACTTAGAAATAGGATAGTATAATCAAAAAGGAAGTATAAGAATAAAATCTAGTAAGAATAGAAAAGGGAAGTGTATACGTGTTTAAAAGTAAGTCAGTAGTTGTATGGAATTGATTTGTTCGAGTAAGTAGTCTTGTCTGTTTTGACGTTAAATGTTATTCAGTCAAGGTCTGAGAGGTAATTATACCCCAACTTGGTTGATTTCATGATATACCGATAAGTAGAAAGATTCAGGCTCGAAGATCAATGTGGAATAAGAATTCGTTAAATACTGTATTTGGGTTGTCGTAACGATGTTTTACACAACATCTGTTTTAACCCAAATATGTGCAAAGCTTGGAGATAGAATAATGAATATTTTCTAAAGTTTAGGAAATAAAAGAAAGCGATATATGGGAATGTTTTCCAAATAACGTATAAGGCTAATATGGTTATTGAAAATATTTGGTTAACAAATATTGATAAGAAATAGAGAAGAGATTTAATTAATGGAATATTAATTAAAGTTTCAGTGATTGTTGGATGTTTGGATGAACACTTGTTTTATTCGATAGTTAAATCATCGACTATCGAAACACTTGTTTTTATTCGATAGTTAAATCACAGACTATCGGAGTTTTGACCATCGTTGTCAATATGGAGAGACCGGTTGGATTATTATCCGAAGAACCACTCCATATCGGCAGTAGCGTGCGAATCAGATTATATAAAGATAATCGAAGACGGAGTAGAGTGCAAGGACTTTTTCTATAAATAGAAATAGTGCCTTCAGTTCATCCTGTTCCTGGGTGACTTGTATGGATGAATGTCTGACAGAGTATTTCCAGAAAGGTCACGTACATTGATTTCTTCAACTGTACCAAGAGTGGAAGCGGAGGAGGAAACTTCTTTTAGCTGACACGTAATGTACTGTTGTAGACGTCAATTAGTGATTTTTGATGGATTTGACGATGTGACATTCGAGGTGAATATGGCGTGATGATAAAGCGTAGCTTCTAGCCTCATCAACCGGTAAATGACAGAAATCGGGCAGGCAACATGGCTATGTAGGTCGCACCTATTAGGGTGTATAATCACCTGATCTAGAGTTTCATTTACTTCTAAAAATCTATTGTCGATGCTGTCCCATTCGAGAAACGGTTGCTGATCCAATCGTTGGTGATATACATTCGATACACTCAAGCGAAATGAGTGGTCGGTCATGTGTGGCTGAGTTGCAAGATGTTCTTGTTGAACTCGGTGTATTCTCCTCTAGAGATATACCAGCGGAAGGTGATTCCATACCTTGTCATAATTGGAAATCCATTACCCAATACGTGCTTGCGGTTTTGTTTGTATATATATGTGGAACGTGAGATGCAAGCGTTTCCACTAGATTGTTATCTACTTGATTTAGACATTATTATAATATCAAAAGAATTTTGATATAAAGATAAGTCAAGTGTTTGGATTTTCATAAGGGAAAAACCCGTTCCGTGTTATACGGCGTGGTCTTATGAGATATCATTTAGTTTTCTGAAACTGTTTTAAACTGTTTACTCATACCAGTCCCATGACTGACCCGGAGTTTACTTTGTTGTTTTCCCTAAACTCTTGGGTGCCTAAATTTGTATGGACAGTCAAGTAGTTTCAGGATTTTACAGATCTATCTAAAGGAGCTTGGAGCAGGAGGCTTCAGCGTTATCTAGTTATAGTGTTGTTCCGCTATGTTGTAAGTGTTGTACTCTGATAAGTGTATGATATACATAAGATTTTGTATTTCAAAGATGTGATATATTATATTTTGTTCCGCTGCGATGTGAGATTCTGTGTTGTTATTTCTGTTCTTCTTCTACCTCTTTCTTAAAAAAAATGTCTCGTATTTTCGTGATATTTGGGTTGGACGTATGATGTATATAGTCAACCCCGATGTTACGGAAATCTGGGTCATCACAGAAGTTTAAGATTTCGTTTTAAATTATATAAAAGGAAATTTGAACCGAAGAGCCGAATTTCATTAATCGACTAAAATGATGAGTTGTTTTCAAAATTTAATATATTCGAAGTTAGATATTTAATTTTGAATTCAAATTCGAATATGAGAATTCGTATAAACTATTTTATAAATTAATTTATAAAAATAATGACCACGGTGTGAAAAATGTAAACGATTGGTTGTTAAAGAGACCGGGATCGGCTATTGTCATACTCTCTGCCAATACCGAAACCACTTTGACAACTGTGTACGCGGTGGAGTTCCAGAATGAAGGGGATGACTTGGCGAACGACTCCATTTTTTTTATTTCATATTAATTACGAGACCCTGACTACCTTGAGTCAGCTTGATGTGGCTAAAACAGGAGCTACGCACGGACCAAGTGAGGTCATACCTCTTATCGAGCACACTTCTTCGATATTATTCTATTACGGTTGAGATTCGATTTGGGCCCTTTTGATTATGGGAGTGTGTATCGAGGTGGGCGGTAGTTGCTACTATGCGTAACCACCAGTCCGGCTCTACAAACGGTGAATCCACCCTGGCATTCCTTGTGTGCCTTGTCACATGCCTTATACGAGCCCACTACGATTTTGTTTTGTAATGTTTTATATGGAGTGCCCTCTGATCAACCTCCAATTTACGGAGGAACTACGGTACTGTATATACTATGGTAATATATAAACGGTGTAAGGGTAATCATGGTAATCCCGCTTACGCTATTTTGATATTTTTACTTTACTGTTAGACACTATTGTATATAGCGTATTATACTATATAGTATTAGTTTGGCGGATCCTTAGAGGATGGTGATCCCAAACATCCTCTAAGTTACTGATTGCATTTCATCGAACATTTCATTTGAGTTGATTTACTTCCATGAGAATGTTAGTCCTGATCCGAGTTGTTTTGTTTTGCATTATTGCTCGGGTCAGATCGAGTATTACAGTTCCGAGATTTACTCTTGGAGTTGGAGCTTATGTTGGATTTTGCTCATCTATATCTACCTGTCCAGTTGACCCAGTTCTAGCTATTCTTGTCATTTCTATTTTTGTAGTTATCTTTCATTTACTGTATTATTCTTCCGCTGTATTATTTATGTAAACTCTGATGTAAAACTTATTTAGTAGCTTCATGAACTACTATTGTATTTTGTAATTCCCGCTGTGAGATATTATGTTACTCTGTATATGTATCTGTGATCTGTGATTCTGTGATTTATTCTATTTACCTCAGAAGCTAATAACAATCTGTTGTTTTGGACGTTCCGAGTTAACATGTTTTGTCGATTCGGCACGATCAAAATGGCGGGTCGTTACATCGGTGTACAAACAACGATCTAAATTCCAAATGGAATTATCGATCCAATCATCAAAACATATATATATATATATATACATATACATATACATACATATATATATATATATATATATATATATATATATATATATCCACATTCGTTATTTTCTATGCTTAGAAAATATATGTTATTAACACTATAAAACATTTCCAAAGCTTATTCAGGTATCACTATTCTTTCACAACCATCAGTCCCTAATTGTAAACTAGTAAGAGAACAATTCTCTAAATATAAACCCCGAAGGCTGAAACCAACATCAGACCCACACTCAGAAAACGATTCAACTTACTAATCTCTAGTCAGCTTCTAATCTTGCTTAACTCTATTCCTTTAACTCTATTCGATTAACTCTAACTGATTAACTCTAACTGATTAACTCAAATTCGAATAACTTATATTCGATTTACTCCTTTAAATAACGTTTATCCATTTATAAAGATTTACTTTTAGTAACGGTTCTTCACTTTAAAAAAATGTCCTTTTTATATCGTTTCTCCACTTATAAAGATTTCCTTCTTAACAGCGTTTAATCATTTATAACGTTTCCTTATAACAGCGTTTAATCACTTATAATGATTTCCTATAACAACGTTTAATCACTTATAATGATTTCCTATAACAGCGTTTAATCACTTATAATGATTTCCTAAATAAATTTCCTTTTATAATATCATATTTATTTCCTAAATATTTCCCCTTTTATATTTATTCTATTTTCTAAATAAATATTCCTTTATAAATCCTATTCACTTCCTAAGTAAACATCTTTCTTTATACTTCTATTTACTTGCCAAGTAAATAATCGTTTGACACTTCTATTTCAATACACAGTTTGAAATTTCCCTTTTTACTTTCCAGTATTCATTTTGGTATTTAAAATACCGTATAACCATGATTAAAATCATCCATACATATAAAATCAATAACCAATTTTATATCACAGCATATATCACAATATATGATAAACAGCAAAATAAATGTTGAGGAATCCAGTCGGATTCCTCCAACCTGTATCCCTGCATCCAAAGATGTTATACAATATAAACAACATCCATTTCAGTTCAGCACGCATTATTCTGATAAACAGAATCAATATATATATATATATATATATATAAAATTTCAACTAACTGACTAGCAGTTCAATCAACCAAATCAACACACAACAATCAACAAATAATTATCAGTTCTAAGCGTACGTTATAAAAATATAACTGTTCAGAGTTGGTGAGTTTTACTCACTTTGGCAGTTCGTCGTTAAAAAACGATAAACTATTATTTGATTTGAATCAAACAATTTATTTCGCCATAAATTCAAATGAGCACCAATCCACTCCCAGTCAGCTCCATTGGGTAGCGTCCGTCCATACGATCCTGTCGGATCTTGTTTCGTCTAATTCTGATAACGTATGGAAAAGTTATACACTTTAAAAGATCTTATACAATTTAAATTAAACTAAATTAAATTCCTTTTTATAAATGGGCTTAACTTTTTTCCCGGCCCATACCATACTTGAGAACCCGACCCGCTCCAAAATATCTTCTCCCTCCTTCTCATCTACGATTCCAGGAACCCAACTCCACTGCCATTAACCACTTTTAAAACCCAATGTATTTTCTTCTCGTTCGAAGCTCTTCATGGCTCGTAAGCCTATGCAAATGTTGACCGAATACAAAGCAAAATACATTGGATCAATATCTTGAGGCACTTAATGAATTTGTTGTACCCTTGCTAGCTTTGCCACTAACATTATCACCTCGTCTCACTGTTTTCTCGCCTTCAGTTGCGAATCCTTAATGTGTCATCAATTTTATTTTATTTTTACTTTTCTAAACTGGGCTTGCCATCAAAACATCGGCCCAACCCTTATTCTACCAATCCGACGATCATCTTCCCCTTTATAAAAAATTGAAACTGCACTGTCCCAGTATCACGCAAGAAAATAAAATAGTCATGGACGTACCTTCCCTTTAACATAACACCACATTTCTTCACTAAGCCCAGAACCCAATATACCATAGAACCCCGTCCTCATCTACAACAAACACACTCCAACTCCACACTTTGATTCACTGCTCCTTCCATCCATTTTCAAAGACATCACGCACCAACTCCACACATACATGTCCTCCTCTAACCTCTCCACTCGCCCAGACTTCGCCGGAACGACCCCCCCACATTCGCGACCACAGACACCACAACTTCGAGTTCAAGAACCCACCAGCGAACCGCCCTGCCCCAAACCATACACACGCGAAAAACAGACCCCTCACCATTCTTTTCCTCATCTAACTACTTATTTTAAATCGTTGTTTTAAATACTGAGACCACCGTGTTTTCTCGTCCTCCTTCCAGGCGTTCCTACACACCCTCGAACCCAACAAAGATCGCCAGTGCTTGTTCCGGTGGCCCGCATTCCCCTCTCACGATCCCATAAGCCGAGCAAACCAATACAACATTGCTCAAAACAAGGTTGAACAGGTCGCGATGGTAAAGAAATCGGAAAAGCTATCGTAGCCGATTTCAAAGGAGCCAACTTTTATTTGTTTTGAGGAGCTCGAGATTTGTTTGTTGAAGTTTTCAAGTGGAGGCTATGATTTTGTTTCTCACGATTTTGATAAGGGAGCGAAATAACTGGCGGCCCCTTTTGTTTTTAGCAGAGAGATGGATTTAGGTCATAAGCTAGAGAACGATATTTATAAAGGAGGAGACTTAAACGCTAAGAAATGAAAGGATAAGAACTTGACGGGGTAGATTTTCACTGCGCTTGTACGTGTATCATACTTAGCCTAATGAAAACATACCCAGATCCTTTACTAGGGACGTGGACTAGTTTGGATCAAGGAAAATGGTTGATAATAAATTTTACACAATTCAAACTAAATTAATTATTCCATTTTATCTAACGATCGCTAAGGACGAAGATAACAATGCAGTCGTGCTCAGTATCACACCACGATCCCAAAAATAAACAATATCTGTAGTTCAACTCATATTGGGAAACCCCAAAATGTTGATTACAGGGTGCGAAATACTCCAAACAAAAAGTTGCTTATTTAATTAAATAAAAATTACAGTAAAATTCTAAAAATTAAATTATCACTATTTCCCAAAAGATCCTTGTCTAAATTCAAACCCTATCTCTAATTATATCGAATAAACCGTTACGGTCGATAAACGATTCTATAGCGACTATTCTGAAATTTGATTTGGACATATCTCAAAATCCATACGACAATATCCTGAATTTTCTCTACCACTAGAAAGATATACTCGACCAGCTCCGTACGTTTCTTGTTTCACTGAAATCCGGCTTAAAACGAATCATGTACATTCAGTTGAATTTCGAATCGCCAATTTACGAACTGCAGCGCCATTTCGAGCTCGATTTTAATTATAATATAATTATACGTTCTAACGTCATTGATTAAATAATATATTCGTTATTTAAATAATTAAATAAGTTAATTATTACACCGTCAAACATCCGGGTCATTACATTCTTCCCCACTTAAAATAATTTCGTCCTCGAAATTGCTGAGGTAGAGGACGACCCTATCTATTAGGTAAATATTTATCGGTTTACCCCTTAACTTCAGTTTCAACTGAACCAATTAATATTGACTAAAATATTAATTCCTTCCGACTAACCTAAATTTTCAAAAAATTTGAAAATTTTCTAACACTTTAAATTTTCGAAAAATTTCGCCATAACCTCCTTTATACAGACAGCCCTATCGGTAAAACCACAACTCGCCTCTCTAGGCCTTCTCCAACACAAAAGAAAATCAAACAGCCAAGCGGCTTGCCAAATCGGCTCATAAATCACCAAACTCATATGAAATATAAACTTGTACCTTTTTGTCGGGTATATCATTATATCTTTCCCTTTCGTTACCAACAATTCAGCATATACCAATGCACTCCAATCAATCTCTAATCGATTTTTATCTCCAACACAACCATTCGCTTATATCCAAGCCAAATTCCATTCAAACTCCAATATTCAATTTCAAACTTTAACTCATCAATCTCAATCCCATTTCAGATTATTTTCAACTTTATCTAAGTTAAATTCAATTTTATTTATTCACCTTTACTATCTCCATCTATTTAACTTCACAAGTTAAATTTTAATTTCAGAATTTAAATTCCTGGGTTCATTTCAAATCAACTTGAAATCATAATAACAATCCAAAACATTTGAACTTTTAAACCACCTGTTTTCTCAAACCAATTCAAAAACAGAATCTTTGGTAGTAATCCGTCACTTAGCAACTCGAAAATGAACACTGATAATGTGGCCACACTCATCAGGGTTATTTCCAAGTTTATCAAAGTGAGTTCAATACTATAACACTTTCAATTTGAAAACATTTTCAAAATCTCCCAGGAACTTAAAAATTTTATTATTTTAATTCCTAATTCTGATATAAATTCAGATTAAATTCATCTTATTTCATATACTTTACTTACATGAATTCTGATCAGTTATTTATAACCATTCCACTTTTTTATAATTTCTTTCGATTGTACTAACAACCAATACAACCAATTTTACTATGTTAATTTCAAAGCATACCATGTTGGTTCATCGTATTCGAATGTTTAGAAACCCCTATCGATATTGTGGTGCCCCGCTATCGACCAGAATTCATAAGCCACTCAACCAATAAAGCTCCACCATATAAAATTTTTTTTTATATCAAATAACAAATACGTTCACTCGTATATATACACTCAAACTCAATCTAGGATATTACTAATCCCATCTCTACTGAGTTACGCCACAGAGCCAAGGTAATACTTAACCTTAAGCTCTGATACCAACTGTAATGACCCGAAAATCCGGTCCAATTTGAGCTGATTAAATAACACAAGTCCAACCCCAAATTGCACTGAAAATTCAAGAAATTTATAGAAAGAAGATAGAGGGTGAGGATAGATAAGATAGAACTAGTAAAATAGAAGAAGAAGAAGAACATCATCATCAGAGTAACACGAATCTCACAGCGGAACGAATAAAATATAACATAACTTTTGAAATAAAACATTTATATATACAATAGCACTTATCAGAGTACAACACTTACAACAACAGCGGAAAAATAATAGCTATAGAATCCTGAAGCCTCCTGCTCCAAGCTCTCCAAGTGTATCTGTAAAATCCCGACTACTTGACTGCCCGTACAAATTTAGGCACACAAGAGTTTAGGGAAAACAACAAAGTAAACTTCGGGTCAGTCATGGACTGGTGTGAGTAAAATAGTTTAAAACAGTTTGAACAAGTAAACGATATCTCATAAGACCACGCTGTATAACGGAACGGGTTTTTCCCTTTTGAGAATCCAAAATATCCTTATATCAAAAACCTTTGATATTATAATAATGTCTATCAACCACAATAAAATAATCATCTAGCAGAAACGCTTTCATCTCACGTTCTACATATATAGTATACAATCAAAACCGCAAGCACGTATTGGGTAATGGATTTCCAACGATGACAAGGTATGGAACCACCTTCCGATTAGTGTACTCTAGGAACGATGCACTGGAGTTCAACAAGAACATCTTGCAACTCAGCCATACATGACCGACCACTCATTTCGCTTGAGTGTATCGAATGTACATCACCAACGGTTGGGATCAGCAACCGTTTCCCGTATATATATGGGACATCATTGATAGATTAAAGAAGCAAATGAATATTCTCTAGATAGGTGATTATACACCCTACTTCGGTGCGACCGAATTAGCCATGCTGCCTGCCCGATTTTTGTCATTTACCGGTTGTGAGGCTAGAAGTTACGATTACTTTCCATTCATTGATAACACGATCACTTTGAATGCCACATTATCAAATCCGTTAATCATTAATTGGTTTACACAAATATTCTGGATGTTATGCGAAGGGAATAAATCCGTTGCAACATTATATATTTATACCGACCAACCCATTCGATCATTGTAAATATTCTGTCAGACACCCGTCCATATACGTTCGTTCTAGGACTGAACGAAACCGAAGGCACTATTCAGTACATCCATCTTAGTCACTGTTATCTAAGACTTATACAACAGCCCTTGCACTTTACTCCGTCTTCAGTTTTCTTTGGCATATTCACAACGCTTATGCCAATACAGAGTGGTTCTTTGGATTAGAATCCGACCAGTCTCTCCATATTAACAACGTTAAAATGCTCAAAACTTTGATAGTCTGTGATTTAACTATCGAACGAAAACATGTCGGTGTACAAACAACGATCTAAATTCCAAATGGAATTATCGATCCAATCATCAAAACATATACATATATATATATATCCACATTCCTTATTTTCTATGCTTAGAAAATATATGTTATTAACACTGGAAAACATTTCCAAAGCTTATTCACGTATCACTATTCTTTCACAACCATCAGTCCCTAACTGTAAACTAGTAAGAGAACAATTCTCTAAATATAAACCCCGAAGGCCGAAACCAACATCAGATCCACACTCAGAAAACGATTCAACTTACTAATCTCTAGTCAGTTTCTAATCTTGCTTAACTCTATTCCTTTAACTCTATTCGATTAACTCTAACTGATTAACTCAAATTCGAATAACTTATATTCGATTTACTCCTTTAAATAACGTTTATCCATTTATAAAGATTTACTTTTAGTAACGGTTCTTCACTTTAAAAAAATGTCCTTTTTATATCGTTTCTCCACTTATAAAGATTTCCTTTTTAACAACGTTTAATCATTTATAATATTTCCTTATAACAGCGTTTAATCACTTATAATGATTTCCTATAACAACGTCTAATCACTTATAATGATTTCCTATAACAGCATTTAATCACTTATAATGATTTCCTAAATAAATTTCCTTTTATAATATCATATTTATTTCCTAAATATTTCCCCTTTTATATTTATTCTATTTTCTAAATAAATATTCCTTTATAAATCCTATTCACTTCCTAAGTAAACATCTTTCTTTATACTTCTATTTACTTGCCAAGTAAATAATCGTTTGACACTTCTATTTTAATACACAGTTTGAAATTTCCCTTTTTACTTTCCAGTATTCATTTTGGTATTTAAATTACTGTATAACCATGATTAAAATCATCCACACATATAAAATCAATAACCGATTTTATATCACAGCATATATCACAATATATGATAAACAGCAAAATAAATGTTGAGGAATCCAGTCGGATTCCTCCAACCTGTATCCCTGCATCCAAAGATGTTATACAATATAAACAACATCAATTTCAGTTCAGTACGCATTATTCTGATAAACAGAATCAATATATATATATATATATATATATATATATAAATTTTCAACTAACTGACTAGCAGTTCAATCAACCAAATCAACACACAACAATCAACAGATAATTATCAGTTCTAGGCATACGTTATAAAAATATAACTGTTCAGAGTTGGTGAGTTTTACTCACTTTGGAAGTTCATCATTAAAAAATGATAAACTGTTATTTGATTTGAATCAAACAATTTATTTCGCCATAAATTAAAACGAGCTCCAATCCACTCCCAGTCAGTTCCATTGGGTAGCGTCCGTCCATACGATCCTGTCGGATCTTGTTTCGTCTAATTCTGATAACGTACGGAAAAGTTATACACTTTAAAAGATCGTATACAATTTAAATTAAACTAAATTAAATTCCTTTTTATAAATGGGCTTAACTTTTTTCCCGGCCCAGTACCATACTTGAGAACCCGACCCGCTCCAAAATTTCTTCTCCCTCCTTCTCATTTACGATTCCAGGAACCCAACTCCAATGCCATTAACCACTTTTAAAACCCAATGTATTTTTTTCTCGTTTGAAGCTCTTCATGGCTCGTAAGCCTGTGCAAATGTTGACCGAATACAAAGCAAAATACATTGGATCAATATCTAGAGGAACTTAATGAATTTGTTGTACCCTTGCTTGCTTTGCCACTTACATTATCACCTCGTCTCACTGTTTTCTCGCCTTCAGTTGTGAATCCTTAATGTGTCATCAATTTTATTTTATTTTTACTTTTCTAAACTGGGCTTGCCATCAAAACATCGGCCCAACCCTTGTTCTACCAATCCGATGATCATCTTCCCCTTTATAAAAATTTGAAACTGCACTATCCCAGTATCACGCAAGAAAATAAAATAGTCATGGACGTACCTTCCCTTTAACATAACACCACATTTCTTCACTAAGCCCAGAACCCAATATACCATAGAACCCCGTCCTCATCTACAGCAAAAACACCCCAACTCCACACTTTGATTCACTGCTCCTTCCATCCATTTTCAAAGACATCACGCACCAACTCCACACATACAGGTCCTCCTCTAACCTCTCCACTCGCCCAGACTTCGCCGGAACGACCCCCTCACATTCGCGACCGCAGACACCACAACTTCGAGTTCAAGAACCCACCAGCGAACCGCCCTGCCCCAAACCATACACACGCGAAAAACAGACCCCTCACCATTCTTTTCCTCATCTAACTACTTCTTTTAAATCGTTGTTTTAAATACTGAGACCACCGTGTTTTCTCGTCCTCCTTCCAGGCGTTCCTACACACCCTCGAACCCAACAAAGATCGCCTGTGCTTGTTTCGGTGGCCCGCAGTCCCCTCTCACGATCCCATAAGCCGAGCAAACCAAAACAACATTGCTCAAAACAAGGTTGAATAGGTTGCGATGGTAAAGAAATCGGAAAAGCTATCGTACGAGATTTCAAAGGAGCCAACTTTTATTTGTTTTAAGGAGCTCGAGATTTGTTTGCTGAAGTTTTCAAGTGGAGGCTATGATTTTGTTTCTCACGATTTTGATGAGGAAGCGAAATAACTGGCGGCCCCTTTTGTTTTTAGCAGAGAGATGGATTTAGGTCATAAGGTAGAGAACGATATTTATAAAGGAGGAGACTTAAACGCTAAGGAATGAAAGGTTAAGAACTTGACAGGGTAGATTTTCACTACGCTTGTACATGTATCATACTTAGCCTAAGGAAAACATACCCAGATTTTTACTAGGGACGTGGACTAGTTTGGATCATGGAAAATGCTTGATAATAAATTTTACACAATTCAAACTAAATTAATTATTCCATTTTATCTAACGATCGCTAAGGACGAAGATAACAATGCAGTCTTGCTCAGTATCACACCACGATCCCAAAAATATAACAATATCTGTAGTTCAACTCATATTGGGAAACCCCAAAATGTTGATTACAGGGTGCGAAATACTCCAAACAAAAAGTTGCTTATTTAATTAAATAAAAATTACAGTAAAATTCTAAAAATTAAATTATCACTATTTCCCAAAAGAACCTTGTCTAAATTCAAACCCTATCTCTAGTTATATCGAATAAACTGTTATGGTCGATAAACGATTCTATAGCGACTATTCTGAAATTTGATTTGGACATATCTCAAATTCCATACGACGAAATCCTGATTTTTCTCTTCCACTAGAAAGATATACTCCACCTTCTCCGTACGTTTCTTGTTTCACTGAAATCCGGCTTAAAACAAATCATGTACATTCAGTTGAAGTTCGAATCGCCAATTTACGAACTGCAGCGCCATTTCGAGCTCGATTTTAATTATAATATAATTATACGTTCTAACGTCGTCGATTAAATAATATATTCATTATTTAAATAATTAAATAAGTTAATTATTACACCGTCAAACATCCGGGTCATTACAACACAGCTAGGAGTACACGAAACTAAACATCATTATTATTATTACTATGTTTAGTTAGAGGTATCAACTTTCAGTATGGAACTAGTATTGGTGCGGTGTAGGAATTATCTTGTAGTGATTAGAAGTGCAATAAACTTTATATCTTGTTTATGCTCTTATCCTGTTACTTTACTGATTATGTTGTTAAAGTCACTAGACTTGCCAGACTTATGTCTGACCCCTTTTTGTTTCGCCTCTTTTCTTTCTTTTCCCCCTCAGGTCCTCAGGGTGGGAATAGTGAAGCTTGACTTGGATTCATTTCTTCTTGATGTGCTTGGAAGTGTTTAAAGTAATGCTCAGCTTTATCTCTTTTTCATTATAGCTATTCGAAGTGGGATTATGGTTTTATTTTTAATGTACTATGATAATAATTTTGTACAAGATGGATATTTGTGTACTTGACTCTAGTATGTGGTTTTGATGTTGTAACCAAACATGTTTTGCTTTTCTACTGCAATGAATAAATTTTGAATTTTCTTAAGTACCATTTTACATATCTGTCTTGTGATATTCTGTTCTATACTCTTATAATACTCCATGAAAGTTAATGCATTCCCTTAGCGAGTGACATTAATGGTCGTGGGGTGTTACATTATTTGTTGATTTTCCGGATTTGCGAGGGCTTCTCTTCCGCATTGGACATATGGAACTAGGAACAAGGTGCCTCCGGTTTCATTTAGACCCAGAATGAACTAGTAAATGGATGTGTGTCTGACATTGGATTTTATTCTGTGTTGATTGATCTTTATTATATATATATATATATATATCTGTTTGGCGATGGAGAATTTATTCTGTTGCTTAACGCCCTTCTCTGTGATGTACGAGCTTAGAGGTTATATATTGATAGGCATCAGTCACATGACGTGAATTGTCAGTGTGGCATGCTTAGATGCAAGTGCTCAAGACTTTATTTGAAAAGCAGAGTCTTGTGGAGATGTTCAAAGCACAGCTTTAAATGACATAGCATTGTGTATAGCGTTAATTCGTGAACCTCACACTACGGTATGTGTCAAAAACGGGATCGTGACTACAGGGTGTGCACGGTGTTTCTTTCTAGCTATGGGTCTATGTGGATGATGGATAGCGAGGCGCCTCGGTTATATCGGTCACTACGGGGCCGATGGATAGGTACGATAGGACCGAGAAACACGTGTTCAGGAATACTAATCCACTAACCTAATTGTGGACCGGCCCTAAAGCATCATAGGGTTCACTGCGGGGGATCCTGAGGCATTTGCTAGAGTGTCTCTAATCGGTGAGGAGCCATCCCTAACCTCGACTCATGACAGAAATCCAATTTTCAATACGTGACATTGTGCAGTTCTGATTGTAAACCTATATATGGCAACATGATATATGGTACCCATGTCGTTTATGATTGATACATTATGATTGAAATTTCTTTTGAAACTTATATCCACTAATGATAATATCAAATGATTTTGTTTTATACGTATCAAGCATATTTTGCCCATTATAAGGTAAAACTCTATCCTTCGACTTGCGATGCATTGTGTGATGAGACCTGAGTCTTATAATGGCTTCATTTTTTTAAAAGTGAATATTAGGCTCACGTCCCTATTTTGAAACTTAATTAGGCTCACATCCGGTCATAAACTTATTGTAAATTAGGTCCCTGTTTTCAAAACTTATAAAATAATAATTAAAAAAAATAAAAAAATTTCGTAAATTAGTAATAAAATATATTACGCATTATAAAAAAAATTCAGTTCAAAAAACAACAAAAATAATGTCAGAAAGAAGAAAAAAAAAAAAAATAGAAAAAACTGCAGTTAAATGCATAATATTTTGCGCCTTTTTGATTTTATTGAATGCATATATGCAATTATTGCAGTTCTTCCAGCGGATAGATTTAACATAATTTTCCAGTTCATTTTTATTTGCATCCAAATGTGCAAATTTCTCAAAAAAACGCACACATGTGTGCAACATTTTTATAGGATAAAAAGTAGGGACCTAATTTATAAAAAAAAACAAAGTTCTGAAAATTTTTAAACCCGCCCCCTATTTTATTTTTTCCGCATTTTTGTATTTTTTTAAAAAAAATGTGCGTACGTTCATAAAAAAATAAATCTAAAATATGGAAATAATGTCAGGAATCTACGGAAATCGAAAAAAAATAGTTGCATACATTTATGCAATTATTACTGATAATTGCATATATGTATGCAACTTTTCTATAAGCTGTTTTCAGATTAAAATCTGAAAATAAACCTACACAAATGTATGCAAGTATTTGAAATTTTTGCGCACATGTATGCATTTATTTGCATGAATAAAAATCAACAAAGATGTATGTAGTGAAAAATATGCACGGATGTATGCAGGAAAGTGATATATGTGCATACTATTATGCATTTAACTGGAAATTTCGTTTTTTTTCTGTTTTTTTGATTTTTGACGCCTTCTTTGATGGTTTTTTGTTCTGAATTTTTTAGTGTTTACATGTTTTATTTAAATACGAATTTACGTGATTTTTTTATATTTTTTTATATTTTTTTTATGACTTTTCAAAAAATAGGGACCTAATTTACAACAAGTTTATGAGCGGGTTTTTTTTATATTTTGAAACTTAATAGGGACCTCTAAAAAACACACCCTTTTTAAAAAGCATTGCGTTGTTTTAAAGATTTACTTTATTTCATGCACTGGCAATCAATGGAGAAAACCCGTTCCGCTTAGCAGCATGGTCCTATGATTTGCTTTATTATTATTGTTTAACCAGTTAAGTAGATTTCTCATGCCAGTCCCACGATTGACTCGTAGTTTGTTTTCACATGCAAACTCGGGTGCCTCTATTTTTACACGGGCAGGCGAGTAATAGGTATCAAGATTTATTTTGGCTTAGCACTATTGCTTGGAGTGCGCTTTTGGCTGATGCCGAAGACTAGCTTTTATCTGTATTTTGGACTATTAACATTACCGCCTGTACTATCTTATGTATATGTACCGCTGATCGTGATGTAGACTGATTATTTCTATTATGTACTATCTTATGTATATGTACCGTTGATCTCGATGTAGTCTGATCATTTCTTTTATGCACTAAGTTGTATCCTATAACTGTGCAACTCTGATGTTTATTACATTTTATGATTCCTCTATCATATTGATGTAAATTATTTTGTTTCATGTTATGCTATTATATGTAATCTGCTGTTGTAATTAATGTGCTATATTCCAATGATTATCCTTGCTTCTATGGCACGGGGTTTGGGGTTTTCAAAAATGAGCAGAAAAATCAGAGGAAGGTGGCCATTTTTTTGACCGTTTAGATGTTTTTTTTTGGATTTGTTTTGAGGGGAAATAGTTGTTCAGTGTTAGTGATTTAGAAAATAGATATCTGGAAGAATGGTTGTTTTCTCAATAATACCATGTTAGTTGTTTCAGCAAGGTTGATATTACCTTTGTATTATGAATTTGATAGGATGAAATCGTTTGGATCCAAACAAGGGTGTTTCCCAGGACCTAGTCAATCAGGGGGACTAATTTCCTCCATTTTGTAATTAAACCCCTAAAAGAACATGATTTCAATTGCAAAATAGACAAATCTAAGTCATCCGATTGGTGTGGTCCAGAGAACCATGCTCTTTTGGGTCCAAACAATCAGCTCTGGAATTTGGTATGCTATATTCCTCAAGTACATATATTGTGTGTAACATATGATGAGACGTGTATGACCTTAGTCAAGTAGTCACTCTTGGTATAGTATTGATGAGGGTGCAAGTAAGCAGGTGGTGATGAAGACATATTTCTGTGTATTAGTGATATACTTATTTCATTCACGTAGACTATGTTTGACCCACTTATATTTTCAATTTTATACATATCAACGGCTTGGACACGAAGATGAAGATTCTGGGTTCTAAATATTATATAAACTGTAAATATAGCCCGCGATAGTATATTTCTATGCATTGTGGATTGGATTGAGATTTACTGTATAGAACTAACTATGTTTTTAGATCTATGTTATACATATGATGTTTATATTTTTATGTTGTTTCCTTCCACTTCCACCGCAAGTTCATAAAGTTTGTAGTTTAATTTTTTTTGTTTTCATAATACCATTTCAGAGTGATTTATCATTTTAGGCCTTCAAGATTTTAACATTGGTTTATATGTAAAATCCATGGGTTGAAGAATGTGGATTGTCACAATTGGTATCAAAGCAAAACTTTCCTTAATATAAGGAGTAGAGTGTTTTCAGAGAATATACTTGTTTTTATAAATGTGAGTACACATGATAATGCAATATATGAACAAGGTATAAATATATATTGTTTTATAATCGATTTACCATATACTAGGGAATTTCTAATGAACTATATTTATTAATAGCCGAAAAAAGGTACCTCGATGGAAACTGAGGAAGCTCCGGCCCAAATTCATTTGGGGTGACACAACTAGATACCTCATTAGTGAGTTTTACGTGAAGCCTTTCAACTAGCACAACCATCATAGGACACATGTAGAGATAAGAGATAATACTTCGTCATAAATAACAATATGAGAACCCAAATTACTCTAATTGCAATGATCAAACTTGGAACCTCTAATGTGTCAGATGAATGCCTCAACCAACCATACACTGATACCATTGAAGGAATTAGGCCATCAGTAGTGGTATTAATTGGTTAATTTAAAAAAGCATTTACTGGATATTTAATGAACATATATAGTCTAAATTCATTTTTTTTTAAATTTTCTTTTAAATATAATGTCATCTTTTGGTAATTATTTAAAGAGGGAACTAGGTTTGAAGGACAAACATTAGAAGAAAAAAATTAAGCTAAGGGATTCTAGGTTTTATTTTTAGACTGAAGGATAAACTATCAAGAAAATTAGGTTGGAGTAGAATGCTAAATATAACTAACATTATATTCTTTTTTACATTGTAAAAAAAATTCTAGTTACAACTAGCATTTTATTGTGTTTTGCATGTACAAAATGATAGTTATATTTAGCACTGTCCTTCAGACTAGTATTTTTCAAAGTTTGTACTTCAATTTAATAATGAAATTTAGTGTACTTTAGCTTGAATTTTTTTCAAAGTTTATCCTTATGCCTGTATTCCACTTATTTGAAATTAATTTAATTTAACTAAACATGTTGGTGTTATTATTATTAAAAATAATTATTTGTCTAATGAAAGTGTTAAATGTTCTCATGTGTCAATGTGTAAGTGTTACATATTGAAATATGCGAAGCAAATTTAAACATTTTAGATATGGTGATATACGCTACAACCATCACATATCCCTTCTGTATAAGCCTTTATCGTATTTTTTTTGAAGGATAGGGTACTTATATATAATGATAAAAAGGTTACAAAGGATGGTTCAAGATAGAAACAAAAACAATGTACGACTACAAACTAATACTATACAACCCAACAAATTCCAGCTCAAAAAAAAAAAAAAAAAAAAAAAAAAAAAAAAAAGAAAAAACAATACCAGGAACACATAAGAAAATACATAATACACAAGCCCACACGCTACAAAAGATAAAGAGAATGACACGGAGCAACAACATCCAACTTCCATACAAAACCCATGCAGACCACAACAGCAAACCGAATCTGCAGAGATTACTAGAAATCCCCAAGCAAGAAGCCCCAAACATCAACGCCCATCAAATCCTAACAGACCCCAGGAACCAGAACAAAATTCTATGCATCTCCAAATACAAAGCAGAAGACAAAACCCATCAACCACAAAATTCCAGAATCGAGCAACAAAAGACACAACAGCCCTATAAAACCACTCCATACAATACGTCAGCTAAAGCACCAGTAAAAGTATCTCCAGAAAAAAGCTATAAAACTCCATATTACATAACAAAACAAATCAGCCGAAAGATCACCAAATACACATGATCGACTATAAAGCAACAAGCACAGGAACCTTTCAACAAAACACTAATATCAGAACTTAAATGCAGAAGACCAAAACTTACAAAATACAACCAAAAAAAAGAAATCCAAATTCATTCACCTTTTAGATACACCACCATTTACCTTCCTTGTTTTGGATCGAGTTTGTATTTGATTCATAAATTTGACCCACTTCGTATTATCTTCTACCAAGGGTTCATCAGTAATAAGTTTGCTACACTTTTTGTATTTACTTGGTTTAATTTTTGTTCTCATATTTTTGAAACTATTTGTCAAACTGTATGAACAATAGGAGCTGTCTGACTCGTCTATAAGAAAATCTGTATTTACAACATCCTCACCATTAATAAGCTTAGTACAATCCTCAAATCTATTCATACTATTAACCTTATCATTCTTTTTAAAATCTCTTATCTCTATAACATCCTTGTTTGACTTATCATATAGGTTTTTCTTTCTCTTTTTAGCATCTAAATTCCCTGTTGGATTAAAATCCATTCTAACTTCACTATTATGAACCAAATCCATGTCAACTTTTGATTGATGATTTATTTTAGGATACTCAGACTCTCTTTCATGATGTATATTGTCATTACTTTTATCTTTCAATTGCTGAACATGAGACTCTCCAGTATTCAACTGAATATCTACCTCATGACTATGTTTTGCACCCTTATCTTCACAAATTGCAATATTTTTTCAGCCACTTCTTTTGAGAACTTTTCCTGATTATCCACTGCAATATCTATATCCATACCACTATCCTCCTTATTAACACAATTCTTTGGAATTCACATCCTATGAGCTTTACATAAACCTATAGAATGTCCAAATATCCTATAGTTTGAAAAAGTGTGAGGTACCCATTCATAATGTATCTTTTGCCAGACAATGTCACCATTGTAGCATTGAATAATAACATTATCAGGAAACTTGAAACCAATATCTACCTCAACCATGATTCTAGCATATGATATTCGACTTAAATCTTCTGTGACACTGTCTAATTTTATAGGATGACCTAGAATAGAAGCTATCCTACTAATGGCCTCGAAAGACAAAAAATCTAAGTCCAGATTAGTTTATCAGATCCAAATAGGAACTGACTTAAGATATTCTCTTATCAATTTCATACCTGGTTTCCACTTCTTCATAAAAAATTAACTTTCTATTGTAGAAATATGGTCCATACTCTAAGATCCTATCATAATCCACTTCCATGTCACATTTTATAATAAGTATACCATTGTCTCTCGAAAATAACTGATAACCACCTTTCAAATTCTAACTGCTATCAATGTATGCTTTAAAATAATTATAATAGTGTTTACTTCCATAGACATAGAAAACAATCGAGTTTAACCATTTTTCTCTCGCCTTTTTAGCTAAATCCTCACTTATAATCGACATCTTAACATTATCCTGAATTATAGGCTCATAATAGTCTAGTTGAATTGCATTACGGTGAGAAATATTTTCTCTAGCTGCTTTAATCCACGATTTCGATTGAAATATGTAACCTTATTTGAATTCACTTGAAATTTAGATCCTAGATCTGGAAAATTAGATTTAAAATCTAAATCTGGACTACATAGAATACCTTGATTTGAAGATTTTAGACGGCTTGCATGTTGCTGAGAAGATTGCAAATCAGGAGGAACCGCCTATCTGAAGTCAGAATCGAAGTAAAAATTAGTTTTTGATTGAGATTTGGAGTTCATATTTCGGGAGGTCGCCACGAAAGAAGTCTTCGTTTTCATATCTTTTTTTGTTTAGATGCTTATATATATATATATGTATGTATGTATGTGTGTGTGTATGTTTGTGTATGCGTGCGAATTATATGAGGCAACCAAAAATTGGCTTTGATTAGAATTATAGTTTAAACATCATTACATTGCTTTCAGGATGATTTGTAAACTTTAAATTTATATAAAAATAAATGCACATATATTCACATATGTATATAAACAAACATTTATGCATGCAAATTAAATAAATTTGTGAAACAAACTAGAAAAGTTTATGATTAATTAATTTGTAATTCAAAATCATGTTTTTAAAATAAACTAACATACCACAAGTGTGACGACCTAAATTTCCGGTACCATTTGAGCTGATAAAATAACACCAGTCCAAACTAAATTGTGCTAGAAACCTAGATGCCAATAGAAAGGATTAAGAGGGTGAGAAAAGAAAGGAAGAAATATTAGAATAGAAGAGATAAAAAGAAGAAAACACAACAAAATCAGAGTCTCACATCGCAAAGGAGCAAAATGTAATATATAAATAAATCTTTATTGAGAGCTTGAAATAAAATTTACAATCATTAGAGTACATCAACACATATGGACAGTTATACTAAACTATTCTCATACACAACATACAGCGGAATAAATATTAATACATCTGAACTCCTCCAGCATGTCTTCTGAACTTCTTAGTGTCCAATAACCTGAACCTGTAAAACCCGGGCTCAACCGAGCATTACAAACACCAGATCAATCTGGTGAACCAGAGTGAGAAAAACACGCTAAGTTTCAGGGGAAACATCCAACTTAATTTTAAAGTTCAAAAATCTTTTTGAAAGAAAAGGATAATCGTAAGACCAAATCCACACATAAACACGGACGGTTCTTACCTTACGATAACCCAAAGAAAATTTTGAAATCATATATATCTTCTGATATTATAATAGTGTCTAAATACAAATAAATAGCAATATAGCAGAACGATTGCATCTCACGCTCCACATATATAGTATACAATCAAAACCGCGGGCGCTTATTGGAGATTGGATTCCAACTATGACAAGGTACAGAACCACATGTCGATAGTGTATCTCTAGAGCGGAATACACCGGGTTCAACAAGAACATCTTGAAACCCGGCCACACATGACCAACCACTCATTTCGCTTGAGTGTATCGAATGTATATCACCAATGGTTGGGATCAGCAACCATTTCCCGAAAGGGATAGCATCAAATAAAATAAAGAAGGAAATGAATTTTTTCTAGATAGGTGATTATACACCCTAATGGGAGGGACCCACTTAGTCATGCTGCCTGCCTGATTTCTGTCATTTTCTGGCTCGTAAGGCTTGAGGTTTAACATTACCTTTAGAACATCATATCACCATTCACTTTGAATGTCACACTGATAGATCTGCCAAACCACTAGTTGACATTCAGAAAAATACTCTGGTCATTAAGCTAAGAGAACGACCATTCTCCGCCACTAACAGAAATTAGTTTGTAAAAATCAACGTACGTGATTTTTAAGAAATACCCTGTCAGACATTCGTCCATACAAGTCATCCAGGAACAGGATGAACCAAAGGTATTCTCCTACTACATCCTAGGTATCACCCTACAGATCAATAGCGAATAGTCCTTGCAATCCATAGATTTCAACCACGATAGAGCCCCAGTATATCTCCGGGTCGAATCAGAGATTTTAAGTTGTTCTTCTGTTTTATGACGATCTACGGTCCTAGATTTCTTCATCTTGATCATTCTCTGATATCTTCTATATTTTCGTATTATGCTGGTTGGAATGGTTTTTGAATATAAATTCGATCCTGGTCTTTTCGTACCAACAACGTGTAGGTCAGATTTGATAGGAGGTTATTTAACTATCAAATAAACAATCATTCGACCAAGAAAATAAAATGAGTTCATAGTTTAGTACTCAACATCACTTGGCCTTTAACTTGTGAAGGTTAGTTTAAAACTCTTAAATATTTTAATGTTACGACTATATCTTTCCACTTCTTATTTTAATAAAGGAACATTTCCAAAATCATTTAAATACTTTAGAATTAATTTACACACATTCCTGCCTCGAGTTAAATAAAATTTCACATATAACATTGTCACAAAATCTCTAATGCTTTCCCTTTGAATAAATTAATTCAAACTCAATTTGCCGCTTCCTTTTCAACTTGAAAATATCGTTGTTTTTTCATAAAATCTCCTTTTATTTCCATTACTCTAGAAATACTATTTTACGTTCTCAAACCCTTTATATTAGTTAGAAATATCCCCATCCTTTATTCATGCAATTCTATACTTCAACATTCATTAATCCCTACCGTAAATTGGTAAACAAATAACTCTCTAAGTATTAACCCCGAAGATGGAAATCAACATCAGATCACTACTCAGAAAAATCACTCAACTCAACCAATCTTCAATTAGGTTCCAATTCTTATCTTAAATCATTATCAACCCATATTATCCCACTTTTGATCAATTAAATTATTTTCCATTTTGAAAATCTCGTTTCAATTCCATTATTAAGTATGTTAACTTAAACTTAACGTTTTAGCCCTACTCCCTTTTTATAAGCATCGTTTATAACTCCTAGGTTTAATATAAACCCTATTTATTTCAATCCCTTCTTACTTAATTTAAATATTTAGTAAACACTTATTTCATGTTATCGTATTGGCTAAAAATCTCTTCTATAACTTAAATATAAAACTCGACTTTAATATAAAACCCTTCCATCAACTCTATTCAAAAATATAATATATTTCAATGTCAACTTTGATTTATTACCTTTATAAATCTCATTAATGGATTGATTATACATTAAAAATAATAATTTATATCATCTTTAACTATCGTAAAAATAGTTATTTCTTATTTAACTAAAATAAATAGTAAATTTATTTTTAAATCTTATTAAAGTTTAAAACAAATATTCGTTAATTCATTTCAGTAGATTAATTAACATCAAACTAATCTAATCAATTCAAAATATGGTTATCTCGCTAACCAATTCAAATTAGTCATCCCTTTAAATTAATTAATTTAAATTATCAATTTAAATAATCCTATTTAATTGTCTCATGAAAACCATTTATCCAAATCTTAGCCATTTCATTAATTTCTGTTCATCTCCTCATAATTCTCATTAGAATTTGGTTTATAAAACCCTTTAATAATCACTTAAAGCTTAATTAATAAATAATAATATTTATTTCCATTATTAAACTTTTATTTTAAATAATAGATTTCAAAATCTGTCTTCAGTTATAAAATAATTTTATAACTTCATTATCATCAATTCACCTGACGATAATCAATATTTATAAAATAATTTATTTTCCTTAGGCCAACTGCTGCCACTTACTCAACCAATAGTGCCCACTAGTTAAAATAAAATTAACGTTGAATTTCTGGTCAACTATTAACAACAAAATGAACCATATATCCAATCAGAATAGTTCATATAGTGATAATATGAAAATAAATAACATTGAATATATTTGAAGTATACAGTTGGATCCCTCCAACCTGTTTTTCCCTGCATCCAAATACGTTATCTCAAATAAAATTATCTATTTTAATAAACATATATAGTATTCAAAAATCAACAACCACAGCCATCCAAATGTCCATATTCAATTTTATACGTTTATATTATTATAAACGTAACCAACGAGGTAAGTTACCTCATTTGGAAATAATCGCTAAAATTAGCGATTTGTTTAAATTAAATTAAACAAACGTTTAATTTAACCAGTTCAGTCAATATATATATATATATATATATATATATATATAAATATCAGCATCCATCAACCACTTAATAATCATAACACACAAATATTTAAACCTAACTTATACAAAATATAAGTGGGATAAAACTGAGTGAGTTGAACTCACCTTGATCTCCATTCATCATCAGTACAGCTTATTTCAATTACGTTAAATTAGCGTTTTAATTTAACTGAAAATCCCAGTTACTTTCAACTCCGTCCAAATCAACTTCAAAATGCTTGTCGATACAGTTCCAACATCCCCTTGTTTTACCCACTTCCATTATTGCATGACACCGTTATATATTTAATACGTTATCCAATATTTATATTAATATTATAAACCAAAAATAGATAAATTTTTATTTAATCTTTACCAACGTTGATAACACTGCATTAGGCGTGCTTAAACACGGTACATAAATTAAAAGGAACTGAAAAGAACAATAGTGGTACAAAGGGATTGGGCGCATTTAGACATTGTTATATACACTTGCACGGTCAACATATAGTATCAGGCTCATTCATTAAAATTAGGCGCGATGTAGTTATACGATAGGCACACGTTAAAACTTGGATTTGGCAACACAATATTCAGCACATTATAAACATTGTTGAGCACGTCACATGTACTATTTGGGCTAGGCACAAGTGTAAACGTGGTTAGGCACAATCCAAGTTAGAAACCACATTATATATTGGTTAGAAGACTATTAATACTATTATATATATTATCCTAACCACTAACTACATTTGTAACCCATGGTTAGGCCATATAAAACTGATCAGACACAACACATTCATACGGACGCATGTTAAATTTGGGTTTGTCCTTTTTATATACCTATGTCATGTTATTACTAAGTCTTACGGTTGGTTATGAATTTCATTTGGCAAATTATAAATATCATTAGGCGTAGCTAAGTATTGATTTGGCATTATAAAATATACCCATGTTACTGTGCTTCTTCTTTCTCCATGCCATACACCCGCAAGCTTCAACCTCTTCTCGTGCCCCCACTCTGCTGATGTTTCGTCACTCCCCACTTCAAAGAACCACCTCCGCACTCTTTGCAACCCAAGCCCAATTATTCAGCTTACCCGTCACTTCGCGTGTGCCTTCCACTACTGGCATTTCGAAACCCGCTTTTGTGCATTGTGTGTCTTCTTCGTGTATTCCTTGTCTTTTAAAAAAAAAAACTTATATACTGTTGCGTTGCTAAACCCAGGACCCTACAATCTTCACCTCACCATGCACCTCAAACACACGTGCACCTCCCACGCTACTCCGCCTTTCCATACCATCCAACTGATGTTGTCAGTCCTAGCGCCACCATCCTGTCCTAACTGACAAACACATCTTTCTCTTACACTTTTATTTGCTATTATTCTGCCCATTTGTTTTACTTCTTTCGGTTTCTTTTTTTCATTTTTTTTAATTTATGATAGGCATTAAATTGGAAAATGGAAAAATATGCGAAGTATGGTGTGTTGTTTATAGTAGGAGACTCCTTGGGTGCCAAGGTTCTTAGGCTTGTAGGACAGTAGGGGTAGCTGTAATGGAGAAGACCTGCGAAGTGAAAAGTTCATGTGCAAATGCGATGATACTGATTTAAGAACACAAGCAGTGCGTGTTTTCATTTCATATGTAGGTAGCAGCTGGTACTCTTTATGAATTTAGGTGTGTCCTTTGTTCATTGCTTAGCCATGAAGTAAATTGGGTAGCTGGCATATATAAAATATAGGGTAGTCTATGCTATTTAGGGAATGAACATATGCAACGTACACGACATACATGAAAAGAATAACATAAACAGTTCTGTTGCTTGAATTTTCATTTCAACTAATTAGACCTTGCGTGGTGTGTACAAATTCCACGTGTAGGGTGCACACGTGCAAATTGGGTTTGGAAGAAAAATGTTTGTATTTTACTTTTAGTTTTCTTAGAAATGAAGAATAAGGTAGAGTACACAAAGGGTACACTATAACATTAACTAGATCGGCTAGAATATATGAGTGACAATTATATTTTTGTTTTAATTTAAATTTTGATTAAACATGTTGGTTTTATACGGTTAGTTTATATAACCGCTATTAAGCGCTAACCGTAAATTATAAGCATTGCCACCACCGTACTCCAAACACAATGGAAGTGAACATCCCGCTACGTCTCAACATTCCGGTCCCAATGAAATTGATTTGATTGAAAACCGATTTCATTTTCACAGCATTGTTATTTTAATTTCTTGGTTCACCTTCAAATTGCACGTACAGATAAAACAACTCCAATTGGCTCCAAACTGGAAATCTAACAATAATTAGCGATACATATTCCAACAAAATTTGTTTCATTGAAAACGGAGATTGTTTGAAAATTCGTTATTCCTACCACTTTAATAATGTCGATATAAATATAATTAAATTCAAACAATTCAATTTAAATGATAATGAATTATTATTATCGAATTTATCCAAATAAAATAATATATCACTTCAGATTGAACCAACATCGAATTATAACTCAATATTATCGTTCTCGAGTTAAACAATATATAAATTAGATGAAAAATCCTATTTAATTTATATAAATAAATGTTATCATTTATTAACAAATTCCACAGCGACTATTCAAAAATTTGATTTAGACGTAACTCACAAACTATAAGTTGAAATTCAATTAGATTCTAACGTTTCTTGTTTCACAGAATTCCGACTTAAAACGGATTTTGTATATTCAGTTGAAGTTTAAATCGTAAATTACAAACTACCGCGCTGTTCCGAGTTCTTTTTATAATTATAATTATATATATAAATTATATGCTCAAACAACATTTTAATAATGAATTATATATTATAAATTCATTTATAAATTCCAAATCGATATTTAAAATAATGAAATATATTAAATATCTAACTATCAAAAATACGGGACGTTACAATCCTTCCTCCTTAAAAGAATTTCGTCCCCGAAATTACTAAGTAAGAAGAATGTTACAATCCCAATTATTTTCAAAATAATTATTATAGAATTATCATCAAATTTTAAGTTATATAAATTTACGAAAATTTCGTCAGTATCTCCTCTGCACTATTCGATCGAAACACTACAACAGCCACTCCGGCCTCACGTCTAACAAAAGAAAACCAAAACCAAAAGCTACCCAACTCTAGGTTATAAAATCAATCACCAATCACTATAATTAAGGTTTACCTATATGTCGGGCAACCAAATTTTAATTCCAAAGCATAGCAATTAACATTTCGTTCTTTTTCAACCAACCTATATCATTATACTAGAATTTAGTTTTAAATTAATTCAATTATGTTATTAAACCATTTATGAATTCTATTCAATCCATCTTACAAACAATCAACAATCAATGCACAACCATAATCAATACACAACCAACTTGACTAAACTAATCAATTTATATTTTACTCAGTTTCCAAATTCCAAATTGATTTCATTTAACTCCAAAATCTAATTTAAATCCAAAATCCAATCTTAAATAAACTTGACTTAACCAAGTTCAGTTCCAATTCATATTCAATTAACTATTTAATTTACTAACTTATCCACCTCTGTTTCAAATCCAAATTCTGATTCTATTTCAAAAATCATCCATGTTCTCTTTCTAATTTGGTTTTATTTAAGTTATCTCCATGTTAAATCCTGTTTCATACCTTTCTATTTAACTTTTGTTAGTTCAATCTCATTCATTCAATTCCATAATATTTACTAATTCCATATGTGAAATTTCATGTTATATTAAACCAATTCTAATTCATACTCCAATTTGAATTTGATTCAAAACAACTAAATAACTCAATTTCTCAATACTTAGGTAAAAATCATTTCTTTTCTATATAAAAATTTAATTTGGCCAAAATTATTTCATTTGACCCTCTTTACAAAACAATATAGTGTCTATTGCCAATTCAAAATTAAATCGAATAAATAACACAATATAAAATATTTTCATAAAATTTACAAATACGCTCTTAAATATATACACTCAAACTCAATCTAGGGTATTACTAACCCCATCTCTATCAAGTTACGCCACAAAGCCAAGGTTGTTACTAAACCATTGCTCTGATACCAAGTGTGACGACCCAATTTTCCGGTACCTTTTGAGCTGACTAAATAACACCAGTCCAACCCAAATTGTACTGGAAACCCAAATGCCAATAGAAAGGATTAAGAGGGTGAGATAAGAAAGGAAGAAATATTAGAATAGAAGAAATAAGAAGAAGAAAACACAACAGAATCAACATCTCACATTGTAGCGGAACAAAATATAATATATAAATAAATCTTTATTGAGAGCTTGAAATAACATTTACAATCATCAAAGTACATCAACACATCTGGACAGTTATAATAATCTGTTCTCATATACATTATATAGCGAAATAAATATTAATACGTCTGAACTCCTCCAGCATGTCTTCTGAACTTTGTAGTGTCCAATAATCTAAACCTATAAAACCCGGGCTAATTTGATGTAATAACCCGGAAATGCGAGCCAATTTAAAATTTTTATTTTGGCAATTTTAATGAATTTTGAATATTTAAAATGATTATTTTACATAATAACGACGAGAAATTTATTTTGAATAGATTAGAACGTATATATTTATATAGATCGTCGTTAGAATATATATAATTATTTATAATTATAAAAGGAATTGAAAATGGCGTGGTAGTTCGATAATTCGATTTCAAACTTCAATTGAACATACCGGGTGCAAAATAAACCGGATTTTAACGAAACCAAAATATTGGAATCTAATTGAGAATATCTTTCCAACGAATCCAAAAAATAAAAATTTCATAGCGGGAATCAAAAGATATGCCCAGTTGAAAATTCTGAATAGTCGCTGTGGAATTCAGGCCCTTAAAAATAGCCATTTTGCAAACGACCTCGGATTTCGACGAAACCACTTTTGTTGGATCTGCGATGTCAAGTTATTGCTAAATTCCAAATTTCATAATTTTTTGAATCAATATGTGAGCGTGGCAAAGGAAAACGCGTTTGACCAGTTTCAATTGATTTTAATCGACTCCAAATTGGCCATTTTTCTAATGGCCTCAGAATTCGATGAAACTAGTTTTGTTAGGACCGTATCGTCAATACGAAGTTAGAAAATATTTTTCTGGAATTTTTCGAGTTAGTATGTGACCCCAGTAAATTGAAATGCGCGTTCAAATTCAATATATAGAGTTATATTTTGATTTTGATGGAATCCAGTCGAAACAGCCGAATTGGCTTACGATACATATCCCGTTGTGTTCTAAATGGGGGTAATTAGCTAGGGATGACAGTCGTTGGGCCTCGTTCGGGGTTCAAAATAAAAAGTCAACTTTTTGAGAAATAAATAATAAATAAATATTTTATAACTCCTATAAGCCCCTCTTCTCCTATTCAACACAGATCTAAAAATAAAAAAAAGAGAAAGAAAGGGAAAGGGGGGCGGGGCGCCGCCCCACCGTCCATCGCACAGCCAAGGGGGGCCACCGCCGCGACCAGACCTCCCTCTCCAATCGACAACGCCCTCCTCCACCGAAGCCCCACAGCCAACTCCCCACCGCTGCTACCCCCTTCGACTTCTCCTCCTCCATCTCCTGCTCCCCCATGAGACCACACCACACCTCGCGCGCCACTTCAACCATGCGCCGCCCGCCTGAAGCCACCATCCGCCGCCTCCTCCTGTTGCCGCCCCACTCCACCTCCGTTTCTGACCGTGGACCCTTTTTGCTGCCGGTGAGTTTTAAATTCTTTGTTTATTTATTTAGGCAACTAGAAATATAATTTTTAAATGAAATAACATGGTTTTAAAAATCAGATTTTTCTATGTGTAGTAGCTTAGTGTAAGAAATGTAAATAGTAAATTATATAGGACATAGTATAAGGAAAAGTTTGGATTTTTATATTATTTAATGCAAAGATAAAAAATTTCTGATGCAAAGATTAGGATTTTTATATATAGTAAAGATTCAATTTTTAATTATGAAGTTAAAATTTTAAAAGTACGATTTTTTTTAAATAATAAAGATTTGATTTTTATTGTCATGAAGGCCAAGGAAAAGAAATGATTTTCATTAGTTGAAAGTACGATCTTTAATATAGTAAAAATATAATTTTTATATAATGTAAAGAATAAAAATATGATTTTATTATAAGCAAAATATAATTTTTGTATTATAGAGAGGTTAAAAATTTGATCTTTATATATGTAGTGAAATAGAAATTTGATTTTTGTTACATATATGTTGAAATGAAAAGGTGATTTTTATAGCGATGATATAAAAATTCGATCTTTATATATGATGGAAAAATATTAAAATATAATTTTTATACTAGTGGCATAATAAAAGTATAATTTTTATAAAGTAGAAGTATTGAAAAGATTATATTTTTATATTTGGAAAGGCAAAATCTTTATATATGAAAAGGCGAAATCTTTATACAGAGAATGGTGTGATAAAAGTATATCTTTATTATATGAACATCGATGTAAAAATAGAATTTTTATCTATATAGTATTGATATAAAAATAGAGTTTTTATCTATATAGCATCGTTGTAAAAATTGAGTTTTTATCTATATAGTATCGTTGTAAAAATAGAATTTTTATCTATATAGTAGCGATGTAAAAATAGAATTTTTATCCATATGGAGTAATTATAAAAATATGATTTTTATATACATGGCAAGAATATAAAAATGTGATTTTTGTATATGTAGTGGCTACGGGTAATGAAAGTGACGAAAGGCGAGAATGGCGAAGACTTCTACATTTGAAGTGTCGTGGAGTGGGATAGCTTTGGTGAGAACTTCTCACTTTAATTTTATTTTCTAGTTTAAATTATATACTAGGATGTAGACGGTGCTTAGTAGCACCCGACACCCGTCGTCCACTGACCATGGACGGCTTGTATGCTTGTTTGATGTGTTGTGAAATTTGTTTGTGATGTTGATGTGAAATCGATAATAAATTGTAGATGGTTGAAATAAATTAATTATCGTTAAAAATATAATTTTTAACGTGAATATGAATATAGTGAATGTGAATAAATAAATATTCATCTACAAACCGGACGGTTTGTTTATGTACACCTATTTGAAGGATATTGATTGGGATGATAAATTTTACACATCACCCAACTGCACAAATAATATTCAGTGTTTGTTGATTTGAAACCCCACACGGGTGTTGGGATGATATTTGGCGTACACTAATCCCAATTATTTAATTGTATGTCGATTGATTGGTCGACAGGCTGTGTAAGCGTTATTTATTTATATTTAATGCTTATGCAGTTGTGTGGTGCACGTTGGATGATGGTTGATTATTTGTTAGTGCTATTATATACATGTGTTGGGTGGAATCCATATAATTAACATTATATGGTGATTGATTGGGCCTCATTCCAATCGGGAAAATAATGAATATTATAAAAGAAAATTCATGTGTTGAATATAAAAATAGTCATGTGTTGACGATATTCATGTGTTGAAACTATTCATGTGTTGAGTAAAATATTTTAACAATAAAATTTACATCTTTATCACATTTAAGATTAGAACCACGTTACAGTTGGAGTCTGATTAAAAATCAAACGAGAGATACCATAATTTTATATAATATATTACATAACAAATATAGTCATGTGTTGACAGTACTCATGTGTTGAGATTAGTCGTGTGTTGAAAGAAATATAGATTCATGTGTTGAATAGAATGACGAATTTATTGAAATATATAAAGCCGTGTTGATTAGAGTTGCGCTATTTTGACGAGAACGATATTTATATCGATTATATACGTTTTTATAATGAATATAGAAAAGGTAGTGATTTCAAAATATAACGTTTTGAAAATATTATCATTTATATAGTAATGATACGAAATATCCAATTTTGATTTGAAATTGAATATAGAGTTGAAATGGTTTTGAAAACAAATTTAAAACGATTTATAAAATACGTTTTAAAAAGAAATCGACGAAATATATATTATATATATATATATATATATATATTATATAATGGCCTGAATAGAACGCGTCGCTCCGCGGCAGTTCATGAATTTCGACCATTAACTTCGAATTGATGTTGCGGGAGATCCGACCGTCGGATTCTCCTAAAACCAGAATCATTGGGTTCGTATCGAAAAGAGCTTTCCAATGAATATTAGAAATTTTATATCTAACGGTTGGATTTGGAATTATGTCCAAATCAAATTTGGAAAAGGTCGCTGTAAGTGCAGTTCGATAGCCGTTGATGGAAATCAACTGTACGGGCCTTGATAAAATTATTAAAAATATCTATAATTTGTGTAAAATCATAATATGTGAATTGGAAAGAACTGGGATGAAAAATTCCACATTTGGAAGGATAAAAATATATTTTTATCGAAATGAACTAGTTTTGAACTAGAATTAAAATCAATTTATTTTTGAAATAAATTAATTGAATTTGAATTGGTTTTGAAAAGAACCAGAATTTCCAATATATATAAAGTGGAAGTGGATTTGAATCGAAATTGTCTTTGGAATATTTCGATGTTGGATTCCATGATTATACAGATATTGTTATGGGAATTTGAAAGATATATTCATATCGTTATTTCCAATACTATATTTGTTGATTTCAGAATTTGATATTGAATATGAGCCGGTATATTTTCTACTTAGAGCCTTGTATTTAATATCAAATGTGATTTGGGTTTGTCGTGAATCGTGTTTTAAATGACATTGGTCCTTTAACCTAGTTAAAGACAAGATATTGATTTTTGAGAAGATTAAAACTAAGTGGAGTTTTAATGAATCTGTAATTAGATTGATAGTGAATTGATAATTTAAACTATCATATCTGAAAAGTGATCGAGAATGGAGTATCACCAGTTTTGCTCCAAAGCGATAGTTAAATATTTAATTAGATTTGAACGTGAAATGGTAATTAACTTTACCGATAACACTGTGGTGTTAGATATGGAGTATCGCCAGTTTTGCTCCAAGGGATAAATAGGTTGGGATTGGGAAATAAAATAAATAATTACTTCTGTGTGGTTCGCTAATCCCGACTAGTTTGGCAAACCATAATATGGTTTGAAATGATATCCAAAGGAAGATTAAAGAATAAATTTAGAAGAATTTATCTTTGAAAAAATTAATGGGAACCTTTCCCTAAGAATGTGAAAATTTGAATAAAAGAATATTCTGAATTGGACTGAGGCGTATGTTGTGTTTGTGTAACACGTGTTTATTATATACGCGGGTTATTCGGAAAGGCCGGGTTTATACCCATTCTGAATAACCGATTCGACGATATGTGAAAGATGAAGACGGTGGTTGAAGACCGGAAGTCTTCACATCGGTTGGGTGATTACTGACGATCTTGATTGGGATGTACACCCAAGATGAGGGAATCAATTGGTGATCGTCCAGACGTACTTGGAGATGGATGGATACGCGAGGAAAGTGCCTCCGGTTTCGTTCAGACCCAGAACGAACTTGTAAATGGACTGTGTGTCTGACACTGGATTTTATTCTGTGTTGATTGATCTCTATTAAATATACATCTGTTTGGCGGCGGAGAATTTATTCTCTTTCTTAACGCCCTTCTCTGAGACGTACGAGCTCAGAGGTTTTATATCGATGGACATCAGTCGCATGGAGTGAATTGCCTATGTGGCACGCCTAAGTGGTAGATGATCAGGGCTTCTGTTGAAAAGCAAAGTCTTGTGGTTGATGATCAAAGCACGGCCTGTGTGGCGCAGCTTTGTGTATAACGTGAATTCGCTAGCCTCACACCTCGGTATGAGTCAAAAGGGATACGGACCGTTGGGAGAACACGACTTTTCTTTCTAGCTATGGGTGATGTCAGTGACCTACCAGCCCTGACATTTATATACTTTTTAACTGTGTGGATGTTGGAATGCGAGGCGCCTTGGATATAGGTCTGTTAGGACCGAGAAATGTGTGTTCAGGAATAACTAATCCTCCAAAGTTAGGTGAGGACCGGCCCAACCGATTCCAAGGAACATAGTAGGGTCCTGGGACATTTGCTAGAGTGTCTCGAACGGAGAGGAGCTTGCCCCTTGCCTCGACTCATGACGGAAATCCAATTTCCAATATGTGATATTGTGGTTTTATTTGTAGAACATAGTATGGAGACATAGTGGTATGGGTCATTCATGCCGCCTAGGATTGATATTTATGATTGAAATTGTTTTGAAACTATACACTTATAGTAATATCAAAATAATGTGTTTTTACATATCAAGCATGCTTTGGCTATTATAAGGTAAAAACCCTGTCCTCCGGCTTGCGTTGCATTGTGAGATGGGACCTGGGTCTTATAATACCTTCATTTTTCTTTATTTAGCATTGCATTGTTTGTTTTGTGCACTGGTATTCTTGGGAGGAAACCCGTTTCGTGTTATACGGCGTGGCCCCTTGATTTACCGAACTTTAAAATAAAGATTAATAACTGTTTTACTTCTCACACCAGTCACATGACTGACCTGGAGTTTATTGTTTTAACCTAAACTCTGGGTGCCCCTATTTTCTACACGGGCAGCTAGTAGTTTTGGTTTTGCAGATTTATATTCACCGGATCCTGATTTACAGCTGGAACGATACTCGGAAAGCTCTGTATCCGTGTATTACTTCTAGTTGTGTTTGTATTATTTTTCAGCTGCGATGTATTTAAATGTAACTTATTTTAATCTCTGATATTTATCGAATGTATACTTATTCATACTCTATATATTTTGTTGTATCTGATGGAATTGTTGTAATAAACAATGAAATGTTCTTCTGTCTGCATTCTATTTTGTCTTGTCCTCAAAGTATCCTCTCTTTCTTTACCCGGGAAGTTACGGGTTCTTACAGTGGTATCAGAGCTTTGGTTTACAGAGCTCGAGAACAAGACACATTAGAACCATACTAAAGAATTCATCAGATATTGGATTAGTAATATCCAATTAGAATGACTCGTTAGAGATATGATCAGTAGTATCCTAGAACGAGTGTGAAGAGTATATTTTTCAAATGAAAACAATGTTGTTTTGAAATTTAAATCGTTTTATACGTATTTGAATATTTTTTTTTTTTTTGAATTTGGACAATCCAATATATAAAGATTTTGCATATACGCGTCATGAACGTATATTCGAAGTTTTAATATACTGGATAGATATAGAATCACGCTTTAGTCGCTCGGACATGGTCCTGATGATGAAGTATACCGTCACCAGTATTTATTTTCGTGTGACGAAAGTGTGGTTTCTATATATTTCCATTAGACTGGTGTGAGAACCAAAATATAGCTAGAATACATTGTTGTGATGTGGCATCAAAACATGATTTCCTGTACATGTATCAAAATTATGAATTTGAAACGTTAGTTCTCTAATTGATTGATGTTTGTGTTGTTTGTTTATTTGTTTGATAATTTTGAACCATTTAGCCCAATTGTATCAAATATTGAATTGTATCGAAAATTATTCGCAATTGCATGCATGTATATATATATATATATATATATATATATATATATATATATATATATATGTGTGTGTGTGTGTGTGTGTGTGTGTGTGAACAGGTCATAGCAAGGAGGCTAGAGTAGAGAATAAAATTTGTTTGCCCGACAAATAGGTACATATTTACCATAATTTACTGTTTCATTTGGGTGATGATGATTTTATGAGCCGATTGGCTAGCCGCTTGGCTAGCCGCTTGGCTTTTTCTTTTTCTTTTTGAGATCAGAGGGCCTGTATGGCAATTTCAGGATTTTCCCGGTGCTCCCGGTGTAGGGGAGGTTATGGCGAAATTTTTCGAAAATTTAGGGTGTTAGCCAAATTTTTGAAAAATTTGAAAAGTTCTTAGAATCTGAAAAGTTGAAGAACTTAAGCTGTAAAGAAAACAAAGAAAGTTGAGTTGATTATAAAACAAATTCCGGCTTCGTTCCTTTTCGGGGACGAAAAGATTTAAGTGGGGGAGATTGTAACAACCCGGAAATGCGAGCCAACCTAAAATTTTTATTTTGGCAATTTTAATGAATTTTGAATATTTAAAATGATTATTTTACATAATAACAACGAGAAATTTATTTTGAATAGATTAGAACGTATATATTTATATAGATCGTCGTTAGAATATAAATAATTATTTATAATTATAAAAGGAATTGAAAATGGCGCGGTAGTTCGATAATTCGATTTCAAACTTCAATTGAACATACCGGGTGCAAAATAAACCGGATTTTAACGAAACCAAAATATTGGAATCTAATTGAGAATATCTTTCCAACGAATCCGAAAAATAAAAATTTCATAGCGGGAATCAAAAGATATGCCCAGATGAAAATTCTGAATAGTCGCTATGAAATTCAGGCCCTTAAAAATAGCCATTTTGCAAACGACCTCGGATTTCGACGAAACCACTTTTGTTGGATACGTGATGTCAAGTTATTGCTAGATTCCAAATTTCATAATTTTTCGAATCAATATGTGAGCGTGGCAAAGGAAAACGCGTTTGACCAGTTTCAGTTGATTTTAATCGACTGGAAATTGGCCATTTTTCTAACGGCCTCAGAATTCGATGAAACTAGTTTTGTTAGGACCATATCGTCAATAGGAAGTTTGAAAATATTTTTCTGGAATTTTTCGAGTTAGTATGTGACCCCAGTAAATTGAAATGCGCGTTCAAATTCAATATATAGAGTTATATTTTGATTTTGACGGAAACCAATCGAAACAGCCGAATTGGCTTACAATACATATCCCATTGTGTTCGAAATGGGGGTAATTAGCTAGGGACAATAGTCGTTGGGCCTCATTCGGGGTTCGAAATAAAAAGTCAACTTTTTGGAGAAATAAATAATAAATAAATATTTTATAACTCCTATAAGCCCCCTTCTCCTATTCAACACAGATCTGAAAATAAAATAAAAAAAAGAGAAAGAAAGGGAAAGGGGGCGGAGCGCCGCCCCACCGTCCATCGCACCGCCAGGGGGGCCACCGCCGGGACCAGACCTCCCTCTCCAATCGACAGCGCCCTCCTCCAGCGAAGCCCCACAGCCAACTCCCCACTGCCGCTACCCCCTTCGACTTCTCCTCCTCCATCTCCTGCTCCCCCAAGAGACCACACCACACCTCGCGCGCCACTTCAACCATGCGCCGCCCGCCTGAAGCCACCATCCGTCGCCTCCTCCTGTTGCCGCCCCACTCCACCTCCGTTTCTGACCGTGGACCCTTTTTGCTGCCGGTGAGTTTTAAATTCTTTGTTTATTTCTTTAGGCAACTAGAAATATAATTTTTAAATGAAATAACATGGTTTTAAAAATCAGTTTTTTCTATGTGTAGTAGCTTAGTGTAAGAAATGTAAATAGTAAATTATATAGGACATAGTATAAGGAAAGTTAGGATTTTTATATTATTTAATGCAAAGATAAAAATTTTATGATGCAAAGATTAGGATTTTTATATATAGTAAAGATTCAGTTTTTAATTATGAAGTTAAAATTTTAAAAGTATGATTTTTTTTAAATAATAAAGATTTGATTTTTATTGTCATGAAGGCCAAGGAAAAGAAATGATTTTCTTTAGTTGAAAGTACGATCTTTAATATAGTAAAAATATAACTTTTATATAATGTAAAGAATAAAAATATGATTTTATTGTAAGCAAAATATAATTTTTGTATTATAGAGAGGTTAAAAATTCGATCTTTATATATGTAGCGAAATAGAAATTTGATTTTTGTTATATATATGTTGAAATGAAAAGGTGATTTTTATAGCGATGATATAAAAATTCGATCTTTATATATGATGGAAAAATATTAAAATATAATTTTTATGCTAGTGGCATAATAAAAATATAATTTTTATAAAGTAGAAGTATTGAAAAGATTATATTTTTATATTTGAAAAGGCGAAATCTTTATATTTGAAAAGGCGAAATCTTTATACAAGAATGGTGTGATAAAACTATATCTTTATTATATGAACATCGATATAAAAATAGAATTTTTATCTATATAGTATTGATGTAAAAATAGAGTTTTTATCTATATAGTTTCGTTGTAAAAATAGAGTTTTTATCTATATAGTATCGTTGTAAAAATAGAATTTTTATCTATATAGTAGCGATGTAAAAATAGAATTTTTATCCATATGGAGTAATTATAAAAATATGATTTTTATATACATGGCAAGAATATAAAAATGTGATTTTTATATATGTAGTGGCTACGGGTAACGAAAATGACGAAAGGCAAGAACGACGAAGACTTCTACATTTGAAGTGTCGTGGAGTTGGGATAGCTTTGGTGAGAACTTCTCACTTTAATTTTCTTTTCTAGTTTAAATTATATACTAGGATGCAGACGGTGCTTAGTAGCACCTGACACCAGTCGTCCACAGACCATGGACGGCTTGTATGCTTGTTTGATGTGTTGTGAAATTTGTTTGTGATGTTGATGTGAAATCGATAATAAATTGTAGATGGTTGAAATAAATTGATTATCGTTAAAAATATAATTTTTAACGTGAATATGAATATAGTGAATGTGAATAAATAAATATTCATCTACAAACCGGACGGTTTGTTTATGTACACCTATTTGAAGGATATTGATTGGGATGATAAATTTTACACATCACCCAACTGCACAAATAATATTCAGTGTTTGTTGATTTGAAACCCCACACGGGTGTTGGGATGATATTTGGCGTACACTAATCCCAATTATTTACTTGTATGTCGATTGATTGGTCGACAGGCTGTGTAAGCGTTAATTATTTATATTTAATGCTTATGCAGTTGTGTGGTGCACGTTGGATGATGGTTGATTATTTGTTAGTGCTATTATATACATGTGTTGGGTGGAATCCATATAATTAACATTATATGGTGATTGATTGGGCCTCATTCCAATCGGGAAAATAATGAATATTATAAAAGAAAATTCATGTGTTGAATATAAAAATAGTCATGTGTTGATGATATTCATGTGTTGAGTAAAATATTTTAACAATAAAATTTACATCTTTATCATATTTAAGATTAGAACCACTTTACAGTTGGAGTCTGATTAAAAATCAAACGATAGATACCAAAATTTTATATAATATATTACATAACAAATATAGTCGTGTGTTGACAGTACTCATGTGTTGAGATTAGTCGTGTGTTGAAAGAAATATAGATTCATGTGTTGAATAGAATATATATTCATTTGTTGAATAAAATAACGAATTTATTGAAATATATAAAGCCGTGTTGATTAGAGTTGCGCTATTTTGACGGGAACGATATTTATATCAATTATATTCGTTTTTATAATGAATGTAGAAAAGGTAGTGATTTCAAAATATAACGTTTTGAAAATATTATCATTTATATAGTAATGATATGAAATATCCAATTTTGATTTGAAATTGAATATAGAGTTGAAATGGTTTTGAAAACGAATTTAAAACGATTTATAAAATACGTTTTAAAAGGAAATCGACGAAATATATATAATATATATATATATATATATATATTATATATAATGGCCTGAATAGAATGCGTTGCGCCGCGGCAGTTCGTGAATTTCGACCATTGACTTCGAATTGATGTTGCGGGAGATCCGACCATCAGATTCTCCTAAAACCGGAACCGTTGGGTTCGTATCGAAAAGTGCTTTCCAATGAATATTAGAAATTTGAAATCTAACGGTTGGATTTGGAATTATGTCCAAATCAAATTTGGAAAAGGTCGCTGTAAGTGCAGTTCGTTGGCCGTTGATGGAAATCGACTGTACGAGCCTTGATAAAATTATTAAAAAAAATCTATAATTTGTGTAAAATCATAATATGTGAATTGGAAAGAACTGAGGTGAAAAATTCCACATTTGAAAGGATAAAAATATATTTTTATCGAAATGAACTAGTTTTGGACTAGAATTAAAATCAATTTATTTTTGAAATAAATTAATTGAATTTGAATTGGTTTTGAAAAGAACCAGAATTTCCAATATATATAAAGTGGAAGTGGATTTGAATCGAAATTGTCTTTGAAATATTTCGATGTTGGATTCCGTGATTATACAGATATTGTTATGGGATTTTGAATGATATATTCATATCGTTATTTCCAATACGATATTTGTTGATTTCGTAATTTATATTGATTATAAGCCGGTATATTTTCTACTCAGAGCCTTGTATTTAATATCAAATGTGATTTGGGTTTGTCGTGAATCGTGTTTTAAATGACATTGGTCCTTTAACCCTGTTAAAGACAAGATATTGATTTTTGAGAAGATTAAAACTAAGTGGAGTTTTAATGAATCTGTAATTAGATTGATAGTGAATTGATAATTTATACTATCATATCTGAAAAGTGATCGAGAATGGAGTATCACCAGTTTGCTCCAAAGCGGTAGTTAAATCTTTAATTTGATTTGAACGTGAAATGGTAATTAACTTTACCGATAACACTGTGGTGTTAGATACGGAGTATCGCCAGTTTTGCTCCAAGGGATAAATAGGTTGGGATTGGGAAATAAAATAAATATTTACTTCGGTGTGGTTCGCTAATCCCGACTAGTTTGGCAAACCATAATATGGTTTGAAATGATATCCAAAGGAAGATTAAAGAATAAATTTAGAAGAATTTATCTTTGATAAAATTAACGGGAACCTTTCCCTAAGAATGTGAAAATTGGAATAAAAGAATATTCTGAATTGGACTGAGGCGTATGTTGTGTTTGTGTAACACGTGTTTATTATATACGCGGGTTATTCGGAAAGGCCGGGTTTATACCCATTCTGAATAACCGATTCGAAGATATGTCAAAGATGAAGACGGTGGTTGAAGACCGGAAGTCTTCACATAGTTTGGGTGATTACTGATGATCTTGATTGGGCTGTACACCCAAGATGAGGAAATCAGTTGGTGATCGTCCAGACGTACTTAGAGATGGATGCATATGCGAGGAAAGTGCCTCCAGTTTCGTTCAGACCCATAACGAACTTGTAAATGGACTGTGTGTCTGACATTGGATTTTATTCTGTGTTGATTGATCTTTATTAAATATACATCTGTTTGGCGGCGGAAATTTATTCTCTTGCTTAACGCCCTTCTCTGAGATGTACGAGCTCAGAGGTTGTATATCGATGGACATCAGTCGCATGGAGTGAATTGCCTGTGTGGCATGCCTAAGTGGCAGATGATCAGGGATTCTGTTGAAAAGCAAAGTCTTGTGGTTGATGATCAAAACACGACCTGTGTGGCGCAGCTTTGTGTATGACGTGAATTCGCGAGCCTCACACCTCGGTATGAGTCAAAAACGGGATACGGACCGTTGGGAGAACACGACGTTTCTTTCTAGCTATGGGTGATGTCAGTGACCTACCAGCCCTGACATTTATATACTTTTTACCTGTGTGGACGTTGGAATGCGAGGCGCCTCGGATATAGGTCTGTTAGGACCTGGAAACGTGTGTTTAGGAATAACTAATCCTCCAAAGTTAGGTGAGGACTGGCCCAACCGATTCCAAGGATCATAGTGGGGTCCTAGGACATTTGCTAGAGTGTCTCGAATGGAGAGGAGCTTGCCCCTTGCCTCGACTCATGACGGAAATCCAATTTCCAATACGTGATATTGCGGTTTTATTTGTAGGACCTAGTATGGCGACATAGTGGTATGGGTCATTCATGCCGCCTAGCATTGATATTTATGATTGAAATTGTTTTGACACTATACACTTATAGTAATATCAAAATAATGTGTTTTTTCTGTATCAAGCATGCTTTGGCTATTATAAGGTAAAAACCCTATCCTCCGGCTTGCGTTGCATTGTGTGATGGGACCTGGGTCTTATAATAACTTCATTTTTCTTTATTTAGCATTGCGTTGTTTGTCTTATGCACTGGTATTCTTGGGACAAACCCGTTCGGTGTTATACGGCGTGTTCCCTTGATTTACCGAACTTTAATATAAAGATTAATAACTGTTTTAGTTCTCACACCAGTCACATGACTGACCTGGAGTTTATTGTTTTAACCTAAACTATGGGTGCCCCTATTTTCTACACGGGCAGCTAGTAGTTTTGGTTTTGCAGATTTATATTCACAGGATCCTGATTTACAGCTGGAACGATACTCGGAAAGCTCTGTATCCGTGTATTACTTCTAGTTGTGTTTGTATTATTTTTCCGCTGCGATGTATTTATATGTAACTTATTGTAATCTCTGATATTTATCGAATGTATACTTATTCAAACTCTGTATATTCTTGTATCTGATGGAATTGTTGTAATAAATAATGAAATGTTCTTCTGTCTGCATTCTATTTTGTCTTGTTGTAACACCCCGTGTATTCTATAACAGTGAAATTCACAAATTAAAGTATAATAAATTTCAAATTAAAGTATTAAGGGAAACGGGATAAGCCATTGCGTTCGTCTCAGAAAAATATGCGAAATAGAGTCCAAGTTTTCGAAAAACGGAGCCCGTATGACCAAATTGTGGCCCGATGAAGTTTCAGAAAATTCAAATTTCGAAAACAGATTTAAAATTCAGCCCAATCAGAGTAGGCGGGAAAATTCCCGCCCAAACCCACCAGGTCGACCTGGGGGTCGACCCTAGGGTCGACCTGCCATGCCAGGTCGACCTGGGAGTCAACCTAGGCGTCGACCTGCCCAGGCAGGTCGACTCTAGAGTCGACCTGGGGGTCGACTGGGGAGTCGACCTGGCCCCTGAGCCAGGTCGAACCCAGCCCACCCTGGCTGGCCTGGTCTATGTTTGGTTGATTTTATGAGCCTTGCCTTGTCACTAGGGCTAGGTGTCAGCTCCTGATTGGCCTCTCCTTTGAACGAACGGCTATTATTGAACCAAGCTTCATCGACGGTCTAAATCCACTCACAAACTCTATAAAAAGGACCTAAGACTAACCCTAATTCACATAAACTAAAATGGAGATGAGACCGTCATGCTGCTGAGGAGAGACTGAGGATAGCCGTCAGAAAATAAAGAGACAATTAGGAGATAAATCAAAAGCTTAAAGCAACGTTAATCAAATTAAAGCAACGCGTACAACAAAGGATAGCATCTCCAAATTCAGAATTCAGATTCCTGAATTGAAGATTCGTCATATGCTGTAAGTAGAGTGCTATTCCGATGTGAATTAAATAATTGTGTTGATTTGTGTAAAGTAAGAAATGGAATTGTGGCGATAATAATCTATATTTGTATGTTGCTTTTATGCTAAACGATTTGGGAATATTATGGTATACGATTGGATATTTGCAAGTACACGATTTGCGAAATGGAATTGTGGCGATAATAACTTATATTTGTACGTTATTTTGATTCTAAGCGATTTGGCAATGCTATGGTGTACGATTGGATTCATACAAGTATGTGGTTTATGTTGATAACCACATGTTGTGGAATTTTAATTGGGATTCATGCAAGCATATGATTCATATTGGAAACTACATGTTTGTGGTAGTTATTTACAACACCCATTGATAATTGCAAGTATATGATTCATGTTGAAAATAACAACTATATGTTGTAATAGTTTAATTGAAATTCATGCAAGTTTATGATTTATTGTTATGCCAATATGATGTATAATTCTATGGTCATCTTTAGTGTAATTTGATCCACTTAAGTATTATGATTCATATGAAAGTTATGTTGGAATTGGCATCATAGTTCAAGTATAAAAATCATGATTTGTGATAAAAGCAAGCATCTTTGTAAGCTTGTATTAATTTTATGAACATGACTAAACTATGTTTGTTATTATGCCTAGTTGAAAACATGTTTTTAGGCTTATGTTGTTATCATAATCATATGATAATATATTTGACACATAAGTTACATTAGAATTACACTAGAATTACATCTCACTTACAAGTTACATAGATAGGATAAAAACCATGATTATATGAATAGTAGGATTCATGTTCAATTATGTTTATGCCATGATTATATGAATAGAAGGACTCATGTTCAATTATGATTATGCCATAATTATATGATTAGAATGGTTCATGTTTAAGTATTATTTATGCTATGACTACATGAATAGAATGATTCATGTTTTGTTTATACCATGATTATGTGAATAGAATGATTCATGTTTAAGTATTGCTTATATTGTATGTTGTTACTATTACAAGTTCACATATGCCTACCTTATGATTAATTGAATCGTTATGTTGCAAGTTCATGCGTTCACACTCCCCTTTTCATGTTACCTTATAAACACCATGTTATAGCCTCCCCTTTTCATATGGCTAAATTGGGTTTAAGTATTAAACCCAACACACCTTACATTTGAACGAACGTGTAAAACGGGGGTAATGACGTTTGGGCTAAAATATAGAACATATGTGTTGGCATGATCGACGCATGCCAACAATCTTGAAAATAAATTAAGTGACATAAATAAATTTTAATCAATAAAGATAGATTTGAATAATGGGCCGCAAATATTTACATATAAAAAGAAAAGAGACAAAATATGTAAATGTAGAAAATACGATGTGTTTAACCCGAGGTTGGATTGAGTTGTGATGTAAACCTGCCCGGAACCGCCCGGCTGTCCAGTAGTCACAACAATACCTATCCAATGTGGGTGGTTAAACACGGAGCCCAATAAGGACCCGAGGTTAGACAGAGTTGTGGCGTAAGACTGCCCGGACCCAACCGGCAACAGGCAGCCACAACAATACCTGTCTAATGTGAGAGGTCAAGGCTTTAATAAGACAATTAAGGCTGAGTCAGGATTGATAGGATTAAGTGAATTAAGACTTAATCAAAATAGAACATGCTAAACTAAACAGACTGATTGGGGGTTAGGTTTATAAAACACTTAACCAACTTAGCATGTTGGCTAGAAATAGAAAACCTAGTAGCGGGGGACCCTTTTCAGCAGTAACCCTACAAGGCGTATCATGATACCCTGAAACTAGGCAGGGTGGGGCACGATTACTGGGCTGACTGTAAGAGGTCAAATCGACGGCGGTGGTGCAGCAGTGTAGGTTCTAACGGGGTGCGGGCGTGCACACACTCCGGCGTAGAAAAATAAGGCACTGGGCACCAGTAGCATACCTGTGCATTCTAGGATTGTGTCGGGCCGCCACCATGGGACTTGATACACCCATGGTGGGACCAGCATAGGTAAATACAACATCGGGGGCCGTAAGACACATGTAACTATGCGAGTAGGAGCCGATCATCAGAAAAAGGATCACTTCACCCTAATTATGGGGTGCCTGTTGGGAACTAGTTTATATGGGTACAGAGATAAATATGGGGTACGATAGTGTATTCGACCCTAGACAACTTAACTTGGTTTATGGTGCTTTCCCATTTCTAGTTTATACTTATCATACCCAGTTCTTTATTCATAGACTGAATAGTCCTAGACTTACTCAGGCTTTTATGTCTGACTCTACTTTTCTTTCGTCTTCTTTTCTTCCGTTTCCCCTTCAGGTCCACAGGGAGGGAATACCGCAGCTTGACCAGCCTTCATATCCAGCTTGAAGAGAAAGAATGTATTGCTTGGATCTTTTCGTTTTGGACTATGGCTTTGGACAGCAATTATGGGATTTTTGCAGTTTATTTATGTTTTCTTTATGCTTCTTTAAATAATGTAATCAAGACAGTTATGAAGATGTTATGTTTTTGGAAAGTATTGTAAGACAATTATGGTATGGTTGGTGTAACACGTATTTTAAATGAAATAAAAGTTGTTGTTTTCCGCTGTTCAAAAATATGTGTTATTATATCTGTCTTGTATATCTGTGATTTATACTTACAAACCTCCACCAAAATTAGGGCATTCCCTTTGAGAGTGACCCTAACGGAGGTGGGGTGTTTCACTTGTCCTCAAATTATCCGCTCTTTCCTTACCCGGGAAGTTATGGGTTCTTACATTTGAGCATTACAAACATCGGATCAGTTTGGTGAACCAGAGTGAGAAAAATTCGCTAAGTTTCAGGGGAAACATCCAACTTGATTTTAAAGTTCAATAATCTTTTCGAAAGAAAAGGATAATCGTAAGACCAAATCCACACAAAAAAACGGACGGTTTTTACCTTACGATAACCCAAAGCAATTTTTGAAATCATATATATCTTCTGATATTATAATAGTGACTAAATACAAATAAATAGCAATCTAGTGGAATGCTTGCATCTCGTGCTCCACATATATATAGTATACAATCAAAACCAAGGGCGCTTATTGGAGATTGGATTCTGACTATGACAAGGTATGGAACCACCTGCCGATAGTTTGTCTCTAGAGGAGAATACACTGGGTTCAACAAGAACCTCTTGCAACCTAGCCACACATGACCGACCACTTATTTCGCTTAAGTGTATCGAATGTATATCACAAACGGTTGGGATTGGCACATCATTGAATAGAATAAAGAAGGAAATGAATTTTTTCAAGATAGGTGATTATACACCCTAATGGGAGCGACCCACTTAGTCATGCTACCTGCCTGATTTCTGTCATTTCCCGGCTGATGAGGCTTGAGGTTTAACTTTACCTTTAGAACATAACATCACCATTCACTTTGAATGTCACCTTGACAGATTCGCCAAACAACTAATTGACGTCCATAAAAATATTCTGGTCGTTGTAACAACCCGGAAAATATGAACTAATTTAAATTTTTTAATTGGCTGTTTTAGTGGATTTTGAATATTTAAAATAAATTATTTTTAATAAAAATGACCAAAAGGCTATTTGAATCGATGTTGGAAAATAAATATATTTATTTTAATTATAAAACAAGGCCTGAAATGGCGTGGCAGTTTGAAAATTTGAATTCGAACTTTGACTGACTGTACCGGATGCAAAAAAAAACGGATTTTAGTGAAACCAAAAATATTTAAATCTGTTTACGAATATCTTTCTAACAAATTTGAAAATCGAAATTTCATAGCGGGAATCAAAAGTTATGGCCAAATGAATTTTCAGAAAGGTCGCTATGGAGTTTATATAGCCCTTGAAAATAGCCATTTTGCAAACGACCTCATTTTTCGACGAAACCACTTTTGTTGGATCGGGATGTCAAATTATCGCTAGGTTTCAAATTCCATATTTTTTGGAGTTAATATGTGAGCATGGCAAAAGAAAACGTGTTTGGCCAATTTTAGTCAATTTGGATCGACCAGAAAATGGCCATTTTTCAAACGGTCTCCAAATTCAACGAAAGTAGTTTTGTTGGGACCGTATCGTCAAAACATGTCTAGATTTAGTTTTCTAGAATTTTTGGGATCAATATGTGGCCCTAGCAAATTGAAATGTACGTTCAAATCAAATACTGAATGTTTTATATTTTAGTTTGAAGAAGACTGACTGAAACAGTAGAATGGGCTGACGAAATATATTCCATTGTGTTCAGAGTGGGGGTATTTTGCTGGATGCAACAGTCGTTGGGTTTGAATTAGAGTTCGTTTGGAAAAACGGATATCTTTGAAGTATAAATAAAGTGGGCCAATCATATTTTTTTATAAAAAAAGAGAGATAAAATTTCTTTCTCTCTCCCCGATACCTCTCAAACCCGACGGCGACTACTGCTCGAAGCTTCCACCTCGTTTCTAGCGATCCCATTCATCGATAGCCTTCGATCCAGTTAAGCTTTTTGAAGCTCTCCTCTCTAGCTTCAAATCAAGACTGGTGGCACCTCCTATCGTCGCCCCATCGTGGAGATTTCCTCCTACAAAGTCGGAAGCTTTCCGCGGCCACCGCGGGTTGTAGCCGCCGTCGAGCTCGATGAAACCCTGAAACACCCCACCTCCGTTAGGGTCACTCTCTATGGGAATGCCCTAATTTCAGTGGAGGTTTATAAGTATAAGTCACAGATATACAAGACAGAATATAAGAACACATATTTTTGAACAGCGGAAAAACAACAACTTTTATTTCATAGAAGATATGTGTTACAACAACATACCATAATTGTCTTACAATACTTCCAAAAAACATAACATCTTCATAACTGTCTTGAGTACATTATTTAAAGAAGCATAAAGAAAACATAAATAAACTACAAAAGTCCCATAGTTGTTGTCCAAAGCCATAGTCCAAAACGAAAAGATCCAAGCAATATATTCTTTCTCTTCAAGCTGGATATGAAGGCTGGTCAAGCTGCAGTATTCCCTCCCTGTGGACCTGGGGGGGGGGGGGGGGGACGGAAGAAAAGAAGACGAAAGAAAAGTAGAGTCAGACATAAAGCCTGAGTAAGTCTAGGACTATTCAGTCTATGAATAAAGAACTGGGTATGATAAGTATAAAACTAGAAATGGGAAAGCACCATAAACTTAGTTAAGTTGTCTAGGGTCGAATATATTATCGTACCCCGTATTAATCTCTGTACCCATATAAACTAGTTCCCAACAGGCACCCCATAATCAGGGTGAAGTGATCCATTTTATGGTGATCGGCTACTACTCGCATAGTTCATGTGTCTTACGGCCCCCGATGTTGTAGTTACCTATGCTGGTCCCACCATGGGGTGTATCAAGTCCCATGGCGGCGGCCCGACACAACCCTAGAATGCACAGGTATGCTACTGGTGCCCAGTGCCTTATTTTTCTGCGCCGGAGTGAGTGCACGCCCACACCCCGTTGGAACCTACACTGCTGCACCACCGCCGTCGATTTGACCTCTTACAGTCAGCCCAGTAATCGTGCCCCACCCTGCCTAGTTTCAGGGTATCATGATACCTTATAGGGTTACTGCTGAAAAGGGTCCCCCACTACTAGGTTTTTCTATCTCTAGCCAACATGCTATGTTGGTTAAGTGTTTTATAAACCTAACCCCCAATCAGTCTGTTTAGTTTAGCATGTTCCTTTTTGATTAAGTATTAATATAATTTACTTAATCCTATCAATCCTGACTCAGCCTTAATTGTCTTATTAAAGCCTTGACCTCTCACATTAGACAGGTATTGTTGTGGCTGCTTGTTGCCGGTTGGGTCCGGGCAGTCTTACGCCACAACTCAGTCTAACCTCGGGTCCTTATTGGGCTCCATGTTTAACCACCCACATTAGATAGGTGTTGTTGTGACTACTGGACAGCCGAGCGGTTCTGGGCAGGTTTACATCACAGCTCAATCCAACCTCGGGTTAAACACATCGTATTTTCTACATTTACATATTTTGTCTTTCTTCTTTATTTTCTTATATGTAAATATTTGCGGCCCATTATTCAAAATCAATTTAAGCAAATGGTGTAAAGGTTAACACCAATCATGGGCCCAACCCATTCTTGAATTTGGGCCCCTCTACTTTTATATTTTCATTTATTAATTAATTTGGCCCAATGCTATTTCCCCCGTTTAATACGTTCGTTTATTATAATATATGTTGGGCTTAGCCTTTTAAGCCCAACTTATCCACGTGAAAAAGGGGAGGCTTAAAACGTGATTATATACACAAAAAGGGGAATGTGAACGCATGAACTTGCAACATAACATTGGAACTACAAAATAGAAACTGGTGTACTTGCATTGTGGTAACATATACTTTGGTCATAAAGCATAAGTGACATGAATCAAACCATGTAAACTTGTAGTTAAGTTAAGAATCTAACAAAGTTAGATATCATTATTGACACATAGTCTTAACTACAACATACACCTATATTTTAACTTAGGCATAATGTCAAACATAAGCAAATCATGTTTATAAAATTACTATATGTTTACAAAGGTGCTTACTTTTGTTACTAATACAAAAGTATTGTTCAACTAGAATTATTCCAACTTAATCATGATTTTTAATCTATTCACATAATCATGGCACAAATATACCCAAACATGAAATCATGGTTTTTGATCTATTCATGTAATCATGGCATAATTATTCCTAAACATGAAATCATGATTTTTACTTTATTCATGTAATCATGGCATAAATATTCCTAAACATGAAATCATGGTTTTTACTTTGTTCATGCAAACTTGCAATTGGAATGTAAATCTAACTTAGCTATGTGTCACATATATTATCATATAATTCTTGTTAACAATATACGCCTAACATGTTTTTCAATTAGGCATAATACCAAACATAGCCTAGTCATATTCATAAAATCAACATAAGTTCACAAAGAGGCTTACTTTTGTTTCTAATACAAAAGTATGGTTTTATACATAGATCATGATGCCAATTCCAACATAATTTCATATGAATCATAATACCCCAAATTTGATCCAATTACACACAAAGTGATTTTGTACAAAAATATACATTATGTTGGCATAGTAGCAAAACCACATACTTGCATGAATCTCAATTAAACAACCACAAACATGAATTACATACTTGCGAATATCCAATCGTATACTTGCATGAATCTCAAATAAACTACCGCTAACATGTAGTTTTTATCATGAATTACATACTTGCGAATATCCAATCGTTATATCACAACATTCCAAATCGATTAGAATCATAGCAACGCACAAATATGAATTACTATCACCACAAATCAAGTGTAATTCTCATTTTACACAAATCAAACACAGTTATTTAATTCATACCGGAATAGTACTCTACTTACAATCGTGTGACGAATTCTTCAATTCAGGAATCTGAATTCTGGATTTGGAGATGCTATTCCTTTGACGTAGGCGTTGATTTGATTTGTTTAAGTTTAACTTGTAGTTTCTTTATGCTTTAGAGTTTGTCTCCTAATTGTCTCTCAAATTGGTGGCTACTCCTAGTCGTTCCTCAGCAGCATGATGGCCTCATTCTTATTTTTGAATGAATAGATTAGGTAGAGTCTAGGGTCATTTTTATAGAGTTTATGAACTGATTAGGACCGTCGATGTTGCTTGGGTTAATCGTAGCCATTCATTCGAAAGAGAGACCAATCAGGAGCTGACACCTAGCCCTAGTGACAAGGCAAGGCTCAGAAAATCGACCAAACACAGACCTGGCCAGCTAGGACGGGCTGGGTTCGACCTGGCTCTGGGGCCAGGTCGACAGCCCGGTCGACACCCAGGTCGACAGCCCTGTCGACCTGGCTAGCCCAGGTCGACTGCCAAGTCGACCTGGGTGCCTTAGGCGGGAATTTTCCCGCCCTGGCCAATTGGGCCCGATTTTGAATTTTAAACTTGTTTTTCTGAGCTGTTTTCGTCTGTTTGAATTTTAACCTGAATTCTGAAACTTCCGGAGGCCATATCTTCTTCATACGGACTCCGTTTTTCGAAAACTCGGACTCTATTTCGCGTATTTTTCCGAGACGAACACAATGGCGTATCCCGTTTCCCTTAATTCTTTGATTTGAAATTAGTTATGCTTTAATTCATGAATTTCACTGTTATAGAATACACGGGGTGTTACATTCTCCCCCACTTAAAAGGATTTCGTCCCCGAAATCTTCAAGTTAGGAAGAATGTATATCCTAACATACAAACATCCATCTACTCATCCATCAAACACGAGCATCCATTGTCCTTAAAATACTTCTAATGCTTCATGATCATATGCGAAGTGTGTGTACATGTACTTATCTAATGCAAAATCAGGCGGTCTACTGATTCAGTTGACCTCCTTAATGCGAATTATGTAAGTGCCATGAATCCATTATGTATGCAAATTTTTCCTATTCATGATTCTACATGAGTGCACAATCATTCATACAAATGCAACATCCATATGATAACACATTAAAGTTCAACCATATACGAATGCAAACATATATGCATATGCAATATGAAGTGACTGAGCCGATCTAAAACCTAGATTGTGTGTGTATATGCAACCACGAGCAACCACTAGCAATCACTTGCAACTACTTGCAACCATCATCCATAACATGTTTCAACTACATGTTTTCATCCAAAGAGTTTCTACCTAAAAGATAGCGTCGAGGAGATATACCTAAAAAAAATAGATAAAAGCGCAACTTAAGGAAAAAGAAAGATCAAGGATGTACCCTCAAAAAGAAAAGGGTAGGCAGCGCGTATTCTAGCTTCAGTTTCCCAAGTTGCATCTCCTTCAGCGTCGCTCCACTGAACTTTGACGAGTTTGACTTCGCGGTTGCGTAGCTTTTTCACTTCCGTTCCTAATATGCGGGTTGGAACATTCCTCACGGTTGCTTCGCGCTCCACTTCAGCTTCTTCTAGGATATTTGGCTCTACCACTTCAGCAGACTCATGTAGACATTTTCGGAGATGTGAAACATGAAAAACGTTGTGAACTCCGGCCAGCTTTTCGGGTAGCTCTAATCTATAGGCCATTTTCCCAATTTTCTCGATGATAGGGAATGGCCCTACGAATCTTGGTGCTAGCTTTCCTGTGGTTCCAAAATGAACAACGTTCCTTAGCGGAGATACCTTAAGAAAAACTCTGTCCCCAACCTCAAATTCAAGGTCGGTCCTCCTCTTGTCGGCGTAGGACTTTTGTCTGTCTTGGGCCGTCTTCATCCTTCTTCGTATTAAGTCTACTTTATCTGAAGTCTCTCGGATCATATCTGGTCCAAGTATGAGCTTATCAGTAGACTCCCACCAACAAGTGGGCGATCGGCACGGTCTTCCATATAAAGCTTCGAAGGGTGCCATTCCGATGGTTGCTTGATAGCTGTTGTTGTAGGCAAATTCCACCAAAGGAAGATGGTCTTCCCATGTCCCTCCGAAGTCAAGGACGCACAGTCTTAAAAGGTCCTCCAAATCTCTGTTCACTCTTTCTGTTTGGCCGTCGGTTTGGGGATGATAGGCTGTGCTCAAGCATAACTGCGTTCCTACTGCTTCTTGCAGACTCCGCCAAAACTCACTGGTGAAGATAGGGTCTCGGTTACTAACAATGCTGGATGGTATTCCATGGAGTCAAACGATTTCCTTGAGGTAAAGAGATGCTAGGGATGAGGCAGTTCTTTTACTTTTGATAGGTAAAAAGTGGGCGCTTTTAGTAAGCCTATCCACTATTACCCAAATGCTAGTGTTGCCTCTCCTAGACCTAGGCAGCCCATTGATGAAGTCCATTGAGATGCTATCCCACTTCCACTGCGGGACCTCTAGAGGATGTAGCAGACCGCCAGGCTTTTTCTGTTCCGCCTTAACCTGTTGGCACACCATACACTTAGAAACGAATTCTGCCACGTCCTTTTTCATGCCATTCCAGAAGAAAGTTCTTTTTATGTTCTTGTACATTTTATCTCCGCCTGGGTGTATCGTCATCTTGGAGTGATGTGCTTCCTCGAGAACCCTCTTTACTAAATCCCTTATCTGTGGGACGCATAGTCTTCCGTCTCGCCTTAGCCAACCCTTATCGTCGATGGAGTATCTGTTGAGGTGACTTGAAGTCTCACCCCAAATTAGCCTATCAATCGTTTCCACAAGCTGAGAGTCTTCGCGTTGTGCTGTCCCTATTGAGTCCACTAAAGTCAGGCGCACTTCGAGAGACGCTAGCAAGCCTGGTACAAAATCGGAGGAAGGCCTAAAGTCGAAGCTGGCTATAAACTCTAGGCTTTGTCTTTCAACGAACATCGGGCTTAGGGTCAATTTCTTTCGGCTCAACGCGTCTGCCACTACGTTGCCTTTGCCCGGAGTGCAGGAGATCTCGAAATCGTACGAGGCAAGAAACTCCATCCATCTCTGTTGCCTCAAGTTAAGATCTTTCTACGAGAAAAGATATTTCAACGATTTATGGTCAGTGTAAAGTTCGAACTTCTCACCTAGGAGATAGTGTCGCCAAGACTTGAGTGCAAAGACGATGGCAGCTAACTCAAGATCGTGGGTCGGGTAGTTCTTTTCATGCACTTTCAACTGCCTCCCGCCATAAGCTACTACCCTTCCTTCTTGCATTAAGACGGTGCCTAGCCCTGTCCCACATGCATCTGTATAAACAGTGAACATCTTGCTTCCATCTGGCAACGTCAAAATTGGGGCTGTTGTAAGAGCCCTTTTTAGTCGCTGGAAAGCAAACTCGCAATCCGAGTCCCAATTGAATGCTAGATTCTTCTTGGTCAATTTCGTGAGCGGAGCTGAGATTTTCGAAAAATACTTTATGAACTTTCGATAGAAACCTGCTAGTCCTAGAAAACTTCGGACCTCAGTTGCATTCCTTGGTGTCTTCCAATCCTGTACCGCCACTACCTTAGCAGGGTCCACTGCTAACCCTTGTTTAGATACTATGTGCCCAAGGAACCTCACTTCTTCTCTCCAAAAGTGGCATTTGGAGAATTTGGCTTTTAGCTGATGGACTCGCAGAGTTTCCATGATTGTCCTTAAGTGCTGAGCATGTCCCTCTTCACTCTTTGAGAAGATAAGGATATCGTCTACGAAGACCACTACGAACTTATTGAGGAAATCTCTGAATACCCTACTCATCAGGTCCACGAAGTAAGCAGGTGCATTTGTCAAGCCGAAAGGCATGACAAGCCATTCAAAGAAGCCGTCTGGGGTTCTGAATGCCGTTTTATCGATACTATCTTCAGCCACCCTTAGCTGATGAAAATCGGTCGCTAAATCGAGTTGGGAGAAAACAGACGCTCCTACAAGCTGATCAAACAAATCGTCAATTCTGGGGAGAGGATGCCTATTCTTTTTCGTTAGCTTGTTGAGCTCCCTATAGTCAACACATAGACGGAGTGAACCATCCGCCTTTGTAGCGAACACCACTAGAGCACCCCATTCTGAAATGCTCCTCCTAATGAACCCCTTCTCTAGAAGCTCTTTAATCTGTTTACTGAGCTCTTTTCTTTCCCGTGGAGCCATGTGTCTAACGGGCAACGCAACGGGCTTTGCATTATCTACAAGGTATATGCGGAAGTCTATCTCCCACTTCGGAGGCAAGCCCTTCACCTCTTCGAAGACATCCGGATATTCCCGGACCACTCTAACTGATTGCAGATTTTCAACAGAGGCATCTAGCGATTCAAGGTAACTAAGCATAACCGCATACGAGGGATTACAAGCAATTTCCAAAGTATTACCGAGCTGGGTTAGGAGCCTAACAACCCTTTTCTCACAATCAAGGATGGCCCCATTACTGGATAGCCAATCCATGCCCAAAATCAAACCATATCCCGAAAAGCCCAAAACAAAGGCACTACATTGAAATTCTACGCTTAGAATAGAAATTTTCAATCCCAAAAAGATCATAGACAAATGAGCTGGGCCCCCAATTGGATTTGAAACAATTAAGGGGTCCTCTACCATACTAGTTTTTAGGTGCAGAGATTCTACTAAAGCAGACGAGATAAAGGAGTGTGACGCGCCAGAATCAAATAAAGTGCGAACGGGGTGATCATAAAGATAAACTACACTTTCTACAGAAGTATTTATACCTCGCTGTTGCAGAGGTGGCGCTTCTAGCACATGTACTTGTGCCCCTGAGGTGGATCCAGCCCTCTGCCCCTGTCCTCGTTTCTTTGGGCAGTCCTTAGCCCTGTGGACTGTCTCACTGCAAGAAAAGCACCCACCATTCTCCTTGGCCTTCTTTTTCCGGCAATCTCTCACTAAGTGCCCCACTTTGCCACAGAAATTACACTTCCTCTTCTCTTTGTTGCCTTTCCCGCCCTTCTTAAAGTCTGTCTTCTTAGGCTGCAAACCCTCTTTCTTCCCTTGAGAGCTTTCTGCCTTTGTCTCCTTCTTGCCCTTATCCTCTTCGTTCAGCAATGCCATTTGTACCAACCTTTCATATGTAGCTCCCATGGGTATATGGGTCATGGCCAAACTGTGTAATGGCTCATTCAACCCTTTGACGAAACGGAGAGCCTTCTTGTGCGGGGTGTTGACTAGGTCCAGCCCAAACCTAGCCAGCTCATCGAACTGATTAACATACTCTTTGACTGTCTTGTTCCCTTGCTTAAGAAATAAGAATTTTTCCAACTGCAAACTCCTTTCCGCATCTGAGAGAAATTTAGCCTCAAACCTTGCCCTAAAGTCCTCCCATGTCTCCACTGGTCATTCTGCATTAGTGACTTCCCACCAGTAGGAAGCCTCGCCCTTTAGTAGCCAAACTGCCAGTTGTACTTTCTGCCTATCTTCTACCTCAAAGATGATGAATAAGTCCTCGGTTTCTTTCAGCCAATTTCTAGCTGCCACGAAGGACTCAGTTCCATGAAAATCCTTTCCTCCCATAGCTTTAAAATCTTTACATATCTTAGCAAACGTGTTTCCCCGTGGAGGAGGTGGAGGAAGAGGTGCTGCTGCAGCTGGATGATTTCCTGCAGCTGGGGGAGGAGGAACGGTAGGACCTGGCTGAGTGGCCCTTGCTTCTAAGAACCGTCTAAACCAACCAGGTATTGGTACACCCTCTGGCAAGTTAAGTTCTTCGGCCATGCTGAAACAAAAAGGATAGATTCAAAACGAAGGATAAGAGATAGTACCTATGGCTTTGGGGGGACTTTGCCTTTTTAAAATAAAATAATATTTTTCTTTTAAAAAAAATGCTTCTTTAAATTTCCTTTTTGAAAATAATTTTTCAAAACTTTTTATCTTATCTGGTAAACCTATGCTCTGATACCAAGTGAAACACCCCACCTCCGTTAGGGTCACTCTCTATGGGAATGCCCTAATTTCAGTGGAGGTTTATAAGTATAAGTCACAGATATACAAGACAGAATATAAGAACACATATTTTTGAACAGCGGAAAAACAACAACTTTTATTTCATAGAAGATATGTGTTACAACAACATACCATAATTGTCTTACAATACTTCCAAAAAACATAACATCTTCATAACTGTCTTGAGTACATTATTTAAAGAAGCATAAAGAAAACATAAATAAACTGCAAAAGTCCCATAGTTGTTGTCCAAACCCATAGTCCAAAACGAAAAGATCCAAGCAATACATTCTTTCTCTTCAAGCTGGATATGAAGGCTGGTCAAGCTGCGGTATTCCCTCCCTGTGGACCTGGGGAGGGGGGGGGGGGAAACGGAAGAAAAGAAGACGAAAGAAAAGTAGAGTCAGACATAAAGCCTGAGTAAGTCTAGGACTATTCAGTCTATGAATAAAGAACTGGGTATGATAAGTATAAAACTAGAAATGGGAAAGCACCATAAACATAGTTAAGTTGTCTAGGGTCGAATATACTATCGTACCCCGTATTAATCTCTGTACCCATATAAACTAGTTCCCAACAGGCACCCCATAATCAGGGTGAAGTGATCCATTTTATGGTGATCGGCTCCTACTCGCATAGTTCATGTGTCTTACGGACCCCGATGTTGTAGTTACCTATGCTGGTCCCACCATGGGGTGTATCAAGTTCCATGGTGGCGGCCCGACACAACCCTAGAATGCACAGGTATGCTACTGGTGCCCAGTGCCTTATTTTTCTGCGCCGGAGTGAGTGCACGCCCACACCCCGTTAGAACCTACACTGCTGCACCACCGCCGTCGATTTGACCTCTTACAGTCAGCCCAGTAATCGTGCCCCACCCTGCCTAGTTTCAGGGTATCATGATACCTTATAGGGTTACTGCTGAAAAGGGTCCCCCGCTACTAGGTTTTTCTATCTCTAGCCAACATGCTAAGTTGGTTAAGTGTTTTATAAACCTAACCCCCAATCAGTCTGTTTAGTTTAGCATGTTCCTTTTTGATTAAGTATTAATATAATTTACTTAATCCTATCAATCCTGACTCAGCCTTAATTGTCTTATTAAAGCCTTGACCTCTCACATTAGACAGGTATTGTTGTGGCTGCCTGTTGCCGGTTGGGTCCGGGCAGTCTTACGCTACAACTCAGTCTAACCTCAGGTCCTTATTGGGCTCCATGTTTAACCACCCACATTGGATAGGTGTTGTTGTGACTACTGGACAGCCGGGCGGTTCCGGGCAGGTTTACATCACAACTCAATCCAACCTCGGGTTAAACACATCGTATTTTCTACATTTACATATTTTGTCTTTCTTCTTTATTTTCTTATATGTAAATATTTGCGGCCCATTATTCAAAATCAATTTAAGCAAATGGTGTAAAGGTTTACACCAATCATGGGCCCAACCCATTCTTGAATTTGGGCCCCTCTACTTTTATATTTTCATTTATTAATTAATTTGGCCCAACGCTATTTCCCCCGTTTAATATGTTCGTTTATTATAATATATGTTGGGCTTAGCCTTTTAAGCCCAACTTAGCCACGTGAAAAAGGGGAGGCTTAAAACGTGATTATATACACAAAAAGGGGAATGTGAACGCATGAACTTGCAACATAACGTTGGAACTACAAAATAGAAACTGGTGTACTTGCATTGTGGTAACATATACTTTGGTCATAAAGCATAAGTGACATGAATCAAACCATGTAAACTTGTAGTTAAGTTAAGAATCTAACTAAGTTAGATATCATTATTGACACATAGTCTTAACTACAACATACACCTATATTTTTACTTAGGCATAATGTCAAACATAAGCAAATCATGTTTATAAAATTACTATATGTTTACAAAGGTGCTTACTTTTGTTACTAATACAAAAGTATTGTTCAACTAGAATTATTCCAACTTAATCATGATTTTTAATCTATTCACATAATCATGGCACAAATATACCCAAACATGAAATCATGGTTTTTGATCTATTCATGTAATCATGGCATAATTATTCCTAAATATGAAATCATGGTTTTTACTTTATTCATGTAATCATGGCATAAATATTCCTAAACATGAAATCATGGTTTTTACTTTGTTCATGCAAACTTGCAATTGGAATGTAAATCTAACTTAGCTATGTGTTACATATATTATCATATAATTCTTGTTAACAATATAGGCCTAACATGTTTTTCAATTAGGCATAATACCAAACATAGCCTAGTCATATTCATAAAATCAACATAAGTTCACAAAGAGGCTTACTTTTGTTTCTAATACAAAAGTATGGTTTTATACATAGATCATGATGCCAATTCCAACATAATTTCATATGAATCATAATACCCCAAATTTGATCCAATTACACACAAAGTGATTTTGTACAAAAATATACATTATGTTGGCATAGTAGCAAAACCACATACTTGCATGAATCTCAATTAAACAACCACAAACATGAATTACATACTTGCGAATATCCAATCGTATACTTGCATGAATCTCAAATAAACTACCGCTAACATGTAGTTTTTATCATGAATTACATACTTGCGAATATCCAATCGTTATATCACAACATTCCAAATCGATTAGAATCATAGCAACGCACAAATATGAATTACTATCACCACAAATCAAGTGTAATTCTCATTTTACACAAATCAAACACAGTTATTTAATTCATACCGGAATAGTACTCTACTTACAATCGTGTGACGAATTCTTCAATTCAGGAATCTGAATTCTGGATTTGGAGATGCTATTCCTTTGACGTAGGCGTTGATTTGATTTGTTTAAGTTTAACTTGTAGTTGCTTTATGCTTTAGAGTTTGTCTCCTAATTGTCTCTCAAATTGGTGGCTACTCCTAGTCGTTCCTCAGCAACATGATGGCCTCATTCTTATTTTTGAATGAATAGATTAGGTAGAGTCTAGGGTCATTTTTATAGAGTTTATGAACTGATTAGGACCGTCGATGTTGCTTGGGTTAATCGTAGCCATTCATTCGAAAGAGAGACCAATCAGGAGCTGACACCTAGCCCTAGTGATAAGGTAAGGCTCAAAAAATCGACCAAACACAGACCTGGCCAGCCAGGATGGGCTGGGTTCGACCTGGCTCTGGGGCCAGGTCGACAGCCCAGTCGACACCCAGGTCGACAGCCCTGTCGACCTGGCTAGCCCAGGTCGACTGCCAAGTCGACCTGGGTGCCTTAGGCGGGAATTTTCCCGCCCTGGCCAATTGGGCCCGATTTTGAATTTTAAACTTGTTTTTCTGAGCTGTTTTCGTCTGTTTGAATTTTAACCTGAATTCTGAAACTTCCGGAGGCCATATCTTCTTCATACGGACTCCGTTTTTCGAAAACTCGGACTCTATTTCGCGTATTTTTCCGAGACGAACACAATGGCGTATCCCGTTTCCCTTAATTCTTTGATTTGAAATTAGTTATGCTTTAATTCATGAATTTCACTGTTATAGAATACACGGGGTGTTACAAACCCCTACCCCTTAGAGCGCCTCTCGACCCTCTTCAAGGTGGCGCAAGCTAATCGGGTCCAAACTTTACGGTTTTCAAGAAAAATTGCAACCTAATTCTGAACCCTTCGCGAAAGGTAACGACTTTAGTTTAAATTAATTGTTTATAACACATTTAAGCACTACAAAATATGATTAACTTCTAAAAATCATATCTTTTTGCTATGTGATCGAAATCCAGTGAAACAAGAGGCAGTGGACTCGTGTGGAGATCTTCTACCTTCTAAAAGATATCGGATATTTTTCTGAGCCTTCTACAATTTTTGTAGGAGTGGAACCCAATGTGAGATTTCTTGTAACACCCCACCTCCGCTTGGGTCACTCGCAAAGGAATGCACTAGCTTTAGAGGGGTATTATGGGTAAACATGTACAGAAATATTACAAGACAGAACATATAAAATAGCGGAAGTAAAACCAACTTTCATATCATTAATAAATAAGGTCTAAATCCTTTTACATCAGAGAATTTCGTACATGAAAACCTGTCTTGCAATAGTAAAGAAGCATAAAAACCTTTTCGTAAATTATTCCCCAAGTGAAACAGTAAAGTAGCCATAGCCAAGAAAAGTCCAAGCCATACATGGTGACCTTCAAACAGAAGAAGTCCGAACTAACAATAACATTTCCTCCCTGTAACCTGGGGGGAGGGGGGGGGAACGGAAGACAAAGAGGCGAAACAAAACGGGGTCAGTCATAAAGACTGGTAAGCCCTATCTACTATCGATATATAAACTAGTAAAGTTAACTGGCATGAGGAACTGAGATGAACATAAGTATGATGACAAGATAGATAAGCTAAACCAAAATAACAGGATGAACTACTGTACCAAGATAAACAAGTGTGTCATGATAAACTACGGTGTCAAGATAAGTCAAGGTATCACGTCGTCAGGTTTCTATCAAGTACCATATCGCAAGGTATCTATCATGTATATTCGCTCTGCAACTCCCGTACTAGTATCCCGGCCCGCGTCATGTGTTAACTATGAATGTCTCTTGCCCAATGTCATGTAATGGTCCATGTCATCCTAATATATCGTATATGTAGGTTTCCTGATTCGTATGATTCTTTCCATGCATAAGTTCAGTCCTTTGCCGTAGGCCGTATGGGCTTTCTTATGTAAATCTATACCACTTCAACGTAGTACCGTTTTATCCTTGAAGTTGTTTTGGACTGCTACCCTTGACCTAGTTATGTTTTCTTACCATGAACTATCGCGTGTTCACTTAGGATTTATGCCACCTAGGACCACTAGGGATTATGCTACCTAATGAACGTTTCCATGTCTCGGTTTGGGTTCAAGCCACCTAGGGCCACTAGGGATTATGCCACCCGTCAACCGCGCCCTTTATCCCACGTATGTATCGTGAATCGTTTCCATGTCTAGACGCACATGTATCTCAATGTGCCACCCGCGTTCCGTTCCAGGTAAAATCAAGAAATACGGAACTCGGTTGGGAGCTTTAAGTCGTATGCTGATGCAGATACCAAGGTCTGTTTTTGTATCTGTGGCTATGGTCCCACGTGAACCCTCCCTCAACTACTGAAAGGTAATCCAATAAAAATCATGTATGAGAACTACATCCCGGCCCCACTATAGCCCCACTTTCCTATGGGCCAACCTCACCCATGACTCGATAGCAAGAACATGGTCTGTTGGGAGTTCTCTGCCTTTCCGTTCGTACACGATTGACTAAAGATGGTAGGTAGTCGGCGATGTGCTATCCTGGGCAAAAAACAAGTATCGTCGACTCCACGCTAATCCATCCCAGTCTTTAAGTCGCTCGCATAGCAACCAAGGCATACTCTTGGCTCTTCTACCGCAGACCTTAACCTCTGTGAGGCCGGGTTTCATGGACCACCTGCCACCTCACAGAGGGATACCAAGAGTACCCTCATGTCCCCCGAAGCTACCGCTTCGTCACCCAGTTCGCTGGAGCTTTTTATCCAAGTCAGATAAGTTGCTCCTCCTCGTATACTAAGTGATGACTTACCGTATCTATTTATGAACTAGTCCCATGTCCTTGGCTAAGAATTATTACTTAGTTATCCTTAACTAAGGTTTACCACTTAGCTTCTCTTCCCACTATCCTTGTTAACTATGATTTTCAACCTAGTCCCATGAGCTAGGGTTTTGTCTAATGGGTTAGGTGTTGTCATTCAAGTTCATGACCTAATCCGCCCATGAATCATGTCAAGATTGGCTAAATACTCAAGTTCAAGGCTTAGCCCTATAAGTTGGTTAAGTGTACCAAGAAGCTCATGACTTATCCCTATCAAGTCAAATTGGTTAAGTATTTATTTGTCTTAACCCTATCAGATTATCATGTTAGATTGATTATACATAGATTGTCTTAATCCCATCAGATTATCGAGTCGGATTGGTTAAGTATGGGTTAGCTTAACCCCATCCACTATTCGTATTACAATGGTTAAGCCTAAGTTAAAAGGTCTTGTGACTTAACCCTATCGGGTCTGCATATTAGATTGGTTAAGTACAGGTTACTTAATCTCATCAAATCATCATGTATAATTGGTTAAGTATAAGTTACTTAACCCCATTAAATTATCATGTTAAGTTGGTTAAGTATTGACTACTTAACCTCATTATATTACCAAGTTTAGATTGGTTAAGTGTTTAACTTAACCCCATCGAATTATCGTGCTTAGATTTTGTTAAGTGAAGGTTACTTAGCCCCATCTAATTACCGTGTTTAGATTAGTTAAGTCTAAGTTACTTAACCCCATCTAATTACTAAGTCGGATTAGTTAAGTGTAAATTACTTAACCCCATCGAATTTACCGTGTTAGATTAGTTAAGTATGGATTACTTAACCCCATCTAATTACCGTGTTTAGATTAGTTAAGTGTAGGTTACTTAACCTCATCCCCTAATTGTCTTATATGGTTAAGTGTCATTAAGGAACCAAGTCCGGTTTAACTTAACCTACCCATTCGTGTCATATCGGTTAAGTGTCATTAATCAAAATTACTTAACCTTTTCATGTGGCATTAATTAGATTAATGCACCCCAACCTATCACATTAGACTTTGTTGTGGTTACTAGTTAAGCCGGGCGGGTCCGGGTAGATTTACACCACAACCTAGTCTAACCTCGGGTTTTAAGTGCTATATGACCAACTACCCACATTGGGTCCTATTGTTTGTAGCCACTAGTTAAGCCGGGCGGGTCCGGGTAGATTTATGCTACAAACTCAACCCAACCTCGAGTTGGCCACTTTCATGTTTGGTCTAGTGTCTTATTACACTTACAACCCATACGTGTCAAGTTTTCAAGTCCCATGTTCATAGCCAAAATTACATGTTGTCATGTTTATACCAATTTACCCAAATCATGTTTCATGTCATTAAAGTTTACCCATAACGTAACCCCAACGCTTTTAAACTCGCATGTACATTCGCAACAACGCATAATGGATTAAAAGAAGGAACTTGGCAAAGGTATGACAAAAGGGGTATAAGGCCGCAAGTTAAACATGGTGGCATATGAGACATAACGTGTTCACAAACTTGCATGTTACATTATTAAGCCCCAAAAACATGCATAACCCCAAAACTTAGCATATAGGTGAACCATGGTGATAGATGACATAGAAAAATGGCTAGAAGTTCGCATCTAGCATTCTATGCAAGTTAACTTAAGGGATAAGAGAGTTCTTATGTTGCATAATGCAACATTTCAACATAAAGCTTATAGCTTTTAGCCCACAAAATCAAGGTGATGACTTTACGAATATGCATAGGATAAATCTACACATAACATGATAGTTTCTAAGCATGTAACCTACTCAAGTTCAAACCCAAAACTTGCAACATAAACATTTAACTTCATAGTTAATATCTAAGAGTACGAGGGGGCTTACAATGCTATGAAGGCACAAATCAATATATAAAAAGATTGAGACGAAGCCACACTAGCAAAAACCCCAAATCAATAAGCTCCAATAAAACCCTTGATTAAATAATAAGAAAGATCCTTGCTTTGATGAAGATTTGCCTTGAAATCAAGTTTAGAAGCTCTCATATGAACATAGAAACTCTCATACACTCATATGATCATGTAATCTCTCATGTGAATGAAGATAGAATTTATGACAAGAGGATGGAGGCTAGGTTTTTGAGTGGAGGCCATGATCATTAGAAATTTTGGCATAGTTTAGTTGTAGGATCAAATAATGAGGGTTTAAAGGTTAGGTTAGGGGTCTTTTTATAGAGATTAGGACTAGTTTTAGCCATAGGATTAACCCCAATTCAGATCCTAGCCATCAAAATTCGTCACATGCCAACAAATCAGACCCAAAACATGTCTTGGGGAAGAAGTCAGGTGCACCATGACAAAACTGGTCAGGCCACCTGTGTCGACTCCCAAGTCGACTTGGTGGGGGGGGGGGGGGGGGGGAGGGTGGTGTCGACTCTAGAGTCGACACCCCTTTGACCAGGGTTGACCTTTTGAATTTGAACCTGTTTTATACTCTGAAAATTCTGAAAACTTCGACGGACCATATCTTGGTCATACGGACTCCGATTCTCGAAAACTCGGACTCTATTTCGCGTATTTTTCCGAGACGAACGAAATGGCATAGCCCATCTCCCTTGATTCAGAATTTAAAACTAAATTCTGCCTTGATTATTGTATTAACACGTTATTAAAATTCGGGTTGTTACATTCTCCCCTCCTTTAAGGATTTCGTCCCTGAAATCTCCAAGTTAGGAAGAACATATCCTATCATCCATCATCCATCTACACAAAACATCATCCACAGGCAACCATTGTCCTTAGACGATTTCTAATGCCATATGAACATATGCAAAACATGTGTGTACATGCTCCTTAGCTAATGCTAATGATCAGGCCTGAATGATCTTTCTAATGCAAAATACATTTAGTGCCATGAGTCCAACATGTATGCAAATAGTCCTAGTCATATAAGTACTATATGCGTGCACAAACATTCATCCACATGCAACATCCACATGAAAACACACTCGATTTCATCCATAAACAAGTATAAATACTCATGCATATGCAACATGAAACGTGACCACGTCAATCTAGTATCTAATGTGTATTCGCGCATCCACGAGCAACCACTTGCAACCATTTGCAACCATATCAATCATAACATGTTTCAAATACATGTTCACATCCATAAGGTTCTATCTAAGGTTCCCAAGATAAGATCGAGGAGATAAACAAGACAAACTCCTTACGGGGTTTGCAACAGAAACAGTACCGAGAGGATATCCACCAAGCGATAGCATGCAAGCAAGCTCTACAGGAGAACCAGGGATCAACGATATACTCTTACAAAGAGACACGATGTGCGCGTCTAAGCCGCATTTCCTTGAGCTTAATTTCAGTGTGCCTTGACTGCCTTTGACTTCATGATTTCGTAGCTCCTTGATTCCTATTTCCAAGGTATGAGTCGGAACTCTTTTCACTGTTGCCTCTCGTTTCACTTTCATTTATTCTTTCCCTAGTATACTTGGCTCAACCATATCTACGTACTCATGCAAGCTCTCCAAAATTCACTAGTGAATTCTGGATCTCGTTTACCAATGCCAGTCCATGTTACCACGTGCACTTACTAGGGTGATTCCTATAACCCATGCTTAGGCGGAATGGACCATCCGCCTTAGTGGCGAACGTTACTCGATCGGATCAGAGATTTCCGATAAATGCATCAAGAGATTCTAGGTAACTACCCATGACTGAACCCAAAAGGTTACACGAGACTTCGAGGGTATTACCAAGGCAAGCTAAGAGTTTAACTACCCTCCTTTCAAAACCGAGAATGGCATCCCTTACTGGATAACCACTTCATCCCTAGAATCCATCCACAGCTCAACAATAGAAGTATTGCTTCTAATCTCAACACTTGACATTTACACTCTCAATTCCAAACAAGTCATGAATAAATGGACCGACTCTCTAACCAGATTTTTGGGCCAAAAGTGGGATCTTCTACCATGCTAGTACTAAGGTGCAGAGATTTAACTATCGAGGCAGACTTAAATGATGCGATGATCAATACAAAGTTTGGACGGGATGATAGAAAAGAAAGGCTAAGCCTTTAACCGAAACGGTACCATTTCTCTTAGGTACGCTAGAAAGGAGAGCATACAATTGCCCTCTCGTTGATCTTGTCCTTATCTTCCTTTGTGGATCAAGCCATACCAACAAGTTGCTTATTCTTAAGCTCGTGTCCTTTATCCTTGCTCTTATTATCCCTTCTTATAACTTCGGTAACAAGTCTCTCAAGAACTTTCTCCATCGCACGGGGAAAACACTCACGTAGTTAGACAAGGATTAGTCGCAGTTAAAACTACTGTGACTAAAGATGGAGGAAAGAAAGGAAAAGAGATTCAATCAAGGAAACAAAGGATAGTGCTAATGGCTTTTGGGGAATAGCCTTTAAAATCTTTTCTTGAAAAATGCTCCTTCGTAAACGGTTTTTCAAATAGTTTTCATAAGGTTTTTAAAAACTTTTTCCCAGTCTGGTAACCTTCTGCTCTGATACCAAATGTAACACCCCACCTCCGCTTGGGTCACTCGCAAAGGAATGCACTAGCTTTAGAGGGGTATTATTGGTAAACATGTACAGAAATATAACAAGACAGAACAAATAAAATAGCGGAAGTAAAACCAACTTTCATATCATTAATAAATAAAGTCTAAAGCCTTTTACATCAGAGAATTTCTTACATGAAAACCTGTCTTGCAATAGTAAAGAAGCATAAAAACCTTTTCGTAAATTATTCCCCAAGTGAAACAGTAAAGTAGCGATAGCCAAGAAAAGTCCAAGCCATACATGGTGACCTTCAAACAGAAGAAGTCCGAACTAACAATAGCATTTCCTCCCTGTAACCTGGGGGGGGGGGGGAACGGAAGACAAAGAGGCGAAACAAAACGGGGTCAGTCACAAAGACTGGTAAGCCCTATCTACTATCAGTATATAAACTAGTAAAGTTAACTGGCATGAGGAACTGAGATGAACATAAGTATGATGACAAGATAGATAAGCTAAACCAAAATAACAGGATGAACTACTGTACCAAGATAAACAAGTGTGTCATGATAAACTACGGTGTCAAGATAAGTCAAGGTATCACGTCGTCAGGTTTCTATCAAGTACCATATCACAAGGTATCTATCATGTATATTCGCTCTGCACCTCCCGTACTAGTATCCCGGCCCGCGTCATGTGTTAACTATGAATGTCTCTTGCCCAATGTCATGTAATGGTCCATGTCATCCTAATATATCGTATATGTAGGTTTCCTGATTCATATGATTCTTTCCATGCATAAGTTCAGTCCTTTGCCGTAGGCCGTACGGGCTTTCTTATGTAAATCTATACCACTTCAACGTAGTACCGTTTTATCCTTGAAGTTGTTTCGGACTGCTACCCTTGACCTAGTAATGTTTTCTTACCATGAACTATCGCGTGTTCACTTAGGATTTATGCCACCTAGGACCACTAGGGATTATGCTACCTAATGAACGTTTCCGTGTCTCGGTTTGGGTTCAAGCCACCAAGGGCCACTAGGGATTATGCCACCCGTCAACCGCGCCCTTTATCCCATGTATGTATCGTGAATCGTTTCCATGTCTAGACGCACATGTATCTCAATGTGCCACCCGAGTTCCGTGCCAGGGCAAATCAAGAAATACAGAACTTGGTCGGAGCTTTAAGTCATCTGCTGATGCAGATACCAAGGTCTGTTTTTGTATCCGTGGCTATGGTCCCACGTGACCCCTCCCTCAACTACTGAAAGGCAATCCAAGAAAAATCATGTATGAGAACTACATCCCGGCCCCACTATAGCCCCACTTTCCTATGGGCCAACCTCACCCATGACTCGATAGCAAGAACATGGTCTGTTGGGAGTTCTCTGCCTTTCCATTCGTACACGATTGACTAAAGATGGTAGGTAGTTGGCGACGTGCTATCCAGGGCAAAAACAAGTATCGTCGACTCCGCGCTAATCCATCCCAGTCTTTAGGTCGCTCGCATAGCAACCAAGGCATACTCTTGGCTCTTCTACCGCAGACCTTAACCTCTGTGAGGCCGGGTTTCATGGACCACCTGCCACCTCACAGAGGGATACCAAGAGTACCCTCACTTCCCCCGAAGCTACCGCTTCGTCACCCAGTTCGCTGGAGATTTTTATCCAAGTCAGATAAGTTGCTCCTCCTCGTATACTAAGCGATGACTTACCGTATCTATTTATGAACTAGTCCCATGTCCTTGGCTAAGAATTATTACTTAGTTATCCTTAACTAAGGTTTACCACTTAGCTTCTCTTCCCACTATCCTTGTTAACTACGATTTTCAACCTAGTCCCCTGAGCTAGGGTTTGTCTAATGGGTTAGGTGTTGTCATTCAAGTTCATTACCTAATCCGCCCACGAATCATGTCAAGATTGGCTAAGTACTCAAGTTCAAGGCTTAGACCTACAAGTTGGTTAAGTGTACCAAGAAGCTCATGACTTATCCCTATCAAGTCAAATTGGTTAAGTATTTATTTGTCTTAACCCTATCAGATTATCATGTTAGATTGATTAAGCATAGATTATCTTAATCCCATCAGATTATCGAGTCGGATTGGTTAAGTATGGGTTAGCTTAACCCCATCCACTAATCATATTACAATGGTTAAGCCTAAGTTAAAAGGTCTTGTGACTTAACCCTATCGAGTCCGCATATTAGATTGGTTAAGTACAGGTTACTTAACCTCATCAAATCATCATGTATAATTGGTTAAGTATAAGTTACTTAACCCCATTAAATTATCATGTTAAGTTGGTTAAGTATTGACTACTTAACCTTATTATATTACCAAGTTTAGATTGGTTAAGTGTTTAACTTAACCCCATCGAATTATCGTGCTTAGATTTTGTTAAGTGAAGGTTACTTAGCCCCATCTAATTACCGTGTTTAGATTAGTTAAGTCTAAGTTACTTAACCCCATCTAATTACTAAGTCGGATTAGTTAAGTGTAAATTACTTAACCCCATCGAATTTACCGTGTTAGATTAGTTAAGTATGGATTACTTAACCCCATCTAATTACCGTGTTTAGATTAGTTAAGTGTAGGTTACTTAACCTCATCCCCTAATTGTCTTATATGGTTAAGTGTCATTAAGGAACCAAGTCCGGTTTAACTTAACCTACCCATTCGTGTCATATCGGTTAAGTGTCATTAATCAAAATTACTTAACCTTTTCATGTGGCATTAATTAGATTAATGCACCCCAACCTCTCACATTAGACTTTGTTGTGGTTACTAGTTACGCCGTGCGGGTCCGGGTAGATTTACACCATAACCTAGTCTAACCTCGGGGTTTAAGTGCTATATGACCAACTACCCACATTGGGTCCTATTGTTTGTAGCCACTAGTTAAGCCGGGCGGGTCCGGGTAGATTTATGCTACAAACTCAACCCAACCTCGAGTGGCCACTTTCATGTTTGGTCTAGTGTCTTATTACACTTACAACCCATATGTGTCAAGTTTTCAAGTCCCATGTTCATAGCCAAAATTACATGTTGTCATGTTTATACCAATTTACCCAAATCATGTTTCATGTCATTAAAGTTTACCCATAACGTAACCCCAACGCTTTTAAACTCGCATGTACATTCGCAACAACGCATAATGGATTAAAAGAAGGAACTTGGCAAAGGTATGACAAAAGGGGTATAAGGCCGCAAGTTAAACATGGTGGCATATGAGACATAACGTGTTCACAAACTTGCATGTTACATTATTAAGCCCCAAAAACATGCATAACCCCAAAACTTAGCATATAGGTGAACCATGGTGATAGATGACATAGAAAAATGGCTAGAAGTTCGCATCTAGCATTCTATGCAAGTTAACTTAAGGGATAAGAGAGTTCTTATGTTGCATAATGAAACATTTCAACATAAAGCTTATAGCTTTTAGCCCACAAAATCAAGGTGATGACTTTACGAATATGCATAGGATAAATCTACACATAACATGATAGTTTCTAAGCATGTAACCTACTCAAGTTCAAACCCAAAACTTGCAACATGAACATTTAACTTCATAGTTAATATCTAAGAGTAGGAGGGGGCTTACAATGTTGTGAAGGCACAAATCAATATATAAAAAGATTGAGACGAAGCCACACTAGCAAAAACCCCAAATCAATAAGCTCCAATAAAACCCTTGAGAAAATAATAAGAAAGATCCTTGCTTTGAAGAAGATTTGCCTTGAAATCAAGTTTAGAAGCTCTCATATGAACATAGAAACTCTCATACACTCATATGATCATGTAATCTCTCATGTGAATGAAGATAGAATTTATGACAAGAGGATGGAGGCTAGGGTTTTGAGTGGAGGCCATGATCATTAGAAATTTTGGCATAGTTTAGTTGTAGGATCAAATAATGAGGGTTTAAAGGTTAGGGGTCTTTTTATAGAGATTAGGACTAGTTTTAGCCATAGGATTAACCCTAATTCAGATCCTAGCCATCAAAATCCGTCACATGCCAACAAATCAGACCCAAAACATGTCTTGGGGAAGAAGTCAGGTGCACCAGGCCAAAACTGGTCTGGCCACCTGTGTCGACTCCCAAGTCGACTCTAGAGTCGACTTGGGGGGGGGGGTTGGGGGGGGTGTCAACTCTAGAGTCGACACCCCTGTGACCAGGGTTGACCTTTTGAATTTGAACCGTTTTTATACTCTGAAAATTCTGAAAACTTCGACGGACCATATCTTGGTCATACGGACTCCGATTCTCGAAAACTCGGACTCTATTTCGCGTATTTTTCCGAGACGAACGCAATGGCATAGCCCGTTTCTCTTGATTCAGATTTTAAAATTAAATTCTGCCTTGATTCTTGTCTTAACACGTTATTAAAATTCGGGTTGTTACATTTCTGAATTATAAACGATATGGAATGACGATGTATAAATTATGCGGTCGATGTATGTGTTATATAAGTGTTGTACAGATCATGTATAAGCGTTGTATAAGTTGTATGTGCGATGTATAATTTATATATGCGTTGAATCATATTGATATGAAATCGATATATATATATATATATATATATATATATATATACTCCCCTCATCCATAGACCATGGACGATATATATATTGGTTGTGATTGTTTGGATTTTGGTTGATGTGAAATTTGGTTGATAAATACGAATGGTTGAAATGATTGATTGTGGTTGAAATCCCAATAGGATTAGGTTATGGGAAAATTCTTCTGCATACGAACTAGATATTGAAATCCCCAATGTCAAAAGCTGCGAGGCTTTAAGGTAGAGCGAGGAGCCGTACTCGGGACGGTGTCGGTTTTAACTACCCTGCCGTTATGCTGCCGAAATCTTTTGAAATATTCCTATGGTTGAATTATATTCATGTGTTGGAAAATATTCATTTTTGAAATAAAAATGGTTTGAATGATAAAAATAACATTTTTATAGAAGGTATGAAATTAAATAGTTTGAGCGATAAAAATAACATTTTTATTGTATGTACGAAGTATATAAAATAATCATGTTTGAAATAAATTGTTTTGACAATAAAAATCGCATTTTTATAATATATATGAATCGCTAAAATCTTCATTTTTGAAATAAATTGCTTTAACAATAAAAATCACATTTTTATCATCTATATGAAGTATACAAATTAATCGTGTTTGAAATAAATTGTTTTGACAATAAAAATCACATTTTTACTACATATATGAATTCTTAAAAATAGTCATGTGTTGAAGTAAATATCTGTTGGATAAAAATATCATTTTTATCACCTATATGAGTTGAAATGGTTTTTGAAACAGAAGAATGGATTATATTTATATATATATATATATATATAAATATAATTAAAACAAATCAAATAACGAAGCTGCAGTTCATATTTTGAAACCGTGATTTCAAATGATTGTACCGGGAGATCCGACCACCAGATTTTCCCGAAATCGAAACCGTTGGATTTGCTTTGGAAATATCTTTCCAACGACACCAACTTTGCAAAGATCCAACGGTTGGATTATTTGGAATGTTGAATTCAAATCTGAATGAAATAGCGCCAGAATGGATTATATATATATATATATAATTAAAATAAATCGAATAACGACGCTACAATTCGTATTTTGAAATCGTAACTTCAAACGATTATACCGGGAGATCCGACCGTCGGGTTTTCCCAAAACTAGATCCATTGGGTCCACTTTGAAAAGATATTTCTAATGATATAAAATTTGTAAAGATCCAACGGTTAGATTTTCAGATATGTGTAAATCAAATTTGGAGAAAAACAGCGCCATGGCCGCATTATGGCCTGAAACGTCATTTGAATAAATTGGCTATATTTAAATAAATAAAAATAGAGATAAATTGCGATAAAATATTATAAATGATATGGAATGGAAATAAACTGAATTTACCCGGTTTATCAGATATTTGATGGTTGAATGTGTTTGAAGTGAAAATTACATTAATGAACTGAATTATAGATGTCAGATAATTGAACCAGTGAAATTAATTTATTTGAAATGATAAATATACGCGAATTATTTGAAAAGGCCGAGTTAATTCTCATTTCAAATAATTGGTTGACGGTTAGAAGTCGAAGATATGAAGACGGTGCAAGACCGAGGAACTTCACATCGAATGGATGGCTACTGATGCCTTTGATGGGAGTTGCTGCTCTTAAGGGGTTACGGTGTTTGTCTTTCAGACATACTTGCTGATCGTTCGGATGTGCGAGGGTCTCTCTCCTATATTGGACATACGGGAGAGGAATAAGGTGCCTCCGGTTTCGTTCAGACCCAGAACAGACTTGTAAACGGATTGTGTGTCAGACATTGGATTTCATTCCGTGTGATTGATGTACGTCAGTTGCATGGCGTGAATTGCCTGTGTGGCATATAAGATGCCGTGATCAGAGTTTTTTTTTTGAAAAGCAGAGCGGTTGATGATCAAAGAAGGGCTTTTGAATAGCTAGCTTTGTGTTTAGCGTTGATTCGTGAGCCTCACACCCCAGTATAGACCAGAAACGGGAGAGGGCTTCAGGGAGGACCTACGTTTCTTTCTAGCTAGGAGTGGTGTTTTGGGTTTTACACGCCCGGGCATTTTACTTATATGGATGGTGGATAGCGAGGCGCCTCGGTTATATCGGTCGCTACTGGGCCGATGGTTTGGTCGATATATGACGAGTTTACACCCCATAGGGCAGGGAAACGCAGTGTTCAGGCATTTTAATCCAATCCGTGTGGACCGGCCCTGACGATCCAAGGGGCAGTTGCGGCTGTTCCTGAGGCTCGGGCTATAGAGTCGCGAAGTGGTAAGGACGATCCCTTGCCATGGTTCATGACTGAAATCCCATTTCCAAATACGACATCATGCGGTTTTAATTGTATATATATAGCGACATAGTGGTATGGGGCACTTGTGCCTTCTATGATTGATACTTATGATTGAAATTGTTTTTGAAACATATAAACACTAGTAATAATATCAAATGCTTTTGTTTTATTCGTATCAAGCATCTTTTGGCCATTATATGGTAAAACTCTATCCTCCAGTTTGCGTTGCATTGTGTGATGGGAACTGAGTCTTATATTGGCTTCATTTTTATAAAAAGCATTGCGATGTTTAAATGATTTATTGGTTTTGAGCACTGACAATCCAATGGAGTAAACCCGTTCCGCATTAGCGGCGTGGTCCTGTGATTGGCTTTATTGTAAATAAGTTAAATAGATTTCTCATACCAGTCCCATGACTGACTCGTAGTTTGTTTCACTTGCAAACTCGGGTGCCCTATTTTCTATATGGGCAACCTTGTATTCCGGTTTTAGCAGGCTCTTTCTGGATAGCTATGGAGCTGAAGATGGATTCTATCACTTCTTTCTTTTTATGTTGTTCAGCTCCTGTTGTACATATTATGTTTTGATTCAGCTGTAGACATTTTATGTAAAGTTGAACTGTATTTTGTACTAAGTATGCTCCTGTATACTGTGTAAATTTGATGATTATGTTTATCTAGTGTATTCTGTTGTACATATCTGGTGTATTTATCTATTTTTGTTCTGCTGTTGTTTGTTTATGCATTTATATTCCAAAGATTACCCTTGCCACCGTGGAATGGGTTTGGGGTTGTCACAGTCATTAAGCTAAGAGAACGGCCATTCTCTGCCACTAACAGAAATACGTTTGTAAAAATCAATGTACGTGATTTTTAAGAAATACCCTATCAGACATTCGTCCATACAAGTCATCCAGGAATAGGATGAACCGAAGGTATTCTCCTACCATATCCTAGGTTTCACCTTACAGATCAGTAGCGATTGTCCTTGCAATCCATAGATTTCAACCACGATAGAACCCCAGTATATCTCTGGGTCGAATCAAAGATTTTAAGTGGTTCTTCCGTTTTATGACGATCTACGGTCTTCAATTTCTTCATCTTGACCATTCTCTGATACCTTTTATATTTTCGTATTTTGCTGGTCGGAATGGTTTTCGAACATATATTCGATCCTGTTCTTTCCACACCAACAATCGTATAGGTCAGATTTGTTAGTCGGTTATTTAACTATCAAATAAATAATGGATTAGTACTCAGCATCACTTGGTCTTTTTAATGAAAAATAACTAGTGAAGGTTAACTTAAAACTCTTAAATCTTTTAATGTTATGATTATATCTTTCCACTTCTTATTTTAATAAAAGAACATTTTCAAAATCATTTAAATACATTAGAATTAATTTACACACATTCTTGCCTCGGGTTAAATCAAATTTCACATACAACATTGTCACGAAATCTCTAACGCCTTCCCTTTGAAAAAACTTATTCAAACTCAATTTGTCGCTTCCTTTTAACTTGTAAATATTGTTGTATTTTCATAAAATCTCCTCTTATTTCCATTACTCTGGAAATACTATTTTACATTCTCAAACCCTTTTTATTATTTAGAAACATCCCCATCCTTTATTTATGCAATTCTCTACTTCAACATTCATTTGTCCCTAATCGTAAATTGGGAAACGGATAACTCTCTAAGTATTAACTCCGAAGACCGAAATCGACGCCAGATTAATATTCAGAAAAATCACTCAACTCAACCAATCTTCAGTTATGTTCCAATTCTTATCTTAACTCGTTATCAACCCATATTATCCCACTTCTGATCAATTAAATCATTTTCCATTTTGAAAATCTCGTTTCAATTCCATTATTAAGATGTTAACTTAAACTTAACAGTTTAGCCCAAATCCCTTTTTATAAGCATCGTTTATTACTCCTAGGTTTAATATAGACCCTATTTATCTCGATCCCTTCTTACTTAATTTAAGTATTAACTAAAAACTTATTTCAAGTTATCGTATCGGCTAAAAATCTCCTATATAACTTAGTTATAAAACTCAGTTTTAATATAAAACCCTTCCATCAACTCTATTCAAAAATCTAATTATATTTCAATGTCAACTTTGATTAATTATGTGACGAACGCCCATAACCCCTACAATAAACAAGAGGAATAATGCGTTGAAAGGTGTGACAGGCTGCTATGTACAATCATCAAGGTAAGGTAACAATCACGGAACCTATCATAAACTCACAGCGCAAGGATAAAATGTAATAGAACAAATGCAACAGGTAGTGATAGTGAAGCTGAAAACACCAAACTTCCATAACAACTAGAAAGTAATATCCGTACATGTGGATAACATCAGTAGTGTTTGTGCAATTTGCCTCACTACAGCACTCAAATGAAATAGCAAACAACGGAAATCCAAATACTAGATAATAGGTAAAATAATAGGCCAACCTCCTGCTCGCCTCCGAATAGCATCATCGTCATCACTAAGCTTTAACCTGTCACCTACTACCTAGTCTGCCCATCCAAACAATCAGATGAACAACCCAAGGTAATAAGAGGGAAACATAAAACCTTGAGTCAGACAACAATCTTAGTGAGCGATAAAACAACTAAAAAATATCATCAATAAAGTATATGAGAATGGGTAAATAAACGAACTAATCTACCCAACTCCAGAGAAGAACTTACACCTGCCTTCCCCACACTTGACAGTGATACCCTTTATAATCCCTACATCCAAAGGAGCAACAATTCAGCCATGGAAATCAGAACAACTATTCATACATGGAAAAAGTAACTCATACAATATTTAGTTATATCTCACGAAAACACCCTAATCGAACTTAGCATCCCTCAAGCACAATCCCCAGAGGCAGAAACCACTATCAGACAAGCACTCAAAGAACACCTCATACGAAGTCGGATAATCTCCGTGAGATGGTACAATCAATACAACTAAGCCGTGACTGACTCTGGCTATCATTGCCAACCTTTCTTTGAAACCATCGTTAATCGTATGACTGGCTAAACAATTTGCCATCAACTGTCAAGGACCATACTCGATTCCTCGGTTCTAGCAAAAACCCCACACGTTATACACAACATGCGTCTAGGTCATACACGACACCCAGGGTACTCGACCTACAACCGGTCTTTCCATCGTACCTCTGCTTTGAGCCCGCTAGAACCTATGACAATGATAATCCCTCGGCCTTCTCACCTCCAGTCATTATCAATTACAACTATTCTAAGCTCAGGACACTTTAGAGCAACCACTCCACACAAACAAATCACTTCACTTTGTCATTCTTCATTGAATTTGCTACGAAGCCACCACATCATTGAGCTGTATTACATTATTGCGCTGCGGCTAGGGTTCGGGGGGTTGCCCCCGATTTTTTTAAAAGCCCTTTTTGTTCGAGTCTGGGTCATACCCGAAAATATAAATTTTTAGAAAATGACCCTGGGCGACCGACCCTGTTCGATTGAACACACCATTTCTCGACCGACTGACCCTATCGTGGTATAACCGACCGATCGAACCCAACATGCACACTACCCTAGTGGCCGACTCCCTAGTTTGCATGACCGACCGACCCTGCTCAGCTGGGCCCAAATGCCGACTGACGCGTCCCAGTTCGACCCCTCATTGCACGATTAGCGACCGACCTACCCACTTACTTCAACACCTGGCCAACCCATATGCAGCTCGACCAGAACACAAGTTGCTAGACCCTATGCACGATTGACCTCCCTACTACGTGCGATCGACCACATCCACGAGCCTTGGCTCACTCAAACGACCCCTTGTATTTCTACTCAAACCGACCACAAGTTGTACTACACTATACTATCATTGTACTACGCTCGACCCCTGGCTTGTACGCTTGACCCAAAACCTGCATAGACCCTATTTAAATCCGAATTCGACCAAAATTTCGCCAAACGATAAATACGATGAAATATACTAATCTAATTCATCCTATATAAACATAAACATGTTATGAAACCACCAACAACATAATATGACAATTACCACTAAAATCATATGAATTCACCAAAATCATTATAAACAAACATATGAACTAAATTATGGGTCTAACATGCATAGACATATGAAATGGCATAGGATTACCGGTTTAAACATGTTAAATTATATGATAGGGTTATTCAAATGGAAATGAACTTATCAAGGTGTAGATTTATGGTAAATTACTTGAATTTGATGGAAAACATAATTAAACATTCATATACTTCATTGAATCCATGAAAGGGATGCAAATCACTCATCGATTCTCTAAATCAAGCTAAAATCAATGTACTGAGATTCCGGACAGAAAGCAACTCGAACCAAACCTCTTAATTCGACGAATTCCCACTTCAAATGATGTAGATCAAGCTTCCAATGGTATATATCTTCAATTTCCTTCCTTAGATTTTGATCTTTAATAGTGGAAAGTTGTAACAACCTAGAAAATCAGAACCAATTTAAAATTTTTATTTTGCAATTGTAATGAATTTTGAATATTTAAAATGAATTATTTTAAATAATAATGACTAGAAATTTATTTTTAATAGAATTAGAATGTATAATTTTATTTAAATCGAAATTAGAATATAAACATTTATTTTAATCATAAAAGGAATTGGAAATGGCGCGGTAGTTTGAAAATTCGATTTCAAATTTCAAATGAATGTACAAGATTCAAAATAAACCGGATTTTAGTGAAACCAGAAATATTTAAATGTGTTTGAAAATATCTTTCCAACGAATCCAAAAAATTGAAATTTCATAGCGGGAATAAAAAGTTATGTCCAGTTGAAAATTCAGAATAGTCGCTATGGAAATATAACCCTTAAAATAGCAATTTTGCAAACAACCACCATTTTCGACGAGACTACTTTTATTGGATCCGGAATGTCAAATTATTGCTTGATTCAGATTTTCATAATTTTTGGAATCAATATATGAGCGTGGTGAATTTAAACATGTTTGGTCATTTTAGTTTGAATTTAATCGACTGAAAAATAACCGTTTTTCAAACGGTCTCCAAATTCGACAAAATTAGTTTTTTGAGGACTGTATCATTAAAAACATAGCTAGATTTATTTTTCGGGAATTTTTTGGAGTTAGTATGTGGCCCCAGTAAATTAAAATGTGTGTTTGAATTTAAAATATATTGATTTATATTTTAATTTAAAGAAAAACTGATCGTAACAGCCGAATTGGGTTATATGACATATCCCATTGCGTTCGGAATGAGGGTTATTAGCTAGGACGACAGTCGTTGGCTTGGATTTAGAGTTTATCTCAATAGGCAAGTATTTAATGAATTAAATAAAATTAGAAATATATAAATATTCATTGGTCAAATCCTATCCATCTCAACCCTACGGTCAAACTCTCCATACCGCCTCCATTTGATCAAAAGTCGAATAAAGAAAAAGAAACAAAAACGAAAAGCGGAAATCGCGCGCCTCTCTCCCCGTTCTGCCAAATCCCATGACGATCCCCCTTCTCCTCTTGCGCACCGCCGCGCCAAGGCCAGTGGTCCCTCCGACGAAGTACCCTCGCCCTCCAGCCTCCCTCTTCCCCGACCTTCGCTCCCACGAACCCAATCAGCCCAAATCCCATGCCCTACCCCTAATCCCATCGCCATGGGCCCTACCGCCGCCTTTGCAACCACCCCGACCACCTCTGACGTCCGCTACCCCTCCTCAACTTCCCCTTCGGCCACAATGTCAACAAAGAAGGTAATTTAAATTAATTTAAATATATGGTGTTATTTAAAAAATCAGTTTATATATATATATATATATGGAAAATAAAGATTAGATTTTTATTTGCATCAACGGCAAATAAAAATTGGATTTTAATTGTTTATATGGTACTGTAAAGGTGAGATTTTTAATATGGAAAAGGTGAGATTTTTAATGATGAAAAGGTTTGATTTTTAATTATAAAAAGATTAGATTTTTTATTATTTACATGATGATACGACTTTTATTTACATAAAGATGTGATTTTTATATTAACGATATTGATTTAAAAATGTGATTTTTATTTATAAAGTAGCGATAAAAAAAATATGATTTTTATATGGATTGGAGCGATACAAAAATATGATTTTTATTATGTGAATAGCGATATAAGAATGCGATTTTTACATATATAAACATCATTTTAAAAAGAAACGTGATTTTTACTATGAATAGTGTGAAAAAGATTGCGTTGGAATTTCAAGCAAAATCCTGACTGTTCTGAAATTCGGAAATAAAAATGGCAGAGTGGAAACCTAAGGTGAGAACTCCGCACAATAATTCCTAGTTTAGTTATTTATTTATTTTATAACTGCTTATATGAACTGTTCCCCGTCGTCCACAGACCAGGGACGACTTATTTGATCTTATTGTGTGGTGAAAATTGATTGTGATGTGGAATGGAATAAAATAACTAATATTCATGCGTTGAAATATATATTTTATCGTTAAAATAATAATTTTTAACGTGTATATGAATAAAATAAATATTCATTCACAAATCAGAAGATTTGTTATGTACACACATTTTACTGATATGGATTGGGACGATATATTTTACACATCGCCCAACTGCATAAATAATAATCAGTTTTTGTTGTTTGAAAACCCCATAGGGGTATGGATATGGATTAGGACGATATAATTCCTTGTTTGAAAAAATTGGGATGATATTAGACATACACTAATCCCAATATTTAGTTGTATGTCAATCGATGGGTTAACAGGTTGTTGTAAACGTTAATTATTCATATTTAACGCTTATGCAGTTGTGTGATGCACTCTGGATGATGGTTGACTGTGTTTAATTATTGTTGTGTACATATGTGTATGAAATCCATATAAATAAAATTATATGGTAATTGACTGTGTCTGATTCCAATTCGGAAAGAACAAATATTTTAAAATAACGAATATTTTAAAGTGGTGAATAATTAATATTTTAAAATAACTAATATTTTAAAATAATATTCAGTAATAGATCAAAATATGATTTTGATGTCTGATTTGGGATGGACACGACAATATTTAAATATATGAAGCCGTGTTGATTAGATTAACGCCATTTTGGCGTTAATGATATTTATATGGATTTTATTCATTTTTATAATGGATATCGAATTGGAAGTGATTTCAAAATCTAAAGTTTTGAAAATATTATCATTTATATATTAATGATATGGAATATTCAATTTTGATTTGAAATTGAATATGAAGTTGAAATCGTTTTGAAAACGAATTTAAAACGACTTATAAAATACATTTAAATGGAAATCGACGATATATATATATATATATATATATAATATATATATTTAATGGCCCGAATAGAATGCGCCGCGCCGCGGTAGTTCGCGAATTTCGACCATTGACTTCAAATGGACATTACGGGAGATCTGACCGTTGGATTCTCCAAAAACCGGAACTTCTGGGTTCGTATAGAGAAGAGCTTTCCAAAGAATATATGGAATTTGAAATCTAACGGTTGGATTTGGAATTATGTAAGTGCAGTTCGATGGCCGTTTATGGAAATCGACTGTACGGGCCTTGATAAATTATTGAAAATATCAATAATTTGTATAAAATCATAATAAATGATCTGGAAAGAATTTGAGTGAAAAATTGCATGTTTGTAAAGATAAAATATATTTTTATCAAAATGAACTAGTTATGAACTAGAATTATAAATCCAATATTTTTAAATAAATAAATTGGAGTTGAAATGGCTTTAAAAATAACTAGAATTTCCAATATATGAATTGGAATGGTTTTGAATCGAAATTATCTTCGGGATATTTCGACATTGGATTATGTGATTATACGGATATTATGGAGGAATTTGGAAGATATATATATATATATATATATATCGTTATTCCCAATATGATATTTGTTGATTTCATAATTTGTTATTGAGTGTAAGCCGATATAATTTCTATTCAGTGCCTTGTATTTAATATTGAATTGGATTTTGGGTTTGTTGTGAACTGTGTTATAAATGACACCGTTCTTAAACCGAGTGTGAAAAGAATAAATCTTTTAATTAAGATTTAAAGAATAATTACCAATTAATTAACATTAAATTGGAATTGAAAATGGAATGTGAATTGGGTTTACTGTGAACTGTGTTTTTAACGACATTCGTTCTTTAACCCGATTTACAGTGAAATGTGATTTGGAATTTATAAATCTTTTTATTAAGATTTAACGGGAATTTTCCAAAGTAAAGTTTTCCAATTTAATATATTAAATTGGAATTGAATGGAATTCGATTTGATAATAATCAAAGTGAACTTCTGTGGAGGAATACTGTTAATACATATGGAATTTAAAGGGCTTTGTCGTTATTCCATTTATATTATTGGTCGGATACGGAAATTGATATCGATTATATATTGATTTGTTTTTCCGAGAAGATTCCATTTTTATGGAAGAGGATTTGGGTTTATCGTGAACTGTATTTTAAATGACATTAGTTCTTTAACCCAGTTAAAGACAGGATTACATGTCTAACATTGTATTTCGAATTATATGGTTGATCTCTGTTAAATATACATCTGTTTGGTGGCGGAGAATTTATTCTATTGCTTAACACCCTTCTCTGAGACATACGAGCTAAGAGGTTATATGTAACGACCCTCAAATCTGTACTATCTGAGTTGACTAATAACACCACACGTCCAACCCAAATTGCACAGAAATACGAATCATTATTAGAAAGAAGTTAGAGGATGAGAAATAGAAAGAAAGAAATATTAGAATAGAAGGAAACGAAGATCACAAACTCACAGCGGAACGAATAAAATATATTATATAACATAACTTTTGAAATACAAACCAGTAACTGTATATACATACCATTATTAGAGCACAAAAGTTATTCCTAGAACAGTTATAAACACCTGTTTCCAGAAACGACATAGTACACAACGAAAATATGATAGTCTATAGCTTACTGGTGAAGCCTCCTGCTTCCAGCTCTTCTAAATGAATCTGAAAAATCCCTACTACTTGACTGCCCGTACAAATTTGGGCACCCAAGAGTTTAGGGAAAACAAAAACAAAATAAATTCTGGGTCAGTCATGGGACTGGTGCGAGTAAACTCCAACCATTTGTTTAACTTTCAAAATCATTTTGAAGTAATGATAATTGTAAGACCGATCCACACATAAACATGGACGGTTTTTACCTTACGAGAACCCAAAATATTTTTGATATCAAATCCAGTGATATTATAATAATATCTACATCAAATAAATAGAATCGAGCGGAACGCTTGCATCTCATGCTCCATATATAATATAAAACCAAAAACAGTAGGGCGCTTATTGGAGAATGGATTTCCAACATGACAAGGTATGGAACCACCTTCCGATAGTGTATCTCTAGAAAGGAATACACTGGGTTCAACAAGAACATCTTGCAACCCGACACACACATGACCGACCACTCATTTCGCTTGAGTTTATTGAATGTATATCACCAACGGTTGGGATCAGCAACCGTTTCCCGAAAAGGGACAACATCGATAGATTAAAGTAGTAAAGGAATTTCTCTAGATAGGTGATTATACACCCTAATGGGAGCGACCCACATAGCCATGCTGCCTGCCCGATTTTCGTCATTTCCCAGTTGTTGAGGCCTTAGGCTACGATTACTTTCTATTCACTGATAAAACAATCACTTTGAATGCCACATTGTCAGATCCGTTAATCACTAGTTGATTTGCATAAATATATTGTAGATATTAAGCTAAGGGAATAAATCCATTGCCCCCATATATATATATATATATATATATATATATATATATACAAACCAACATATGCGATCATTGGAAATACTCTATCAGACATTCATCCATTTACATTCGTTCTGGGATTGAACGAAACCGAAGGCATAATTTCCATTAAAAGAAAAAGCCCTTGCACTTTACTCCGTCTTCGATTATCTTCATATAATCTGATTTGCAACGTTACTGCCAATACAGAGTGGTTCTTAGATAATAATCCAACCGGTCTCTCCATATTGACAACGATATTGGCAAACACTTTGATAGTCGATTATTTAACTATCGAAGAAAAACAACATTCATTCCAACCATCAAATAAATCACTGGGCCTCTAAATTAATATTTAATTAATTCAATCACTTCTTCATTTCTTTACCAGTATTTGTTAACCAAAAACTTCATTTCATATTTGCCTAACACATGTTCACCTGTTTTCAATACAGTTCAACTCAATCCAATCGTTTGAATCCAGTTTCGCCCATTTATTCTTTAAATTAGCTTCTTAGCCTATTTCACTTGTTATTTGAACATATCACGTTCAAATATAAATTAATTTATTTTCAAAACAATCGAATGCCATTTCTAATTCAAGTTTCATATTCGATTTCGAATATGAATTTACAAACCTTTTTTTTCTTGATCCAAAGTCCCATTTCGATTTAAAATTCCATTAACTAATTTTTTTCTTACATTAGTTAATTCTACTCAACAATTAAACATCTGGTTTGATTTTGTTTCAAAAATCATTTCATTACTTCAATCGAGTTCAGATATTATTTATAACTCAAATCTGGAATTTTCCTAAATGAAATACGGATTTTATTTGCTCAAAATCATTTTATTTATTTAAATAAACCGTTATGGTTTTATAATGGTTCTAGCGCTGTTTTTCTTAAAATTAGATTTTGACATAACTCAAAATCTATTCGACGAAACCTACAATTTTCTTTTCCATTAGAAAACTATTATCAAATCGGTCCTGACGTTTCTTGTTTCAAAGAATTCCGACTTCAATTGAGTTCTGTATACTCAATTGAAGTTCGAAACGCCAATTTACGAACTGCCGCGCTGCGGCGAGTTCATTTTAATTATATTTATATATATAAATGTTTGAACTTCGTTTATATATAAATTCTATCTCCATTCTAATATAGTTTTAATGTATATATCAAATCAATTTCCTAATCCAGCACAATATTTTCGATTATCTATAATTGTCGATTTTTCCTAACTTGGAAATAAATTTATTTATACTTCGATCTTCTATCTTCAAAATCCATTTCAATTCTATTTAAATTTCCTATATTCAATTTCCATTTCAACTTTATTTGAATTCTATATTGAAATTCTATTTCAAATTCTCTATATTCAAGCTTCATTTGAATTTCTATATTCAAATTCTATATTTAAAATTTCTTTATTCAAATTCCATTTCACTTTCTATATTCAAATTCTATGTTTGAATTTCCTTTATATTTTCTACATTCAAATTAGATATTTAAAATTTCTTTATTCAAATTCCATTTCACTTTCAATATTCAAATTCTATATTTGAATTTCCTTTATATTTTCTATATTCAAATTCTATATTTTCAAATTCTATTCATCCAATTGTACTTCTATTTAAATAAAATTCGAATTAATCGAATTCAAATCATAAATCCTTACGAATTTATTTTAGTCCAATTTATATTCTGAGCATCAAAATAAATTCCATCGTTTATTTCTTGAAAAAGATTTCCCCATTTCTTTCTTTAAATTCAAATTTGAATTTAAATATTCAAATTATTCAATGATAATTTTTCTCACTTTATTTCTATAAACGCTGTTTATAATTTCATTTCAGTTATCCAACGAAGATCAATCTACTTTATTTATAAACACCATTTATAAATTCACTTCAATGCCTTGTATTATTTAATATATAAACATCGTTTATAAATTCAATGATTGTTTTATTTATTCGAAACAAGTCAATATTTTCAATCCATTTGAATTTCAAATTCTATTTTTAGAAAAATAGAATTTCCCGTTTAAAATCTCAAAATCTCTTTCACAATATTTTTATAGATCAACATTCAGGCCCCAGTGATAATTAAACAATCAAACCACCCAATTATCATTCAACATATCATATATGATAATATATGTGAAAAAAACAAATACAAAATTTTTCAGGAATCCAGTTGGATCCCTCCAACCTGTTTTTCCCTGCATCCACAGACGTTAGTCAAAATAAATAATACCCATCCTGCTTCGAGGCAGAATATCGCGGTATGAAGGTCATCCACTATCATAGCGTGGGGCGCATAGGGTTATCATCCGCTAAAGGTACCACGGGCATCCGCTAATGATACTGCGGGAAATACAACCACCAATATATGTATATAATAGCAACCACCAAGCCTAAATAACTAATATATATTTTATAGCAACAATTAATATTTAAAGCATTCAAACAACTAACAAACAACTATTTTTAACTGATAAAAATAATTCTAAATAAAGTGAGATTTACTCACCAGGGTTTTTAGTTTGCACTTGTATCAATTTCAGTTTCTATTCATTGATTTCCGGGTCTTGACTTCACACGAATAATTCCATTCGACTTATCCTTGCCTAAGAAAAATTCAAATTCTATAAATAAGTAATGAATTTCCATAACAAGGTTCTTATGTGAAGAATATACTAAAATAAATTTTCTCTTCTTGTTCTAACTTCCTAAGTTTGCACAGCCAATGCTTTTAAATTTAAATATTTCCCAAATCAGATTTAAAATTTATATAATGCTTCACTAACTACATTTTCCTTTCGATTCCCAATTTCAGATTAGTTTTAAATCATAAACTTATCAAGTTAAATCGGAAGTCATAACTAAAATAATTAGAATTAATTTACCTAAATCCTCATTTTTTCTCTTTAATATCTTTCAACAACTTAGTCAATAATAACATCGATTAACATGTTTGGGTAATATGTTTTCAATAACAAATATTTTTAAGCATTTAAAAAAAAATTATTAATTAAGAAAAATTTAACACACATTGATTTTTACGTGAACTGCTCAAATCGTGGAACATCACCATTTCCTCTTACTGGATTGGCTTTACTCCAGAATTTGCTACGCTGTCCTTTTCCTGGACTTAATCTTCGCTTAAATATCGTTGCCAGCTCTCGACATCGGGCTCCAGGAATGCATAAGGTTCACATCATGATAACAGTTTCCTAGCTGGTTGATTCCAATCGAGCTTTTCTAAACAACATCGCGCCATTCATGCTTGTCAGGACATCACGCACCACCTAAAACTGCAATTCGAACAATGGTCACAACAACCGCTGTATCTCAAATTCCTCCCTTCGGCATCAGTCCCAACCTCGATCTTCAACTCATCGTAGCCTGGCGAACTACAGTATCGTGACATCCTAATTGAAAATCGTACCATCCAAACACTTCTTCCACTGTTGATTCCCCGTTACCATTAACCCCATCGCATCACTAACAGTACCAAGAATTTGAAATTGAAACTGAATTCGAATCAAACGATTTCCCAAATCGAACCATTTTTCTCGCGACGGCTATCCAGGTCGAGCCCTAATTATCGAACTAGAAATCATTATCAAACTCGAACAATGTCAAAGATGATGGTATCTGATCTCGCGGCAGCTCTTGAACTTGAAGCCGAACTCGATAAGAAAATGTGGTGCGAATTGATTTTAGAGATTAAGAGGAGAGGAGCGAATTTCATTCTCGTTGGTTTCCATATTAATTTTATTTTCTTTCTAGCTGAGGAACGGATGAAAATAAAGAAAGAAAGAGGGAGGGTGGTCTCAATATTTATAAACGGAGGACGGGGAACCAATAGTACGTTGGAATTAAATAGTTGTCTACCATAGTACAAACAAAATTTTAATCGATTTGATTTTGTATTTAATACGATTCGATACAAAGAGATTTTTATTCTTTTTTGATGGATATCGATTTGATTTCGAGCTTATCCACAATCAAATATCTCGGGGTCCATTAATTTAAATCACGAACCGCTATTCTAGCGTACCGACCGAGAATTCAATATAATAACCCTATTCTGAACTCAACAGTAAATATTCTAAAATTTAATTTCAACATATATACCATATTAAATTAATATAATATAATTTAAATTCGAAAACCACAAATTCTTTGATAATAAATTATTATTTATTATCGTATATATAAAATAAAATTCCTACTTATCATTTGAATCATTTTAATTCAGTTTTTAACTTCGATTTCAATTATATTTCAAATTACAATAATTTGATATATTCTAAATTATATTATATTCGATTATTAAATCGATAACTCAATATAAAAATTAATTTATATTATCAACTATATATTTAAAACCATATTAAATATTTAAAATAAACTGTCAAAAAAAATCCAGGTCATTACATTCTTCCTCCCTTAAAATAATTTCGTCCCCGAAATTGCTAAGGTAGGAAAAATGCTACAAACCTATGTACTTTTCAAAACATACTTATGTTGAAACTCAACTCTTTATATATTTCTAAGTCTTACCAAAACTTTTGGTTTTTCATTCATTTGAATGATTTTCAATCAACATATTTCCATTCAATTCAAATTCGTTCAAATTGAATTTGATCAATTTATTCACTTCGATCCATTTAACTTGTCTAAGTTGAATTTAATTCTAGAATTCACATTCCCGGGTTTTTATTTCAAATCCTTTTGAAATCACATAAATATATACAAATATTGTATAATTATTTCAAATTCAAAATATCTGAACTTTCCGAAACAACTTGTTTCCTTTCAAACAATTTTTCAACACAAACTTTTCTAAGGTAGCAATTCATCACTTAGAAACCCGAAAATGAACACTGATGATGTCGCGACCCTCATCATAATTATTTCCCAGCCACTGAAGTGAGTTCAGTGTTTTACCACTGAAGTGAGTTCAGTGTTTTCCCAGCCACTGATGATGTCGCGACCCTCATCATAATTGCAGCGTCGTTATTCGATTAAATATATAATTATATTTATATATATAAATATAATCGCTTCTGGCGCTGTTTTTCATCAGATTTGAATTAAACATTCCAGACAATCCAACCGTTGGATTTTTACAAGGTTGGTGCTGTTGGAAAGATTATTCCAAGGCGAACCCGACGGTTGAGATTTCGGGAAAATCCAATGGTCGGATTTCCCGCACTAGTTGTTTGAAATCATGGTTTCAAAATACGAACTGCACGGCTTCGTTTCGTTTTAATTTTATTTATATTTATATATTTATATAAATATAGTTCATTCAATGATTTCCATATCGTTTTCACTTCAAATATTTTTCTAACACCTTAAAATTTTGGAAAATTTTGCCATAACCTCCCCTGCACCGGGAGCATCGGGAAATCGCAAATAGCGTTCCCGGTCCTTCTAATCTCAAAAAGAAAAAGAAAAAGCCAAGCGGCTAGCCAACAGGCTGATAAAATCATCACCCAAACAAAACAGTAAATGTGTACCTATTTGTCGGGCACAAAATTTTATTCCTCTTCTCTAGCCCCTTTGCTATAACCTGTTCAATAAATATGCATGTACATATATATACAGTTCTTATCATTTATCATTTTCTATTCAACTTCATATTTGATTTCTGTTTGGTTTAAAGACACCATTTATTCTAATGTTACATACATAGGTGCAAATCACTTCATTAGCTAATTAATGAATATTTCATCTCATATATGTTTATTTTGAACAAGTGGCTATTTTTAACACTTCACATTTCAACGATTTATGCATACAATAAAAATGTGATTTTTATTGTAAAACAATTCATTTCAAAACTCTATTTTTCTATATAGTTCATATAGGTGATAAAAATGGGATTTTTATCATAAAACAATTTCTTTTAAAAACGAGATTATTTTACACAGTTCATATAGTCGATAAAAGGTGATTTTTATTATCAAACAATTTATTTCAAAATATGAATACCATTCAACACATGAATTTCTAATCAACGAATGAATATCAATTCAACACATGAATGTTTTCTATAGTTTCTATATATAGATAAAAATGTGACTTTTATTATCAAACAATTTATTTCAAAATATGAATACCATTCAACACATGAATTTCTAATCAACGAATGAATATCAATTCAACACATGAATGTTTTCTATAGTTTCTATATATAGATAAAAATGTGATTTTTATTATCAAACAATTTATTTCAAAATATGAATACCATTCAACACATGAATTTCTAATCCACGAATGAATATCAATTCAACACATGAATGTTCTCTATAGTTTCTATATATAGATAAAAATGTGATTTTTATTATCAAACAATTTATTTCAAAATATGAATACCATTCAACACATGAATTTCTAATCAATGAATGAATATCAATTCAACACATGAATGTTTTCTATTCAATGAATAAATATAGTTTAAGCATATGAAAATAATTCAAACACACGAATATTATTCAAAATTTCGGCAGCATAACGGCAGGGTAGTTAAACCGGGACCGTCCCTAGTACGGCTCCTCGCTCTACCTTAAAACCTCGCGGTTTTTGACAATGGGGATCATGCATCTAGTTCACACGCAGGCCGCATGTATATATTTATTTCATTTCCACAAACTAATCCTATGTGGTTTCAACCAAATATTTCTCAACCACAAATGGGTATTTTTCAACCACAATCAACCAATATCAATCACAAACAATCCCAAACAATCATTCGCTATCAATCAATTTTCACAACAATTTCAATCAATAAATATCGTCTATGGTTTGTGGACGAGGGGCGTATATATATATATATATATTTATATATAGCAATTCATTTTCATTTCACACATATATAATATTTTTAAATCAGAAATCTCACCGAATAGCTATCCAACTACGACTCTTCACTTAGAGAAATCTTCTCCTTTCTCGCCTTTTGTCGCTTTCGTTGCCCGTATTCTCTACATATGTAAAAATCGAATTTTTACTATGTTATTCAATATATATAAAAATCGAATTTTGACTTCGCTATTCAATATATAAAAACTGCATTTCAAAAATATATATTCCGCCTTTTCAAAAATAAAGATTATATTTTTAATATTCCTATGATGTAAAGATTATATTTTTATTACTTTAAAAATATAAAAATCTTATCTTACTTCTTCTACTTAATAAAAATTCCGTCTTTTCTATTTTAAAAATATGATCTTTTCTATTCTAAAAAAAAAATCTGATCTTTTTCTATCTAAAGTTTAAACCTTTTTCCTTTTAAAGTTTAAACCTTTTTTTCTTTTTAAGTTTAAAATAAAATCAGTTTTAACCTTTTAAAAAAAAATCTGTTTTAACCTTTAAAAAAAAAAGTTTTAAACCCTTTTTAAAAAAACAGTTTTAAACCCTTTTAAAAAAAATCAGATTTAAACCTTTAAAAAAAATCAGATTTAAACCTTTTGAAAAAAAACAGTTTTAAACCCCTTTTAAAAAAAACAGTTTTAAACCCTTTTTACAAAAAACAGTTTTAACTTTCTGTTTATATAACATAAAAAAAAAAAAAAAAAAATACTTACAGAGAGGGGGGGGGGGGGTTTCCGCAGATCGTCGGAGCTGGCTTCGAGGGGGGCGGCGCTAAGGTTTCGAACGGGGGAGGCGGCTTCGAGGTCTCGAACGGGGAAGGCGCGCTAGGGTTTCGAACGGGGAAGGCGGATGCGTCGCGAGGGGAAGGAGCGGGATTGGCGCGTGGTGGGGGGGGGGGGGGGGGTTCGGCGGTCGTCAGGGCGGTGGCGTCGCTGCTGCTCCGTCCTTCTTCTTTTCTGTTTTTTTTGTTACTGATTAATGAAATCGGGGGGGGGGGGGGTGGGGGGGCCAGAAAGAGGGAAGGAATTTTTTTTTATATTATTATTTAATTATTTTAATTATATAAAGTTGACTTTTACCCACGACCTCTAAACGAGGCCCACTGCCTGTCGCCCATAGCGTTTTACCCTCATTCCGAACACAATGGGATATGTATCGCAAGCTGATTTGATCGTTACAATCAGTTTCCGTTGAATTTACATTTAAATCACTATATTGAATTTTAAACGTACTTTTCAAATTACCGGGGTCACATACTAACTAGAAAAATTCTCGAAAAATATTTTCCAGCTTCGTATTGACGATACGGTCCTAACAAAACTAGTTTCGTCGAATTCTGAGGCCGTTGGAAAAATGGCCAATTTCCAGTCGATTAAAATCAACAAAAACTGGTCAAACGCGTTTTCCTTTGCCACGCTCACATATTGATTCGAAAAATTATGAAATTTGGAATCTAGCAATAACTTTACATCACGGACCCAACAAAAGTGGTTTCGTCGAAATCCGAGTTCGTTTGCAAAATGTCCATTTTTAAGGGCCTGAATTCCATAGCGACTATTCAGAATTTTCAATTGGACATAGCTTTTGATTCCCGCTATCAAATTTTGATTGGTCAGATTCGTTGGAAAGATATCATCAATTAGATCCTAATGTTTTTGGTTTCACTAAAATCTGGATTGTTTTGCACCCGATATATTCAATTGAAGTTTGAAATCGAATTATCGAACTACCGCGCCATTTTCAGTTCTATATATAATTATAATTAATTATATTCGTTTTCAAATGTCGATTCAAACTCAGTTTTCATCGCCATTATTTAAAATATTTATTTTAAATATTTAAAATCCATTATTTTAGCCAATTTAAAAAAATTTAAATTGGTTCAGATTTTCTGGGTCGTTACAATCTCCCCCACTTAAAACTTTTCGTCCCCGAAAAGGAATAAAGTCGAAAGTGGTTTGATAAATCTACAGTCACATAACACAACAACCAATCCAATTGTTTTAGCCTTCAAAAATATACTAATCAAATCCTATTTTCCTTTTAAAAATCATTCAGACTATATAATTAAAAGTGCACATCTATGAAAAGAAAATAACAATAGAGTAGAGAATCGAATGGTAGTGCAAAGTAGGGTAAATGTACCTTGCACCGGAGTCAATCAGAGATATCTACTCGGCATCTGGGGTAAGCTTTCTGAATGCTCTCCTCAGTTTCCCAAGTACAATCTCGCGGATCTCCACTCCATTGCACTTTGACTAAGCGAACCTTCTTGTACCTCAGCTCTTTGGTTTCTTTGCCGATAATCTTTAGCGGCTCTCGCCTCACAGCTAATTCTGGAGTAATTTCAATATCCTGCTGAGCTGCTTCTTCCACGATTAAGTCTGGATCATGAACGTGTTTCCGAAGTTGAGATATATGAAATACATCATGAACTCCAGGCAACCAGTCTGGCAATTTAACTTTATATGCGAGAGTCCCAATCCGTTCCAGAATAGGAAACGGACCAATGAATTTGGGTGCTAACTTTCCAGTTTTACCGAACCGGATAACTCCTCTCATCGGCGATACTTTCAAATATACATAGTCGCCAACTTCAAAGGATATATCTCTTCTTCTTCTATCGGCATAGCTCTTTTGTCGGCTTTGAGCGGCGAGTAATCGCTTCTTAATAAAATCGACTTTGTCGGCCGCTTCTCGAATCATATCAGGACCCAACACAAGTCTATTTCCAGGCTCGACCCAACAAGCAGGAGATCGGCATGGTCTACCATATAATGCTTCGAATGGCGACATTGTCAGACTCGCCTGGTAGCTGTTGTTATAAGAGAATTCAGCCAAATGCAGATGGTCTTCCCATGATCCACCAAAATCTAGAACACAAGCCCGCAATAGATCTTCTAAAATGCGGTTTACCCTCTCAGTCTGACCGTCTGTCTGAGGATGATAAGCAGTGCTCAAGTTCAACTTCGTTCCTAGCTCGATTTGAAATGCTTCCCAGAATTTACTAGTGAATATTGTATCTCTATCACTGACTATACTGAGCGGCACTCCATGTAGTCTAACTATTTCCCTGAAGTAAATCTGCGCCAGACTCTGAGCAGTTCTGTTTGATCTGACAGGTATAAAATGGGCAGTCTTCGTGAAGCGATCTACGATCACCCAAATACTGTCATTCCCTTTTCTGGTTCTGGGCAAACCATCAATGAAATCCATAGAAATATGTTCCCACTTCCAACCAGGAACTTCTAGTGGTTGTAATAATCCAGCCAATTTCTGTTGGTCACTCTTGACTAGCTGGCAAGTAGGGCATCGGCTAACGTATATTGAAACGTCTCTTTTCATAGCCTTCCACCAGAATGTTCTTTTGAGATCGTTATACATTTTGGCCACGCCAGGATGGATACTCAGCTTGGACTTGTGACACTCGTCTAACACTTCCCTTTTCAGCTCAGGAACGTCAGGAACACAAATCCTTCCCTTCAATCTCAAGGTCTCGTCGTTATCTATTTGAAAACACGAGGGTTCGCCTTTCTGGATCCTTTTGATCATATCCTTAATAAAGTTATCCTCTTTCTGAAGAATAGATATTCTGTCAATCAAGGATGTTGTGATAATAAAGCTGGCGATCATTACATTCTTTCTGCTTAACGCATCGGCCACGACATTGGCTTTTCCTGGAGTGTATATAATTTCAAAGTCATATGCTGCAAGAAACTCCAGCCAACGTTGCTGCCTCAAGTTCAGGTCTTTCTGAGTGAACAGATACTTTAACGACTGGTGATCTGTAAACAGTTCAAACCTCTCGCCCAGAAGATAGTGTCTCCAGATTTTCAAAGAGAATATGATAGCCAATAACTCAAGATCATGAGTTACGTAGTTTTTCTCGTGCGGCTTCAGTTGACGGTTAACATAAGCAATCACTTGACCTCTTTGCATTAACACTGCTCCAAGGCCTTCTCTAGACGCATTAGTCTAGACTTTTAGATCTTGGTTGCCATCGATGATGGTTAACACTGGAGCTGTCGTTAATCTTAACTTTAGCTCTTCGAAAGCCTCCTCACTTTCTTGAGTCCATTTGAACTTAGAATGCTTCTTTGTAAGCTTCGTTAAGTGGCCAGATATCTTAGAAAAGTCTTTAACGAACTTCCGATAATAGCTAGCCAATCCGAGAAAGCTGCGGACTTCAGTGGGAGTACTGGGCTGTTTCCAATTCTGAATAGCTGTGATTTTGCTTGGATCCACAGCGATTCCATCTTTCGATACGACATGGCCCAGAAATTTCACTTCATCTTGCCAGAATATACATTTGGAAAACTTGGCTTTTAATACATTCCGTCTGAGAATTTCTAACACTTGTTCCAGATGCTTTTCATGTTCGGCCTTTGATTTAGAGAAGATTAGAATATCATCAATAAAAACCAAAACAAATTTATTCAATACTCCTCTGAATACTCTATTCATCAGATCGACGAAGTAAGCTAGAGCGTTACATAAGCCGAATGGCATTACTAACCACTCGTAGAATAGGTCGGGACCTCTGAACGCTGTCATTGGAACACACTCTTCGGCAATTCGAAGTTGATGGAATCCTGTAGCTAGGTCCATTCGTGAAAATACTTGTGCTCCATTTAATCGATCCAACAAATCATCTATTCGCGGCAATGGGTATTTGTTCTTTATTGTCTGTTTGTTCGGATCACGATAATCCACACATAACCGTAGAGTATCGTCAGATTTTGGGACAAATACCACGGCTGCACCCCAATCAGAGAAACTAAGCCTGATCAGACCTTTCCATACTAGCTGTCTTGTTTAATTGTCTAATTCCTCCTTCTCTTTCAAGGACATTCTTCGAATAGCGTGAACTACCGGCCTTGCATTGGGAATCAAAGCAATCTTGAAATCTATTTCTCTCTGCGGAGGTAAGCGAACGACTTCCTCAAACACATCCGCATAATTCTTGACGACAGGAATGTCTTTGATGAGGTCAGGAATATTCTCTGTGACTTCAGGAATATTTTCAATTTGGGCTGGAGAAACATTCAAAGCAGCCCCGAAGTCTTTTCTATTAGAAGTCGGGCCTTCACATGGTATGGTTATATAATTTCCCAATTGTGCCTTTGCCTTAACAACCCTCTCCGCGCATCTAACCTCCGCCTCGTATTTGGTTAGCCAATCCAATCCCAAAATAAGATCGAATTCATTAAAATTCATGACGATAGAGACAATGGGGAATTTATAGCAAGAAAAAGAGACGGGCACTGCACAAATCCAACTGAGATTGATGGAACCTCCAACTGGATTCTGGACAGTCATTGGTTCTTTGAGCTTCTTCAAATTCAAATCCAACTTCTTGACTGCACTCTTTGCAATAAAGCTCCGTGATGCACCTGTGTCAAACAGTACCTTAACTGGAATGTTTTTGACATTGAGCGTGCCTTCCAAAACATCAAACCTTTCCTGAGCAGACGAAGATGTAGGCACTTCTGCCACTTCATTTACATGCACTGCTTCAGGTTTTCGGAATAGCGGGCAGGCCTTTGAAAGATGACCGGACTGATGGTATTGACTGCACTTCCTATTCTCTAGGAAATTCATCCCGCCATCCTTTCGTCTGTTCGAAGATCTGCAGTTTCTCATCGAATGCCCTTGCTGATCACACTTAAGGCATACGATTGGCTTTACCTTTTTCTGATTGATCTTTGGCCTCTTCATGACTTCAGCCTTCGTGCTGACCTCAGGCTGCATATTTGCCTCTGGGCTATCAGCTTCAAATTTTCTTTTCCTGCTAGAACTGATTTCTGCTTCGTCTCGCAACATGCCTTTCTTGTCGAGATCTTCGTACTGATAAGCCATGTATATCATTTCTGAGAAAGGAAGCTTCACATGCCCCAATACTTTATTCTGGTATTTCCTTTGAAGGCCATGAATAAATCTCAGATTTTTCCTCTTTGGGTCTTGAATTAGATGAGGAGCAAAGTGAGCAAGTTCATTGAATTTCTTATGATATTCAGGAATGGTCATGTCACCTTGTATCAGATAAGAAAATTCATAACATAGTCGTTCGGTCGCTTCGGGAGGAGTAAATCTTTCCAAGAATATCACTTTGAATCTGTCCCAGGTGATATCACCTTCTGGATTATCTTTAATGATTAAATCCCACCAAAACAAAGCTTCTTCTTTGAGTGCCCAGGAGGCCAGTAATCTTTTCTGGTCATCCCTAAGCTTTAATGCTTCGAAGATTTTCTCAGCCGAACGAATCCAAGCTTGTGTCTTCAGAATAGATTCTTCACCAGAGAACGGTATTCCACCCATATTTCAGTATTTGATTAATAGGGCCTCAATATCCAGTTCTGCATCCCTTCTGCTTCTGACACTCATTTTCTAGTACTTCTGCAAATGGCAGATCAAGTGTCAGGTCACAGAAAAGGTATTTTAAAATATAGAAACACGTACTTCAAATGTAAATGTGTCTATCGTGGTGTAATTTCATTCTGCTTTACTCATACTAGGATATTACTGATCCAATCTGTATTGAGTTGCCCGTCCTAGAACACTACTGGTTCTATTTCTAACGAGTTTGTTCATATGTTATATTCCAGAACTAAGCTTAACCTAAGCTCTGATACCACGTTGAGACGACCCGAAATCCCGTTCTCACGGAAACAAGGGTTATCTTTGGAGTATAACACAAAAACAGATAATTGCAGAACAGAATTAAATAAATACACCAGATAATGAACAATAGAATATACTGGATAAAAGTAATCATCAGAGTTACACAGTATACAGGATCTTACTTAGTACAAATACAGTTCAGCTATACATAAATGTCTACAGCGGAAATAAACAAAATATGTACAATAGGAGCTGAACAGCATAAAAAGAAATAAATGATAGAATCCATCTTCAGCTCCAGCTATCCAGAAAAAGAACCAGCTAAACCTGAATACAAGGCTGCCCGTGTAGAAAAAGGGGCACCCGAGTTTGAGAGTGAAACAAACTACGAGTCAGTCATGGGACTGGTATGAGAAATCTACTCAACACATATATTGTTTGGCTAATCACAGGACCACGCCACTCCCGTGGAACAGGTTTACTCCATTGGATTGCCAGTGCTTTAAAAACAAATCTTTCTTTTAAACATCGCTATGCTTTTTATAGAAATGAAACCGTTATAAGACTCAGTTCCCATCACACAATGCAACGCAAACCGGAGGATAGAGTTTTTACCTTATAACGGCCAAATATGCTTGATACGAATAAAACAAAGGCATTTGATATTATTGCTAGTGTTTATATGTTTTGAAAACTATTTCAAATCATAACTATCAATCATAGACGGCATTAATGCCCCATACCACTATGTCGCCATATATAGGTATACAATCAAAACCGCACGATGTCGTATTTGGAAATTGGATTTCCGTCATGAACCAAGGCAAAAGATAGTCCTTACCGAATTCGAGACAATCTAGCCTACCATGTCTCAGGATCAGAGCTCGAGTGACCCTAGGAGCGACAGGGCCGGTCCACCGATGTGGATTAAAATGCCTGAGCAATACGTTTCCCCGCCCTTTGGGGCGCAAACGAGCCAACGAATGACTCCATCGGACCCGGATCGTCCGATCAAACCGAGGCGCCTCGCGACAGCAACAACCACATAGGTGAAAAGTATATAAATGTCAGGGCTGGTAGGTCACTGACACCACCCTAGCTAGAAAGAAACGCATGCCCTCCCTGAGGTCCTTCCTCCCGTTTCTGGTTCATACCTGGGTGTGAGGCTCGCGAATTCACGTTATACACAAAGCTACGCCACACAGGCGGTGCTTTGATCATCACCACAAGACTTTGCTTTTCAACAGAAGCCCTGATCACTGCATCTTAGCATGCCACACAGGCAATTCATGCCATGCGACTGATGTCCATCGATATACAACCTCTGAGCTCGTGCGTCTCAGAGAAGGGCGTTAAGCAAAAGAATAAATTCTCCGCCGCCAAACAGATGTATATTTAACAGAAATCAATCAACACAGAATAAATTCCAATGTCAGACACACAGTCCATTTACAAGTCCGTTCTGGGTCTGAACGAAACCGGAGGCATTAAATACCTCGCAAACCCTTCGATCAACACGTACGTTTGAACGATCACCACTCATTATCCATATTTCGGGATGCCTCCCAATCAGGACCTCGGTTACCATCCAAACGAGGTGAAGATCTCCGGTCTTCGACCATCGTCTTCATCTTCGAATTTCAATCGTCGGTCAATTATCCGAAATGAGAATTAACTCGGCCCTTTCAAATAATTCACGTATATTTAGAATTTCAAATCGATTTATTTCAATGGTTAAATTATTCGACAACACCCATATTGTTCTTTAATGTAATTTTCACACCAAACACATTCAACCATCAAATACAACATAAATCGAGCAAATTCAGTTTATTTCCACTCCATATGGTTTATGGTATTTTATAATGATTTATCGCTATTTTTATTTATTTTAAAATAGCTCATTTATTCAAAACGACGCTTCGGGCCATAAAGCGACCGTGGCGCTGTTTTTCTTCAGATTTGATTTACACATATCTGAAAAACTAACCGTTGGATCTTCACAAAATTTACATCATTAGAAAGGTCTTTTCAAAACGAATCCAACGGTTCCAGTTTCGGGAAAATCCGACGGTCGGATCTCCCGGTACAATCGTTTGAAATTTCGATTTCAAAATACGAATTGCAGCGTCGTTATTCGATTAAATATATAATTATATTTATATATATAAATATAATCGCTTCTGGCGCTGTTTTTCATCAGATTTGAATTAAACATTCCAGACAATCCAACCGTTGGATTTTTACAAGGTTGGTGCTGTTGGAAAGATTATTCCAAGGCGAACCCGACGGTTGAGATTTCGGGAAAATCCAATGGTCGGATTTCCCGCACTAGTTGTTTGAAATCATGGTTTCAAAATACGAACTGCACGGCTTCGTTTCGTTTTAATTTTATTTATATTTATATATTTATATAAATATAGTTCATTCAATGATTTCCATATCGTTTTCACTTCAAATATTTTTCTAACACCTTAAAATTTTGGAAAATTTCGCCATAACCTCCCCTGCACCGGGAGCATCGGGAAATCGCAAATAGCGTTCCCGGTCCTTCTAATCTCAAAAAGAAAAAGAAAAAGCTAAGCGGCTAGCCAACAGGCTCATAAAATCATCACCCAAACAAAACAGTAAATGTGTACCTATTTGTCGGGCACAAAATTTTATTCCTCTTCTCTAGCCCCTTTGCTATAACCTGTTCAATAAATATGCATGTACATATATATACAGTTCTTATCATTTATCATTTTCTATTCAACTTCATATTTGATTTCTGTTTGGTTTAAAGACACCATTTATTCTAATGTTACATACATAGGTGCAAATCACTTCATTAGCTAATTAATGAATATTTCATCTCATATATGTTTATTTTGAACAAGTGGCTATTTTTAACACTTCACATTTCAACGATTTATGCATACAATAAAAATGTGATTTTTATTGTAAAACAATTCATTTCAAAACTCTAATTTTCTATATAGTTCATATAGGTGATAAAAATGGGATTTTTATCATAAAACAATTTCTTTTAAAAACGAGATTATTTTACACAGTTCATATAGTCGATAAAAGGTGATTTTTATTATCAAACAATTTATTTCAAAATATGAATACCATTCAACACATGAATTTCTAATCAACGAATGAATATCAATTCAACACATGAATGTTTTCTATAGTTTCTATATATAGATAAAAATGTGATTTTTATTATCAAACAATTTATTTCAAAATATGAATACCATTCAACACATGAATTTCTAATCAACGAATGAATATCAATTCAACACATGAATGTTTTCTATAGTTTCTATATATAGATAAAAATGTGATTTTTATTATCAAACAATTTATTTCAAAATATGAATACCATTCAACACATGAATTTCTAATCCACGAATGAATATCAATTCAACACATGAATGTTCTCTATAGTTTCTATATATAGATAAAAATGTGATTTTTATTATCAAACAATTTATTTCAAAATATGAATACCATTCAACATATGAATTTCTAATCAACGAATGAATATCAATTCAACACATGAATGTTTTCTATTCAATGAATAAATATAGTTTAAGCATATGAAAATAATTCAAACACACGAATATTATTAAAAATTTCGGCAGCATAACGGCAGGGTAGTTAAACCGGGACCGTCCCTAGTACGGCTCCTCGCTCTACCTTAAAACCTCGCGGTTTTTGACAATGGGGATCATGCATCTAGTTCGCACGCAGGCGGCATGTATATATTTATTTCATTTCCACAAACTAATCCTATGTGGTTTCAACCAAATATTTCTCAACCACAAATGGGTATTTTTCAACCACAATCAACCAATATCAATCACAAACAATCCCAAACAATCATTCGCTATCAATCAATTTTCACAACAATTTCAATCAATAAATATCGTCCATGGTTTTTGGACGAGGGGCGTATATATATATATATATATATATATATATATAGCAATTCATTTTCATTTCACACATATATAATATTTTTAAATCAGAAATCTCACCGAATAGCTATCCAACTACGACTCTTCACTTAGAGAAATCTTCGCCTTTCTCGCCTTTTGTCGCTTTCGTTGCCCGTATTCTCTACATATGTAAAAATCGAATTTTTACTATGTTATTCAATATATATAAAAATCGAATTTTGACTTCGCTATTCAATATATAAAAACTGCATTTCAAAAATATATATTCCGCCTTTTCAAAAATAAAGATTATATTTTTAATATTCCTATGATGTAAAGATTATATTTTTATTACTTTAAAAATATAAAAATCATATCTTACTTCTTCTACTTAATAAAAATTCCGTCTTTTCTATTTTAAAAATATGATCTTTTCTATTATAAAAAAAATCTGATCTTTTTCTATCTAAAGTTTAAACCTTTTTCCTTTTAAAGTTTAAACCTTTTTTTCTTTTTAAGTTTAAAATAAAATCAGTTTTAACCTTTTAAAAAAATCTGTTTTAACCTTTTAAAAAAAACAGTTTTAAACCCTTTTTAAAAAAACAGTTTAAACCCTTTTAAAAAAAATCAGATTTAAACCTTTAAAAAAAAACAGATTTAAACCTTTTGAAAAAAAAAACAGTTTTAAACCCCTTTTAAAAAAAACAGTTTTAAACCCTTTTTACAAAAAACAGGTTTAACTTTCTGTTTATATAACATAAAAATAAAATAAAAAAATAAAAAAATACTTACAGAGGAGGGGGGGGGGGGTTTCCGTAGATCGTCGGAGCTGGCTTCGAGGGGGTGGCGCTAGGGTTTCGAACGGGGGAGGCGGCTTCGAGGTCTCGAACGGGGAAGGCGCGCTAGGGTTTCGAACGGGGAAGGCGGATGCGTCGCGAGGGGAAGGAGCGGGATTGGCGCGTGGTGGGGGGGGGGGGGGTTCGGCGGTCGTCAGGGCGGTGGCGTCGCTGCTGCTCCGTCCTTCTTCTTTTCTGTTTTTTTTTGTTTACTGATTAATGAAATCGGGGGGGGGGGGGGGCAGAAAGAGAAAAGGAGAGAGAAGGAATATTAATTTTTTTTTATTATTATTTAATTATTTTAATTATATAAAGTTGACTTTTACCCACGACCTCTAAACGAGGCCCACTACCCCCATTCCGAACACAATGGGATATGTATCGCAAGCTGATTTGATCGTTACAATCAGTTTCCGTTGAATTTACATTTAAATCACTATATTGAATTTTAAACGTACTTTTCAAATTACCGGGGTCACATACTAACTAGAAAAATTCTCGAAAAATATTTTCTAGCTTCGTATTGACGATACGGTCCTAACAAAACTAGTTTCGTCGAATTCTGAGGCCGTTGGAAAAATGGCCAATTTCCAGTCGATTAAAATCAACAGAAATTGGTCAAACGCGTTTTCCTTTGCCACGCTCACATATTGATTCGAAAAATTATGAAATTTGGAATCTAGCAATAACTTTACATCACGGACCCAACAAAAGTGGTTTCGTCGAAATCCGAGTTCGTTTGCAAAATGTCCATTTTTAAGGGCCTGAATTCCATAGCGACTATTCAGAATTTTCAATTGGACATAGCTTTTGATTCCCGCTATCAAATTTCGATTGGTCAGATTCGTTGGAAAGATATCATCAATTAGATCCTAATGTTTTTGGTTTCACTAAAATCCGGATTGTTTTGCACCCGATATATTCAATTGAAGTTTGAAATCGAATTATCGAACTACCGCGCCATTTTCAGTTCTATATATAATTATAATTAATTATATTCGTTTTCAAATGTCGATTCAAACTCAGTTTTCATCGCCGTTATTTAAAATATTTATTTTAAATATTTAAAATCCATTATTTTAGCCAATTTAAAAAAATTTAAATTGGTTCAGATTTTCTGGGTCGTTACAAGTCAGTCATGGGACTGGTATGAGAAATCTACACAACACATTTAAAATATGGCTATTCACAGGACCACACCACTTCCGTGGAACGGGTTTACTCCATCAGATTGCCAGTGCTTTAAAACAAATAATTCTTTTTAAACATGGCAATGCTTTTTATAAAAATGAAGCCATTATAAGACTCAGTTCCCATCACACAATGCAAAACAAACCGAAGGATAGAGTTTTTACCTTATAACGGCCAAAATATGCTTGATACAAATAAAACAAAAGCATTTGATATTATTATTAGTGTTTTATATGTTTCAAAAACAATTTCAAATCATAACTATCAATCATAGATGGCATGGGTACCATATATCATGTCGCCATATGTATATACAATCAAAACCGCATGGTGTCGTATTTGGAAATTGGATTTCCATCATGAACCAAGGCAAAAGATAGTCCTTACCGAATTCGAGACGCTCTGGCCCGCACCTCAGGAAAGTACTCAGTCAAGCCTTTGGATCGTCAGGGCCGGTCCATCGATATGGATTAAAATTCCTGAACACTGTGTTTCCCCGCCATATGGGTCGTGAGTAAGCCAACGAATGACTACCCCATCGGTCCCGGATCGATCGGTATATCCGAGGCGCCTCGCAACAACAACTACCACATAGGTGAAAATAATATAAATGTCAGCCAGTTTAAACACTGACACCACCTCTAGCTAGAAGGAAACGCATGCCCTCCCTGATGTCCTTCTCCCGTTTCTGGTTCATACCGGGGTGTGAGGCTCACGAATTCACGTTATACACAAAGCTACGCCACACAGGCAGTGCTTTGATCATCAATCACAAGACTTTGCTTTCAAACAGAAGCCCTAATTACCGCATCTTAGCATGCCACACAGGCAATTCACGCCATGTAACTGATGGCTATCAATCACACAGAATAAATCCCAATGTCAGACACACAGTCCATTTACAAGTCCGTCCTGGGTCTGAACAAAACCGGAGGCACTATATACCTCGCAAACCCATCGATCTCCACGTACGTCTGGACGATCACCACTCATTATCCATATTTCGGAATGCCTCCCAATCAGGACATCCGTTACCATCCAAACGAGGTGAAGATCTCCGGTCTTCGACCACCGTCTTCATCTTCGATTTCTTATCGTCGATTCAGTTATTTAGAATGGGATAAACCCGGTCTTTCTGAGCAATGCGCGTATAAAATAAACAAGTGCTACACAAACACTACATACGCATCATTTCAATTCATTAGTCACCAACCGTCAATCAGTAAGAGAACGATTTCCCAAATATTAACCCCGAAGGCCGAAACCAACATCAGATCAAAATCCAGGAAACCATTCGACTTGGCTAACCTTCAGTTAATTTCTAAATTTCACAACCATATCGTTTATAATATTTTATAATGATTTATCGCTATTTTTATTTATTTTAAAATAGCCAATTTATTCAAACGACGCTTCGGGCCATAACGCGGCCGTGGCGCTATTTTTCTTCAGATTTGATTTACACATATCTGAAAATCTAACCGTTGGATCTTCACAAAATTTACATCATTAGAAAGAAATTTTCAAAACGAATCCAACGGTTCCAGTTTCGGGAAAATCCGACGGTCGGATCCCCCGGTATAATCATTTGAAGTTTCGATTTCAAAATACGAACTACAGCGTCGTTATTTGATTAAATATAATTATATATATACATATATATATTCGATTCTAGCGCTGTTTTTCTTCATATTTGAATTAAACATTCCAGACAATCCAACCATTGGATCTCTACAAAGTTGGTGTCGTTGGAAAGATATTTCCAAAGCGAACCCAACATTTTCGGTTTCGGGAAAATCCGATGGTCGGATCTCCGCCACTAATCATTTGAAATCACGATTACAAAACACGAACTGCAGCTTCGCTATCCGATTTATTTCAATTCTATTTATAAATATATATCGATTCTTCGATTTCAAAACTATATTCTTTTCATACATTTGATAAAAATGATATTTTTATCCAACCGACAATTATTTCAACACTACGCTATTTTAAACTATTCGTGTATATAGTAAAAATGTGATTTTGATTGTAAAACAATTCATTTCGAAACACGATTATTTTATATAGTTCATATAGATGTTAAAAATATGATTTTTTATTATAAAACAATTTATTTCAAAACACTACTATTTTATATAGTTCATATAGATGATAAAAATATGATTTTTATTATAAAACAATTTATTTCAAAACGCGAATACCATTCAACATATGCATTTCTCTTCAATGAATGAATTTCTATTCAACACATGAAGGTTTTCTATAGTTTATATATATATAGATAAAAAGGTGATTTTTATATTTAAAACACGAATACCATTCAACACATGAATTTCTATTCAACGAATGAATTTCTATTCAACACATGGAAGTTTTCTATAGTTTATATATATAGATAAAAAGGTGAATTTTATATTTAAAACACGAATACCATTCAACACATGAATTTCTATTCAACGAATGAATTTCTATTCAACACATGAAGGTTTTCTATAGTTTATATATATAGATAAAAAGGTGATTTTTATATTTAAAACACGAATACCATTCAACACATGAATATGATTCAATGAATGAATTTCTATTCAACACATAAAGGTTCTCTATAGTTTATATATATAGATAGAAAGGTGATTTTTATATTTAAAAAACGAATACCATTCAACACATGAATTTCTATTCAACGAATAAATATAGTTTCAACAAATGAAAATAATTCTGACACATGAATATTATTCAAAATTTCGGCGGCATAACGGAAGGATAGTTAAAACTGGGGCCGTCCCTAGTACGGCTCCTCGCTCTACCTTAAAGTCTCGCAGCTTTTGACAATGGGGAATCGTGCATCTAGTTCGCACGCAGGCGACATGTATATTTTTTTCATTTCCACAAACTAATCCTATGTGGTTTCAACCAAATAATTTTCAACCACAAACGGGTATCTTTCAACCACAATCAATCAATTTCAACCACAAACAATTCTAATCAACCATTCGTAATCAACCAATTTTCACACCAATCGCAACCAATAAATATCGTCCATGGTTTGTGGACGAGGGGCATATATATATATATATATTTATATATATAAGCATTTCACTTCTATTTCAACACATATATAATTTTTACAATGCATATATAACTTATATATCGAACGTACAACTTATACAATGCTTATACAAGAGGTGTACAACGCTTATATAACCCATACACCAATTATATAATTTATACATCGTCGTTTTCCATATCGTTTATAATTTAGAAATCTCACATTGGGTTCCACTCCACCAAAAATAGCAGAAGGCTCAGAAAAATATGCGGTCTCTTCTAGAATGTAGAAGACGTCCAGACGAGTCCACTGTCTCTTGTTTCACTGAATTTCATCAAAAAACGAAAAAGATATGATTTTTACAGCGAAATCAAAAACCGTAGCGCTTTAAACTGCTATAATATAGTTAAAATTAACATAGCTGTGTACCTTCCTATTTTGTTCAAAACTAGGTTTTGAAATTTCGCGAAATCCGTGCAACTGTTGGCCGATCGGACTACGCAGCGTTGTAGAGCTTCGAAAGGGGTTTCCGCCGAGGCAGGTCATGGCCAGCTCGAATCTTCGGTAGTGGCGATTTCTGGCTCGACGGCAGCGGACTTCCCAAGCGCGAATCTCGAGAACGACGCAACGGTAGAAGGCGAGAGGCTAGGATGGATGTGTAGATCGAAGTGGGCTCTCTGAAATCCCTAACTGGAGCGATGTGTTTTGATGCGTGGAATAGAAGTTAAGGAGGAGAGAAGAATTGAAGAGGAGGCGCCGTTCGATTTGGGGGACTGTCGGGGAAGAAGAATAATGATGGTCCAATGAGATTTTTTCTTTAATTTATATATTTTTAAAATTCGAAAATACCCCCTTTCACACACGAACCCCAATCCAAACCCAACGACTGTCGTCCCTAGCGTTTTACCCCCATCCCGAATACAATGGGATATGTTTCGCAGGCCAGTTCGACTGTTTCAGTCAGTTTTCCTTCAATTTAAAATATATAACATACAATATTCGATTTGAACGTACATTTCAATTTTCCAGGGCCACAAACTGATTCGAAAAATTCCAAAAAAATAAATCAAGCTATGTTTTGACGATACCATCCCAACAAAACTAGTTTCGTCGAATTCTGAGACCGTTTGAAAAACAGCCCATTTTTGCTCGATCCAATTTAACTGTAATTGACCAAAACACATTTTCCTTTGCCACGCTCACATACTAGCTTCAAAAATTATGAAATTTGAAACCTAGCAATAACTTCACATCCCGGATCCAACAAAAGTGGTTTCATCGAATTCCGAGGTCGTTTGCAAAATGGCCATTTTCACGGGCTATATAATATTTATAGCGACCTTACTAAAAATTCATTTGGCCACAACTTTTGCTTCCCGCTATCAAACTTCGATTTTTCAGATTCTTAGAAAGTTATTCACTAACAGATTTAAATATTTTTGGTTTCACTCAAATCCGTTTTGTTTTGCACCCGGTATAGTTAGTCGAAGTTTAAATTCAAATTTTGAAACTACCGCGCCATTTCAGGCCTTGTTTATAATTCAAAGTAATTATATTTATTTTCAACTTCGATTCAAACTTACTTTTCATCATTATTATTTAAAATATTTATTTTAAATATTCAAAATCCACTAAAATAGCCAATTAAATTTTTTTAAATTGGTTCAGATTTTCCGGGTCGTTACACGTGGTGAATTTAAACGTGTTTGGCCATTTCAGTTTGAATTTAATCGACTGAAAAATGACCATTTTTCAAACGATCTCCAAACTTGATGAAATTAGTTTTGTTAGAACCGTATCGGCAAAACATAGCCAGGTTAATTTTTCGCGAATTTTTGGGAGTCAGTATGTAACCCCAATAAATTAAAATATGCGTTTGAATTTAAAATATATTGATTTATATTTTAATTTAAAGAAAAACTGATCAAACAGCCGAATTGGGTTACAGGACATATCCTACTGTGTTCAGAATGGGGGTAATTAGCTAGGGGCGACAGTCATTGGGTCAGATTTGGAGTTCGTATCAATAGGTAAGTATTTAATGAATTAAATAAAATTATAAATATATAAATATTCATTGGTCAAACCCAATCCATCTCAACCCTATGGTCAAACTCTCCACACCGCCTGCATTTGATTAGAAGTCAGATAAAGAAAAAAAAACGAAAAAAGGAAATCGCGCGCCTCCCTCCCCGTTCAGCCAAAACCCACGACAATCCTCCCCCTTCTCCTCCTGCGCAACGTGCGCCAAGGCCAGTGGCCCCTCCAACGAAGTACCCTCGCCCTTCAGTCTCTCTCTTCCCCGACCTTCCCTCCCCCGAACCCAATCAACCCAAATCCCACGCCCTACCCCCAATCCCGTCGCCGTGGGCCTTGCGGCCGCCTTAGCCGCCACCCCAACCACCTCTGATGTCCGCCACCCCTCCTCGGCACCCCTTCCAGCCACAATGTCAACAAGGAAGGTAATTTAAATTGATTTAAATATATGGTGTTATTTAAAAATTCAGTGTATATATATATGGCAAATAAAGATTGGATTTTTATTTGTGTTAATGGAAAATAAAAGTTGGATTTTAATTTTTTATATGGTTGTGTAAAGGTGAGGTTTTTAATGTTGAAAAGGTTTGATTTTTAATGATGAAAAGGTTTGATTTTTAATTATAAAAAGAGTAGATTTTTTATTATATACATGAAGATACGATTTTTATTTACATAAAGATGTGATTTTTATATTAATGATATTGATTTAAAAATGTGATTTTTATTTATAAAATAGCGATATAAAAATATGATTTTTATATGGATAGGAGCGATATAAAAATATGATTTTTGTTATATGAATAGCGATATAAGAATGCGATTTTTACATATATAAACTTCATATTAAAAAAAAATGTGATTTTTACTATGAACAACATGAAAAAGAATGCGTTAGAATTTCAGGAAAAATCCAGATTGTTCTAAAATTTGGAAATAAAAATGGCGGAGTGCAAACCCAAGGTGAGAACTCCGCACTATAATTTCTAGTTCAATTATTTATTTTATAACTGCTTATATGAATTGTTCCCCGTCGTCCACAGACCATGGACGACATGTTTGATCTTATTATGTAGTGAAAATTGATTGAGATGTGGAATGGAATAAATTAACTAATATTCATGTGTTGAAACAAATATTTTATCATTAAAAATATAATTTTTAACGTGTATATGAATAAAATAAATATTCATTTACAAATCGGATGATTTGTTATGTACACACATTTTACTAATATGGATTGGGACGATATATTTTACCCAACGCCCAACTGCACAAATAATAATCAATGTTTGTTGTTTGAAAACCTACACGGGTATTAGGATGATATTGGACGTACACTAATCTCAATATTTAGTTGTATGTCAATCGATGGGTTGATAGGCTGTTGTAAGCGTTAGTTATTCATATTTAACGCTTATGCAGTTGTGTAATGCACTTTGGATGATGGTTGACTGTGTTTGACTATTGTTCTGTACATGTGTGCATGAAATCCATACAAATAAAATTATATGGTACTTGACTGTGCCTGATTCCAATTCGGAAAGAACAAATATTTAAAAATAACGAATATTTTAAAATGGCGAATAATGAATATTTTAAAATAACTAATATTTTAAAATAATATTTAGTAATAGATCAAAATATGATTTTGATGTCCGATTTGGGATGGACACGAAAATATTTAAATATATGAAGCCATGTTGATTAGATTAATGCCATTTTGACATGAAAGATATTTATATCGATTTTATTCATTTTTATAATGGGTATCGAAAAGGAAGTGATTTCAAAATCTAATGTTTTGAAAATATTATCATTTATATATTAATGATATGGAATATTCAATTTTGATTTGAAATTGAATAATGAGTTTAAATGGTTTTGAAAACGAATTTAAAACGATTTATGAAATACGTTTTAAATGGAAATCGACGAAATATATATAATATATATATTATATATATTTAATGGCCCAAATAGAACGCGCCGCACCGCGGCAGTTCGCGAATTTTGATATTGACTTCGAATGGACATTACAGGAGATCCGACCATCGGATTCTCCTAAAACTGAAGCCGTTGGGTTCGTATCGAGAAGAGCTTTCCAACGAATATAAGGAATTTGGAATCTAACGTTTGGATTTGGAATTATGTAGTAATCAAATTTGGAAAAGGTCGCTGTAAGTGCAGTTCGACGGCCGTTTATGGAAATCGACTGTACGGGCCTTGATAAAATTATTAAAAATATCAATATTTTGTGTAAAATCATAATAAATGATTTGGAAAGAATTTGAGTGAAAAATTCCACGTTTGTAAAGATAAAATATATTTTTATCAAAATGAACTAGTTATGAACTAGAATTTTAAATCCAATATTTTTAAATTAATAAATTGGATTTGAAATGGTTTTAAAAATAACTAGAATTTCCAATATATGAGTTGGAATGGATTTGAATCAAAATTATCTTCGGGATATTTCGACATTGGATTATGTGATTATACGGATATTGTGGAGGAATTTGGAAGATATATATATCTTTATCCCCAATACGATATTTGTTGATTTCAGAATTTGTTATTGAATATAAGCCGATATAATTTCTATTCAGAGCCTTGTATTTAGTATTGAATTGGATTTTGGGTTTGTCGTGAACTGTGTTTAAAATGACACCGTTCTTAAACCCAATGTGAAAAGAATAAATCATTTAATTAAGATTTAAAGAATAATTACCAATTAATTAACATTAAATTGGAATTGAAAATGGAATGTGAATTGGGTTTATTGTGAACTGTGTTTTTAACGACATTCGTTCTTTAACCCGATTTGCAGTGAAATGTGATTTGGAATTTATCTATCTTTTAATTAAGATTTAACGGGAATTTTCCGAAGTAAAATTTTGCAATTTAATACATTAAATTGGAATTGAATAGAATTCGATTTGATAATAATCGAAGTGAACTTCTATGGAGGAAGACTGTTAATACATATGGAATTTAAAAGGCTTTGTCGTTATTCCATTTATATTATTGGTCGGATACGGAAATTGATATCGATTATATATTGATTTGTTTTTCGGTGAATATTCCATTTTTACGGAAGAGGATTTGGGTTTATCGTGAACTGTGTTTTAAATGACATTAGTTCTTTAACCTAGTTAAAGACAGTATTACATGTCTAACATTGTATTTTGAACTGTATAGTTGATCTCTGCTAAATATACATCTGTTTGGTGGTGGAGAATTTATTCTCTTGCATAACACCCTTCTCTGAGACATATGAGCTTAGAGGTTATATATCGGCAGAAATCAATAGTGTGGTGTAGATTGTCGATGTGACATGTTAGTGTTTCCAAAGTTAAATAATCATTATTATTGATTTTTAGGAAGATTAAAACTAAGTGGAGTTTTAATGAATATTTAATTAGATTGAAAAAAGAAGGTGATAATTTAAATTATCAAATTTGGGAAATGATCGAGAATGGAGTATCACCAGTTTTGCTCCTAGCAATAGCTAAATCTTTAATTAGATTTGAACGTGAAATGGTAATTAAATTTACCAATAACACTGTGGTGTTAGATATGGAGTATGACCAGTTTTGTTCCATGGGATGAATAGGTTGGGATTGGGAAATTAAACAAATGATTACTTCGGTAAGGTGTGCTAATCCCGGCTAGTTTGGAAAACCTTAATATGGTTTGAATTGATATCCAAAGGAAGATTAAAGAATAAATTTAAAGAATTTATCTTTAATAAAATTAATAGGAACCTTTCCCAAAGGATATGAATATTTAAATAAAAGAATATTCAGAATTGGAATGAGGCATAAATTGTGTTTTTATAGCACTTGTTTATTATGTACGCGAGTTATTCAGAAAGGCCGGATTTATAACCATTCTGAATAATTGATTCGACGATAAGTCGACGATGAAGACAGTGGTTAAAGACCAGAGGTCTTCACATCGTTTGGATTATTACTGATGTCTTGATTGGGCTATACACCCAAGATGAGGTAATAAGTGATGATCATCCAGAAGTGCATGGAGATCGACCGGATATGCGAGGACCTCTCTCTTCTATTGGACAAATGGGAGGAGGAATAAAGTGCCTCCGGTTTCGTTCAAACCCAAAACGAACTTGTAAATGGATGTGTGTCTGACATTGGATTTTATTCTGTGTTGATTGTTTCTATTAAATATATATCTGTTTGGTGGCGGAGAATTTATTCTCTTGCTTAACGCCCTTCTCTGAAAAGTACGAGCTCAGAGGTTCTATATCGATAGATATCAGTCGCATGGCATGAAATGCTTATGTGGCATGCTGAGATGCAAATGATCAAGGCTTTGGTTGAAAAGCAGAGTCTTGTGGTTGATGATCAAAGCATGGCTTTAATATAGCATTGCTTTGGGTATATCGTTAATTCGCGAGCCTCATACCTTGGTATGAGTTAAAAACGGGATAAGGGAACCCAAGGAGGACATGGCGTTTCTTTCTAGCTGTTAGACCAAAAAGTGGTTCTAACACCCAAATTGACTGAAATGGAAATAAAATAAGATCAAAAGTAAATTGGAGACACAGTATTTATAGTGGTTCGGCGTTGAAAAGCCTACGTCCACTTTGCAATCACTATTCTCGATGATATAGTTGCAATTACAATGAGATATTCACTCAATTTCACTCACAACTCACACACATTCACTCAATTGTCTCAAAACAAATGTTGAAAGACGATTTGGATTATCTGGGAGTGCTGGAATTCGGTTTATGAAAGTGTTTGAACTCTCAAAGTGCCAAAGAGAAGATCCCTTTTTCTGTCTCTTGACGGGGTATTTATAGGTGGAAATTCACTCAGATTCAGTTCGGTTCGGAGCCACGTGTCTTTCATCCCATCGTACTCGGGCTCGGATGGACTCCAGTGCTGACAACACATCAGAGTAGAGATTATCGTGGGTAGGAACTGGTCATAACCGCTCCGAATATTCAGGCGATCGTGGGTGGAAGTGGTATGGAAAGCGGGTTCGTTTCGGAGGGGCGAGCAGAAAGGGGTTCGGATCGGGGCATCCGATCCAACCCGTCCTGAGCTGAAACTGAGTCCTTATCCATTTCGACCTGCTCCGTTCCGAATTGGTAGTAGCCCTCCGATCTGACTGGTAGTAGGTAGCCCTCCGATCCGATTGGTAGTAGGTAGCCCTCCGATCCGACCCGATAATTTCTGAGAAGAAATGTTCTTCAACACTTGACATCTCGACTTTGTGTTGCCTAGTTCACAAAGCAGGCTATCATTTTGCCCCCTCAAAGGATGCCTCTGTTGGAAACGGAGCATGCTTTGATTGTCATTGTACAGTGCCTTCCTAGTAATCTTCTTTTTGATTTTCCTTGTGCTTCCATCTTTCTCTTCGAATTTTAAGTTTAACTCAAATGCCATGCTGACATACGAAATTCTGTTCGGTTCGGGTTCCGACCCGAATGGATCCTCTTCTTTTTCTATTTCGCATTGGACTAGTGGGCCAAGTTGTGCTGCTGGGCTTTCGAGCCGGTCCGAGCGGGGATACGAATAGTCACCATGTATTTATATAAATCCAGCCTTCATCTTCCTCTCAATTTCTTTTTCTTTCATCGTTTTATAAGTTCTGCTCTGAAACCCTAGGTCTCAAAAAAGGAAAACTCTTATAATTCTCGTGTTACTCTCCCAATTAAACACCTTGGTAGGTTTAAATCCTTGATTAATTTTATGATTGTTGGTTTCAATTGAAATTTACGGTCAATTCGACCGATTTGGATGTGGTTTCCATGCTACAACATCCTCTTCCTTCGTTATCGTCGTTGATGGCCCCGTTGCCACTTCGAGGCGTTGGAAGAGGGAGTCGTAGCGTTTTCGATCATAACTGGGGTTTTAGAGACGAGATTGGGTTTAAAATTAAAGAAGAGGAAGAAGAAGGAGATTACAGGGGGTTGGTTCAGGCGATGGAGTATGGAAAATGGAGGAAAAGAAAAGGGAGAGAGATCCAGAAGGTCGGATCGGGTCAGGGCAACAGTTGAAGAAGGAAATAGAGCCCACCTGACCGGATCGGGTCGGACTGTAAAATAAAGGAGGAGAGAGGCATGACTGCCTAATCCGATCCGAACTGTTCGGGGAGTCTACTTCCGAACCGATCCGACTTTGATTCCTGGGCTTCAATGTTTGTCCGAGTCCAAGGCAGGGCTACGCCCCCGGTCCAATCCCAAAGAATGCGCCCAAACCGAACCGAAGAGAGGTCCAACTTAATGCATAAGAACTAGTTTAACTGGCCCAATCAACTCTTGGCATAACCTTCAACTTAATGGACAGTTAGGATAGTGCCCTGCGAACATAAATGAACATCGAGAACTGCCTTGATCCTTATTACTTTGCCAAGATTTTGCGTCGCACTTTCAAACGTTAACTTTACACTTTCTACATACACCGCTCACACTTTAATTTGTACACATGCACGGGGGGATACGGGCTAATTTACTCTAACTTGTGTTATTGCTTCTTCAATAGTTTTGTGACCATGACATCCAGATGCTCCTCTAGATTAGCAGAGAAGAAGGAGGTCCCAGAGACATCCAACAAAATTACTCTTGAAGAAATATCTTCTTCCTCGGATCCAGAATGGGGTGATGAGGGCTCAGACTACGAGGTTGAAACTCGTGAAAGCGATAATGTGTCTTTTGAGGGTGGAGTTTCCCTGGGTTGTGAAGAGGAAGGAGGGATTGGTGATAACCGAGCTCCTGATGAATTTGAGTCTGCCATCATACTGGAATCACCTCAAGATTTCGTTGAATCGACGATCGACAATGACAGACTTGTCCGAATAAGACTAAAGTATGGGATACCCAAAGGGGATACCTTGTTGCCATCAAAATCTGATCGTCCCCACAACCCTCCGGAGGGGTATATGGCAATCACTCGGTTGATGTGCATGGTCGGGGCTATTCCTCCATTTTCTCCTTTCGTCGTCGATTTTTTAAGACAAATGCGGATTGCCCCCAGGCAGCTGCATCCCAATTCCTATGCTTACTTGTACACCCTATATGTAGCGTACCGTGAGATTTTAGGCATAGAGCTCACTTTTGACGACCTTCACTTCTTCTATAACTTCAAGCACCGGACTCGAGAAACCCCTTCTTTCTTCGAGTCTGTCCCTAAGAGTAAAATAATTCCAGCACCATTCAGTAGTAAAGCTGGGGACTCCAGGCTGGAATGGTTTTATGTAAAGTAACAACCAGGGTGTGCTAGGAGGTGGACGAAATCAAGTAAAGCACTGGTTTTCTAAATCCCGACTCTGTACATTCAGACCACCGCATTAATTCATTTTTTTTTTTGTAGTTGAAAACCCAAAACAAATATCGGACCAAGCATTCTTTGATCGGATGCACCAGCTCCTTAATGGTGATCAGAAGTTTTTAACTATTGATGAAGTCCTTAAGGACGAATATCTTCATCTTCATGGGTTGCTGTCCATTACCCATAGCATTGGTCACGGGACGGCTCCATATGTATATATTTCTCCAGTGGACGTAATCCCAGAAACGGGCGAAGGTTCGAGAGCTCCTACAGTGCCTCTTCAGGCTTCACCCTCTCCGTCTTCTACTCAAGATGATGAATTGGCTAACATGGCCGAAAAGCATCGCGACGGGTATACTGTTCCCGAGGATGTCATTTCTCCGGAAAGGTCAACGTCTTCCAAAGAGTCGCTGATCGATGCTTCTGAGGGAGATGTCCCTAGCACTGATGACCCACTATTTCAGGGTTTGGGGGATCTCCCCTTACCTGAAACTATTTACACTTCAGAGAATTTTAGGAAGAATCCTTTAGTTTTCACTTCTTCCGAAGAGACCACTCCTGCTAAAGCCAAAGAGCCCGCTCGTACTAGTTTAGCTTCGGACTCGGGTTTGTCGGGGGGAAAACACCACTTAGGACGCACTTTACACATTAGCACCATAACTCACAGCATCTTTCTCTTTGTGAAAATATTGATCCTAAATTTCATTTGTCTTGTTGTGCAGGCACGATGTCCCGATCTTACTATGATATCAAGAAACTCCGCCGCAGCATGTCTAATCCGCCCTATGATACTGAGCATGATCGCCGCGAAGATCGCAGTAGGGAGGAGAGAAGGCCCTATGGTCCTTATCGTTCGCGAACCTCGCGTTCTCGCTCTCCTGTCCGGACAGTCCTAGAGCGATCTAAAGGTTACCAAGGTCGTCGGGAAGAGGACAGGCCGCAATCAAAAGACTCAATCTCTTCTCAAGAAAAGCGCAGTAGGGAGAGGAGTCCGCCAAAAGATACCGAATCACGAAGCAAGCGTAAGGTCCCTGCTAAACGGCCTAGAACGGATAAAGAGGCTATTGAGTCCTCCTCGCACAGGGATATTGAGCTGACTATCCCCGCCCCTCCACCGCTAGATGCTGAAACTGCAGTTAAGTGGGCGTATCTGGAGAAGCAATTTCCTGAACATTACTTCGAAAACTTGACTTTTTTACCTGCTCTTGAGCCTATTTCTTCAAGGTGGGCAGATGAGGCCAAAGCAAAGATAAATGCGGTCGAGAAACAGTATTCAGAAATGTTTAAGTATTCGCGCAGCCTTTCCAAAATCATCCGCACTTTGATCACGAACGCTGACTCAATGCAAAAAACCGCAGAAGACGATGCAAAGGCCTTAAAAAATCTAGGAAAAGAATTAGAGGATACACAGACCTAGCTTGCTGTTGCTCAACGGGATGCTTCTGACTTCAAACAACAATTCGAAGATCTGCAAAAACGCTATCATGATTTGCTTGAGTCCCATACCCAAGAGCGTTCGGAATTGAAAAAGCAAGCCGAAGATGCCAGGTCAGATGCTGCCAAAACGCGACTTGCATGCGCGGACCTTGAGCGGAAGAATGCCGAGTTAGCAAGGAGGAATGCTGAATTGGAAAAGAAAAATGCTGACTTGGCTTCTAAGCTAGCAGTGGCAGAGAACAGGGCTGCCCTAGCGGAGGGTAACGTCGAATGTGCTATCAAGTCCGCTGAAGAGGCCCGCAAACAACTGTTGGAGGCTGAAGGAGAGGTGCAGGGTTTCGGCAAATTAATGATTGAATTCTTTGCGCATATCATCCGCCGCTGGAACATTTCTTGGATTGAAGATTATCCAACTACCCTAGTCCAAGTATGGAGTCAGATCGTTGAATGGGAGAAAGAGGAGCTCAAGGTTGATTCCATCGACGAGGACAAGCTGATGGAGAAATATTTACGAGATGATGAACCAGAACGCCTAGCCGAAGGGCGCCGCCTCATTGCTGCTGTTATGGACGAAGAGAGGCGAATGGCTGATCAAAAGAACATTCCCGAGGCTAGTTCTTCCTCTACTGCCTCTGCAACTTCTGAAGTAGAGGGATATGATCCTGAAAACCTGGGGATCCCTCGGACAACTCTTTTATCCCCTATACCCAAAGCGGCATCGGAGATAGCAGTTACTCCAGCCGAGAAGTCTTCGGAAGGTATCTCTACATTTTCACCTCAATTTGTCAAAGCTATCTCTACCTTTCGTCACGTGATTGAGCAATCGATGAATAACCCATTATTTTCTCCTGAGTTGATAATTGTTGCTTCTCACTCTGTAGGTATTGAACCGTCCGAAAAGACAGGTGTGTCCCAGGGAACCGCCTCTGGAGCAGAGCCTACGGAGAAGGCTAAAGGGGGAAAAGACAAGGCTGCCCCCATAGATTCGGGGGTAGGAATTGAACCGTCCAAGGCTGACACTCCTCATGATGACGAAATGATAGACGCCTTAAAGGATGATGGCGGCAACGGGGGACATGAGGAAGACCTTGAGGTGTCTATAGTCGGGGAGTCGAAAAGCGCCGATGATGTTACCTTAGCTGCACTAAAAGCTGACCAAGATAAACGCTTGCAGCTAAAAGCTGAAGACTTAGACCCTGAAAGCCTTAAGCCCCTCGCAGTAGTGGATGCGGGATCAAGGTTAGTTGTTAAGCTTTCGACTAGATCCATTACAGAGGAACTTGCTAAAAAGTCTTCTCTTGATTCCAGCGCTCCGCCTTCCGGGAAGAAGTCAACTGATTCCAGCACTTCAGCTTCAGGGAAGAAAAAGTCAAAGTGCATCTTGACGGAGGCCGAGAAAGAGGCGAGGGATGCGGAGAAGGCTGCTAAGAAGTCCAAGCCCTCTTCGAAGTCCAAATGATGGAGTGTCTTGCGTTATTTTAGCATTTGATTGACCAATAATTGTTGCTGCAAGGGTGGCCCTTGCACCTTCGTTTTGCCTATTTTCCTATACAAATTCATTCATTTGTAAATAAAAAATAATTCATTTTCTGCAATGTCTGTTTGTTATTAGTTTTGCACTTATGTAAGAATGCATGTCCTACTACAGTTGTGTAATGAAGTTATTGTGGGGGGAAATATGTGTGTGTATATATGCCCCCAGTTAATCTTGAAAAACTATTCAATATTTAGTCAAGTAGTCTGAATGTCCCGGATTCTCCGACGGGGTTACATTCTCTATGTCGTTAATGCCTGTCGTTTTTTCAGGCGTTTTTATACTCTCCTGTCTTATACTCAGGTTAGAGTTCTTATTGAGACGGTCTCTTGTTTGGGTGCACCTTCACGCCTCAGAGGACGTCGTCTTCCCATCCTTTATACTCTCTCTCAATTCTCGAGAGTTAGAGTTAAGAATGTCGTCTTCCCATTCTTTTATGTCTTATCGCACAAACAGTCGTTGTGCTTTTTCCTGCGTATAAACTGTTTTCAACCTTTCAGGTTTTAAATCATCTTATATTCCATAATCACAACAGAATAGTAGTTGAAGGTATATATAATGCAGGAAAGTAAATGACACACGATATTTTTATAGTGGTTCGGCTAAGTCGTAGCCTACATCCACTTTATAGTTCTTTGTTCATATCAACAGATTTTCCTAAGGCAAGTCGTGCCTTTTTACAGAGTTAATAAGAAAAACAGCAAAGAGTACAACATTTCTAATTCAAATATCGCATCAAGTGTTGGGCATTCCATGCCCTAGGTATCTCTTCGCCATCTACGGTCGTTAACTTGAAGGTTCCTGTTTCAAGTTTCCGTTGGATGACAAAGGGTCCTTCCCACTTTGGACCGAGGTGAGGAAGGGATGGAAAGACTCTCTTTAGCACCAAATCTCCCGGTTCAAAAGTCCTAAAACGAACTTTTTTGTCAAAATAGTGTGCCATCTGACGTCGATGTCTTGACGCGCGCAAATCTGCTTCGTCCCTTTTTTCTTCGATTTCATCAAGAGACTCGAGTAAGTGTGCCCGATTCGTCATCGGGTCATAATATGTCACCCTGTGGGAGGGAATCTCAAGCTCTACTGGAATTACTGCTTCTGAACCAAATGAGAGAGAGAAAGGGGTATGACCGGTAGCTGTCTTAAACGTAGTCCGATATGCCCACAAAGCTAAGGGCAATTCGTCAACCCATTTTGCCTTTGCGCGTTCTAATCGTTTCTTGAGGATGGATTTTATGACTTTGTTTATTGCTTCTACTTGCCCATTCGACTGCGGATAGGCAACCGCAGTGTACCGTTTGTCGATCTTATATTTCTGGCAGAAATTTCTGAATTCAGCACCATCGAACTGGGTTCCGTTATCAGTTATAATGGTCCTTGGGATCCCGAATCGGCATATAATATTTCTAACCACGAAACTTATCACCTTTCTCGCCGTGATTTTGGTTAGGGGCTCAGCTTCCACCCACTTCGTAAAATAGTCCACAACGACTATTGCATATTTCGCTCCTCCTTTAGCAATTGGTACAACTCCGATGATGTCAATTCCCCATGTGGCAAAAGGCCAAGGACTCACCATCGATTTGAGTTGGGTCGGTGGTGCTCTGGGGATTTTGGCGACTCTCTGGCACTTGTCTCAGCATCGTGAATAATCAGCTGCATCTTTATTAATTGTGGGCCAGAATTATCCATACCACAATATCTTTTTCGCTAAAGTCTGACCTCCTGTATGATCTCCACACTCACCTTCGTGTACTTCTCTTAGTACACGTTTGATGTCGTTGTGTGCTATACATCGTAACAGGGGCATAAAAAATCCTTGTCTATAAAGAGTATCATCTTGAAGGATGTATCTGGTAGCCTTGCGAACTATAGCCCGTCTCTCACTCTTCTTTGATGGATGTATTCCACTCTTAAGGAAATTCTTAATTGGGGTCACCCACGATTCCTTCTTCGGTTCTGCTTCGAGAGCAAATTCAATTTCCATCGACTCAAAACTTGGCAATTCCAATGTTTCAATTGGAATTATTTCAGTTTCTTCCGGGTTGTCGGAACTAGCTAGCTTTGCTAGCCTGTCTGCCTTCTGGTTTTCGGCTTTTGGGATATGCGTTATGTTGTACCGCTCCAGGTTGCTCAACAGCTTTTCCACTTTCCCAAGGTAGGCGATAAGTCGAGGTCCCCGAGCCACAAACTCCTTTCGCACTTAGCAAACAACTATTTTGGAGTCGCAGAATATGTCCAATGTCTTTACTCCGAGGTCTTTAGCAAGCCTCAGCCCGGCAATCAGGGCTTCATATTCAGAGTCATTATTAGTCGCTGAAAATTCTAATCGTAGAGCATAATATAACGACCATCCCTCAGGAGTGACTAAGACGATTCCAGCTCCGGACATTCGGTCGTTCTTGGCTCCGTCTGTGTATAGCTTCCACGGATCTAATTTTAACTCGTCTTCTGACTTGACCACTCTGTCATCGATCACTTCCTCCTCTGGGATTGTGAATTCTGCTATAAAGTCGGCTACAGCTTGCCCCCTGATCGACCTCCATGGCTGAAAATTTAAATCAAACCGACTTAATTCAATATTCCATTTGATCAACCGCCCCGATGCTTCGGGTCTCTGCAACACCTGCCTTAGAGGCTGGTCAGTGTATATGGTTATTGGGTGAGCTTGGAAATAGTGACGAAGTTTTCGGGAGGCGATTAGGAGGCTGTAAGCGAGCTTCTCTATCCTTGGGTAGTTGCGTTCTGCCGCTGCTAATTTCTTGCTTACATAATATACCAGCCTTTGCACTTTGTCTTCTTCTCGGACCAAGGTTTTGCTAACAGCGTGAGCCGAAACCGCTAAGTAAACAAATAACTCTTCATGATCCACTGGCTTTGACAAAATCGATGGGTTTTCTAGCAATTCCAATAAATTTCGAAAGGCCTCAACACAGTCCGGAGTCCGTTCGAAGTTCTTCTTTCCCCTTTTTATCAAGTCAAAAAATGGGACGCATTTGTCCGTTGCTTTAGAGATAAATATACTCAACGCGGCTACTTTCCCTGCAAGACTTTGGACATCTTTGATTCTTCTTGGTTCTTCAATGTTTCTAATCGCTGCTATTTGGCTGGGATTGATTTCAATCCCTCGAGAGCTCACAATGAAGCCTAGAAACTTTTCCGATGCCACTCCAAATGAACATTTCAAAGGATTCAACTTCATCCGATACTTTCGCAGGATACCGAACATTTCTGCCAAGTCTTGTGTATGGCTGGAGAACTGTTTCGATTTGACAAGCATATCGTCCACATAAACTTCCATAGTCTTCCCTATTTGGTTATAAAACATCCTATTCACCAAGCGTTGATAAGTGGCTCCAGCGTTTTTCAATCCGAACGGCATGACCACATAACAGTATAACCCCAAATTTGTAATGAAGCTCGTGTGTTCTTGATCTGGCACGTGCATAGGAATCTGGTTGTATCCGGAATACGCGTCCATGAAAGAAAGAAGTTCGTGTCCCGCTGTCGAATCTACAAGATGGTCAATTCTGGGGAGTGGGAAGCTATCTTTCGGGCAAGCTTTGTTCAAATCCGAAAAATCAATGCAAGTCCGCCACTTTCCGTTTGGCTTCTTTACCAAGACAGGATTCGATAGCCAGTCGGGATATGTCGAATCTCTAATAAATCCATTCTGTTTCATCTTCTCCACTTCTTCTTTCAGAGTTGCCGACCTCTCTGGGACCAGCACACGTCTCTTTTGCTTTACAGGCGGGTGTTTCGGGTTTATATTTAGTGAATGACTTATGACGGATGGAGATATCCCACACATGTCGGCGTGGGTCCAGGCAAACTCATCCAGTGCCTTCAGGAAGTCAGTTAGTTCTTTGGCTCGACGTGGATCCAACTGGGATCCAATCTTCAAAACACTTGTTGGATCAGCTTCATCAATGGGTATATCCACTGTTGCTTCGTTAGGAGTTGCATTTCTAGCCTTTGGTTCCTCATCTTTTCTGGGATCCAAGTCTTCGGACGTTCCTTTGGGCAACTCCTTCGGGGCCGATCCCTCTAATTGCTACGCCAAACCCTCCTTTGGAGGAGGCGAGGCACCTTTACTCTCAATGTTGAGTCCCTTCATCAACATCTTTAATTCGGCAACATAGCAAGCCCGTCCGGAGACTTGATCTCCTCTCACTACTCCTGTTCCGGCTTCGGTTGGGAACTTAAGCAATAAACACCAAGGGGCAATGCAAGCCCTGAACTCTACAAGGGAAGGCCTTCCCAAAAATGCGTTGTAGGGCGAATCTACGTCCAGCACTACGAACTGAAGCATTCGTACTCTTCGGCCTTCCCCTTGCCCCAATGTTACGGGCAATTCTATATACCCCATCGGAGCTGTCGATGCTCCGTTGAAGCCTCAGATCCAACCTTCGCATGGCTTCAAATCTTCAGACTCAAGTTTCATCTGATTGAATGATTTTTTAAATAAAATATTAACAGAGCTTCCGTTGTCTACTAGCACCTTATGAACCAATGCCGGTCCAATGGTGGTGGTAATGACCAACGGATCGTCGGTGGGTGACTGGATTCCGGTATTGTCTCTGCTATGGAATACCACATCATCTAACATTGTCCTCTGCTGTTTCACAGGGGCGACATCTTCCAAATCATCACATTCATCCACATCTACATGCTTAGCTTCATTTACGTATTGATCCATTGATCTAAAACTGTGGATCGCTGGGTGGGGTCCACCTACTATGGTGTTAATAACAATTCCCTTGCCTTTCTGCTGTGATGTAGGCTTGGGAGCAGATTGATTCTGGTTGGGAGCTTGTTCTCCTTGCCCCCTATCTCTTGGGGCAACCTTATATTCATCCAATTTTCCTTCGTGCAGCAGCTTCTCAATCACGTCTCTCAAATGTCGACATTTATTTGTTGAATGCCCATGAGTTCCATGAAACAAACAAAATTTTCCAGTTGTGATTTCTTTCTCCGTTGAGTCTCGCGGTGGCGGTCTTTTATATTGCAAAACATTGTATGTATCCAAGTAAATGTTCTCCAGAGTGTCGTTCCGCGGTGTATAATTCTCATAAGTCTGGAACCGGGGTCTTTTGTTAGGATCACTTCCTCTATTTCTATTTCTTCTGTTACCATTCGCGTTACGGTTGTTGTTGTTGCCCCCGCTTCCATTATTGTCGTTTCCACTCTTGTTTCCCACATTCACCTCAACTTTTCCGGAACTTTCTCTAGACTGCTTCACGGCGACATTACTCTGAACGTTTACTTTAGAAGCCGCTCCAGACTTTCTCTTTCGATTTGCCCTTGCCTCCTCTCGTCTTAAGTGAATATCGGCCTTTTCATAGAATAGCTCTCTCGTGGGAGGTGGCTTCCCAGAAAGATAATCTCCAAACTCGGAGTCAGGATCGACTCCTTCCATCAAAGCCATCAAGATGGTGGGCTCGTGCGGGTCACTGACTTTTGTTACAGCTAAGTTGAAATGGTTGAGATATGACTTCAAAGACTCTCCCGGCGCTTGCTTAATTCTTGATAATTCAATAACACTCTTAGACTTTCGGGCATGGAGTCGGAACTGATTCATAAAACGTTCACTTAATTCCCTGAAATTCGATATCGACCGAGGGGGAAGTCGGGTAAACCATAGCAGCGCCACGATTCTAAATAGATCGGGAAGGCTTTACACTTCACTGCGTCAGGGGCAGCAACATCATTTATGAGCCGTGCATATCACATCAAATGCTGTCCCGGATCGGTTCTCCCATTGTACTTGTCCATCTGCGGCAGGTTAAAACATCGGGGAAACCGAAAGTTGAGGATGTCGTCAGTAAAAGGAGTATGGATTCGTTCAATGCCATAATCTTCATTGGTGTAGTTCCGGCTTTCAGACATGATCTGGCGTACCATAGCCCATACGTCAGCATTGGTTAGGGGCCGTTCAGGCTCCCTGGCTCTGGTATTCGGGTTCCTTCTGGGCTCTTGATCAGGAGACACCCTCCTTCTGATGTTCGGGTTTCCTCTGGGCTCTTGATCAGGGGACGCCCTCCTTCTTCGAGCCGCTTCTGCCCTGCATCGTTCCCTACGCTCCCGGTCGATCTCGGGAGGAAGGGGCTGGAGCATTTGTCCCTGAGTGGGATTGGTTAGGTTAGGGTCTCTAGGTAATACATGGGATCCCTGCATCGGTAACAACATAGGCTCTCTCAAGCTTGGATCATTGGGTCCTAGTACCCGTGCAGCGTCCTCGCGGGTCCCCAAAGATCCGAACGTCAGCTGCTCCAAATTCTGGGGTCGTTCGAGCGGCCTTCTTTCACGGGGCCGTTCTTCCTCAGAAGAAGAAGACTGATCCGTTGGTGTGTGACGAACCGGGGATGGGGTTCTCTATCTACAGAGTTCGCTAATTTCCCTGCTCATGAGTCTCATGTTTTCTTGCATTATGAGATTGGTGCGCTCGTGGATTTTCATAGCCTCCCTAGTACTCTCAAGCATGTCAAGTAGGCGCGAAAAATATCCTTGAGTAATAGGCGCAGATGGATTGACCTGATCATTGACCCTGGTGGCCGGAGTCGGAGCATTTGGAGGGGCTCGAGTAGAGGTTCCAACAACACCAAGCGACGGATCGGATCGGAGCTGGGCAATCAGGTCGGGTCGGAGCTGGGAGACTTGTTCGGGTCGGAGCTGGGAAGCTTGTTTGGATCAGTGCAGTGCAATTTGTTCGGGTTGGTTCAGGTTGGGGGAGTGCACTGCTTCAGATTCTCCTACTCGGATCGGATCGGAGCTCTCACCTTGAGTGCGGTTCGGATTTCCTGTATCTGTCCGATCCACTCTCGAGCTCTGCCCACGAGACCTTGTCACAACCGCATTTTGCTGATCTTCACCCACTCCGTTCCCTCGACTGGTTTGAACTTCCTTGCCTTTTCCTTTGGCCATAGTTCTTCAACAATCAACCAACAAGTATTCAAGAGCGTCGAAATTTGAGGATTAACTTCTTTGAACTCAACGGTCCAAAAAGTAGAACGATAATCCGGAAAAACAGAGAATTCAAATGATTCTCAGTGAAAGCACCAAAATGTTAGACCAAAAAGTCGTTCTAACACCCAAATTGACTGAAATCGAAATAAAATAAGATCAAAAGTAAAATGGAGACACAGAATTTATAGTGGTTCGGCGTTGAAAAGCCTACATCCACTTTGCAATCACTATTCTCGATGATATAGTTGCAATTACAATGAGATATTCACTCAATTTCACTCACAACTCACACACATTCACTCAATTGTCTCAAAACAAATGTTGAAAGACGATTTGGATTATCTGGGAGTGCTGGAATTCGGTTTATGAAAGTGTTTGAACTCTCAAAGTGCCAAAAGAGAAGATCCCTTTTTCTGTCTCTTGACGGGGTATTTATAGGTGGAAATTCACTCAGATTCAATTCGGTTTGGAGCCACGTGTCTTTCATCCCATCGTACTCAGGCTCGGATGGATTCCAGTGCTGACAGCGCATCAGAGTAGAGATTATCGTGGGTAGGAATTGGTCATAACCGCTCCGAGTATTCAGGCGATCGTGGGGTGAAGTGGTATGGAATGCGGGTTCGGTTCGGAGGGGCGAGTAGAAAGGGGTTCGGATCGGGGCATCCGATCCGACCCGTCCTGAGCTGAAACTAAGTCCTTATCCATTTCGTCTTGCTCCGTTCCGAATTGGTAGTAGCCCTCCGATCTGACTGGTAGTAGGTAGCCCTCCGATCCGACTGGTAGTAGGTAGCCCTCCGATCCGACCCGATAATTTCTGAGAAGAAATGTTCTTCAACACTTGACATCTCGACTTTGTGTTGCCTAGTTCACAAAGTAGGCTAACACTAGCTATGGGTGGTGCCGGGGTTTTGCAAGCCCAGACATTTATATTATTTTTACCTTTGTGGTTGTTGGAATGCGAGGCACCTCGGATATATCGGTCTCTACGGAGCCGATGGATATAGGTCCTATAGGACCAGGAAAAATGTGTTCAGGAATTGCCAATTCTCAAACGTAAGGGAGGACCGGCCTTGGAGGATCTACGGGTCATCTGCTGGAGATCCTGAGGCATTTGCTAGAGTGTCTCGAAGCCGGTGAGGAGTATATCCCTTGCCTCGACGCATGACAGAAATCCAATTTCCAATACGTGACATTTCGGTTTTGATTATAGAGCCTAATATGGCGACATAGTGCGATGGGGTACTATGCCATCTACGATTGATACATTTATATTTGAAGTTATTTTCATGAACTTTACACTATAGTAGTATCAAAATGATTCGTTTTAAACGTACCAAGCATGTTTGGCTATTATAAGGTAAAACTCTATCATCCGGCTTGTGTTGCATTGTGTGATGGGACCTGAGTCTTATAATAGCTTCATTTTTTCAAAAAACATTGCGCTGTTAGTTTTATGCACTGGTATTCTTGGAAGGAAACCCGTTCCGTGTTATACGGCATGGTCCCTTGATTTACTTTATTTTTAAAGTAAAGATTTAATAACTGTTTTAGTTCTCACGCCATTAACATGACTGACCTGGAGTTTATTGTTTTAGCCTAAACTCTGGGTGTCCCTATTTTCTACACGGGCAGCTAGTAGGTTTGGTTTTGCAGATTTATATACACAGGATCTTGAGTTGTAGCTGGAATAATATTCGGAAAGCTCAGATCCGTTTATCTCTTTCAGTTGTGTGTTGTATTATTTTCCGCTGCTATGTAATGTATTTTAATCTCTGATATTTTACATTGTGTAAATTATTCATACTCTATATATTCTTGTACTCTAATGTAAATTTTTGTAATAAACAATGAAATGTTCTTCTGTTAGTGTTCTAATTTGTCGTGTTCTCAACTCAATTCGGGCTTTCCTTTACGGGGAAGTTCGGGTCCTTACTCAAGTTGTTAGAGGAAGGAGGAACATAGGCTACCAAATGAGAGAATAGAGAAACTAAACTCTTTCCCATATCTCTCACCCCCTATTTATAGCTTTCCACCAGCCCACTAATGGGCCTCTACAAACCGCCCATTAAGGCTTCAAAATAACGAACAACCAACTGAAAAACCTTAAATGTAACAACCCGCATTCTACGCATCGAAGGATCGTAGAATATTTATTTCTTTCTCATACGAAGTCGTATGGTCATGTGGCTTTGGGAAACGACTACTGGGGTAATTTCCCAAGTTCTTGATTTTTGCCGATTTTTAAATGATCGTTTTGCCCCTAGCTGATACTGTTTTGGCCATAACTTTCGACTGGAAAGGAATTTTGACCTGAAACCCATTCCATTAGATTCGTTTGATGGTTTACAATTCCGTAGAGTGGTCACATTAGCCAAACGGACTCACCGTTTGGGAGATATGGCTGAAACAAGTTTCAGATAGTGAAAAACAGCTTAATTGGGCTAAACCGGGTAGTTAACAGCTAGGTCCGTAACTCATTTCGAGATTAGGGTTATGGGAGGGCTGAAAGGGTTAGGAAAATCATTTCATTTCAGTTTTTGAGCCACAACTTTCATTCTTGAAACCCTAGTAATGGCCTCCACTCTCTAAATCTCTTCAAAACATCTCCAAATCACCTACAACTTGAAGATTGAGATTAACAACATCAAATCAAGGGAGATCTTCACCAAATCAAGATTAGAGCTGCTGGAACACATAGGGATTGGATCCAAATCAGAGAATCATTTCAGATCTATAGTTTACTTTGTGGCAAAGGTGAGTAATTTGCATTGTTTTTCACTAATTACGGCTAGTTATGGTAATTAGCGAAGATTAGCGAAATTATGGCTCAGAAAAATGTAGAAAAATTCCTAAAATTCTAAAACATCATTTTATGCCTCTGATATGAATTTGGGTTAATTTCGAGTAATTTTGCAAATCCCGGAATTTGGGGGATTAAGGGGTGATTAGTGATAATTAGCGAATTTATGCATGATTAAAATCTGGAAAAATATTCAGAAATTCTTAAATATTGTTTTGGACCTCTGTTAGAAAATTTGGCTAATTTGGATAAGTTTTGCTAATTATATACCCAAACATGATTAAGAGGGATTAAGGGGAAATTATGGGTTTTATTGATCCATTTTACTTGGTATGATCGTTGTTTTGGTGTTTGTGAATGATTATACATGTTGCTATGACTGTATGGTATGCTTAGTGATTGCTTAGAATAGTTAGAATGGTCGAAAATGCTGTTGAGAGGCATATAAACAGTCGTTGGAAGTTGTAGGAAAAGTGCAGGTTGAGACCCGAACCAGATCGGATCGGGTGGGTAGGCCCGGACCGAACCGTTGTTAAGCCCTTCCCCACGAACCGCTAGCAGAGCGTCTTCTCCGACCCGACCCGTGTAGTCTTCTCCGAACCGAACCGCCTGGAAGCACGTGAACTGATGGCCAAGGAGTTCTCCGACCCGATCCATCAGAAGCATTCCGATCCGAAGCATTTACCTAACTCCAACCCGACCCGGAGATAAGACGAGGACTTGAGCTGCTTGCACCATGAACGAAGATTAATTATGAACTGAACCGGAGATGGAGACCACGAACCGAACCGATGGCTAGGCAAGATCCGAACCGATCCGAAGCAGAATGAAGAAGGAAGACCGAACCGATCCGGTGAAGACTAAAAACCCGAGATGCAAAGGTAGTCCAAATGGAAATATGAGAGCGCGTATTTGTGATTACTTTGGTATTCAAAAGCTACATATATACTATTAGTAGTATAAGAATGAAGTCGTACTGCACTAGCACCACTATGGGGTCGTTAATCGTTTCCCCTTTTACAGATTGACGATGAGCCGATATGCTAGAGGTGCTGGTAGGGGGACCAATAATGGGAATGCTCCTGATATGAGGACGATGTTCACTAACTTCATGAGGGAGATGCTTAGGGATGTTCAAGGGGCAGTTCCCAATCTCGGAAATGGTGGTGGTCCAGTGGTGCAGGAGCCTAGGGTCGATTTCGCCAAGTTGTGCAAGGATTACACTAACCTTGGTGGGAAGCCGTTCCACGGAACGGAGTCGGCCACAGATGTTCAGGACTGGTTGGGTAGCTGTGATCGTATCTTCGACGACTTGGGTATCGAGGATGCGATGAAAAGAAGGCTAGCGTCTCGTCAGCTGCAAGGGAGAGTGATGAATTGGTGGAATGCCATTAGAACAGCTACTCCAGAAGATCAAGTTACTTGGAATCAGTTTAAGACTCGCTTTTGTGATAAGTTTATTCCAGCTGCTCATAAATCAGAACTGTTCAAGAAGTTCTTGGAGCTTAAGCAGAATGGTAGAGCAGTCTCGGAGTATATCGCTGAATTCAACACTTTATCGAAATATGGATGGTCCCTTATCGATACAGCCGAAAAGAAGAAAGAGAAGTTCATAACCGACTTGGATGGGTACTTGGGGGAAAGACTTATAAACCATATCGATGAGACGTTCGAGTCTATTATAGGAAATGCATTAAGGTCAGAGAGCCTTTTTCCTAAGTCGAAGACTGAGGTTGCTACAACATCTGCAGAGGAGCCAAAGCCGCAAGCAGGCGGTGAAGGAAAGAAGAATTCTCAGAGCAAGAGGAAGAAGAACCTGACCAAGGATGGTCAAAATAAGAAAAATAAGAAAGATGGTGAATGCTTTAGTTGTGGCAAGAAGGGCCACTATGCCAGAGATTGTCGAGAAAAGCCTAGGGAAAGGAAGTGCTTTAACTGCGGCCAGGCGGGACATCACAAGGATGATTGCCCACAACCTCCTAGGGAGAAGCAGATTGTGAAAGCGTATGCTATCAACGTTGTTCCTTCTTCGTCGAATCCTCCAAGTGCGGCGCAGAAGGGAAAGGGTGTCGTTATAAAAGGTAAGCTTTCTATTTAATATGTTTCTGTTCGGGTATTGTTTGACAAACCCGAGATAGTCGATAGACCTCTAATTGTGACGAACCCGATAGGTGGTTCGACTGATCTTAGTATGATTTTTTGTGCTTGGTCTTATCGAGTCATGGATGTATGTTTCCTTGTGATTGCTTTGTTTTGGGCTTTACTAGGTTTAGCATTATTTTGGGGAGTCGATCAACTCCAAAGGAATAGGGTGGTATTAGGTACCTAACTAGTGATGGTGATAGAAACTGGATTTAAGGAAGCTAAGAGGTTATCGTTGTAATAAGTTCTAGTTGTCTTTGGGAGGCAAATGAGTACTCCAGTGCTAGATTGTTTTGCTAGTATCACATCACGTGGGTTGTCCGGACTCGGAGGAGATGTTCCTTGGGTGCTTGTCTGATATTGGTTTAGGCCTTTGGGGCTTGTGCTTGGGAAATGTCGAGTTTGACTAGGATGGTTTGCGTGAGGGATAAGTAGACGTTGTTATTCTCATTGGATGATACCCTGGTTTACTCGAGGAGTGATGGGCAGCTGTGACAGGATAAGACTATTCGATGGTATGGACTGCCCCGAATTAGACTCGATAGGATTGCGAGATGACTCGAGTGGGACTCGAGAAAGATGCAAAGTAATGGATTTTTTAGGACCTTATGTTGATGTTCTCTATTGGATAGTAGAATTTTGAAGGAATAGGATGTGCTCGTTGATTATGGAAGATACAACGAAGATTAGGGCGATTCAGGTTGGACTTGAACTCGTAAAAGGATAATGGGTGTTCGTTGATCTTGGAGATGCAATGAATAAGGAGACAACTCACGTTGGACTAGAGTTTGTCGGTACTGGATACTCAAGACTGGGTCTGAGTTATAGATTGACTCGAGTTGGACTCGAGAAGGCTGCAAGGAATTGGATTCGGCTTGAGTTGGACTCGAGAGGGCAGCAAGACAATGGATAGACTTGGGTTGGACTCAAGTATTTTAGGCGGACTAAAAGCAGGGGTATCTGGGGACGCCCGTTACCTTGGATCCGTTGGACGTGATCTAGTTATCCTTGGAGGATAAATGTACGTTGGACGTACGGTAGTCCGTACGGAGGCGGGGCTTCCATTGGCCTGGGATTGGTTGGACCAGTCAAGAAGGCATCGGTGTATGAATGGAGGCTGGGCTTCCATTAGTTATTGATGTTGGTTGGACCAGACATACTAGAATCGACATATTGGGATTGGTTAGACCAGTCATGTAGATGTCGATGTGTTTATGAATTTAGCAGATGATAGGTAGGACTTGTTTGATGGATGTTATGGTTGCTATGTTGTTCCTATTTTTCTTCCCTTGAGTAGACTATCACCTTAGGGTTCCAGCGATGGGGAACAAAGTGATTGTAGTAGGACTATGAGCCAGTGCAGTAGAGTCGTTATGACTCAAGGGGCAAAGTGGACATAGTAAAGGAATAGTAAGGCTATGAGCCAGTGCAGTGGAGTTGTTATGACTTCATGGGGCAGAGTGGACATAGCAAAGGACTAGTGGCTATGGATCAGTGCAGTGGAGTCGCCATGACTCCACGGGGCAGAGTGATCATAGTAAAGGATTTGGGTGCGGTAATAGTTGCATTGAGTAGGAGACATGCCAGTTTAGGGGTTTTGTTTCTAGGATGGAAGCAACTAAAGTATATCACAGGATATGATTTCGGGCCCAAGAGTGAATTGGATTCAGAAACACTAGTAAATTTGACGATTAGATCGATTTTGATTGAGTGGATTGGTTCCAGTTAGAAGGACGATCCTAATCTATTGGAAACCATCTCTCGGGTAGAGATGGGTATCGATGGAAAGAGAATGATCAAATAAGGATTTGATCGAGAAGGGTGGCTTCGAAAGAATAAGGGACTAGTTGTACCCAACGTAGATGGACTGAGAGGTGAAGTGCTTAGAGCATATCATCACCCGAAATTGACTATACATCCCAGTGGTAACAAGATTTATTGAGACATAGAGCAGATCTACTACTGGGAAAGGATAAAGAAAGACGTTGGGAAGTTTATGTCCAAATGCATGAATTGCTAGTTAGTTAAAGCTGAGCAAAGGAAGCTTAGTGGTTTGTCACAACCGTTGAGAACAAGTCTCAAATGGATTATATTGATAGTTTACCAAGGACTAGGTCAGGTCATGATGGTATTTGAGTGAATTGTATATTAGAGAATGAAGGCTACCCAGGATAGGCAGAAGACTTATCTCGATAAGAGACGAAGAGATTTGGAATTCTTCATTAACAACTGGGTGTTCGTCAAGATCTCTCCATTGAGAATGTGATTCGGATTGGTTGGAGAAGTAAGTTAGCACCAAGATTTGTTGGTCCATTTCCAGTTCTCGAACGAGTTGGAGATTTGGCATATAAAGTTGAGTTACCGGACAAGATGGCGGGAGTTCACAACGTATTTAATGCTTCCCAGTTAGGGAAGTATTTGCATGACCCTAGAAGGACTATTTCACCAGATCAGTTGGACGATATCGAGGTTGAACCTGAGGCGGTTGGGAACCGCAAGCCTATGCGTATTGTTGGGAACGATACGAAGCAGCTTCGAAGGAAGGTGGTGAAACTAGTCAAATTTCAGTGGGAAAGAATGAGAAAGACCGTACTTGGGAAGCAGAGGAGGACGTAAGGAAGAAGTATCCAGAACTCTTTGCCTAGTAAGGTTTTGGTAATGATAGTTTCTTCCCTTGTTAGTAAACCGCATGCTATGATAGGTTTGTTTTGTTGTTATGCATGTTTGATTGTTTATAAATGACTTGTAGGCATGCGGAATACCCTTGTATGTTTTGGTTAAGGAATTTCGGGGACGAAATTTCCTAAGGGGGGGGGGGGGGGGGAGGAATGGAACAACCCGCATTCTACGCATCGGAAGATCGTAGAATATTTATTTCTTTCTCATATGAAGTCGTATGGTCATGTGGCTTTGGGAAACGACTACTGGGGTTATTTCCCATGTTCATGATTTTTGCCGATTTTTAAATAATCGTTTTGCCCCTAGCTGATACTGTTTCGGCCATAACTTTCGACTGAAAAGGAATTTTGACCTGAAACCACTTCCATTAGATTCGTTTGATGGTTTACAATTTCATAGAGTGGTCACATTAGCCAAACGGACTCACCGTTTGGGAGATATGGCTGAAACAAGTTTCAGATAGTGAAAAACAGCTTAATTGGGCTAAACCGGGTAGTTAACAGCTAGGTCTATAACCCATTTCGGGATTAGGGTTATGGGAGGGCTGAAAGGGTTAGGAAAATCATTTCATTTCAGTTTTTGAGCCGCCACTTTCATTCTTGAAACCCTAGTAAAGGCCTCCACTCTCTAAATCTCTTCAAAACATCTCCAAATCACCTACAACTTGAAGATTGAGATTAACAACATCAAATCAAGGGAGATCTTCACCAAATCAAGATTAGAGCTGCTGGAACACATAGGGATTGGATCCAAATCAGAGAATCATTTCAGATCTATAGTTTACTTTGTGGCAAAGGTGAGTAATTTGCATTGTTTTTCACTAATTACGGCTAGTTATGGTAATTAGCGAAGATTAGCGAAATTATGGCTCAGAAAAATGTAGAAAAATTCCTAAAATTCTAAAACATCATCTTATGCCTCTGATATGAATTTGGGTTAATTTCGAGTAATTTTGCAAATCCCGGAATTTGGGGGATTAAGGGGTGATTAGTGATAATTAGCGAATTTATGCATGATTAAAATCTGGAAAAATATTCAGAAATTCTTAAATATTGTTTTGGACCTCTGTTAGAAAATTTGGCTAATTTGGATAAGTTTTGCTAATTATATACCCAAACATGATTAAGAGGGATTAAGGGGAAATTATGGGTTTTTGGGTATGTTTGATCCATTTTACATGGTATGATCGTTGTTTTGGTGTTTGTGAATGATTATACATGTTGCTATGACTGTATGGTATGCTTTGTGATTGTTTAGAATAGTTAGAATGGTCGAAAACGCCATCGAGAGGTGTATAAACAATCGTTGGAAGTTGTAGGAAAAGTGCAGGTTGAGACCCGAACCGGATCGAATCTGGTGGGGAGGCCCGGACCGAACCGTTGTGAAGCCCTTCCCTACGAACCGCTAGCGGAGCGTCTTCTCCGACCCGACCCGTGTAGTCTTCTCTGAACCGAACCGCCTGGAAGCACATGAACTGATGACCAAGGAGTTCTCTGGCCCGATCCACCAGAAGCATTCCGATCCGAACCATTTACCTAACTCCAACCGACCCGGAGATAAGACGAGGACTTGAGCTGCTTGCATCATGAACGGAGATTAATTACGAACCGAACCGGAGATGGAAACCACGAACCGAACCGATGGCTAGGCAAGATCCGAACCGATCCGAAGCAGAATGAAGAAGGAAGACCGAACCGATCCGGTGAAGACTAAAAACCCGAGATGCAAAGGTAGTCCAAATGGAAGTTAGAGCTCAGGATCCAGATGGGAACCAATGAGTTCACTTCGTGATTGGGCTTTGCTGCGGGACATGTGCAAAGGGGTTGTCGGTATTCACAACTTTGGTTCACCACTGAGAGATGGATGGTGGGCTTGTTGTGATAGTTACACGGGATTGGATTCCGTCATGGCCCAAAGTATTAGGTGACCAAAAGTAGTGGATATCGTATGCTTTATGCACTGAGTGAGGGATGTGAGGATGATTGCTATGCTTGATTGTTTGACATCACCATGACATGCACACCCCCACCCCCGTTATCTTTACACCGTTTGAAATGACACCTTAGAGTGTTGTACAGTATGTAGTGCTAACTCTTTGGTTGCAGGTCCAGGTTCAGGGATGATTGGATTATACCTGTTATGTTTTGTTGCTTATCTCTCATACCAGACTTTTTGTCTGACCCAGAGTTTTATGTCTCTTCTTATTACTCTGGGTGCTCACACGAGCAGACTAGAGACAGGTTAGCTGGTGATGCGCGAGTAGCTGATTCGAAGGCGAGCAGGAGGCTTCCACGTATGATATATAGATATTCTCCCTGTGTCATTGGTGATCGCTACTTGGGCATTAGCAGTGTACCTCCTTTATCTTGCTTTTGTTTTTTGGAGACAGTTAGAAAAGTTGTAATAATGTTGGCTTTGGATCATAAGCTGTATTTGGATTTTCCGCTGCTATGTTAGTTTATTTTCAGCTTATGCACTGTCTCACCTGTTTTATGTCAAGTATGTTGTTAATATATTTTATCCTATGCGCTGCGAGACATTCTACAGGTTCCTTGATTAGTTCATTTCCTTCTTCCCTTTTCTTCTGACGATCCGTCCCGTGCTAACTAGACATGTGTACAGCGCACTTTTGGAGTAAATGTCGGTTGGTGCGGGGCGGGCCGTCACATTAAAACAACACCTAATTCAAGCTGAGTCAAAAGTTATGCCCTGTTCAAGACTGATAGAGGCAAAATGGTCATAAAAAAATTGGTAAAAATTATGGACATGTCTCACATCCTCATAATCAATATATTAAAATATGAGAATGATCCAACCCTCAAGGGATAAAATAAAAATATTTTATGATCTTCTGATACGTAAAATGCAGGCTATCACAAATTACCTTAATAAATCTCATTTACGGATTGATTATTCATTAAAAATAATACTTTACATCATCTTTAAATTTCGTAAAAATAGTTACTTCTTATTTAACTAAAAAATAATAAATTTCTTTTTAAATCTTATTAAAGTTTAAAATAAATATTTGTTAATTCATTTCATTAGATTAATTAACATCAAACTAATCTAATCAATTCAAAATATGGATATCTCGCTAACCAATTCAAATTAGTCATCCTTTTAAATTAATTAATTTAAATTATCTATTTAAATAATTAATTTAAATAATACCATTTTATTGTCTCGTGAAAACCATTAATCCAACTCTTAGCCATTTCATTAATTTCTACTCATCTACTCATAATTCTCATTAGAATTTGGTTTATAAAATCCTTTAATAATCACTTAAATCTTAATAAATAAATAATAATATTTATTTATTTTATTAAACTTTTATTTAAAATAATAGATTTCAAAATTTGTCTTCAGTTATGAAATAATTTTATAACTTCATTATCATCAATTCACCTGACGGTAATCAATATTTATAAAATAATTTTTGTTCTTTAGGCCAACTGCTGCCACTTATACTGCCGATTAGTTAAAGTAAAACAAATGTTGAATTTCTACTCAAATCATAACAACCAAATGAACCATATATCCAATCAGAACAGTTCATATAGTTATAATATGAAAATAAATGACATTGAATATATTTGAAGAATACAGTTGGATCCCTCCAACCTATTTTTCCGTGCACCCAAATAGGTTATCTCAAATAAAATTATCTATTTCAATAAACAAATATAATATTCAAAGATCAATAATCACAGCCATACAAACGCCCATATTCAATTTTATACATTTATATTACTACAAAAGTAACCAACGAGGTAAGTTACCTCGTTTGGAAATAATCGGTAAAAATAATAATTGAATTAAATTAAATTAAACAAACGTTTAATTTAACCAGTTCAGTCAACATATATCTATATATATATATATATATATATATATATATATGTGTGTGTGTGTGTGTGTGTGTGTGTGTGTATCAACATCCATCAACCAATTAACAATCATAACACCCAAATATTCAAACCCAACTTATATAAAATATAAGTGGGATACGACTGAGTGATTTGAACTCACCTTGATCTCTATTCATCGTCAGTACAACTGGTTTCAGTTTCGTTAAATCGGTGTTTTATTTTAACTGAAAATCCCAGTTGCTTTCAACTCCGTCCAAATAAACTTCAAAATGCATGTCGATATAGTTCCAACATCTCCTTGTTTTACCCACTTCAATTGCTTCTTGACACCATTATATATTTAATACAATATTTGGCATTTATATTAATATTATAAACCAAAAATAAATAAATTATTATTTAATCTTTACTAACAGTTGATAACTCTGCACTAGGCGTGCTTAAACACGGTAGGCACATTAAAAGGAACTGAAAAGAACACTAGTGGTACAAAGGGGTTGGGCGCATTTAGACATCGTTATATACACATGCACATTCAACATATAATATCAGGCTCATTCATTAAAATTAGGCATGATGTAGTTATATGATTAGCACACGTTAAAACTTGGATTAGGCAACACATTATAAACATTGTTGAGCACGTCACATGTACTATTTGGACTAGGCACAAGTGTAAACGTGGTTAGGCACAGTCCAAGTTTTAAACCGCGTTATATATTGGTCAAAATAATATTAATAATATTATATATATATATAATCCTAACCACTAACTACATTTAGAACCCATGGTTAGACCATATAAAACTGATCAGATACCACACAATCATATAGACGCATGTTAAATTTGGGTTAGGCCTTTTTATATACCTATGTCATGTTATTACTAAGTCTTACGGTTTGTTATGAACTTCATTTGGAAAATTATAAACATCATTAGGCGTAGCTAATTATTGATTAGGCGTTATAAAATATATGCATGTTACCGTACTTCTTCTTTCTCCACGCAATACACCCGCGCTTCCACCTCTACTCATGCTACCACTCCGCTGTTCTTCCGTCGCTCCCCACGTCAAAGAACCACCTCCGCACTCTTCGTAACCCAAGCCCAATTATTTAACTTACCTGCCACTCCGCATGCACCTTCCACTACTTGCATTTCAAAACCTACTTCTGCGCACTGTGTGTCTTTATCATGTCTTCTTTGTCTTTTAAAAAATAAACTTATATGCTGTTGTGTTGCTAAACCCAGGACCCCACAATCTTCACCACAGCGTGCACCTCAAACACACACGCACCTCCCATGCTACTCCGCCTTTCCAAACTATCTAACTGCTGTTGCCAGTCCTAGCACCACCGTCCCCTCCTAACTGACAAACACATCTTTCTCGTACACTTTTATTTGCTCTTGTTCTGCCCGTTTGTTTTACTTCTTTCGGTTTCTTTTTTTTTTAATTCTTTTTTTTAATTTACAATAGGCTTTAAACTGGAATATGGAAATATATGCGAAATATGGTGTGTTATTTATAGTAGGAGAATCCTTGGGTGCCAAGGTTCTTAGGCTAGTAGGACAGTAGAGATAGCTGGGATGGAGAAGACCTGCGAAGTGAAAAGTTCATGTGCAAATGCGATGATTCTGATTTGAGAACACATGCAGTGTGTGTTTTCATTTCATATGTAGGTAGCAGATGGTACTCTTCACCATCGATCCACCCCCCAAGTCTCCCTCTTCTCCGATTAAAAGGTCCAATACCCAAATTGAAGCAGCCACCATCGATGAAGACCAGCGCCCGCGAACCCCACTGCACCACCGCAAGTCCGCCCCAACCAACCATGAGCTCCGCCTGAACTGCCAGGAACCGCCTCCACTCTTCAATCAAGCTCCGCCTCCACTCTTCAATCAAGCTCCGCCTCCCACCTGTGAGCTGAAGTCCTAGGGCATTGAAGTTTGGACTCGATCTGTTCGTGGTTTCCAGGAATTCAAAACAAAAAGGATGAGAAACTAACGACAACGCTTAAGGAAGCATGATTAATAAGGTAAATTATTAATTTGTCTATTTATTTATACAATATTATAAAAAATCTGAAATTTATTTAAAATTAGCGTTGTTTTAAAATAAAAATAGCGTTGTAAATAAAAATCTGGTTTTTATATATATTACTAAATATAAAAAGAAGTGACTATTAAATATAAAAAGATATGATTTTTATATATAAAAAATGTGAATTTATAGAAATGGTTGGGAATAAAAATATAATTTTTATTTAAATAACTTTGTTTTAAAAATGTGATTTTTATAATACGAACATCGTATTAAAAATGGGATCTTTAAATATAAATAGCATTATTTAAAAATCTGATTTTTGATATAAATCGTGTGAAGCAGATCGCGGTGAAGAAATCAACACGGTGGAACAAATCCAAGTCCAAACCGTTCAAATAAAGAATGGCGGAGTGGAAACCCAAGGTGAGAACTTCTCACTATTATTTTTGTACAGTTATTTAAATTATTTTCTAACTGCATATATGAACTGCTCCCCATCATCCACAAACCATGGACGACTTGTTTGATTGTACTATGTTGTGGAAATTGATTGTGATTGTGATGTGGAATGGAAAATAAAATATTCATGTATTGAATAAAATATTTTATCGTTAAAACTATAATATTTAACGTGTATATGAATAAAATAAACATTCATTTACAAATCGGATGATTTGTTTATGTACATTTATTTATCTGATATGGATTGGGATGATAAATTTTACACATCGCCCAACTGCGCAAATAATAAACAATATTTGTTGTTTGAAAATCCCACACGGGTATTGGGATAATATTTGACATACACTGATCCCAATAAATTAGTGGTATGTCAAACAATGGGTTGACAGCTTGTATAAGCATTATTTATTTATTTTAATACTTATACAGTTGTAGAATGCACCTTGGATGTTGTTTAAATTTTTAATGATTGCTTATCATTATTGTTGTATATATAAGATGTTAAAATCCATATAAATAAAATTATATGGTAATTGATTGAGTCTAATTCTAGTTCAGAATTATCGAATATTTTAAAATAATATTCAGTGAATATTAAAATGTGAAGCCGTGTTAAGTAGTTAAACGCCATTTTAACACAAACGGGAATTTTGTCAATTTTATAATTGTAACAACCCGGAAAATCAGAACCAACTAAAAAATTTATTTTAAGAAATTTTAAAAAGAAAATGCATCAAAAAAATCTCCTATTAAATTAAATTATATATAAAAAATATCCATTGCTTGATATTTACATTTTTAATGTAAATGAATCGTTAAATAAAATTCATTGTTTGAAAATATTTTTACACTAAAATTTACATCTTTAATGTAAATGAATCATTAAATAATATTCCTTGTTTGAAAATATTTTACATTAAAAGTTACATCTTTGATGTAATTGAATCATTATTTGAAATGAAAATATGTTAACATAAAAATTCACATTTTTGTGGTATACATAAAAATGATCATTGTTTGAAGTTAAAAGATTACATTTTTAATGTAATAAAAGAATGATTAAAAGATTACATTTTTTATGTAATAAAAAAAGGTTAAAACGATTATATCTTTAATGTAAATGAATAATTAAATAAGATTCATTATTTGGAATGAAAATATGTTAACATAAAAATTTACATTTTTATTGTAGATGAAAAAAAAGATCATTATTTGAAATGAAATTTGTTCTTACATTAAAATTCACAATTTTAATGTAAAGATGAGTTCAATATAAGGTTTACATTATTATTGTAAAGAAGAAAATATGAAAAAAAAGGAACATTTATTTTAATAGGAAAAGTTAATAAAGTGGTGTTTACATTAAAATTTACATTTTAATGTATGTATGGATCATATCAAAGGATTCATTATAGGAAATTTGTTGTAACGTAAAATTTACATTTTCATGTAATAATGATTCATTCATAACTTATTTAAAATGATGTAACGTAAAAATTTACATTTTTACGTAATAATGTTTCATTAAAATGTTCATAGCTTGATAAATGTTTTTAACATAAAAGATTACACTTTTTATGTAATAAAAGAAAGATTAAAAAAAGATTATCACAAATTAACATTATATTTCGAATTTTGTCCATTTTAAATGAATATTTAAATAAACCATGCTATTTAATTTAATCTTAAACAAAGATTTTATTTGTATAGTGATATATCATCAAAACTAATTTATCGAACTATAAGTATAAATGGCGCAATAAACGTTAGATTAATTTCAAATGTATGTTCAAGCTTTAATGGTGATTAATTTTTGCAGACCAATAAGTCTAAATTTATTCCATATTATTCATAGTACAATTAATGTAATAAAGACATTCTATGTAATTCAAACTTTGAATTGAAAAGAGTAATATAGGAAGAGTTTATCGTTGGCAATTTCAAATTGGAATTTAAAATATATAGTAATTCATTTCGTTTGAATGTTAGAATTATATATTGGTATAAATGGAATGTCTATCCTATATCAACCGTTGGTGATATACACGTAAATCTGTATATTTTATCCGCTTATTTATCTAGTTTTTCTATTTAAAATAATTAATATTGTGTATTTATAGCTGTGTTTTCAGATTGTTGATAAAAAGCTTGGTTTAGAGCATTTGATGGATAAAGCATGAAGAATTTGCTTAAAAAGAGTGAAGTTGAAATTACTAAAGCTTGAAGAGTTTAAAGATTGAAGAATGGTTGCAAATAGAGTTCAGTTGGGTAGATTTGGCTCACTAAAGACTCATATTGCGTTCACATTGGCTCATTTGCAAGGCCTCTCACTCTGCAACTGCATTCACACTAGCTTATATGTTAGTTGGGCTAATTCTTTAGTCCCACATTATGGAATTTGCCAAGTAGCCTTTGTCATATCAACTATAAATACACTTTATCTCATTCATTGTAAAAGACACTTAGTTTTATTCTGTAATTCTCTTCTTGGAATAAAACTCTTCTCCCTTTCTCTTAGTTGTTATTTTATTTTATTTATGTTCATATCTGTTATTTTCTTTTTCTCTTCTTCTTTGGCTATGTCTGGCTGACCCCTTTGATTAGGGGGTGATGACGCTAATAGATATGATTCAACATGAATCACATAGCCAATAGATGAGGACTTAATACATGTAGATCTGGATCTAAATCAAGGGTTAGATCAGAACCTTCATATTCTGTGTCGTTAAAGAGCTATGCTCCTTCATAGGGTATATTCGTGTTCGATCTAACAATTATCAGATTTAGATCTAATTTTAGGGTTTTAGAAATTAATTAGTGAATCTGTCCTGATAATCTATGGTTGTTTAAGAGCTCAGCTCCTGCATAGGCTATGCTTGTTGTTATTTACTTATTTGTTTCTGAGAACCTAATTATCGTTGATTCATGTGCGTGACAGAAACATGAATTAGATCTATATTTATTTGTTGGCTATTGATGTGTGTGAATCCAATCTATGTCATTATCCCCTAATTGCTTTATCTTATTATATAAATTTCTCTTTTTATTTAATTGCTATTATTTTTTGTGTTTTCAATCAATCGAAATCCTGGAATAACTTGATTGGATTTATTAATTAAAATATTTTTGGTCCCAGAGTTCGACACCCTCCACAACAATCCTTGTTGTTTAGGAAATCCGAACGAATTTTACAGTTGTTTACAATTGTATAATTTGTTCGTAAACAAATTTTGGCGCCGTTACCGGGGACAAAAATAATATTTTATTTTTAAATCCTTTGGGCTATAATTCTATTTTCGTGCTTTTTTTTTAATTTTTATATAAAAACAAAATAAAAATATTTTTATTTTATTTTGTTTCCTTTTGTTTTCTTGTATAGAAAAAAAATCTTGTTAGTTGATTTGGTATTAAATTATTAAATATTATAATCAACTAATCCAAGAGAAAAAAAAGCATCATACCTTTCTTTTTCGATCTCTTTCCTTTTTTTGATTTCTTTTCAATTTTTTTTCCTTTTACAATTTGATTTCTTTCTTAAAAAAAATTTGCTAATTATATTCCGATTTCTTTCCCAGTTTTCTTTTCGTTGATCATCTACATAGTCTTTCATTCCTTCTTTTTACAATTTCTTTTACAATAAAAAAAGGAATTTTCTTCTGATTTCTTTTCTTTCTTTCTCTATTGCTTCTGTTCTTTCTTCTTATTGTCTTGCTCCTACAAATTCTCTGCTACAAACTCCCGATCACACGACCATAGCACAACAACCGCCACCTTGCATCACATACCTTCCTATCTCCACTTTACCACTTTACACAACCTTGCTTTTGTTTTCTATATTCTCTTTCTCCTCATCCCCCAAACTTCACAAAACCGCGAATCAACTCACCTAACACTTCAGATCACCACCCAATCATAGTTCTTCCCCACTGCTGCATTACATCCATTTTGAACACCACTTCATCCACTGCTAACATCATCAGCGAACTCTCCAAATCAGAAAGCCAAGTTCCGAACCCAAAATACGATCCGCCACCCACTACTATTCAAACCAAAACCATCACTGCCTTGAGTTTCAGTTCACCACAAATTTCCTTCTAGATCATCAACGAGCCATCCATAAACACACTTTAGTCCACAATCCACAAACATACATACATCATCAGCATCTTCACGCAGCCCCACTGCAGCTAACACAAATCCATCCACCTCCCTTCAAAACCACAATATCCTCCTGACAACCCTACTACCATACGCTTCATCATTCTCCTAACAACAGCTCGCAACCTTCCACCTTTTCATACACTACAAACCCCTTGCCTCCATAAACTCAGACTTGCATCCACCCGCGGACAAACCAGACCTCATAGTCATCACTAGCTCTACCTGAACCACCCCCCTTTAATTTGAACTCCATCACGACTTCAGCAATGGAAAAAGAAAAAGAAAAAAAAAGAAAAAAGAAAAAATTTGCTCACGAACTACTCAAACCACCCCAACATCTACATCAGACCAAGGTTCAACCTTCACCATCCCTCGAACAGTTTCAACCCACGTAAACCCTCCCAAGCACCTATACAAACCGAAAACTCTGCCTCAATGAGCCACATTACATTCGGTAAGACGTACTAACCCTCTTTTGTACATATGTAAATATTCTCTTATTCGTTTTTCCCTTTCACTAAGATATGTCTGATTAACGACTATGAGGACAAATTCACACTCAAGTGTGGGGGGGGGGGGGAATTTATATTACATCAGCAATCAAATTTTATGAAAAAGGTCATTCATTGAACAAGGATTAACTTAAATTCATAAATAACACATTGGTTCTTGTCTGATAAGTTGAATTGTTGGGTGATGGGAATGAACATTATCTATTCATTGAGTCGTAATGTGTCCTTTTAAGATGCTAGCTTGAGACTGTGCAGACGTTAGTCGTGTTCTGGAGTAAGCGTGTCAACCCTTGTTATACATGTTAGAATGTGCAAGTAAAAATAATCAAAAAAATTATAAATAAATCATATAATAATGATTTTTCACTTACATTTGTTGAATTTTCTGAGTTCGTTTTCATGCATAATATTTTCTTTTCCACTCAAAATTTCAAAATCGTAAGTTCTATGTCCACTTGGCCCACTTGAGGAGAAATGACTCATTGTAGCGTTCTTCTTCGATACCCTACATTTTTCAAACCCAAGTTTTTAGTCGATTTACATCCATGTTTCGACAAGTTTATCTTATATTGGTATACTCAAGAACCTTTGTTTTAAGGTCAAAAAACATCACTTTTTATACCAATATTACACCACCCATTCCGTACTTATTTTAAGGTAGAATAACCATATACCACATCTTATTTTATATGGGTTATCTATCTTACGAAACTTTGCTTATCATTCCTTTCAACTGTTTGTATAACATCAATCCAAACTTGTGTATTGAATCATGGTTATAGAAGTAGAGTAACTAGGGCACAAAACTTTCCTTTCATGAAGTGTTGGTTTAGTAGAGGAGGAATCAAATGAAATAATGTACGGCATCATTCCATTCCATCTCCATCTCCATTCATCATGCAAAAAAAAAGAAGAAAGAAGAAAAAAAAGAAAAAGAAGAAAAAAAACGTAGTAAAGAGAGAGTCTCTCTGAATAAAATAGTCATTCATCATTCTTGACTATAAAGCATTCAGTTCCATTCTATCCACATCCATTATACCGTACTTGGAAGTGAGGAATGTAGTAGAGGAGATGAAAGGAAATAAAAAATTTCATATGTGCCTTAGTTTTACTTTATCTTTATAGTCTGAAGTTTAACTAATACACTTGCCCTCTTATCTGGAATATTTTTAGAACTTACAAAATTCTCCTTCATCTATGCATAACTCACATCCAATATATTACAGTTACACTGGTGCAAAATTATTCAAAAAAAAAAGTTGAATAAATGATTGGGTGCACTTTGTTGATGTGTAGAACTTTGGTTGACACCACACTCCTAACCTTCAAGACAATTACAGTGTTATCAAGGAATTACGATTCAGCTTGAAATTTTTTATTCATTTTTGCACCAACAATGGGATGGATAATTTAGGATTGAACCGTTATTATTGGAGTTAGGTAAAGTCCTTGGAATGTGAAAGACCTTAAATATATTGTTTGATTAATCCGCGTACATAAGACACTCTGGATTTTGTGGGTAGTATCCACTGAAAACCCTCACGAGACAACACTCGTCCTACTGGGGACACCCAGAGGTTTAACGGCTTATTGCATACGCAAAATGCAATCGTGTTTCCTACGAAAGTGTGACATATCTTAGTTTAGTTTATTCGAGGACGAATAAAAAGATAAGTGTAGGGGTATTTGATATACACATAAATGTGTATATTTTATCCGCTTATTTATCTAGTTTTTCTATTTAAAATAATGAATATTGTGTATTTATAGCTGTGTTTTCAGATTGTTGATAAAAAGCTTGGTTTAGAACATTTGATGGATAAAGCATGAAGAATTTGCTTAAAAAGAGTGAACTTGAAATTACTAAAGCTTGAAGAGTTTAAAGCTTGAAGAATGGTTGCAAATAGAGTTCAGTTGGGTAGATTTGGCTCACTAAAGACTCATATTGCATTCACATTGGCTCATTTACAAGGCCCCTCACTCTACAGCTGCGTTCACACTAGCTTATGTGTTAGTTAGGCTAATTCTTTAGTCCCACATTATGGAATTTTCCAAGTAGCCTTTGTCATATCAACTATAAATACACTTTATCTCATTCATTGTAAAAGACACTTAGTTTTATTCTGTAATTCTCTTCTTGGAATAAAACTCTTCTCCCTTTCTCTTAGTTGTTATTTTATTTTATTTATGTTCATGTCTGTTATTTTCTTTTTCTCTTCTTCTTCAGCTATGTCTAGCTAATCCCCTTTGATTAGGGGGTGATGACGCTATTAGATATGATTCAACATGAATCACATAGCCAATAGATGAGGACTTTATACATGTAGATCTATATCTGAATCAAGGGTTAGATCAGCACCTTCATATTCTGTGTCGTTTAAGAGCTATGCTCCTTTACAGGTTATATTCGTGTTCGATCTAACAATTATCAGATTTAGATCTAATTTAAGGGTTTTAGAAATTAATTAGTCAATCTGTCCTGATAGTCTATGGTTGTTTAAGAGCTCAGCTCCTGCATAGGCTATGCTTGTTATTATTTACTTATTTGTTTCTGAGAACCTAATTATCATTGATTCATGTGTGTGACAGAAACATGAATTAGATCTATACTTATTTGTTGGCTATTGATGAGTGTGAATCCAATCTATGTCATTATCCCCTAATTGCTTTCTCTTATTATATAAATTTCTCTTTTATTTAATTGCTATTATTTTCTATGTTTTCAATCAATCGAAATCCTGGAATAACTTGATTGGATTTATTAATAAAAATATTTTTGGTCCCAAAGTTCGACACCGTCTACAACAATCGCTGTTGTTTAGGAAAGTCGAACGAATTTTATAGTTGTTAACAATTGTATAATTTGTTCGTAAACAGTTGGGAAGCTAAACGATTATCCTTATGCAATATACAACCATATGACATGTTTTAAATAACTTCTATTATTGGTAAGTTCAATTTTCATAAGACAAAACTAAACACAATTGTTGACATTAATTAATTAAATGTTATATTGTATATTGGAATTTGTGTTCCAATATAAGTTTACAAAAACGTGGTTAGAACAATAATAGAAATTATATAAATGACATTTATTAGTGGTTCACAATATTTATTCAAACGGAGTCTAAGCGTTGCATATAGGGAAATTAATTGATTTGCAATATCCAAGGAGCATAATTGCACTTTCCCTTTTCACATGTCACAATGTATTATTGATCTTTCTCCTTTAATATATCAAAACGTAAGCGTATGATAACAATTCTATTGAAATTAAAAGGGGAATTAAATAATTAAAAAGTATTAATATATATACCCATATATTACAAAACCCTAATTCATAATACATAGCCACCGCCTCCTTCTTCTTGGATGGCTAAAAAGCTCCCATACCTTTCACTTAATTTCTTCAAATTCATTAAACAATTTCAGAGAAGAAAAAAAGCAAAGCTTATTCAACTTGTAACGACCCGGAAAATCTGAACCAATTTAAAAATTTTAAATTGGCTAAAATAGTGAATTTTAAGTATTTAAAATATATATTTTTAAATAATAATGATGAAAAGTAAGTTTGAATCGAAGTTGAAAATAAATATAATTACTTTGAATTATAAACAAGGCCTGAAATGGCGCGGTAGTTTCGAAATTTGAATTCAAATTTGACTGACTGTACCGGGTGCAAAACAAAATGGATTTGAGTAAAACAAAAAATATTTAAATCTGTTAGTGAATATCTGTGACAACAAGGAATTTCGCTCGATCCGAATCAGTCGCTAAACCGATCTAGACCGTTCGAAACGCCTGATTGTTTCAAGAACACGACAAAATGGAACGCAGACGGAAGAACATTTCATTGTTAATTACAACAATTCCATCAGAATACAAGAATATACAGAGTATAAATGAATATTACAGTTCATAAAATATCAGAGATTACAATACATTACATAGCAGCGGAAAATAATACAATACACAACTAGAAGAGATATACGGATACAAAGCTTTCCGGATATCATTCCAGCTGTAAATCAGGATCCTGTGGATATAAATCTACAAAACCAAAACTACTAGCTGCCCATGTCAAAATAAGGGCACCCAGAGTTTAGGTTAAAACAATAAACTCCAGGTCAGTCATGGGACTGGTGTGAGAACTAAAACAGTTAATAATCTTTATTTTAAAGTTAGGTAAATCAAGGTACCACGCCACTAATGCGGAACGGGTTTCCTCCCAAGAATACCAGTGCATAAAACAAACAGCACAATGCTAAATAAAGAAAAATGAAGCTATTATAAGACCCAGGTCCTATCACACAATGCAACGCAAGACGGGGGATAGGGTTTACCCTTATAATAGCCAAACATGCTTAGTACGTTTAAAACAAATCATTTGATACTATTATAAGTGTATAGTGTACAAAACAACTTCAAATCATAAGTATCAATCATAGACGACATGGGTACCATATATCATGTCGCCATACTAGTTCTACAATTAAAACCGCAAATGTCACGTATTTGGAAATTGGATTTCCATCTGTGTACCGAGGCAAAAGATAGTCCTCAACCGATTCGAGACGCTCTAGTCCGCCCCTCAGGAACAGAACGCATCGTCCCTTGGAGCGACAGGGCTGGTCCACCGATGTGGATTAAAATGCCTGGACAATGCGTTTCCCCGCCCTTTGGGGCGTAGGTGAGCCAACTAAATGACTCCATCGGTTCGAGAACGACTGATATATCTGAGGCGCCTCGCAACAACAACAACCACATAAGTCAAACACGTCAGGGCGTGTAAAACCACTGATGCCACTTCTAACTAGAAAGAAACGCATGTACTCTCTAAGGTCCTCTCCCTTTTTGGTTCACCACCAGGGTGTGAAACTCGCGAAGTAAACGTTACACAAAGCTACGCCACACAGGCCGTGCTTTGATCATCAACCACAAGACTTTGCTTTTCAACAGAAGCCTTGATCCATATGCCACTTAGGCATGCCACACAGGAAATTCATTCCATGCGATGGATATCCATCAATATATAACCCTTGAGCTCGTACGTCTCAGAGAAGGGCGTTAAGCAAGAGAATAAATTCTCCCCCGCCAAACAGATATATATTTAATAGAAATCAATCACACAGACTGAAATCCAATGTCAGACACACAGTCCATTTATAAGTTCGTTCTAGGTCTGAACGAAACCGGAGGCACCTAGTACACCGCATATCCATCGATCTCCAAGTACGTCTAGACAATCACCAACTGTTTCCATCTTCTTGGGTGTACATCCCAATCAAGATCGTCAGTAATCACCCAAACGACGTGAAGACCTCCGGTCTTCGACCACCGTCTTCATCTTCGACTTAGCGTCGTATCAGTTATTAAGAATGGGATAAACCCGGCCTTTCCGAATAACTCACGTATGTAATAAACAAGTGTTACACAAACACAACATACGCCTCATTCCAATTCATCAGTCACTAACCGTAAATTAATCAAGAGAATAATCCCCTAAATATTAACCCCGAAGGCCGAAACCAACATTAGATCAATACCCAGGAAATCACTTTGCTTAGCCAACCTACAGTTAGTTTCTAAATTTCACATCCTTAGGGAAAGGCTCCCATTAATTTTATCAAAGATAAATTCTTTCAAATTTATTCTTTAATCTTCCTTTTGAAAATCACTTCGAACTAGTCGAGATTAACGAACCCTACCGAAGTAATCATTTGTTTTAATTTCCCAACCCCAACCTATTCAAGCTATGAAGTAAAACTGGTTATACTTCATATCTAACACCATGGTGTTATCGGTAAATTCAATAACCATTTCGCGTTTAAATCTAATTAAAGATTTAACTATCACATGGAGAAAAACTGGTGATACTCCATTCTCGATCATTTCAATCTAATTAAAGATTCATTAAAACTCCACTTAGTTTTAATCTGTGACTGGGTTAAAGAATCAGTGTCATTTAAAACACGGTTCACGATAAACCCCAAAATCACATCACATTACAATCAGTCCCTAATCGTAAATTAGCAAGTGAGCAATTCCCTAAGTATTAACCCCGATGGCCGAAACCAACATCAGATCAGTACCCCAGAAACCATTCAACTAAACTAATCTCCAGTTAGTTTCTGATTTTCTTAACTCCTTTGGGTCTAAGAACAGTATTATTGAAGATATCGTTCACGACAACCCATAATCACATTCCATTAATTATCGGGTTAAAGAACAAGTGTTATTTAAAACACCGTTCAAGATAAACCCAAAAATCAATACCAATTCAATTCCAATTAAATATTATTTAACTGGTACACTTCATTAAATCTAAATAAAAGATTTAATCTTTTTCTCAACTGGGCTTAAGAATAGTGTTAATGAAGACACCATTCAAGACAAACCCAAATCACATTTGGTATTAAATACAAGGCTCTGAATAGAAAATATACCGGCTTATATTCAATATCAAATTCTACGACTAACAGATATCGTATTGGAAATAACGATATTAATATATCTTTCAAATTCCCATAACAATATCTGTATAATCACGAAATTCAACATCGAAATATTCCAAAGACAATTTCGATTCAAATCCATTCCAGTTCAATTATTGGAAATGCTGGTTACTTTTAAAACCCTTTTCAAATCCAATTTATTTATTTAAAAATAAATAGAATTATAATTCTAGTTCAAAACTAGTTCATTTCGTTAAAAATCTATTTTTATCTTTTCAAATATGGAGTTTTTCATCCCGATTCTTCCCAAATCATTTCTTATGATTTTACACAAATTATTGATATTTTTAATAATTTTACCAAGGCCCGTACAGTCGATTTCCACCAACGGCCATCGAACTGCACTTACAGCGACCTTTTCCAAATTTGATTTGGACATAATTCCAAATCCAACCGTTAGATTTCAAATTTCTAATATCTGTTATAAAGCTCTTTTCGATACGAACCCAATGGTTCCAGTTTTAGGAGAATCCGACGGTCGGATCTCCCGTAATATTCATTCGAAGTTAATGGTCGAAATTCGTGAACTGCCGCGGCGCGGCGCGTTATATTCAGGCTATTATATATATAATATATATATTATATATATTTCGTCGATTTCCTTTCAAAACGTATTTTATAAATCGTTTTAAATTCGTTTTCAAAACGATTTCAACTTCTATTTCAAATTCGAATCAAAATTGAATCTTCTCCTTATAAATCCGTTTTAAATTCATTTCAAATTGATTTCAATTCAAATCGATTTTTATTTCAATTTCAGTTCATTTTCAATTCAATTCAATTTCAATTCGAATTCCTTTCTATTCAATTTCAATTCGAATTCATTTCTATTCAATTTCAATTCGAATTCATTTCTATTCAGTTTCAGTTCGAATTTCAATTCTTTTCAAAATATCAGATTTTGAAATCACCTTTGATATTCATTATAAAATGAATAAAATCGATATAAATATCATACATGTCAAAATGGCGTCAATCTAATCAACACGACTTCATATATTTCTATTTCCAAATATTCTATTTCAACTATTTCTATTTCAAATATTTCTATTTCAAATGTTTCTTTTTCAAATATGGAATGAGGCCCTATCAATTACCATATAATGTTAGTTATATGGATTTTCTACAACACATGTACACAATAACAACGATGAATAATCAACCATCATCCAAGGTGCATTCTACACTATATAAGCATCAAATATAAATATTTAACGCTCATAACAGTCTGTCAATCAATCGATCGACATACAACTAACTATTGGGATTAGTTTATGTCATATATCATCCCAATACCCGTGTGGAGTTTCAAACAATCAAACACAGATTTTATTTGTGCAGTTGGGCGATGTGTAAAATTTATCGTCCCAATCAATATCAGTTAAATGTGTGTATATAAACAAATCGTCCGATTTGTTTATTTTTATTTCCTTTCGTATATACGTTAAAAATTCTATTTTTAACTATAAAATATTTTTAAATATATAAATATTTTATTTCATTTCACATCACACAATCAACTACACATCAAAATCAAACTAACAAGCATACAAGCCGTCCATGGTCTGTGGACGACGGGTGTCGGGTGCTACTAAACACCATCTGCATCCTAGTATATATTTTTGACTAGAAAAATTAAATTAAAGGTGAGAAGTTCTCACCGACTAGCTAATCCAAACGCCACGACTCTTCATATGTAGAAGTCATCGCTGTTCTCGCCTTTTGTCACTTTCGCTGCCCGTAGCCACTACATATATAAAAATCACATTTTTACTTCGCTATTCAATATATAAAAATCGAATTTTTTACTTTGCTATTAAATATATAAAAAACCAAATTTTTACTTTGCTATTCAATATATAAAAATCGAATTTTTACTTTGCTATTCAATATATAAAAATCGAATTTTCGCTTTGCTATTCAATATATAAAAATCGAATTTTTTACTTTGCTATTCAATATATAAAAATCGAATTTTTACTTTGCTATTCAATATATAAAAATCGAATTTTTACTTTGCTATTCAATATATAAAAATCAAATTTTTTACTTTGCTATTCAATATACAAAAATCGAATTTTTACTTTGCTATTCAATATATAAATATCGAATTTTTACTTTGCTATTCAATATATAAATATCAAATTTTTACTTTGCTATTCAATATATAAAAATCGAATTTTCACTTTGCTATTCAATATATAAACATCGAATTTTTACTTTGCTATTCAATATATAAAAATCGAATTTTACTTTGCTATTCAATATATAAAAATCAAAATTTTACTTTGCTATTCAATATATAAAAATCGAATTTTTACTTTGCTATTCAATATATAAAAATCGAATTTTTATATCATCGTTATAAAAATCACCTTTCTATTTCAACGTATATATAATAAAAATCAGATTTTTATTTCGCCACATATATAAAGATCAAATTTTTATCATCATACCTATATAAAAATTATATTTTTAACTTTTCTATATTATAAAAATCATATTTTAAACCTTATAAAAATTCAGTTTTTAACACTATAAAAATTCAGTTTTTTAACTTTGATAAAATATAACAGTTCCTTACTTTGATAAAATATAAAAACTCACGGTTTAATATGTTGCCATTTCTTCTTTGAAAAGCTCGGCCTCTAGCTGAAAATCCATGTCGTCAGTCATCCAAGGGGGATCGCATCCCAATCGCACACCACCCCAGCTCCTGGCTCGAAGTTCGAACTCCAGATGCGGCCAGAGAATGGTCTCCAATGCCGCAGCTCTTTATTGGATCCGAGGTTTCAGCAGGAGTCAGGTGGGGGGTTCAAATCAAAGGAGAGAGGAGGGCTTGGGAGTGCGCGTGATGGTCGGAGGACTGGTGGCCGTCGGGAGTTGGCTCAGGTGGAGGGGGTTTAGGGCTCGAACGGGCTAAGGTTCGGATGGAAGAGGGGTGGGGGCTTCATCAATGAGGAGGCAGCGGCGGCGACCATCTGAGGGGGTGGCGGGGTCGATGGCTGTGGCGCGAAAGCGGGTCCTGTGGTGGAGTGACGGGGAGCACACGCGATTTCCTTTTCCCCCCTTTTTTGGTTCGATTTATCAGATGAGAGAGAGGAGGGAAAGAAATAAAAAGGAGGGGGGCTTATATTTTAATATTATTATTTTTAAAACCCTAAGTGTTGACTTTTCATTCAATCTCCAATCGGAGCCCAACGACTGTCGTCCCTAGCGTATTACCCCCATTCCGAACACAATGGGATATGTATCGTAGGCCGATTGGATTGTTACGATTAGTTTCCGTTGGTTTTAAAACATAAATCAGTATATATTCAACTTGAACGCACATTTCAATTTACCTGGGTCACATACGAACTCTAAAAATTCCAGAAAAATTATTCCTAGCTGCGTATTGACGATATGGTCCTAACAAAACTAATTTCGTCAAATTCTGAGACCGTTTGAAAAATGGCCATTTTCTGGTCGACCCGATTTAATTGAAACTGTCAAAACACGTTTAACTTCACCACACTCACATATTGATTCAGAAAATTACGAATTTTGAAACCTAGCAATAATTTGACATCGCGGATCCAACAAAAGTGGTTTCGTCGAAATCCGAGGTCGTTTGCAAAATGGCTATTTCTAAGGGCCTTTATATATGTATATTAAAAAATATATAAATTCCACAGCGACTTTTCTGATTTTTAAACTGGACATATCTTTCAATTTCTAAAGTGAAATATCAGTTTCTTGGCTTCGTTAGAAAGATATGATTAAACAGATTTAAATATTTTTGGTTTCGCCAAAATCCGACTCATTTTGCACCCAGTACATTCATTTGAAATTTAAAATCGAATTATTGAACTACCGCACCATTTTCAATTCCTTTATATATATAAATAAATATTTATATTCTAACGATGATCCATATAAAATATACATTCGAATTCTTATTCAAAATAAATTTCTCGTCGTTATTATTTAAAATAATTCATTTTAAATAATCAAAATTCGCTAAAATTGCCAAAATAAAATTTTTAAATTGGCCCAGATTTCCGGGTTGTTACAGTCTCCCCCACTTAAAACTTTTTGTCCCCGAAAAGGAACGAAGCCGAAAGTTGTTTAACTAATCAACTCAACTTTCATTATTTTCGTTGTGGCTTAAGTTCTTCAACTTTTCAGTTTCTAAGAACTTTTCAAAATTTTCAAAAAATTTGGCTAACACCCTAAATTTTCGAAAAATTTCGCCATAACCTCCCCTGCACCGGGAGCACCGGGAAAATCCCGAAATTGCCATACAGGCCCTTTGATCTCAAAAAGAAAAAGCCAAGCGGCTAGCCAATCGGCTCATAAAATCATCATCACCCAAACAAAACAGTAAATTATGGTAAACATGTACCTATTTGTCGGGCAAACAATTTTATTCATCTGCTCTAGCCTCCTTGCTATGACCTGTTCAATGTAAGTACATGTACATGCATGCAAATGCGATAAATTTTCAATACAATTCACTATTTGGTTCAATTTGGCTAAAGGTTCAACATTTTAATTAATCCAACAATAACTAAACAACTCAACCATCAATCAATTAGTTGATTATCATTTCGAACACATAATTTTGATATATAGTCAAAAATCACATTTTTTATGCCAAATCACAACAATAGGCCCCATCAAATTTTGGTTCTCACACCAGTCAATGGAAATATATAGATATCTCACCTTCGACACTCGAATATAAATGCTGATGACGCCGCGGCATCATAAGAATCATCTTCGGGCGACTAGAGTGATTCTATATCTATCCGGTATATTAAAACTTCGAATACACGCGGATCAGACGTATATGCAAAATCTATATATACTGGATTGTCCACATCAATATAAAATAAATAATCAAATACGAATAATTGATTTAAATTTTCAAAACAAATTTTGTTTTCATTTTCAAAAATATACTCTTCACACTCGTTCTAGGATACTACTGATCCCATCTCTAACGAGTCATTCCCATTGGATATTACTAATCCAATATCTGATGAATTCTTTCGTATGCTTCTAATGTGTCTTGTTCTATGAGCTTTATAAACCAAAGCTCTGATACCAACTGTGACAACAAGGAATTTCGCTCGATCCGAATCAGTCGCTAAACCTGTAACGAACAGGGATTTTCGACCCAGAAAATCAACATAAAACCCATGTTAATTATTTAGGCATCGAACATTCCAGATCATTAATAGAAAGAAGTTAGAGGGTGCGAATAGATAAGATAGAAAATTTGAATAGAAGAAGAAGAACACAATCAGAGTAAACACGAATCTCACAGCGGAACGAATAAAATATAATACATGACATAACTTTGCAATAAAACAGTGTATATATATATACAATAACACTATGAGAGTGCAACACTTACATACAGCGGAAATAACAATAGCTATATAATCCTGAAGCCTCCTACTTCAAGTCCTCCACGTATATCTGTAAAGACCTAACTACTTGACTGCCCGTACAAATTTGGGCACCCAAGAGTTTAGGGAAAACAAAACAAAAATAAACTCTGGGTCAGTCATGAGACAGGTGTGAGTAAACTCAAATCATCGGTTTAACTTTTTGAAAATCCTTTTCAAAAGAAAAGATAATCGTAAGACCAATCCACACATAAACACGGATGGTTTTTACCATACAATAATCCAAACAGTTTTGAAAATCAATACTTCTCTGATATTATAATAATGTCTAATCACAAGTAATTAGAATCTAGCAGAACGCTTGCATCTCACGTTCCACATATATAGTATATAAACAAAACCGCAGGCGCTTATTGGAGATTGGATTCCGACTTTGACAAGGTATGGGACCACCTGCCGATAGTGTATCTCTAGAGGCAAATACACTGGGTTCAACAAGAACATCTTGCAACCCGACCCTCACATGACCGACCACTCATTTCGCTTGAGTGTATCGAATGTATATCACCAACGGTTGGGAGCTACCCACCGTCTTCCCGAAAAGGGACAGCATCGAACATAGATAAAAGAATGAAGTGGATTTTCTCTAGATAGGTGGTATACACCCTAATGGGAGCGACCCACATAGCCATGCTTCCTGCCCGATTTCTGTCGTTTCCCGGTTGATGAGGCTTGAGGTCATAACGTATCTTTTAAAACACTTGACCACCATTCACTTTGAATGCCACATCGTTGTACCCGTCAAATCACAAATTGATTTCTCCAAAAATACCATGGGTATAAAGCTAAGAGAAACGAATTCCTCCGCCACCAAACGTAAGTACGTTTGAAGAGATCAACTTACGCGATCCGTTAGATTTACTCTGTCAGACATTCGTCCATTCACGTTTTTCCTGGGACTGGACAAACCGAAGGCACTATTCTGTAAACAGGATAGCCCTTGCATAACTCCATCTTCAATTATCTTTATCACATTTGATCGCAACGCTAACGTCGATACAGAGTGGTTTTCAGATAATAAATCTGATCCCGGTCTCTCCATATTAACGACGGAAAAATGGTCAAAAACTTCGATAGTCGGTGATTTAACTATCAAAGAAAAACAGGTGTGCATACAACTATATTATTTCCAGATGGAAATTCTATCGACCAACCATCATTCAACATTTTCCCTTTTTAAATTAAGGTATCTCTACTTAGCCATTTTCCTATTTCTATATATTCGCAAGTTCTTATTTACCAAATTTAGAAAATAAACTTTATAAATCATTTGGAAGACGTCACCGTATTCCCTTCCATTTCTTATTTCCTATATTGGAAAACATTTTTGATCCTTATTTGGAAAACATTTCCAAATGTCCTTTACTGGATTTAAATAGATGTTTAATTAAAACATCGTTCTGCCAACCCAACCCATTACGATCATTAACTCAATTTACTTAACCAACTTTCACTATCGACCTTATCTACTTCTTAGTTAAAACTGAAGTCAATCAAGTTGAGGTATAATTACCTCTCAGACCTTAACCGAACGACATTTCTAACCTCTAAATAGACAAGGTTCAACCTTTAAATCTTTAGGAAACTTCCTTGCGAAACCCTCGGATTCTACTTACGAATCCACTTCCTTTACAAAATCATTTGATTTTAACTATCAATGTTATAATTCCATGTTTTCGAAATATGCTAAATTAAATATATGTTTATATCTTAATTTGGATAAATAACAAACAACTAATTTATTAACTCATAAGTAAAACTTGATTTGAAACAGAAAGTAAACATTTCTCTCCTTAATTCGATATAATCGAATTCCTATGTACAATTCACTCTCGAATAATCACTATCCGATAACTCTCTTTCGAATAAACTATATTCGATTCCTCTGTTCGAATAACTAATATTCGATAATACTTTTCTTCGAATAAATATATTCGAAAATCTCTCTTTGAATAAACCATATTCGATAATTCTCTCCTGCGAATAACTATATTCGGTTTAATGCACTTCGAATGAACTATATATTCGATTACTCCTCTCGAGTAAACTATATTCGATAACTCTACTTCGAATAAGTGATATTCGATTAATTCCCTTTTTGACTCTCTCTATTCAATTTACCGATACTCGACTAACTTGAATTTGATTAACTCCATTTGAATACCCCTAATTCGATTTAACTCAAACCAAATAATTCTAATTGATTAATCCTAACTGATTAGCTATGATCGATTAACTCTAACTTGAATTATTTAATTCAACTTGACTAACTTGACTTGGTTACTCCTATCGATTAACTAATATTTGATTTAACATCATTCGCTTGACTCTAGGTTGCAGCGATCACAATGGTTACGCCTGATTCCCTCCGGAAACATCCGACCGCCGTAGGCTATCTGCAGCCCTGCGAATTACGCTAGCAGACGTATGGAATGGAAACTCATCCTGGATAACTATGTTTGGTTTCTCTAACCCAAATACGTATATTCGATCAACTCAAATTGAATAACAAATTTTCAATTAAATTCTAATTCGATTATAAATATTGATTCCCAATCACATACTAATTATATTGTCAAATCTCTGGTTTTATCAAATATACCATTCCTTAAACGAATTATTTTAAACCACCTGGCTTAGTTGAATTCCAATTACAAATCCTTGCGGATTTTCCTTAATCCTCTTTACATTTCGAATCTCGAAAGGGATTTTATCGTTCCTTTTAAAACAACTCCAATTTCCCCATTTTCCAAATTCGCTATCGAATTTGCAAATCTCAATTATCCACTGATAATTATATTCTAATTCATTTACAAACTTTGTTTATAAATCTCAGCACTTGTTTTCATTATTTAACAAGTTATTCATTTCTAACCATTCGAAATTCCCTTTCTGTTTAACTTTACTCAAAAACCCACTTTTCTTAATAAATGTGTTTATTCGCAAAACCTTTGCTTAAATCCATTTTTTACACCAAACGTGAAAAATATTCCTTTTATAAATGTTCCTTTGATTTCCTATAAGTATTTTCTTTTATAGGTTTCTATACTTACTTCTTATTACTTCTATTAATTAATTTACAAATAACGGTCTCTTAAACTTCTATATGTGTTCATATTTTATAAAGAAGTTCTTTATTAACTGTTCGAATAACCTTCTTTTATAGAATCCATTTTTATTTTATAAAATTCTAGGATCCCATATTCACTTCGTACATTCCTTTATAAAATACTTTGATTTTATAAGAATATTTTCATTTCAATATACATTTTGAAAATTCCTTCTTATATAAAATCCTTTGATTTTATACAAATATTTTATTTCAAATTATATTTTGAAATTTCCCCTTTTCACATCCTAGTTTTTCTTTGGTATTTGGAGTTACCAATAACCACAATCAACACACCAAATCAACAACAGATTTTAATCATCTTACATATCACAATATATGACCAACCGTAAAATAAGTGTTGAGGAACCCAGTTGGGCCCCTCTAACCTGTTTCCCTGCATCCACAGATGTCAGTCAACACAAATATAAAATATTCTGATAAACATAGTCAATATTTCGTTACGATTTATATATATCGTTATTGATAATTTCAGCCGACTGACTAGCAGTTCAACCAAACAACCAACACACAACAAAGCAACCAATAATTTCAATTCGAATAATACTTTATAGAGATATAAATTGATCAGAGTTAGTGAGAGTTACTCACATTGGATGGTTGTCGTTAAGTAACGATATTTCGGTCATTGATTTGATTCAGGTGTTGAATTTCGCCGTAAATCCAAACGAGCTCAAATTCACTTCCGGTCAGTTCCATGTTGTAGCCACCGTCCATACGATCCTAAGGATCTTGTTTTACTAAATTCTGATATCATATGAGAGAGTTATGTATTTTTAAAGTTACATACATTTTAAATAAAATTTATACTTGATTAAATCCTTGTTGGGCTTTACCTTAATACCAAACCGGCCCACTACTCTTCAAAACCCAACAGTTCCTTCTTTCACCGTGAAAACAACCCACAGAGCTGCTCTTAAGTCCTCATGCCATTACTGATCATTCCCTTGACCCATCCTTGATCAATCCTCCACGAAATTTCAAAGCAAGGTTACCATTCTCTTTCCCTTTGCACGCACCCTCCTCTACACTGTATACAATCGGACTCGCACACGTTCTGCCTCGCGCGACTTCAGGAACCAAAACAGTAGTACAGAGATCGGATTGACAAATTTAATTTTGGAAAAATCCCAAAAATTCAAACCAACCTCTATTCGACCCTACTATCATGAATCCAACACCCAAAATTGCAATCGAATCCTCAAACTCCAAAAATACGTAGCCCTAGCGCTCACGCTGAAATAGAGCCACCGAAAAAGGGCGTCGAACAGGGTGAAATGCTTATCAGTTTGAAGTGGATTGAATAAGGATTACAAATGTCTTTGTCTTGAGATTTCTAGCATTTTACTTGATTTGATTATGATTTTTGAAAAGGGGATTTTCACGTTTTTCCTTTCTCTGGTGGCGGTGCAATAAGAGGATGTCTGATTTAGGGTTAGGAAGAGTATGGGTATTATATAGGTAGGTTTTTATATTTTTTTATTTGATAATTTATTTTATTTTAATCAATCGCTACTTGTATATGCTGTTTAAAAATTCCTGTGATCACCCACGATACCCAAAAATCACGGAAATGGACAAGCAGCTGCAGTTTGACATTGCGGACCCAACGAAACTGGTTTCGTCGAATTCTGACTTCGTTTGCTCACACAACGTATTTTTAAAGTCAGAAAATTGACTGTTTTTCACATTAAAATCCCGTATGGCCACACACTGATTTCAAAAATCACGAAAACTGAACACTAGCAATAATTTAATATTGCGGATCCAACAAAATTAGTTTCGTCGAATTCTGAGGTCGTTTGCAAAAGTGGCTATTTTTAAAGCTCAAAATAAACCATTTAAATATATAAATATATTTAAAAACATTTAAATTTAATATTTAAAAATAAATATTAACGTATATATTCGCAGTGGAATACCGTACAGCTCCACTGGGATTTTTAACTCGATATTTCAAAATTCCCAGTTATATCGATATTCGATTTATATTGAAAATCCTTTTATAATATAAATAAATCGTTATAAAAATAAATCGTTATAATTTATAAAGGAATTCCACAGCGACTTTTCTAAATTTTGTTTTGGACGTAAATCAAAATCTACACGACGAAATCCCGATTTTTCTCTCCCACTAGAAAAATATACTTCACCAGCTCCGTACGTTTCTTGTTTCACCGAAATCCGAGTTAAAACGAGTTCTGTATATTCAGTTGAAGTTCAAATCGCCAATTAGCGAACTACCGCGCCATTTCAAGCTCGATTTTAATTATAATATAATTATACGTTCAAACTGTCGTTCTATTAATATATTCGTTATTCTAATTCAATTCTAAACCGAATTAAATATCACAGATGATCCAGTTCACACCATATTGTAAATTCTACTATTTTTGACTATTTCAGAAATAAAATATATTATTATTATATTATTTATTTAATTAAATATTCAATATTATTTAATTCTGGTCATTTCAAATAACCAAACCATTATTTAAATAATTAAATAAATTAATTATATTGTTGAAAAATGCGGGTCGTTACATTCTTCTCCCCTTAAAATAATTTCGTCCTCGAAACCGCTAAGGTAGAAGACAGGCCCTATTAACTGGGTTAAAAATTATTCGTTTACTTCTTTAACTTTCAGTTTCAACTGAATCAATTCATTCCAATTTAAAATATTAATTTATTCTTACTAACGAAAATTTCCAAAATCCTGAAAATTTTCTAACACCCGAAATTTTCGAAAAATTTCGCCAGCACCTCCTTTGTACTGGTCAATAGTTCAAACTCCAACTCGCCTCTCTAGGGCTTCACCAACCCAAAAAAAAAAAAAAAAAACGGCCAAGCGGCTTGTCGATTCGGCGCATAAAACCTCATATGGAAATTTAAACATGTACCTTTGTGTCGGGCATACCATTATATTCTTGCCCTTGCTTTTACGTAATACCTGCTGATCATATATCCATCTATACCAATCGATTTCCAATCAATCAAATCTCAAGTCCAATCAAACCAAATCTCATTCTCAGTCTTCAAATTCCATTACCAATTCCAACTCTTACTTACTAGTCCAATACTTAACCAGATTCATAACTCACAATTCAATTTTATTCGATATTGTTCTATTTCAATTCAATTTCCAGATAATTGGTTTCAGTTCAATTCATATCTGCTTACACAAATTTCTTTAATTTGTTTTTAATTCATACTATCTTCCTGGGGAATTTTAAACGATTTCTTTTTCAAAAGTGAATGTTCCTTTTCGGAAGTCAAAACCACTTGCTACTCAAAACAGTTCAAAAAAAATATTATTTGGTAGTAATCCGTCACTTAGAACTCGAAAATGAACACTGATGATGTGGCCAGCATCATCAGGGTTATTTCCCAGCTACTGAAGTGAGTTCAATACTGTACCACTTTTCAAAAGTCATATTCAGACAGATTCTATTTTAAAATTATTTCAAAATACCATCCATAAAGCTTGTAAACAGTTTAAAATCTCCCAGGATCTTAAAATTCTCTTATACTTAAATCAAATCCACTTACAAACACTTCTCCCAGTTTTAGAATTTTAATTCCCATTCTGATTTAATCCAGATTTAATTAATCTGCTTTTATATTATACGAACTCGAATTGGTTATTTATATAACCATTTCAATTATAATCAACCAATACATCATATATATGATAATAATTTCAAGATATACCTTTCTTTTATATCAAAATATATTTTGGGTAAAATTATTTCATTTACCCTCTTTCAAAACATATGTGTCGGTTTATCGTACTTGAGTGTTTAGAAACCCCTATCGATACAATGGATCAAACTGACAGACCAGAATTCACAAACTACTCAACCAATAAATCTTCACAATATAAAACAATTTTTATAAAATTTACAAATACGTTCACTCATATATATATATACACTCAAACTCAATCTAGGGTATTACTAACCCCATCTCTACTGAGTCACGCCATAGAGCCAAGGCAATCACTTAACCTTCAACTTTGATACCACTGTAACGAACTGGGATTTTCGACCCAGAAAATCAACATAAAACCCATGTTAATAATTCATGCATCGAACATCCTAGATCACTAATAGAAAGAAGTTAGAAGGTGAGAATAGATAAAATAGAAAATTTGAATAGAAGAAGAAGAACACAATCAGAGTAAACACGAATCTCACAGCAGAACGAATAAAATATAATACATGACATAACTTTGCAATAAAACAGTGTATATATATACAATAACACTATCAGAGTGCAACACTTACATACAGCGGAAATAACAATAGCTATATAATCCTGAAGCCTCCTGCTTCAAGCTCCTCCACGTATATCTATAAAGACCTGAACTACTTGACTGCCCGTACAAATTTGGGCCCCCAAGAGTTTAGGGAAAACAAAACAAAAATAAACTCAGGGTCAGTCATGGGACTGGTGTAAGTAAACTCAAATCATCGATTTAACTTTTTCAAAATCCTTTTCAAAGGAAAAGATAATCGTAAGACCAATCCACACATAAACACGGATGGTTTTTACCTTACAATAATCCAAACAGTTTTGAAAATCAATACTTCTCTGATATTATAATAATGTCTAATCACAAGTAATTAGAATCTAGCAGAACGCTTGCATCTCACGTTCCACATATATAGTATACAAACAAAACCGCAGGCGCTTATTGGAGATTGGATTCCGACTTTGACAAGGTATGGGACCACCTGCCGATAGTGTATCTCTAGAGGCAAATACACTGGGTTCAACAAGAACATCTTGCAACCCGACCCTTACATGACCGACCACTCATTTCGCTTGAGTGTATCGAATGTATATCACCAACGGTTGGGAGCTACCCACCGTCTTCCCGAAAAGGGACAGCATCGAACATAGATAAACGAATGAAATGGATTTTCTCTAGATAGGTGGTATACACCCTAATGGGAGCGACCCACATAGCCATGCTGCCTGCCCGATTTCTGTCGTTTCCCGGTTGACGAGGCTTGAGGTCATAACGTATCTTTTGAAACACTTGACCACCATTCACTTTGAATGCCACATTGTCATACCCGTCAGATCACAAATTGATTTCTCCAAAAATACCATGGGTATAAACCTATGAGAAACGAATTCCTCCGCCACCAAACGTAAGTACGTTTGAAGAGATCAACTTACGCGATCCGTTAGATATACTCTGTCAGACATTCGTCCATTCACGTTTTTCCTGGGACTGGACAAACCGAAGGCACTATTCTGTAAACAGGATAGCCCTTGCATAACTCCGTCTTCAATTATCTTTATCACATTTGATCGCAACGCTAACGTCGATACAGAGTGGTTTTCAGATAATAAATCTGATCTCGGTCTCTCCGTATTGACGACGGAAAAATGGTCAAAAACTTCGATAGTCGGTGATTTAACTATCAAAGAAAAACAGGTGTGCAGACAACTATATTATTTCCAGATGGAAATTCTATCGACCAATCATCATTCAACATTTTCCCTTTTTAAATTAAGGTATCTCTACTTAGCCATTTTCCTATTTCTATATATTCGCAAGTTCTTATTTTCCAAATTTAGAAAATATACTTTATAAATCATTTGGAATACGTCACCGTATTCCCTTCCATTTCTTATTTCCTATATTGGAAAACATTTCTGATCCTTGTTTGGAAAACATTTCCAAATGTCCTTTACTGGATTTAAATAGATGTTTAATTAAAACATCGTTCTGCCAACCCAACCCATTACGGTCATTAACTCAATTTACTTAACCAACTTTCACTATCGACCTTATCCATTTCCTAGTTAAAACTGAAGTCAATCAAGTTGGGGTATAGTTACCTCTCAGACCTTAACTGAACGACATTTCTAACCTCGAAATAGACAAGGTTCAACCTTTAAATCTTTAAGAAACTTCCTTGCAAAACCCTCGGATTCTACTTACGAATCCACTTCCTTTACAAAATCATTTGATTTAACTATCAATGTTATAAGTCCATGTTTTCGAAATATGCTAAATTAAATATATGTTTATATCTTAATTTTGATAAATAACAAACAACTAATTTATTAACACATTAGTAAAACTTGATTTGAAGCAGAAAGTAAACATTTCTCAATTTAATTCAATATAATCGAATTCCTATGTATAATTCACTCTCGAATAATCACTATCCGATAACTCTCTTTCGAATACACTATATTCAATTCCTCTGTTCGAATAACTAATATTCAATAATACTTTTCTTCGAATAACTATATTCGAAAATCTCTCTTCGAATAAACCATATTCGATAATTCTCTCCTGCGAATAACTATATTCGATTTAACGCACTTCGAATGAGCTATATACTCGATTACTCTTCTCGAGTAAACTATATTCGATAACTCTACTTCGAATAAGTGATATTCGATTAATTCCCTTTTTGACTCTCTCTATTCAATTTACCGATACTCGACTAACTTGAATTTGATTAACTCCATTTGAATACCCCTTATTCGATTTAACTCAAACCGAATAATTCTAATTGATTAATCCTAACTGATTAGCTATGATCGATTAACTCTAACTCGACTTATTTAATTCAACTTGACTAACTCGACTTGGTTACTCCTATCGATTAACTAATATTTGATTTAACATCATTCGCTTGACTCTAGGTCGCAGCGATCACAATGGTTACGCCTGATTCTTTCAGGAAACATCCGACTGCCGTAGGCTATCTGCAGCCCTGCGAATTACGCTAGCAATCGTACAGAATGGCAACTCATCCTGGATAACTATGTTTGGTATCTCTAACCCAAATACGTATATTCGATCAACTCAAATTGAATAACAAATATTCAATTATATTCTAATTCAATTATAAATATTGATTCCCAATCAAATACTAATTATATTGTCAAATCTCTGGTTTTATCAAATATACCATTCCTTAAATGAATTATTTTAAACCACCTGGCTTAGTTGAATTCCAATTACAAATCCTTGCGGATTTTCCTTAATCCTCTTTACATTTTGAATCTCGAAAGGGAATTCATCGTTCCTTTTAAAAGAACTCCAATTTCCCTATTTTCCAAATTCGCTATCGAATTTGCAAATCTCAATTATCCACTGATAATTATATTCTAATTCATTTACAAACTTTGTTTATAAATCTCAGCACTTGTTTTCATTATTAAACAAGTTATTCATTTCTAACCATTCGAAATTCCCTTTCTGTTTAACTTTACTCAAAAACCCACTTTTCTTAATAAATGTGTTTATTCGCAAAACCTTTGCTTAAATCCATTTTTTACACCAAACGTGAAAAATATTCCTTTTATAAATGTTCCTTTGATTTCCTATAAGTATTTTCATTTATAGGTTTCTATACTTACTTCTTATTACTTCTATTAATTAATTTACAAATAACAGTCTCTTAAACTTCTATATGTGTTCATATTTTATAAAGAAGTTCTTTATTAATTGTTCGAATAACCTTCTTTTATAGAATCCATTTTTATTTTATAAAATTCTAGGATCCCATATTCACTTCGTACATTCCTTTATAAAATACTTTGATTTTATAAGAATATTTTCATTTCAATATACATTTTGAAAATTCCTTCTTATATAAAATCCTTTGATTTTATACAAATATTTTATTTCAAATTATATTTTGAAATTTCCCCTTTTCACATCCTAGTTTTTCTTTGGTATTTGGAGTTACCAATAACCACAATCAACACACCAAATCAACAACAGATTTTAATCATCTTACATATCACAATATATGACCAACCGTAAAATAAGTGTTGAGGAACCCAGTTGGGTCCCTCCAACCTGTTTCCCTGCATCCACAGATGTTAGTCAACACAAATATAAAATATTCTGATAAACAGAGTCAATATTTCGATATGATTTATATATATCGTTATCGATAATTTCAGCCAACTGACTAGCAGTTCAACCAAACAACTAACACACAACAAAGCAACCAATAATTTCAATTCTAATAATACTTTATAGAGATATAAATTGATCAGAGTTATTGAGAGTTACTCACATTGGACGGTTGTCGTTAAATAAGGATATTTCGGTCATTGATTTGATTCAGGCGTTTAATTTCACCTTAAATCCAAACGAACTCAAATTCACTTTCGGTCAGTTCCATGGTGTAGCCACCGTCCATACGATCCCAAGGATCTTGTTTTACTAAATTCTGATATCATATGAGAGATTTATGTATTTTTAAAGTTACATGCATTTTAAATAAAATTTTATACTTGATTAAATCCTTGTTGGGCTTTACCTTAATACTAATCTGGCCCACTACTCTTCAAAACCCAATAGTTCCTTCTTCCACCGTGAAAACAACCCACCGAGATGCTCTTAAGTCCTCACGCCATTACTGATCATTCCCTTTACCCATCCTTGATCAATCCTCCACGAAATTTCAAAGCAAGGTTATCATTCTCTTTCTCTTTGCACGCACCCTCCTCTACACTGTATACAATCGGACTCGCAATCGTTCTGCCTCGCGCGACTTCAGGAACCAAAACAGTAGTACAGAGATCGAATCGACAATTTTAATTTTGGAAAAATCCCAAAAATTCAAACCAACCTCTATTCGACCCTATTATCATGAATCCAACACCCAAAATTGCAATCGAATCCTCAAACTCCAAAAATACCTAGCCCTAGCGCTCATGCTGAAATAAAGCCACCGAAAAAGGGCGTCGAACAGGGTGAACTGCTTATCAGTTTGATGTGGATTGAATAAGGATTACAAATGTCTTTGTCTTGAGATTTCTAGCATTTCACTTGATTTGATTATGATTTTTGAAAAGGGGATTTTCACGTTTTTCTTTCCTCTGGTGGCGGCGCAATAAGAGGATGTCTGATTTAGGGTTAGGAAGGGTATGGGTATTATATAGGTAGGTTTTTATATTTTTTGTATTCGATAATTTATTTTATTTTAATCAATCGCTACTAGTATACGCTGTTTAAAAATTCCTGTGATCACCCATGATACCCAAAAATCACGGAAATGGACATGCAGCTGCAGTTTGACATTGAGGACCCAACGAAACTGGTTTCGTCGAATTCCGACTTCGTTTTCTCACACAGCGTATTTTTAAATTCAGAAAATTGACTGTTTTTCACATTAAAATGTCGTACGGCCACACACTGATTTCAAAAATCACGAAAACTGAACATTAGAAATAATTTAATATTGCGGATCCATAAAAATTAGCTTCGTCGAATTCTGAGGTCGTTTGCAAAAGTGGCTATTTTTAAAGCTCAAAATAAACCATTTAAATATATAAATATATTTAAAAACATTTAAATTTAATATTTAAAAATAAATATTATCGTATATATTCGCAGTGGAATACCATACTGCTCCACTGGGATTTTTAACTCGATATTTCAAAATTCCCAGTTATATCGATATTCGATTTATATTGAAAATCCTTTTATAATATAAATAAATCGTTATAATTTATAAAGGAATTCCACAGCGACTTTTCTAAATTTTGTTTTGGACGTAAATCAAAATCTACACGACGAAATCCGGATTTTTCTCTCCCTCTAGAAAAATATACTTCACCAGCTCCGTACGTTTCTTGTTTCACCGAAATCCGAGTTAAAACGAGTTCTGTATATTCAGTTGAAGTTCAAATCGCCAAATAGAGAACTGCCGCGCCATTTCAAGCTCGATTTTAATTATAATATAATTATACATTCAAACTGCCGTTCAAATAATATATTCGTTATTCTAATTCAATTCTAAACTGAATTAAATATCACAGATGATCCAGTTCACACCATATTGTAAATTTTACTATTTTTGACTATTTCAGAAATTAAATATATTATTATTATATTATTTATTTAATTAAATATTCAATATTATTTAATTTTGGTCATTTCATAAAACCAAACCATTATTTAAATAATTAAATAAATTAATTATATCGTTGAAAAATGCGGGTCGTTACAAAACCGATCTAGACCGTTCGAAACGCCTGATTGTTTCGAGAACACGACAAAATGGAACACAGACGGAAGAACATTTCATTGTTAATTACAACAATTCCATCAAAATACAAGAATATACGAAGTATAAATGAATATTACAGTTCATAAAATATCAGAGATTACAATACATTACATAGCAACAGAAAATAATACAATACACAACTAGAAGAGATATACGGATATAAAGCTTTCCAGATATCATTCCAGCTGTAAATCAGGATCCTATGGATATAAATCTGCAAAACCAAAACTACTAGCTGCCCATGTCAAAATAAGGGCACCCAGAGTTTAGGTAAAAACAATAAACACCAGGTCAGTCATGGGACTGGTTTGAGAACTAAAACAGTTAATAATATTTATTTTAAAGTTAGGTAAATCAAGGGACCATGCCGCTAACGCGGAACGGGTTTCCTCCCAAGAATACCAGTGCATAAAACAAACAACGCAATGCTAAATAAAGAAAAATGAAGCTATTATAAGACCCAGGTCATATCACACAATGCAACGCAAGCCGGGGGATAGGGTTTTCCCTTATAATAGCCAAACATGCGTAGTACGTTTAAAACAAATCATTTGATACTATTATAAGTGTATAGTGTACAAAACAACTTCAAATCATAAGTATCAATCATAGACGGCATGGGTACCATATATCATGTCGCCATACTAGTTCTACAATTAAAACCTCAAATGTCACGTATTTGGAAATTGGATTTCCATCTGTGAACTGAGGCAAAAGATAGTCCTCAACCGATTCGAGACGCTCTAATCCGCCCCTCAGGAACAAAACGCATCGTCCCTTGGAGCGACAGGGCCGGTCCACCGATGTGGATTAAAATGCCTGAACAATGCGTTTCCCCGCCCTTTGGGGGCGTAGGTGAGCCAACTAAATGACTCCATCGGTTCGAGAACGACCGATATATCTGAGGCGCCTCGCAACAGCAACAACCACATAAGTCAAACTCGTCAGGGCGTGTAAAACCACTGACGCCACTTCTAACTAGAAAGAAACGCATGTCCTCCCTGAGGTCCTCTCCCGTTTTTTGTTCACCACCGGGGTATGAAACTCGCGAAGTAAACGTTACACAAAGCTACGCCACACAGGCCGTGCTTTGATCATCAACCACAAGACTTTGCTTTTCAACAGAAGCCTTGATCCATTTGCCACTTAGGCATGCCACACAGGCAATTCATTCCATGCGATGGATATCCATCAATATATAACCCCTGAGCTCGTACGTCTCAGAGAAGGGCGTTAAGCAAGAGAATAAATTCTCCACCGCCAAACAGATATATATTTAATAGAAATCAATCACACAGACTGAAATCCAATGTCAGACACACAGTCCATTTACAAGTTCGTTCTAGGTCTGAACGAAACCGGAGGCACCTAGTACCCCGCATATCCATCGATCTCCAAGTACGTCTAGACGATCACCAACTGTTTCCATCTTTTTGGGTGTACATCCCAATCAAGATCGTCAGTAATCACCCAAACGACGTGAAGACCTCCGGTCTTCGACCACCGTCTTCATCTTCGACTTATCGTCGTATCAGTTATTCAGAATGGGATAAACCCGGTCTTTCCGAAAAACTCGCGTATGTAATAAACAAGTGTTACACAAACACAACATACGCCTCATTCCAATTCATCAGTCACTAACCGTAAATTAATCAAGCGAATAATCCCCCAAATATTAACCTCGAAGGCCGAAACCAACATCAGATCAATACCCAGGAAATCACTCTGCTTAGCCAACCTATAGTTATTTTCTAAATTTCACATCCTTAGGGAAAGGTTCCCATTAATTTTATAAAAGATAAATTCTTTCAAATTTATTCTTTAATCTTCCTTTTGAATATCACTTTGAACTAGTCGAGATTAACGAACCCTACCGAAGTAATCATTTGTTTTAATTTCCCAACCCCAACCTATTCATCCCATGAAGTAAAACTGGTTATACTTCATATCTAACACCACGGTGTTATCGGTAAATTCAATTACCATTTCATGTTTAAACCTAATTAAAGATTTAACTATCGCCTGGAGCAAAACTGGTGATACTCCATTCTCGATCATTTCAATCTACTTAAAGATTCATTAAAACTCCACTTAGTTTTAATCTGTGACTGGGTTAAAGAATCAGTGTCAATACCCCAGAAACCATTGAACTAAACTAATCTCTAGTTAGTTTCTGATTTTCTTAACTCCTTTGGGTCTAAGAACATTATTATTGAAGATATCGTTCACGACAACCCAAAATCACATTCCATTAATTATCGGGTTAAAGAACAAGTGTTATTTAAAACACTGTTCACGATAAATCCAAAAATCAATACCAATTCAATTCCAATTAAATATTATTTAACTGGTACACTTCATTAAATCTAAATAAAAGATTTAATCTTTTTCTCAACTGGGCTTAAAAACAGTGTTAATGAAGACACCATTCACGACAAACCCAAATCACATTTGATATTAAATATAAGGCTTTGAATAGAAAATATACCGGCTTATATTCAATATCAAATTCTACGACCAATAGATATCGTATTGGAAATAACGATATTAATATATCTTTCAAATTCCCATAACAATATCTTTATAATCACGAAATCCAACATCGAAATATTCCAAAGACAATTTCAAATCTAATCCATTCCAATTCAATTATTGGAAATTCTGGTTACTTTTAAAACCCTTTTCAAATCCAATTTATTTATTTAAAAATAAATAGAATTATAATTTTAGTTCAAAACTAGTTCATTTCGATAAAAATCTATTTTTATCTTTTCAAATATGGATTTTTTTCATCCCGATTCTTCCCAAATCATTTCTTATGATTTTACACAAATTATTGATATTTTTAATAATTTTATCAAGGCCCGTACAGTCGATTTCCACCAACGGCCATCGAACTGCACTTACAACGACCTTTTCCAAATTTGATTTGGACATAATTCCAAATCCCACCGTTAGATTTCAAATTTCTAATATTCGTTAGAAAGCTCTTTTCGATACGAACCCAACGGTTCTGGTATTAGGAGAATCCGATGGTCGGATCTCCCGTAATATTCATTCGAAGTCAATGGTCGAAATTCGCGAACTACCGCTGTGCGGCACGTTCTATTCAGGCCATTATATATATATAATATATATATTATATATATTTCGTCGATTTCCTTTCAAAACTTATTTTATAAATCGTTTTAAATTCGTTTTCAAAACGATTTGAACTTATATTTCAAATTCGAATCAAAATTGAATCTTCTCCTTATAAATCCGTTTTAAATTCATTTCAAATTGATTTCAATTCAAATCGATTTTTATTTCAATTTCAGTTCGTTTTCAATTCGAATTCCTTTCTATTCAATTTCAATTCGAATTCATTTCTATTCAATTTCAATTCGAATTCATTTCTATTCAGTTTCAGTTCGAATTTCAGTTCTTTTCAAAATATCAGATTTTGAAATCACTTTAGATATTCATTATAAAATGAATAAAATCGATATAAATATCGTTCACGTCAAAATGGCTTCAACACGGCTTCATATATTTCTATTTCCAAATATTCTATTTCAAATATTTCTATTTCAAATATTTCTTTTTCAAATATGGAATGAGGCCCTATTAGTTACCATATAATGTTAATTATATGGATTTTCTACAACACATGTATGCAATAACAACGATGAATAATCAACCATCATCCAAGGTGCATTCTACACTGTATAAGCATCAAATATAAATATTTAACGCTCATAACAGTCTGTTAATCAATCTATCGGCATACAAATAACTATTGGGATTAGTGTATGTCATATATCATCCCAATACCCGTGTGGGGTTTCAAACAATCAAACACAGATTTTATTTGTGCAGTTGGGCGATGTGTAAAATTTATCATCCCAATCAATATCAGTCAAATGTGTGTATATAAACAAATCGTCCGATTTGTTTATTTTTATTTCCTTTCATGTATACGTTAAAAATTCTATTTTTAACTATAAAATATTTTTAACTATATAAATATTTTATTTAATTTCACATCACATCACACAATCAACTACACATCAAAATCAAACAAACAAGCATACAAGCCGTCCATGGTCTGTGGACGACGGGTGTCGGGTGCTACCAAACACCGTCTGCATCCTAGTATATATTTTTAATTAGAAAAATTAAATTAAAGGTGAGAAGTTCTCACCGACTAGCTAATCCAAACGCCACGACTCTTCATATGTAGAAGTCATCGCTGTTCTCGCCTTTTGTCACTTCGCTGCCCGTAGCCACTACATATATAAAAATCACATTTTTACTTCGCTATTCAATATATAAAAATCGAATTTTTACTTTGCTATTCAATATATAAAAAATCGAATTTTACTTTGCTATTCAATATATAAAAATCGAATTTTTACTTGGCTATTCAGTATATAAAAATCGAATTTTTACTTTGCTATTCAATATATAAAAATTGAATTTTTACTTTGCTATTCAATATATAAAAATCGAATTTTTACTTTGCTATTCAATATATAAAAATCGAATTTTTACTTTGCTATTCAATATATAAAAATCGAATTTTTACTTTGCTATTCAATATATAAAAATCGAATTTTTACTTTGCTATTCAATATATAAAAATCGAATTTTTATATCATCGTTATAAAAATCACCTTTCTATTTCAACGTATATATAATAAAAATCAGATTTTTATTTTGCCACATATATAAAGATCAAATTTTTAACATCATACCTATATAAAAATTATATTTTTAACTTTTCTGTATTATAAAAATCATATTTTGAACCTTATAAAAATTCAGTTTTTAACACTATAAAAAATCAGTTTTTTAACTTTGATAAAATATAACAGTTCCTTACTTTGATAAAATATAAAAACTCACGGTTTAATATGCTGCCATTTCTTCTTTGAAAAGCTCGGCCTCTAGCTGAAAATCCATGTTGCCAGTCATCCAAGGGGGATCGGATCCCAATCGCACACCACCCCAGTCCTGGCTCGAAGTTCGAACTCCAGATGTGGCCAGAGAATGGTCTCCAACGCCGTAGCTCTTTGGTGGATCTGAGGTTTGAGGAGGAGTCAAGTGGGGGGGTTCAAATCAGAGGAGAGAGGAGGGCTTGGGAGGGCGCGCGCGATGGTCGGAGGACTGGTGGCCGTCCGGAGTTGGCTCAGGTGGAGGGGGTTTAGGGCTCGAATGGGCTAAGGTTCGGATGGAAGAGGGGGGGCTTCATCAACGAGGAGGCAGCGGCGGCGACCATCTGAGGGGGTGGCGGGGTCGATGGCTGTGGCGCGGAGGCGAGTCCTGTGGTGAAGCGACGGGGAGCACACGCGATTTCCTTTTTCCCTTTTTTTGGTTCAATTTATCTGATGAGTGAGAGGTGGGAACGAAATAAAAAGGAGGGGGGCCTTATATTTTAATATTATTATTTTTAAAACCCTAAGTGTTGACTTTTCATTCAATCTCCAATCGGAGCCCAACGACTGTCGTCCCTAGCGTATTACCCCCATTTCGAACACAATGGGATAGGTATCGTAGGCCGATTCGATCATTACGATCAGTTTCCGTTGGTTTTAAAACATAAATCAGTATATATTCAATTTGAATGCACATTTCAATTTACCGAGGTCACATACGAACTCTAAAAATTCCATAAAAAATATTCCTAGCTTCGTATTGACGATAAGGTCCTAACAAAACTAATTTCGTCAAATTCTGAGACCATTTGAAAAATAGCCATTTTCTGGTCGATCCGATTTAATTGAAACTGTCAAAACACGTTTAACTTCGCCACGCTCACATATTGGTTCAGAAAATTACGAATTTTGAAACCTAGCAATAATTTGACATCGCGGATCCAACAAAAGTGGTTTCGTCGAAATCCGAGTTTGTTTGCAAAATGGCTATTTCTAAGGGCCTTTATATATATTAAAAAATATATATATTCCACAGCGACTTTTCTGAATTTTAAACTGGACATATCTTTCAACTTCTAAAGTGAAATATCAGTTTCTTGTCTTCGTTAGAAAGATATGATTAAACAGATTTAAATATTTTTGGTTTCGCCAAAATCTGGTTTATTTTGCACCCGGTACGTTCATTTGAAATTTAAAATCGAATTATCGAACTACCGCGCCATTTTCAATTCCTTTATATATATATAAATAAATATTTATATTCTAATGACGATCCATATAAAATATACATTCAAATTCTATTAAAAATAAATTTCTCGTCGTTATTATTTAAAATAATTCATTCTAAATAATCAAAATTCGCTAAAATTGCCAAAATAAAAAATTTAAATTGGCCCTGATTTTCGGGTTGTTACAATATCTTTCTAACGAATCTGAAAAATCGAAGTTTCATAGTGGGAAGCAAAAGTTATGGCCAAATGAATTTTCAGAATGGTCGTTATAGAATATTTATAGCCCGTGAAAATGGCCATTTTGCAAACGACCTCGGAATTCGACGAAACCACATTTGTTGGATCCATGATGTTAAACTATTACTAGGTTTCAAATTTCATAATTTTTGAAGCTAGTATGTGAGCGTGGCAAAGGAAAATGTGTTTGCTCGATTTCTATTAAATTGGATCGAATAGAAAATGACCATTTTGCAAACGGTCTCAGAATTCGACGAAACTAGTTTTGTTGGGACCATATCGTCAAAACATAGCTAGATTTATTTTTCTGGAATTTTTCGAATCAGTTTGCGACCCTGGCATATTGAAAAGTACGTTCAAATCGAATATTGAATGTTTTATATTTTAATTTGAGGAAAAAATGACTCAAACAGTCGAATGGGCCTTCGAAACATACCCCATTGTGTTTGGAATGGGGGTATTTAGCTTGGGACGACAGTCGTTGGGTTTGGATTGGAGGTCGTGTTAGAAACCCCTCTTTTAAAAGCTCCCGGCCAATCAGAATTTCATAAAAATAAAGGGAAATTCTCTCTCTTCCCCCGATAAACGACGGAAAACAGCTCGAAACTTCCCGAGCTTTTTGACGCCACTACGTCGATCTTCAGCCTCGCCTCTAGTTGGGTTTTTTGTTTGCCTCCCTCCCCTCTTCAAATCCATACCACCTTCGCCCCTCCTTGCTTCGTGTACATCGAGATCCAGGGCCAGGAAGTCGTGCCGCCTCGCGTCCAAATCCTCCACCACCGTGCGTTCAAGTTCAGCAAGGTGGGGATCGCCAGGAAGCTCTCTCAGAGCTCTACGCCGTGGTGAAACCTGATCGCTCCCTCGTGTGACGGATTGAAGGTTATTTGCAAACATAGTTTTGAAGATTTAAAAGGAGGTAACGGCCTATTTTTAATAAACTATATTATAGCACTTTAAAGCGCTACGGTTTTTGATTTCACTGTAAAAATCATATCTTTTTCGTTTGTTGACGAAATTCAGTGAAACAAGAGACAGTGGACTCGTGTGGACGTCTTCTACATTCTAGAAGAGACCGCATATTTTTCTGAGCCTTTTGCTATTTTTGGTGGAGTGGAACCCAATGTGAGATTTCTAAATTATAAACGATATGGAAAACAATGATGTATAAATTATACAGTCGATGTATGAGTTATATAAGCGTTGTACACCACATGTATAAGTGTTGTATAAGTCGTACGTTTGATGTATAAGTTATATATGTGTTGTAAAAATTATATATGTGTTGAAATAGGAGTGAAATGCTTATATATATACACACACGCCCCTCGTCCACAAACCATGGACGATATTTATTGGTTGTGATTGGCGTGAAAATTGGTTGATAGCGAATGGTTGATTAAAATTGTTTGTTGTTGAAATTAATTGATTGTGGTTGAAAAATACCCGTTTGTGGTTGAGAATTATTTGGTTGAAACCACATAGGATTAGTTTGTGGAAATGAAAAAAAAAATATACATGCCGCCTGCGTGCGAACTAGATGCATGAAATCCCCATTGTCAAAAGCTGCAAGGCTTTAAGGTAGAGCGAGGAGCCATACCAGGGACGACCCCGGTTTTAACTACCCTGCCGTTATGCTGGCGAAATTTTGAATAATATTCATGTGTTAGAATTATTTTCATGTGTTGAAACTATATTCATGTGTTGAATAGAAATTCATTCGTTGAATAGAAATTCATGTGTTGAATGGTATTCGTGTTTTGAAGTAAATTGTTTTATAATAAAAATCATATTTTTACCATCTATATGAACTATATAAAATAGTAGTGTTTTGAAATAAATTGTTTTATAATAAAAATCCTATTTTTATCATCTATACGAACTATATAAAATAGTAGTATTTTGAAATAAATTGTTTTATAATAAAAATCCTATTTTTATCACCTATATGAACTATATAAAATAATCGTGTTTTGAAATGAATTGTTTTACAATAAAAATCACATTTTTACTATATACATGAATAGTTAAAAATAGCGAATTGTTGAAATAATTGTCGATTGGATAAAAATATCATTTTTTTCAAATGTATGAAAAGAATATAGCTTTGAAATCGAAGAATCGATATATATATATATATAATTGAAATATATCGAATAACGAAGCCGCAGTTCGTGTTTTGAAACCGTGATTTCAAACGATTAGTGCGGGAGATCCGACCATCGGATTTTCCCGAAACCGAAACCGTTGGGTTCGCTTTGGAAATATCTTTCCTACGACACCAACTTTGTGAAGATCCAACGGTTGGATTGTTTGGAATGTTTAATTCAAATCTGAAGAAAAACAGCGCCAGAATCGATTATATTTATATATATATATATACATATAAATATAATTATATTAAATCGAATAACGATGCTGTAGTTCGTATTTTTAAATCGAAACTTCAAACGAGTGTATCGGGAGATCCAACCGTCGGATTTTCCCAAAACTGGAACCGTTGGATTTGTTTTGAAAAGATCTTTCTAATGATGTAAAATTTGTGAAGATCCAATGGTTAGATTTTCAGATATGTGTAAATCAAATCTGAAGAAAAACAGCGCCACAACCGCGTTATGGCCCAAAGCGCCGTTTGAATGAATTGGCTATAAATAAATAAATAAAATAGCGATAAATCGTTATAGAATATTATAAACTATATGGAATGTGAAATTTAGAAATTAACTGAAGGTTAACTGAGTCGAATGGTTTCCTGGGTTTTGATCTGATGTTGGTTTCAGCCTTCGGGGTTAATATTTGGGAAATCGTTCTCTTACTGTTTGACGGTTAGTGACTAACGAATTGGAATGATGCGTATGTTGTGTTTGTGTAGCACAAGTTATTTATATATGTGAATTGCTCAGAAAGACCAGGTTTATCCCATTCTGAATCGACGATAAGAAATCGAAGATGAAGACGGTGGTCGAAGACCAGAGATCTTCACCTCGTTTGGATGATAACTGACGTCCTGATTGGGAGGCATCCTGAAATATGGATAATGAGTGGTGATCGTCCAGACGTACGTGGAGATCGATGGGTATGCGAGGTATATAGTGCCTCCGGTTTCGTTCAGACCCAGAACGGACTTGCAAATGGACTGTGTGTCTGACATTGGAATTCATTCTGTGTGATTGATAGCCATCAGTTGCATGGCGTGAATTGCCTATGTGCCATGCTAAGATGCAAAGATCAGGGCTTCTGTTGAAAAGCAAAGTCTTGTGGTGATCATCAAAGCACCGCCTATATGGCATAGCTTTGTGTATAACGTGAATTCGTGAACCTCACATCCCGGTATGAACCAGAAATGGGAGAGGACCTCAGGGAGGGCATGTGTTTCTTCCTAGCTAGAGGTGGTGTCGGTGCTTGAACTGACTGACATTTATATTATTTTCACCTATGTGGTTGTTGCTGTTGCGAGGCGCCTCGGATATATCGGTCGATTTGGGACTGATGGAGTCATTTGTTGGCTCACTTACGCCCCAAAGGGCGGGGAAATGCAGTGTTCAGAAATTTTAATCCACATCGGTGGACCGGCCCTGTCGCTCCAAGGGTCACTCGAGCTCTGATCCTGAGGCTCGGGCGAGGCAGTCTCGAATTCGGTTAGGACTATCTTTTGTCTTGGTTCATGATGGAAATCCAATTTCCAAATACGTCACTGTGCGGTTTTGATTATATACCTATATATGGCAACATGGTGGTATGGGGCATTAATGTCGCCTATGATTGATACTTAAGATTCGAAGTTGTTTTTGAAACATATAAGCACTAGTAATAATATCAAATTCTTTTGTTTTATTCGTATCATGCATATTTTGGCCATTATACGGTAAAAACTCTATCCTCCGGTTTGCGTTGCATAGTGTGATGGGAACTGAGTCTTTTAATGGTTTCATTTTTTATAAAAAGCATTGCGATGTTTAAAAGGTTTACTTGTTTTAAAGCACTGGAAATCCAATAGAGAAAATCCGTTCCGCTAAAGTGGCGTGGTCCTGTGATTAGCCAATTGTATAGTGTGTTAAGTAGATTTCTCATACCAGTCCCATGACTGACTCGTAGTTTGTTTCACTTGCAAACTCGGGTGCCCCTTTTTCTACATGGGCAGCCTTGTATTCAGGTTTTATTTGGCTCTTTCTGGATAGCTGGAGCTGAAGATGGATTCTATCATTTATCTCTTTTTATGTTGTTCATCTCCTATTGTACATATTATGTTTGTTTTCCGCTGTAGACATTTATGTATAGCTGAATTGTATTTGTACTAAGTATGATCCTGTATACTGTGTAACTCTGATGATTATGTTTATTAAGTGTAATATTCGTACATTATTCTGGTGTATTTATTTAATTTTGTTCTGTTATTTCTGTTTATGTGTTATATTCCAAAGATTACCCTTGCCACCGTGGATACGGGGTTTGGGGTCGTCACATCGTGGTATCGGAGCTTTGGTTAAGCTTAGTGCTGGAATATAACATATTAACGAACTCGTCAAAAAAAGAACCAGTAGAGTTCTAGGAAGAGTAACTCATTACAGATAGGATCAACAATATCCTAGTATGAGTATAGTAGAATGACTCTAAAGGAGAAAGAAGAACTAGACAATCAAACTCGACATCTTGTAGGAAGGGTCTGATCAGGGCTAGTTTCTCTGATTGGGGAGTAGCAGTGGTTTTTGTCCTAAAGTCTGACGGTACTCTGCGGCTATGTGTGGATTATCATGACTTGAATAAGCAGACAATAAAGAATAAATATCCATTGCCGCGAATCGATGATTTATTGGATCGTCTGAATGGAGCACAAGTATTTTCAAGGATGGACCTAGCTACAGGCTTCCATCAGCTTCGTATTGCCGAAGAGTGTGTTACTATGACAGCATTCAGAGGTCCAGACTTATTCTATAAATGGTTAGTAATGTCGTTCGGCCTGTGTAACGCTCCAGCTTACTTTGTCGATTTAATGAATCGAGTGTTCAGAGGAGTCTTGAATAAGTTTGTTCTGGTCTTTATTGATGATATTCTAATCTTCTCTAAGTCAAAGGCCGAACATGAAAAACATTTAGAGCAAGTTCTAGAAATTTTGAGAAAGAATGTATTGAAAGCTAAACTGTCCAAATGTATATTCTGGCAAGATGAAGTGAAGTTTCTTGGCCACGTCGTATCGAAAGAAAGAATTGCTGTGAATCCAAGTAAAATCACATCTATTCAAAGCTGGAAATAGCCTAGTACTCCCACAGAAGTCCGAAGTTTTCTTGGATTGGCTAGTTATTACCGGAAGTTCGTTAAAGGCTTTTCAAAGATATCTGGTCACTTAACAAAGCTTACAAAGAAGCACTCAAAATTCAAATGGACTCCAGAATGTGAGGAGGCTTTTGAGGAACTAAAGTTAAGATTAACAACTACTCCAGTGTTAACGATAATCGACGGTAATCAGGATTTGAAAGTCTGGATGGATGCCTCTAGAGAAGGCCTTGGCGCAGTATTAATGCAAAGAGGCCAAGTTGTTGCTTATGCTAGCTGCCAGCTGAAACCGCATGAAAAGAACTACATCACTCATGATCTTGAGTTGTTAGCTATAGTATTTGCTTTGAAAATCTGGAGACACTATCTTTTGGGTGAGAAATTCGAGCTGTTTATAGATCACCAGTCGTTAAAGTATCTGTTCACCCAGAAAGACTTGAATCTGAGGCAGCAACGTTGGCTAGAGTTCCTTGCAGCATACGATTTTGAGATTCTATATACTCTAGGGAAAGCCAATGTCGTGGCCGATGCGTTAAGCCAAAAGAATGTAATGATCGCCAGCTTTATTATTAGGACTTCCTTGATTGACAAAATATCTATTCTTCAGAAGGATGGTAACTTTATTAAGGATATGATCAAAAGGATTCAGAGAGGCGAACCCTCGTGTTTTCAAATAGATATCGATGGGATCCTGAGATTGAAAGGAAGGATTTGTGTTCTTGAGATCCCAGAGCTAAAAAGGGAAGTGTTAGACGAGTGTCACAAGTACAAGATGAGTATTCATCCCGGTGTGACCAAAATGTATAACGATCTCAAGCGAACATTCTGGTGGAAGGCTATGAAAAGAGACATTTCAATATATGTTAGCTGATGCCCTACTTGCCAACTAGTCAAAAGTGACCAACAGAAACTGGCTGGATTGTTGCAACCGCTGGACGTTCCAGGTTGGAAGTGGGAACATATTTCCATGGACTTCATAGATGGTTTGCCCAGAACCAAAAAAGGAAATGACAGTATTTGGGTGATCGTAGATCGCTTCACGAAGACCGCCCATTTCATACCTGTCAGATCAAACAGAACTGCTCAGAGTCTGGCGCAGATATATGTCAAGGAAATTGTTAGACTACATGGAGTGCCTGTAACACCCCACATCCATTAAGGTCACTCGCAAAGGGAATGCCTTAACTTCAATGGAGCATTATGGGTACTGGAACAGAAATATTACAAGACATACATATATAAAACAGCGGAAAGTAAAGTGGAAGTACTTAAAATCATTTATTAAATATAAATGTTTACAATAAAAGGCCATCAACTTCCAATACCCAATTACATAGTTAAAATATCTGTCTTGCTCAAAAACAAACAAGCATAAAAACAAACTTTAGTATTCCCCAATAAATCAAAGCAAGCCATAGGCAAGAAAAATCCAAGCCTTGCATGAAAGAGCCTTGGAACTTGATATGGTTCGAGCTAAGCTGTATTCACACCCTGCGAACCTGTGGGGAGGAGGGGGAGGGGGGAAACGGAAGAAAAAGAGGCGAAACAAAACGGGTCAGTCATAAAGACTGAGTAAGTCCTAGTGACTTTCAGCATAAAGATAGTTAAGGATAATGTGGCATGAGTAAACTGAAAGTAAGCATGATGACAAGATAAGCAATAGGCAAGATAACTAAGGTTATCATGATGTGATTTTTGTCAAGTAACATCGCAAGGTTCCTATTCAAGATAAACTAAGTATAATTTCGTAAGATCCCTATCAAACATAACAAGATTCCTCTGCTTCGCCATTAAAATATTTCTATGAGATCTACTTGCTCTGCACCACCTAACTAGCATCCTCACAAGTGTCTTACAAGGAATGATCCGTATTCTTACTAGTACTCCCACTAGTGTGCTATGTAACAAGGATCCTTACCCCCTACTAGTGTCCCAACTAGTAGCCCGTGTTATATAATAAGGTGATCCCACCCACTACTTAGAAATCATAATACTAGTCTTATGTACCCCTAGCTGACTACATAGGTGTCGCCTGCCCCTATCTCCACTAGGTGTACCCACCAACCCCCATGCGATCGGCTCCCTAACTCGTAGATACCCGTGCTGGCCCCACAGTGGGGTGTATCACTCCCCTAAAGTGGCAACCCGATACAACTTGAGGATGCATGGCTTATACCTACACGGTGCAACAACGTCTTACCTACCAGCCCGGGTCCACACACGCATATGAAACCCGTTGGACTTGCATTGCCACCGCTAACCCGTTTTGACCTCTTACAATCAAACCCAGTATGCATGTCCCGTCATCGACATGGGTCGAGCTCACAAAGATACGTAATGGGCTACTGGTCTGAAAAGGGTCCGCTTTCCTCGACACAAGCTTCCCTCCTATGCTTGGTCCCCTCTAGTAATTCTTACTTAACCCCTTCTTATTCATGTCCACTTACATGTTTAATATTTTGGTAAGTATACACCAGTTATGCCTCACATGTTACCCATGTCCTCCACTTAACCCCTACATCATCCTCATGTCTTAATACATGCTTTATCTTGGTTAAGTGCTTATAGGTTATATTTTATATGTCATTCATATTACCCCCAACGTCTGGGTTTAACCAAGCGCCTTGGCTTTGTCTGCCATTAGACCCTATGTCTATCCATTAACTATGCGCTTGTGCTACCTCATCAGTCTTATCATTTAACTTGGTTATTTCCATTTATACCAACCTTCGACTTGCTTATTAATTCAATTCTTAACTTGAACTATACTAAGTCCATTAATAAGCCCGCAACATGTTATTCCTATGATTCATACATTAACCCCTGTTATGGTACAATAACATGCTCTTATTCAATCTTTACAACCAAGTACCCCTTAACTTACAAACACACTGGAGAGAGAGAATAATTCCCTAAATACCAACCCGGAAGACCGGAATCAACATCAGATTGATACTCAGAGGATTATCCAACCTAACCAATGTTTTGTTCCTTTTTATAATATAGCTTATGTCGCCTTCTATTGTAAATTCATTCTTGTCTTTACATATTGCTTAATCTACAATGAAGCACATCTTTCCTTATTACATAAGTTATCTCATCTTGTCTATTGTTCCGCCTAACTTACTTTATTCCATAAGTTATCATTCCCACTTAGGCATTAATTAAGATTTACTTAACTCAACCATTCATGTCATAACCGTTAAGTGTCATTAGCCTGCTCATATTACTTAACCCACCCATTCATACCATATTGGTTAAGTGTCATTAGCCTAATCATATTACTTAACCCACCCACTCATACCATATTGGTTAAGTGTCATTAGCCTAATCATATTACTTAACCCACCCATTCATACCATATTGGTTAAGTGTCATTAGCCTAATCATATTACTTAACCCACCCATTCATACCATATTGGTTAAGTGTTCTTAGTTTACTTAACCCTATCCATTGGTCTAATTACCATGTTATGTTGGTTAAGTATTACTATTCGTATTTCCACATGTCACCCACATGTTACCCACATGTCACCCACTTAACCCCCATGTCCCACCACATGTTTATCTGGTTAAGTATTTCTTAATTTATTAAGGCCGTAACCCTATAAAGACCTCTCACATTAGACTGACATTTATGGCAGCTGGATTTCCCGGGCGGGTCCGGGCAGTCTTACACCATAAAAGAGTCTAACCTCGTGTCTTTACAACTGTTACGCTTTTAATTTGGGCCTAGGACCTCTCACATTGGGATACCATTTGTGACTACTGGATTCGCCGGGCGGGTCCGGGCAGTTTTACGTCACAAATGAGTCCAACCTCATGTGTAACACCCCACATCCGTTAAGGTCACTCACAAAGGGAATGCCTTAACTTCAATGGAGCATTATGGGTACTGGAACAGAAATATTACACGATAGACATATATGAAATAGTGGAAAGTAAAGTGGAAGTACTTCAAACCATTTATTAAATATAAGTGTTTGCAAGAAAAGCCCATCAACTTCCAATACCCAATTACATAGTTAAAATATCTGTCTTGCTCAAAAACAAAGAAGCATAAAAACAAACTGTAGTATTCCCCAATAAAGCAAAGCAAGCCATAGCCAAGAGAAACCCAATAGGTAATATTCCCATACATTTCCCCGTATTCAATCGTACGCAAAATCGTGGTTTAGGCCTAGATCCAAAATTGATCTAGGTTCATCAAAAGAAAATAAATAGGGGAAAGGTAGAATTTTGCAATAAAACAAGATCAGAGAGAAAACAACATAAATCATCATGATAGACATAAAGATTAGATCTTGATAATAATATCAACATGAATCCAAGAAATTGATTTACCACGGACCGAATAGAGCATGAACTAGACATAAGAATAGAGATGAACAAGTCTCAAAACTCAAGGTTCAAAGGTAAAAAGAAATAGATCTGAATTGATAAACATGCTTACATCCAATTACACTTTATTCCATAGCCATATTATAATTAAGCATTTTAATCTGAGAAGTAACTAGAACTTACATAGCATGGCTAGCGAATTTAAGAACTGAAATCGATGTAGAAACGTTGTAGCGTTGTTGATTCATCTCCTTGAATCGTTGTAGAAGTCTTCATCTTTGCATTGGATTGCGTATGAGAGCTTAAGAAGAAGATTAGAGACGGCGGCAATGACCAAGAGGGATTTCGGCAGCATAACGGTGTAAGAATGATTTGTGTGAGTTAGGCTAGGTCTTAGGTTGTTTTTATAGGTGTAGCAACTCATTTCAGCCATCGGATTAACCCTAAAACTGATCCGGACCATCAAAACTCATCCCGGGCCTCAAAAATGGGTTTTGAGCCACACCAGGCCAACCAGGTCGACCTATACAAGGGGGGAGGTCAACACTACAGTCGACATGGGAGGGGGGGCAGGTCGACTATGCAGTCGACACTACAGTCGACCTGGGGTCAGTCTGCCTGAAAGTCTGCTGAATCTTGTTTTGGCCATGTCTTGGTCATACAGACTCCGATTTTCGAAAACTTAGACTCTATTTCATGTATAATTTCAAGAGGAACGCAATAGTGATGTCCATTTTACCTAATTCCTGATTCTTAAATTAATTATCCTTATTTTACTATCTTTTCCGTTACACACACCGTTATCGAACTAATTTTTCTTCTCCTCCATGTATTAATTAATTCTTCTTATGCATCACCATTATTTACCTATCTAAGAATATTTTCACATATTTTATTTAATTTTTAATTATATTGAAAAAAAATGCGGGGTGTTACATTCTCCCCTCCTTAAAGGATTTCGTCCTCGAAATCTTCAAGTTAAGAAGAATGTGTCCTACCATCCAATCATCCATCTACTCAATCATCAATCACAGGCATTCATTGTCCTTAAAAGGTTTCTAATGCTGTATGAACATATGCAAGAAGTGTGTGTATATGTTCCTTGTCTAATGCAAATGATCAGGCCTGATTGATCTTTTAGATGCAAAATATGTTTAGTGCCATGAGTCCAACATGTATGCAAAAAGTCCTAGTCACATAAACATTATATGTGTGCACAAACATCCATCCATATGCAACATCCACATGATAACACATTCAATTCCTTCCATAAACAAGTGTAAACACTCATGCATACGAAATGTGAAAGGTGACTGAGCCGATCTAGTGCCTAATGTGTGTAAATGCATCCACGAGCAACCACTTGCAACCACTTGCAACCATCAATCATAACACGTCTCAAACACATGTTTACACCCAATTGTTCCTATCTAAAGATATGGTCGAATGATAGAAGCAAGTAAAAACTTTGTGCCCGTTAGGCAACGTCAAAACTGGAAATCTACGCCACATATATATTGATTAGGAGAAGAACTCCCATATGCATCAGCCCCGAAGACCGAAATCAACATCAGACCGACACCCAAAGAATTACTCAACCCAACCAATATATATGTTTCTTAGGAAACTAAGCATGAGGGACCCCTTTTTAGGTCACAAGAAATTTCCTTCCTAAAACTAAACCATATCCTATAAAACCCAAAAGGTTTAATTAACCCAACGGACACCCTCATGCCCCCAACATGTATTACTAACAGATGAGTCATACTACCTATGGGGTTTGCAACAGAAATTGGATTGAGAATAGGATCGAGAGGATATACACAAAAGATAACAGGCGAGTAAGCTCTACAGGAAAAGAGGGATCAAGGATATACTCTTAAAAAAGAGATATGATGCACGAATATAGTCTTCAATCTTCTAAGCCACATTCCCTTGAGCTTAACTCCATTGTGCTTTGACCATCTTTAACTTCACAATTTCATAGCTTCTTAATTCTTGTTTCAAAATATGAGTTGGAACTCATTTCACTATTGCATCTCGTTCCACTTTCACTTATTCTCCTTTTAGTATACTCGGCTTACACATAACAGCGTACTCATGGTTTCACACAAGTTCTCCAAAATTCACTAGTAAATCTTGGATCTCGTTCACTTACTAGAAAGTATTCCACATAGATAAATTATCTCTTGAAAATAAACAAATGTCAACCATGTTGCCCAATGTACTTACTTAGGTGACTCTCTATAACTCATTCATAAGCGAAATGACCCATCCGCCTTAGTGGCGAACACTACTCGAGCGGATCAACTAACGTATCAAGAGATTCTAGGTAACTAATCCTAATAGAACCCTAAAGGTTACACGCGACTTCGAGGGTATTATCGAGGCAAGTCAAAAGTCTAACTACCCTCCTTTCGAAACCAAGAATGGCACCCTTATTGGATAACCACTTCATCCCTAGAATCAACCCATAGCTCACAAAAACATGAGCATTCCTTCTAAACTCAACACTTAGCATAGACATTCTCAAATCCTAACAAGTCATGAATAAATGAGCCGATTCCCCAACAGGATTTGAGACAAAAATGGGATCCTCTACTACGCTAGTACTAAGGTGCAGAGACTCAACTATCGAAGAAGAATTAAAAGGATGCGATGTACAAAAACAAAGTTCTAGTGGGATGATAGAAAGAAAAGCTGAACCTTTAACAGAAATGTTACCACCTCCCTTAGGTATGCTAGTAGTGAGAACATACAATTTCCTTCTCGATGATCTTGTCATTTGCCCTTGTCCTTGTCCTACAATACTTAACTACACGTCCCTTCTCACCAAACTAAAGATACTCTCTCTTGTCATGGGTTTTACTATGCTTTCACTTTGGCCTCTTTCCTTTCACCTTTTTCCTCTTTCTTACTATCCTTGTATAACTTGTTGACAAGTCTCTCGAAAGCTACATCCAACGCACGACAACTCTACACAGCTTGAAATAAGATTAGACGCAGATGGAACTACTGCAGCTACATATGGAGGTTGGGCACTTCTTTGCTCTCTGACATATGTCAGATGCCTACGAAACTATGGTGAAAAAAGAGAGAAGAGATTTCAAGAGAGAATCAAAAGATAGTGCATATGGCTTTGGGGAATATGCCTTTTTATCAAAACAAGGTTTTCTTGAAAATTTGCTTCTTTGTAAACGTTTTGAAAACTAGTTTCAGAAGGTTTTTGAAAACTTTTGCCCAGTCTGCTAACCTTCTGCCCTGATACCAAATGTAACACCACACATCCGTTAAGGTCACTCACAAAGGGAATGCCTTAACTTCAATGGAGCATCATGGGTACTGGAACAGAAATATTACAAGACAGACATATATAAAACAGCGGAAAGTAAAGTGGAAGTACTTCAAACCATTTATTAAATATAAGTGTTTACAAGAAAAGCCCATCAACTCCCTTACCCAATTACATAGTTAAAATATCTGTCTTGCTCAAAAACAAAGAAGCATAAAAACAAACTGTAGTATTCCCCAATAAAGCAAAGCAAGCCATAGCCAAGAGAAATCCAATAGGAAATATTCCCATACTTTTCCCCGTATTCAATCGTACGCAAAATCGTGGTTTAGGCCTAGATCCAAAATTGATCTAGGTTCATCAAAAGAAAATAAATAGGGGAAAGGTAGAATTTTGCAATAAAACAAGATCAGAGAGAAAACAACATAAATCATCATGATAGACATAAAGATTAGATCTTGATAATAATATCAACATGAATCCAAGAAATTGATTTACCACGGACCGAATAGAGCATGAACTAGACATAAGAATAGAGATGAACAAGTCTCAAAACTCAAGGTTCAAAGGTAAAAAGAAATAGATCTGAATTGATAAACATGCTTACATCCAATTACACTTTATTCCATAGCCATATTATAATTAAGCATTTTAATCTGAGAAGTAACTAGAACTTACATAGCATGGCTAGGGAATTAAGAAATGAAATCGATGTAGAAACGTTGTAGAGTTATTGATTCAATTCTATATTATGCCTTCGATTCTACCAAACACACATATATCTAACTAGGTAATACCTCGGTATTTCCCCCGTATCCAGTCGCACATAAATCGCAGTTTAGGCCTAGGTCCGAAATTGACCTAGGTTCATCAAAGGAAAATAAATAGGGGGAGGTAGAAGTTGCAATGAAACAAGACCAGGGAGAAAACAACTTAAATCGTCATGATAGGCATAAAGATTAGATCTTGATAATAATATCAACATGAATCCAAGAAACTGATTTACAACAACTGAATAGAGCATGAACTAGACATAAGAATGGAGATGAACAAGTCTCAAAACTCAAGGTTCAAAGGTAAACAGGAATAGATCTGAATTGATAAACATGCTTATATCCAATTACACTTTATTCCATAGCCATATTAAAATTAAGTATTTTAATCTAAAAAGTAACTAGAACTTACATAGCATGGCTAGGGAATAAAGAAATGAAATCGATGTAGAAACGTTGTAGAGTTATTGATTCATCTCCTTGAATTGTTGTAGAAGTCTTCATCTTTGCATTGGATTGCATATGAAAGCTTAAGAAGAAGATTAGAGAAGGCAGCCATGACCAAGAGGGATTTTAGCAGTATAACGGTGGCTAGACATGTTGTAGTGAATTAGGGTTTAGGCATCAGGGGGTTTATATAGGGTTAGGTAGACGAATCTGGACCATAACCCACAGGTCCCATCGAAACCTGGCTCTGATACCAAATATAACACCCCACATCCATTAAGGTCACTCACAAAGGGAATGCCTTAACTTCAATGGAGCATTATGGGTAATGGAACAGAAATATTACAAGACAGACATATATAAAATAGCGGAAATTAAAGTGGAAGTACTTAAAATCATTTGTTAAATATAAATGTTTACAATAAAAGCCCATCAACTTCTAATACCCGATTACATAGTTAAAATATCTGTCTTGCTCAAAAACAAAGAAGCATAAAAACAAACTGTAGTATTCCCCAATAAAGCAAAGCAAGCCATATGCAAGAAAAATCCAAGCCTTGCATGAAAGATCCTTGGAGCTTGATAAGGTCCGAGCTAAGCTGTATTCCCCCCTGCGAACCTGGGGGGGGGGGGGGGGGGACGGAAGAAAAAGAGGCGAAACAGAACGGGTCAGTCATAAAGACTGAGTAAGTCCTAGTGACTTTCAGCATAAAGATAGTTAAGGATAATATGGCATGAGTAAACTGAAAGTAAACATAAGCATGATGAAAAGATAAGCAACAGGCAAGATAACTAAGGATAACATGATGTGATATTTGTCAAGTAACATCGCAAGGTTCCTATTCAAGATAAACTAAGTATAATTTCGTAATATTCCTATCAAACATAACAAGATTCCTCTGCTTCACCATTAAAATATTTCTATGAGATCTACTTGCTCTGCACCACCTAACTAGCATCCACACAAGTGTCTAACAAGGAATGATCCGTATTCTTACTAGTACTCCCACTAGTGTCCTATGTAACAAGGATCCTTACCCCTACTAGTGTCCCAACTAGTAGCCCATGTTATATAATAAGGTGATCCTACCCACTACTTAGAAATCATAATACTAGTCTTATGTACCCCTAGCTGACTACATAGGTGCCGCCTGCCCCTATCTCCACTAGGTGTACCCACCAACCCCCAAGCGATCAGCTCTCTAATAAATAAATACCCTGTGTCGGCCTCACAGTAGGGTGTATCACTCCCTAAAGTGACAACCAATTGGCACATACCTATTTACAGATGTCACGGCGTCTTACATCCTCAGAGGCAGACCGGGATCCATGCACGCACATGACCCGGTTGGAACGCACCATAAACACCCCTCGCCATTATCAGAATGAACCGCTTATAATTAGTTCTGTAAGCGTGCCCGGACCCTACCTACTGTTGGGTCAAAGTTTTGATACCAGAAAGGGGTTACTGACTAATATGGGTCCCAAACAACAGATGACACAAGTAAATTCCCTCCTAACCTTGTGTCCCCAGACTAACAGATTTCAGATTAACCTGTTTACAAGGATCAGATTTACTAGTTCACAGATCAGACAATCAATTTAACAGGCTTTTCAGACTAACGGATCAAGTGTGCGGATTAACAGGTTACAGATCAGACCTACAGGTTAACAGACCTACAAATTGTCTAATTTTGTATTGGGCCTACAGATTCATGAAACGGGTTTGTTAAATTCATTAGTCCAGTTGGTTTAACCCTATCCACCCAACACATTTTAGACATCTTATTTATCTTAGAATTGCATTAATTAATGCCCAGACCTCTCACATTAGACTGACAGTTTGCGGCTACTGGTTAGGCCGGTTGGTTCCGGGCAGGTTTCTGCCACAAACTGAGTCTAACCTCGGGTTTCAAGCACGTTATGACTAACTTCTCACATTAGAACCTATTGTTTGCGGCCACTGGATGTGTCGGGCAGTTCCGGGCTGGATTACGCCGCAAACTCATTCTAACCTCGAGTTAGCCATGTTTATCTTTGCGGCCAATTAATTAATAATTTACCATTTATGCCCACGCCTAATATACATGTCAATTATTCATAGCTAATTCAGATTATGTCAATAACAGACTGAATATATCAACTTAACAGATATAGCAGATAACAGATTTTCGCAGATTAGGCGACTTAACGGATTCAGCAGATTAAGTAATTTAGCAGATTTAGCATATAACAGATTTGGCATTTTCAGCAGACTTAGCAGATGACAGATTTGGCAGATGAACAGATCTAGCAAATTAGGCAGTAGAGCAGAACTAGCAGATTAAGCAATATAACAGAACTAGTAGATTAGGCAATATAACAGAACTAGCAGATTAGGCAAATATAGCAGAACTAGCAAATTAGGCAAATATAACAGATTTAATCATTCCTTAAAGTTTCACAAACATATCTTGCCTAATTGTAAATTTGGCCTAAGTTTGCATGCCTAAATTGTAAAAACCCACGTCCATTAATGTCACTAACAAAGGGAATGCATTAACTTCCATGGAGGTTATAAGTGAATATAGAACAGAAAAATTACAACAAGACAGATAATAAGTAGTACTTGGAAATCTAAAACTTCATTTTATTGCAGCGGAAACATGTTTATTACATCACAAAACCATTAATCAGAGTCAAGTACATTATCCATCTTAATAAAACAAAATACATAATCCCATTACACAAATAGCCATTAAAGAAGATAACAAGCTGGACTTTACTTCAACGATCCAAGCTTTCCAAGAGAGATGAAGCAATCCAATCAAGCTCCACTACAGCTGGGTCCAATCTGAGGACCTGGAGGGGGAAAAAGGATAGAAATGGAGGGGGTCAGACATAAAGTCTGGCGAGTATGATAATTATAACAATATTATTATCAAAATAACTAGACTAAGGCATAAACTGGAAGACAAGTAAATGTCTATGAACTATTAGGAAGATAAAGATAGCGTTTAAGATAACGTTAAAGATAACGGTAAAGGCATACCTAATTACTAACGAATAATTACTATACTGCACCGCACATTACTACACTGCACCACACCAGTCACCCTATTGTTTGATCCCACTTGCTTCACACAAAAACTTTATAAATAGCCTTACGTACCCCTAGCTGACTACATAGGTGTCGTCTGCCCCTATCTCCACTAAGTGTACTCCACTACCCACTTTCGATCGGCTCCCTACTCGTAGATACCCGTGCTGGCCCCACAGTGGGGTGTATCACTCCCCTAAAGTGGCAACCCGATACAACTTGAGAATGCACGGCTTATACCTACACGATGCAACAACGTCTTACCTACAAGCCCGGGTCCACACACGAATATGAAACACGTTGGACTTGCGTTGCCACCGCTCCCCGTTTTGGCCTCTTACAGTCAAACCCAGCATGCGTGTCCCGTCCTCGACTTGGGTCGAGCCCACAAAGATACGTTTGGGATACTGGTCGAAATGGGCCCCCACAAGCTACCCACCTAAGCTTGTCACTAGTATATCCCACTTAACCCTCTTAGTCATGTTCATTTACATGTGTGTTTGGTTAAGTCTTACTAATCGTATTTCACATGCCACTAAGGGCACCCCCTAGATTCCTCATGCCACCCAAGGCACCTACTTAACCCCCATGTCCCACCTCACATGTTTATCTGGTTAAGTATTTCTTAATTCATTTAGGCCATAACCTCATAAAGACCTCTCACATTAGACTAGCATTTATGGTAGCTGGATTTGCCGGGCGGGTCCGGGCAGTCTTACGCCATAAAAGAGTCTAACCTCGTGTCTTTACAACTTTTATGCTTTAGTTTAGGCCTAGGACCTTTGTGACCACTGGATTTGCCGGGCGGGTCCGGGCAGGTTTACGTCACAAACGAGTCCAACCTCGTGTCCTAAGCATTGATTAACACTTAAAATCTTTTACCCCGGTTTTAATAATTCCCTATTCCAATTATTAATTAAGTCAACTTTTAATGATGTCCATAATTGACTCAATTATGGCCATCCACTTATGGCATGCAAAATCATATCAATTGCACCCCAACTTTTTAATATTAAATCCTTAATATTACCCCTACCCCACGCTTATACGTTCACTTATTCAACGCATAATATAGGCTAGACTTGTATAGTCTAACACCTAGCACAAAGATAAATTATCACAACATATAGACAATTAAGATAAATCTAATCATAATAGGGGTGAAACTTGCATAAACTACACATATTAAGGATCAAAAGGTGTCAACTTGTTAAATGTCTCAATTTACATGATATGATCATAGCCCAAATCTATACATAAACTTGCATATGGGGTTTTTAGGCAACATAATGATGGTGTGAACTAGCATAGGATATCACATATGTCATAGCATAATTCTAGATGTCATAATAGATGTCTTGGCATATGTTCATAACTTTTTCTAATCAATCTAACTTGCATATGTGACTTGTCATATAGATCAACATAACCCAAACATGATGATTTAATTAATATGAACTAACTAGCATAGATGGTAACATCATGGCCTTTTTAACATGTATGATTAATCACAACTTAGCTTAGAAACTTTCAACATACATAACATCATCATAGCATGATTTACAACATATAAGATATCATCATCACATAACATTGGATTTACAATATACATGATAGCTAAAGTGGTTTACAACAACATATATGATAATTCACATCATCTACTCATAATCCATTCATAACTCAACCTAATTAAAATGATAATAATCTTGTTAAGACCATCATACTCACAATTTAGAGAAGAAAAGAGAGAGTTTTTCTTTGCTTTAGGGTTGAGAGAATTAGAATTTAATTTGCTTTTCTTCTTTCTTATTTGGCGGCGGCTCCATTGATTTCCATGGCGACGGTATGACGGTAACTATTCTATTTTAATTAGGTTTAGGGTTAGCATTAGGATGTATTTATAGGTGTAGGAAGTTATTTAGGACCATTAGATTAACCTTGAACCATGAGAACCAATCAAATGCAAAATCTGCATTTGAGCGAATCGGCCCACGGGTTGACAGCCAAACACCCTGGATTAACCCCTAGTCGACCCAGCGGGGCTTGGGCCGACCTCAAAAATGGGCCGGTTCGGTTATTTCCCCTCCCAGTTCGCTGTTTTGAACTTTTTCGCATATTTATTTATTTATATATATATATCAATATATATATATATATATTTCTCTGCGCAACCCATTTCACTTAATTCTTTTCTAAAAATTAAGTGTACTTTAATTTGTGAATTTTAATGTTATAAAATTACGGGGTGTTACATTCTCCCCTCCTTAAAGGATTTCGTCCCCGAAATCTCCAAGTCAAGAAGAATGTATATCCTACCATCTAATCGTCCATCTACTCAACCATCAAACACCAGCATCCATTGTCCTTAAAAGACTTCTAATGCTTTAATGTTTATATGCACAGTGTGTGTATATATCCATATCTAATGCAAAATTAGGCGGTCTACTGATTCAGTCGACCTCCTTAGTGCAATTCATGATAGTGCCATGCGTCCAATATGTATGCAAAAGATTCCTAATGATACATATTAATTCTATATGCGTGCACAACCATCCACCCGAATGCAGCAACTATATGATAATACAACCATTATACATCCATTTTACTAAATACATCCATATATATGCAATGTGCAATATGAAGTAACTGAGCCGATCTGGTGCCTAATAGTGTGTGTATATGCATCCACGAGCAACCACTAGCAAAACACTTGCATCCACTTTGCATCCACCATACATAACATGTCTCAAACACATGTTTCAACCATAGGATTATCCTAACTAAAGGTCAAAGATACTAGCGAGAGGATATACTAAAGAGAAGATAAGTACAAGCTAAGCGATAAAGGAGAAATTAAAGGGCATACCCTCAAAAAGAAAAGGGTATCGTGAACACATCTTCTCTTCCGTCTCCCAAGTAGCGTTGCTCTCATCATCCACCCATTGCACTTTGACTAGTCTGACCTCTCGATTCCTCAACCTCTTGATCTCCGACCCAAGAGTGAGCGTAGGAGCTCGTCGAATTGTCGCATCATGCTCTATCTCCACCTCTCTAAGCAAGCTCGGCTCTACCACTTCCGCGGTCTCGTGCAAGCACTTCCTCAAATGTGACACATGGAATACGTCATGTACACCACTAAGTCTCTCGGGCAACTCCACTTTATACGCCATCCGTCCAATCCTCTCCTTAATAGGAAACGACCCTACAAACCTTGGTGCTAATTTCCCAACGGACCAAAAGCGAACAACGTTTCGTAATGGAGACACTTTGACAAATACCATGTCCCCAACTTCAAACTCGAGATCTGTCCTCCTTTTATTCGCATAAGATTTCTTCCTATCTTGCGCTGCTTTCATCCTCCTTCGAATCAAGTCGATCTTCTCTGAAGTCTCCCTAATCATATCGGGCCCAAGTAAGATCTTATCCGTAAATTCCCACCAACATGTAGGTGAACGACAAGGTCGTCCATATAGAGCTTCGAATGGTGCCATACCAGTGCTGGACTGAAAGCTGTTATTATATGCGAACTCCACCAATGGAAGATTTTCTTCCCACGTACCCCCAAAGTCTAGGATACATAGCCTCAACAGATCCTCTAGAATGCGATTCACCCTCTCAGTCTGGTCGTCCGTCTGAGGATGATATGCGGTGCTCAAACATAACTGAGTCCCTACCGCCTTTTGTAAGCTTCTCCAAAATTAGTTAGTGAAAATAGGATCGCGGTCGCTCACTATGCTAGAAGGAACACCGTGCAAACGAACTATCTCTCGAACGTATACAGAAGCTAACCATGGAGCAGTCCTCTTACTCTTCACGGGAATAAAATGGGCGCTCTTAGTAAGTCTATCTACTATAACCCAAATTCCCATATTACCCTTCCTCGATCGCGGTAATCCATCCACAAAATCCATCGAGACACTCTCCCACTTCCATAGTGGAACCTCCAATGGGTGAAGCAACCCACCGGGTTTCTTTTGCTCTGCTTTTACTTGTTGGCATACCAAGCATCAAGCGACATACTCAGCCACGTCTTTCTTCATGTCGGCCCAAAAGTAAACTCTCTTCATGTCTTTGTACATCTTGTCCCCGCCGGGACGAATGGTCATCTTCGAACGATGTGCTTCGTCAAGAATAGTCTTCCTTAGGTCATCGTCTTTTGGTACACAAAGTCTACCGTCCCTACGTAACCAACCCTTATCATCTAGGGTATACCTACGGAGATAGCTTGATGACTCCCCTCCTTTGAGCTTTTCTACTAACTCAACTAACTATGGGTCGTCTCGCTGTGCCTCGCCAATCCGTCCTAAAAGCGTAGGTCTGACCTCCAAGGATGCTAGCAAACCGGGTACGAAGTCAACGGAAGGTCTAAAGTCAAACATCGAAATGAATTCTAAACTTCTCCGCTCAAAAAACAAAGGACTTAAGGATAATCTTTTTCTACTTAAGGCGTCTGCCACCACGTTACCCTTGCCAGGGGTATAGGCTATTTCGAAGTCGTAGGACGCTAAGAACTCCATCCACCTTTGCTGCCTTAAGTTCAAGTCCTTTTGAGAGAATAGGTATTTTAAAGACTTGTGGTCAGTGAATAATTCGAATTTCTCGCCAAGAAGATAATGACGCCAAGACTTAAGCTCGAAAACAATAGCGGCCAATTCTAGGTCACGCGTAGGATAATTTTTCTCATGCTCTCTCAACTGCCTTCCACCATAGGCTATTACCCTACCCTCTTGCATTAAGACTGCGCCTAGTCCTGTCCCACAAGCGTCAGTATAAACGGTAAACGGCTTACTCCCGTCTGGCAATACTAAGACTGGGGCTGAAGTCAAAGCTCTCTTCAAACGTTGGAACGCATTATCACAATCTACGTCCCATGTGAAAACTAGGTTCTTCTTCGTCAAGCGTGTCAGTGGAGCTGATATCTTTGCGAAGTCTTTGATAAACTTCCTATAGTAGCCAGCCAACCCCAAGAAACTTCTAACTTCGATAGCATTTTTAGGGACCTTCCAATCTTGGGTGGCCGCCACCTTCGCGGGATCTATAACTATCCCTTCTTTGGAAACCACGTGTCCTAAGAACCGTGGTTCCTTCCTCCAAAAGTGACACTTAGAAAATTTAGCTTTAAGCTTATGCGCTCGAAGAGTCTCCAAAAATTCCCTAAGATGTAGGGCATGCTCTTCTTCATCCTTAGAAAAGATCAATATGTCATCTACAAAGACTACCACAAATTTGTTAAGGTACTCCCTAAACACCCTAGTCATCAAATCAACAAAGTATGCAGGGGCATTTGTCAAACCGAAGGGCATCACTAGCCATTCATAGAAACCGTCCGAATTCCTAAAGGCAGTCTTGTCAATGCTATCCTCAGCCACTCTCAACTGATGGAAACTAGTGGCTAAGTCCAACTGCGAAAACACTGTGGCGCCAACTAACTGATCGAAGAGATCGTCAATCCTCGGCAGTGGGTGTCTGTTCTTCTTAGTAAGCTTATTAAGTTCTCTATAGTCCACACAAAGTCTAAGGGACCCATCCGCCTTCGTGGCAAATACTACTGGAGCACCCCACTCCGATATACTTCGTCTTATGAACCCCTTCTCAAGCAACTCCTTCACTTGCTTACCGAGTTCCCTCCTTTCACGTGGAGCCATGTGACGTACTGGCAAAGATACTGGTTTCGCATTATCCACAAGATATATTCGAAAATCTATCTCCCGCTTCGGAGGCAAGCCCTTCACCTCCTCAAACATATCCGAGAATTCTCGGACCACTCTAACAGATCGTAGATTTTCCTCAGACGCGTCAAGCGATTCTAGATAACTTAGCATAACCGAATTTATGGGATTACAAAAGATTTCGAGAGTGTTGCCAAGGCGAGTCACGAGCCTAACTACTCTCCTTTCACAATCAGGAACGGCCCCATTTCTGGATAACTAATCCATTCCTAAAATTAGACCATACCCCGTGAAGCCCAACACATAAGCATCACATCTATATTCAACACTAAGTATGGAAATTTTCAAATCCAAACACATCATAGACAAATAAGCTGAGCCCCCAATTGGATTCGAAACAACTAAGGGATCCTCTACTAAACTGGTGTTTAAGTGCAGTGATTCAACTAATGATGTAGAGATAAACGAATGCGATGCGCCCGAATCGAATAAGGTACGGACAGGATGATCAAACAGAAAAACTAAGCTTTCAACAGAAATGGTTTTACCTCGTTCTTGCAGCGGTGGAACCGCGAGTGCCTGAACTTGTCCCTTTGCCTGCCCTGGTGCCATAAGAGCCTGCACCTGTCCTCCCGAGGTAGCTCCTGCCCTCTGCCCCTTCTTTGGGAAGTCCTTCCCTAAATGTCCTGCATCGCCATAATGAAAACATCCTGTCTTCTTTTTCTTTCGGCAATCCTTACTGAGATGGCCTGGTGTCCCACAGTTAAAACATTTCTTCTTTCCCTTGCCGTTATTGTCTTTACCACCCTTTTGTTTTGTTGTTGTGGTTTCTTCTGATCCCCCTTCTTCTCGGGTGCCTTATCATCTTTAGCGCTTTTCTCCTCATGCATAAGCGACATTTCTACTAACTTCTCAAAGGTGGCCCCCATAGGGATATGGGTCATAGCCAACCCTTGCAATGGTTCATTCAAGCCATTCACGAACCTCATCGCCTTCTTCTCCGGCATGTTCACTAAGTCCAAGCCAAACCTTGCTAATTGATTAAATTTATTGACATATTCTTTCACTGATGAGCTTCTTTGCTTCAATGTCAAGAACCTTTCCAGATATAGATTTTCTTCTGCCCTTGAGAGAAACTTCGCCTCGAACCTACGTCTGAAATCCGCCCAAGAGTCAACAGGACGCTCCCCATTAGTGACCTCCCACCAAAACGACGCCTCTCCCTTCATCAACCAAGCTGCTAAACAAACTCTCCTCCCTTCTTCTACTTCAAAGATTTCTAGCAATTCTTCCACCTCCTTAAGCCAATCTCTAGCTTCCACAAACGTTTCTGACCCTTGAAATGGTTTTCCACCCATAGCCTTGAATTCCTTGCACGTCTTTGCAAAAGTATCTACGCGAGGAGGAGGAGGAACGGATGCAACTGGTGGTGGAGGAACATTGGCTGGACCTGCAGCGGTCCTAGCCTCCAATAGCCTCCTATACCTTCTTGGTATCGTTACACCGTCAGGTAGATTAAGATCTTCAGCCATGCTGAAACGAAAAAGTAAAGATTCAGAATGGAGAATTCGAGAGATAAAGATATGGGCTATTGGGGATTATGTTTTTTTTTTCTTAAAAACTTTTCTCTTTAAATTTCTCATTAAAACATGTTTTTGAAAGCACTTCTTCCAAAAATAACTATTTTTCTAAAGTATTTTTATCTGTTCTGGTAACCTTAAGCTCTGATACCACGTGTAACAGCCCACACCTCCGTTCACGCAAGATATTGTCCCCAACTTAGCCACCGTATAGGTACGGGGTTTTGTTCCTTAAAAGGCCTCGACGTTAGTAAGAGATGGGCTCTACTATATAAGTACCCACTTCAAACAGACTTCCACGATGTGGGACTTAGGGGTGTTACAGGGGGGTCATCGCCGTTGCACCTCCGGTGCTGCCCCACCCGAGCCACCAACCTCCCCTTCTCCTCCACCTCCACTTCAGCCGCCCTCTACCACGCAAAGACCAGAACCGTGCCCTCCCTGAAACCATAACCACCGCCAGTCTCTTCCCTCCGCACCGCCTGACCAACCTCCAGCCTCCCTTATCTCTCTCCTCGAGCCCAAACACCCCCAAAATCTAGTACCCGCCGCTGCTAGCCATTGAAGGCCTCCTCAACTTCCTCCGGCCACGCTAGCCCCTCCGCAGCCCTCTACACCGATTAACCCCCCCTCTCGCTAAAAACACTATAAGTTTTGTTAAGTTAATTTGTTTATTTATTTTCAATGAACAATGTAGGGTATTCATATGAATGAAAAAAATTAGATCGTTATGGCATCAAAGGTTTGATTTTTATTTTGTTAACAAAGGTTTGATTTTTATTTTGTTTAAAAAGATTTGTTTTTATAGCAAAGTATGATTTTTAAAATGAAACGATAGCAAAGAAAAAATATATAATTTTTATATAATGAAAGACGATATTTATATATTATAGAAAGGCGAGATTTTTATATATGAAGTAGTGATAAAAATTCGATTTTTATCTATATAGTAGTGTAGTTATAAAAATGTGATTTTTATATACATAGCAACAATATAAAGATGCGGTTTTTATATATGTAGTGGATACGGACAACGAAAGTGAAAAAAAGGCGAGCACGGCGAAGATTCTCTACTTATGAAGATTCGTGTTGTATTGGTTTAGCTAGTTGGTGAGAACTTCTCACTTTAAATATTGTTTTCTAGTTAAATTATATACTAGGATGCAGACGGTGCTTATCAGCACCCGACACCTGTCGTTCACAGACCATGGACGACTTGTATGCTTTTTGATGTGTTGTGAAATTTGTTTGTGATGTGATGTGAAATAGATAATATGATATTCACGTGTTGAATAGGAAGAATAATCATGTGTTGAAAGAAAAATATATATTCATGTGTTGAAAGAAATACAGATTCATGTGTTGAATAGATAATATAATATTCATTTGTTGAATAGAATAACGAAGTTATTGAAATATATAAAGCCGTGTTGATTAGAGATGCGCCATTTTGACACGAACGATATTTATATCATTTATGTTCGTTTTTATAATGAATATAGAAAAGTAAGTGATTTCAAAATATAATGTTCTGAAATTATTATCATTTGTATAGCGATGATGTGGAATATTCAGTTTTGATTCGAAATTGAATATGAAGTTGAAATCGTTTCGAAAACAAATCTAAAATGATTTATAAAATACGTTTTAAAAGGAAATCGATGAAATATATATATATATTATTTATATAATGGCCTGAATAGAACGCGCCGTGCTGCGGTAGTTCGTGAATTTCGACCATTAACTTCGAATTGACGTTGTGGGAGATCCGACCGTCGGATTCTCCTGAAACTAGAACCGTTGGGTTCATATCAAAAAGTGTTTTCCAAAGAATATTAGAAATTTGAAATCTAACGGTTGGATTTGGAATTATGTCCAAATCAAATTTGGAAAAGTTCGTTGTAAGTGCAGTTCGGGGGCCGTTATTGAAAACCGACTGTATGGGCCTTGATAAAATTATTAAAAATATTAATAATTTGTGTAAAATCATAATATATGAATTGGAAAGAATTAGGGCGAAAAATTCCATATTTGAAAGGATAAAAATATATTTTTATCGAAATGAACTAGTTTTGAACTAGATTTGAAATGGTTTTGAAAATAATCAGAATTTCCATTATACGAATTGGAATGGATTTGAATCGAAATTATCTTCGGAATATTTCGATGTTGGATTTCGTGATTATACATATATGGTTTTGGAAATTTGAAAGATATATTTGATATCATTATTTCCAATACGATATTTGTTTGTTTCAGAATTTGATATTGAATATAAGCCGATACATTTTCTATTCAGAGCCTTGTATTTAGTATCAAATGGGATTTTGGGTTCGTTGTGAATGGTGTCTTAAATAACACTGCTATTGAACCTAGTTTAGAAAAGAATAAATCTTTTAATTAAGATGTAGTGAAATTGTCCAGTTAATTGGTATTTAATTGGAATTGAATTTGAATCGGTTTTTGGGTTTATCGTGTGCAGTGTTTTGAATAACACCTGTTCTTTAACCCGATTAAAAATAGAAAGTGATTCTGGGTTTATCATGAATCGTGTTTTAGGTGACATTGGTTATTTAACCCATTTAAAGACAAGATATTGATTTTTGAGAAGTTTAAAACTAAGTGGAGTTTTAGTGAATCTCTAATTAGATTAATGTGATCGAGAATGGAGTATCACCAGTTTTACTCCAAACGATAGTTAAATCTTTAATTAGATTTGAACATGAAATGGTAATTAATTTTACCGATAGCACCGTGGTGTTAGATATGGAGTATTACCAGTTTTGCTCCATGGGATAAATAGGTTGGGATTGGGAAATAAAAATAATAATTACTTCGGTGTGGTTCGCTAATCCCGACTAGTTTGGAAAACCATAATATGGTTTGAAAAGATATCCAAAGGAAGATTAAAGAATAAATTTAGAAGAATTTATCTTTGATAAAATTAATGGGAACCTTTCCTTTAGAATGTGTTTTTTTGAATAAAAGAATATTCTGAATTGGAATGAGGCATATGTTGCGTTTGTGTAACACTTGTTTATTATGTACGCGGGTTATTCGGGAAGGCCGGGTTTATACCCATTCTGAATAACTATTTCGACGATAATTCGAAGATGAAGACGGCGGTTGAAGACCGGAAGTCTTCACATCATTTGGGTGATTACTGATTATCTTGATTGGGCTGTACACCCAAGATGAGGGAATCAGTTGGTGATCGTCTAGACGTACTTGCAGATCGATGGATTTGCGAGGAAAGTGCCTCCGGTTTCGTTCAGACCCAGAACGAACTTGTAAATGGACTGTGTGTCTGACATTGGATTTTATTCTGTGTTGATTGATCTCTATTAAATATACATCTGTTTGGCGGCGGAGAATTTATTCTCTTGCTTAACGCCCTTCTCTAAGACGTACGAGCTCAGAGGTTGTATATCGATGGACATCAGTCGCATGGAGTGAATTGCCCGTGTGGCATGCCTAAGTGGAAAATGATCAAGGCTTCTGTTGAAAAGCAAAGTCTTGTGGTTGATGATCAAAGCACGGCCTATGGGGGCGCAGTTCGTGTGTGGCGTTAATTCGCGAGCCTCACACCTCGGTATGAGTCAAAAAGGGATAAGGATCCAAGGAGTGCACGACGTTTCATTCTAGCTATGGGTGATGTCAATGATCTACCAGCCCTGACATTTATATATACTTTTCACCTGTGTGGTTGTTGGAATGCAAGGCACCTCGAATATATGGTCGATAACTGGAACTATGTGAGGCGACGTACAGACCATTATATATAGGTCCTATAAGACCGGGAAACGTGCGTTCAGGAATAACTTATCCTCAAAAGTAACAGAGGAACGACCTTGGAGGTTCCAAGGCATCGCTGTGTGTGAACCTGAGGCATTAGCTAGAGTGTCTCGAATCAGAGAGGAGCTTGCCCCTTGCCTCGACTCATGATGGAATCCAATTTCTAATACGTGACTTGTGGTTTTATTTGTAGAGACTAGTATGGCGACATGATAGATGGTACCCATGCCGCCCAGGATTGATATTTATGATTGAAATTTTTTTAACACTATACACTTATAGTAATATCAAAATAATGTGTTTTCAAACATATCAAGCATTCTTCGGCTATTATTAGGTAAAACCCTATCCTCTGGCTTGCGTTTCATTGTGTGATGGGACCTGGGTCTTACAATAGCTTCATTTTTCTTTATTTAGCATTGCACTGTTTGTTTTATGCACGGGAATTCTTGGGAGGAAACCCGTTCCGTGTTATACGGCGTGGTCCCTAGATTTACCGAGCTTTAAAATAAAGATTTATAACTGTTTTAGTTTTCACACCAGTCACATGACTGACCTAGAGTTTATTGTTTTAACCTAAACTATGGGTGCCCCTATTTTCCACATGGGCAGCTATTAGTTTTGGTTTTGCAGATTTATTTTCACAGGATCCTGATTTACAGCTGGAACGATGCTTGGAAAGCTCTGTATCCGTGTATTACTTTCAGTTGTGTTTTGTATTGGTTTTCCGCTGCTACGTATTTAAATGTAATTTAAATCTCTGATATTTGTCGAATGTATATTTATTCATACTCTGTATATTCTTGTATTCTGATGGAGTTGTTGTAATAAACAATGAAATGTTCTTCTGTTTGTGTTCTGATTCGTCTTGTCCTCACAGTAATTCGTTCTTTCTCTTCTTTTCGGAGACCGGGGAAGTTCGGGTCGCTTCAACAAGAATCATCAGGACCGATTTGCTAGTATTTTTCCAATGTTAAAGAAAATTTTGTATTTCGTCTTATAGATTTTGAGTTATGTCAAAATCAAATTTTCAGAAAAACAGCGCCGTAAATATTTTAAAACCATAACGGTTTATTTATACAAATAAAAGGATTTTTAGTAAATAAAATTCCGAATTTGCATTAGAAAAATCTAGATTTGAGATATAAAATAAATATGAACTCAAGTGGAGTAAGTGAACTGATTTTTGAAACAAAAAAAATTAGATTTTTAATTATTAAATAGAATTAACTAACTTAAAGGATAATTAGTTAATGGCATTTTGAATCGAAATTGGCTTTGGATAAGTGAACTGGGTTAGTGAATTCATATCCGAAATCGAATATGAAACTTGAGTTGAAAATGGAATTCGATTAGTTTATAAAAAAAATGTTACTGAACATGGTATGTTCAAATAAGAAGCGAAATGGGTAAAATGGCTAATTAAAGTATAAATGAGCGAATTGAGTTAAAATTATTGGACTGAGTTGGAATAAATTGGGTGTACGACCCATATTTTTACCGTATAATAATTAATTTATTTAATTATATAAATATGGATTGAGAGATTGAAATGGTCGTTGAATTAAATTATATTGAATATTTAATTAAAATAAATAATATATTTAGTTTCTGAAATAGTCAGAAATAGTGGAATTCACAAAATGGTTTGAATTGGATCATCGGTGATATTTAATTCAGTTTAGAATTGAATTAGAATAACGAATATATTATTTTAACGACAGTTGAACGTATAATTATATTATAATTATAATCGAGCTCGAAATGGCGCGGCAGTTCGCTATTTGGCGATTTGAACTTCAACTGAAGGTAAGGGATTCGATTTAAGTTGGATTTCTGTGAAACAAGAAATGTTAGGAGCTGGTGAAGCATATTTTTCTAACGGAAGAGAAAAATCAGGATTTCATTGTATAGATTTTGATTTATGCCCGAATCAAATTTTCAACTATGGAATTCCTTTACAATTTATATCAATTTATTTACATTTTAAAATGGATTTTTAAATATAAATCGAATATCGATGTAACACTGGGTTTGAAGTATCGAGTTATAAATCCCAGTGTAGCAGTATGATATTCTGTTGTGAATATATATGATAATATTTATTTTTAAATATGAAATTTAATTGTTTTTAAATATATTTATATATTTAAAAGGGTTATTTAGAGCTTTAAAAATAGCCAGTTTTTCAAACGACCTCAGAATTCGACGAAACTAACTTTGTTGAATCCGCAATATTAAATTATTGCTAGATTTCAATTTCCATGAGTTTGGAAGTCAGTATGTGGTCATACGGATTTTTAATGTGAAAACAATTAGTATTTCGACGGTTAAAAATATGCTGTGTGAGCATACAGAGTCGGAATTTGACGAAACTAGTTTCCTTGGGACCGTAATGTTGAACTGTAGCTACATGCCAATTTTCGTGATTTTTGGGTATTTTATGTGATCATAGGAATTTTTAAGCAGTGTATATAGACATCGATTGATTAAAATAAATATAATAAGTGAATAAAAAACAATATATCTATATTATAAATACCTTATCACTCTCCAAAACCTCCCTCATATTCCTCCCGTGGTCAAAGTAGTGGTAGCCGCCACAGAGAAATACGGCAACATTTTCTAAGCTTCAAAAATATCAAACAATTCATAGAAAATTTTATAAATCTTGAAACAAGTATTTTAGATTTCATTTCAAGCTGCTCTTCATTCCTATACGTGTATTGACGGGTTCGACATCTGTTCTGGTGTAGAGTCTTTCAAAACCGTGAGTCTAGGGTTGATGATCGAGCTTTGTATAAGCACTGATTGATGTTTTGGGTATTTTTTTTGTGATCTAGGGGTAAAACTGCACCTCCCTGAAGCATTTGAATGGATTCTGTGAATAGAAGTTAGATCGACACTATACCTGATGCGTGAGGCACCAGAAGTCACGATGGGAGACGGGACTTCGAGCTCAGGGAGATGGTGACCTCCAGGTGCGGTTGGAGATGAGGAGTAAAATGGTGATGTCAGTTTGGGTTTTAATGGAGATTGAAGCCGTGTAAATGGCGTTGGGATTTGACTCTACAGGGAGAGGTCGCATCTGTTGATTATGGGAGGAAGAAGGAGGAGCTTTTGGATGGGTCTGGGTCACGTTGGGTTTAGTGGCCCGACAATTCAAAGGTAAAAGGCCCAATGAAAACAAGGAAATAATATAAGTTTTTATTTAATTAAATAAAAGTGTTAAACTTGTATAAGTAATATCTCGATCATCTGTTATCAGAATTACGAATGGTTGGATCCGTTGGGATCGTATGGACGAGAGCTACACATTGGAACTGACTAGGAGTGGATTCGAGCTCGTTACAATTTATGGCGAAATAAATTGTCTGATCAGAATCAACTAACACAATCGTTATTTAACGGTTAACGCGAAATGTGAGTAATCTCACTAAATCTGCTCAGTTTATATTTTTATAAAATATTTTTAGAATTTATAAATAATGGTTGTTTGCTGTGTGTTGGCTATTTCGTTGAACTGCTAGTCAGTTGGTTGAAAATATAGATAATGATATAGATATAAATCGGTAATCAAATATAAATTCTATTTATCAGAATACATCACATCCATGTTATTTATGTTGATTAATATATGTGGTTGTAGGGAAATAGGTCGGATGGACCCAACTGGGTTCCTCAACATTCATTTTACTATTTTTCATATATTGTGTTATATGCTGTGATATGAAATCTGTTGTTGATTTTATATGTTGGAATGATACCAATCATTGTTATTTGGTACGTTAAATACCATAAGGAATACTAGAAGGTTAAAAAGAAAAATTACAATGTTATATTGAAAAAGAAAAATTTATAAAGTCAAAAGATTTTTTAAAAAGAAAATAATTATTTAGAAAATAAATAGATTAAAAAGGAATATTTATTTGTTAACCACATAGATCAAATTGAATAGAAATATTTGTAAAACATTTACAAATAGAATTAAAAAAGAAATATTTGTAAACTATTACGAATAGAATTGAAAAGGGATATTTATTTGAAAATAAATAGAATAGAAAGAGGAAATATGTGTAAAATGAATAGAAAGGGAATAGTTAGATTATCAAAGGGATTACTTATAAAATCAATAGATTTTATAAAAAGCAATATTTTATAAATAAATAGAATTATGAAAAAGAGATTTATTTTGTAAATAAATAGATTATAAAAGGAAACACTTGAAAGGTGATTAGAATTGTATAAAAAGAGAATTTTATATTTGACAGGTTTAGACCCGTGCTTCGTACAGGTATAACATGATATGGATTTAAAGCAAAGATTTTAGATAGAATCTAATCTAACCGATAGACTGAGAAGATTAATTTATAAATAATATTTTATAAATTTAATAAAAATATTTATCTTTTGATAAATGAAATATATAAGTCGAACTTATATAGAGAAGTAGAAATTGGTTTTAACACCGATATTTTATAGAATATGAATTCTGCATTGGTAAAGGGATATTTAAATGAGATTTTAAGCGTTAGAAGTAAAAAGGAGATTTTGTACAAACAATTTTGTAAATAGAAATATAAATAGAAATTGAAAATGAGATATTGTTTTTAAATATGAAATTAAACTGAATAGATTATCTAAAGGAAACATTATGCACATTTGATGTGAATAATGAAAATAAGCAAAGATTTTGCAAATAAAAACATGTGTAAAGGAAATTGGGGTCTGAAATAGGAATTCAAACAATAATGTAATTCCGAATGGTTAAGAAATTAAGAACTAGTTTAAAAATGAAACAAGTGTTGTGATTTATAAACAAAGTTATAAATGAACTAAAATATAATTATTAGTGGATTTCAAAAGTGAATGTAAAATGGGAAATTTGGAGTTGTTTTAAAAAGGCAATGACGAAATCCATTTCGATATTCGAAATGTAAAAAGGATTAAGAAAAATCCATAAAGATTAGTAATTAGAATTTAACTATGCCATATGTCTTAAAAGTAATTTATTGAAGGAATTATATATTGAATAAAATAAGATTTAACAAGGAAATTAGTATTCGGTTGGAAACCGATATTTGATTATCGAATATAGTGATTCGAAGGAGAGAATTATCGAATATGGTTTATTTGAAGAGAGATTATCGAATGTAGTTTATTCGAAGGAAAGGATTATCGAATATTAGTTATTCGAACAGAGAAATTGAATATAGTTTATTCGAAAGAGAGTTCTCGAATAGTGATTATTCGAGAGTGAATTATAGATTGGAATTTGATTATATCGAATTAAGGAAAATGATATTTACTTTCCATTTCAAATCAAGTTTTACTTATATGTTAATAAATTAGTTGTTTGCTTATTTACCCAAATTATGATATAAAGGTTATACTTAAGTTATTTCATTTCGAAAGCCTGGTATTATAGCACTACTGTCATATTAAAAAGATTTTGGTAAAAGAATTGGATTCGTAAGTAGAATCCGAGAGCTACGTAAGGAAGTTTATTAAAAAGTTAAAAAGGGTGAACTTTGTCTATTCCGAAAGTTAAGGTCTGAGAGGTAATTACACCCCAACTTGATTGACTTCGTTTTAACTAAGGAGTAGTTAAGGTTCGAGAGTTAAAATTGGTTAAGTGGATTTGGTTAATGAGTGAAATGGTTTGAATTGGCTTAGTGATCTTTTATTTGAACAATAGTTTAAATCAAATGAATGAGTTTGGAAACGTATTCCAAATAAGGATCAAAAATGTTTTCTAATATAGGAAATAAGAAACGGAAGTAAATATGGTGATGTCTTCCAAATGATTCATAAAATATGTTTTCCAAATTTAGAAAATAAGAATTTACGAATATATAGAAATGGGAAATGGCTAAATTAAAGATGGTTTAATCTAAAGAAATAAAACTTTGAATGATGTTTGGTCGATAGAATTTCCATCCGGAAATAATATCGTTGGTTGCATACCTGTTTTTCTTTGATAGTTAAACCAGCGACTATCAAAGCTTTTGACCATTTTATCGTCGCCAATATGGAGAGACTGGGATCAGATGCATTATCTGGAAACCACTCTGTATGGACATTAGCGTTGCGATCAAATATTGAAGATGGAGTTATGGAAGGACTATCCGGTTACCGAATAGTGCCTTCGGTTCGTCCTGTCCCAGGACAAACGTGAATGGACGAATGTCTGACAGAGTATATCTAACAGATCACGTAAGTTGATCTCTTCAAACATACTTAAGTTTGGTGGCGAAGGAATTCGTTTCTCTTAGCTTTATACCCGTGGTATTTTTGAGGAAATCAATTTGTGATTCGGCGGATATGACGATGTATTATTCAAAGTAAATGAATGTATGATCTGTCAAAAGATACGTTATGACCTCAAGCCTCATCAACTGGGAAATGACGGAAATCGGGCAGGCAACATGGCTAAGTGGGTCTCTCTCATTAGGGTGTATATCACCTATCTAGAGAAAATTCATTTCATTCTTTTATCTATGTATCGATGCTGTCCCTTTTCAGGAAACGGTGGGTAGCTCCCAACCGTTGGTGATATACATTCGATACACTCAAGCGAAATGAGTGGTCGGTCATGTGTGGCCTAGGTTGCAAGATGTTCTTGTTGAACCCAGTGTATTTGCCTCTAGAGTTACACTATCGGCAGGTGGTCCCATACCTTGTCATAGTCGGAATCCAATCTCCAATATGCGCTCGCGGCTTTGTTTGTATACTATATATGCGGAACGTGAGATGCAAGCGTTGTGCTAAATTGTTAATTACTTGTGATTAGACACTATTATAATATCAGAAAATAGTGATTTCTAAAAGTGTTTTGGGTTATCGTAAGGTAAAAACTATCCGTATTTATGTGTGGATCGGTCTTACGATTATCTTTTCTTTTGAAAAGGATTTTGAAAAGTTAAACCAAATGTTTTGAGTTTACTCACACCAGTCCCATGACTAACCCAGAGTTTATTTTGTTTTGTTTTCCCTAAACTCTTGGGTGTCCAAATTTGTACAGGCAGTCAAGTAGTTCAGGTCTTTACAGATATACTTAGAGTAGCTTGAAGCGGGAGGCTTCAGGATTATATAGCTATTGTTATTTCCGCTGTGTGTAAGTGTTATACTCTGATAATGTTATTATACTGTTTTTATTGCAAAGTTATGTTATATATTATATTTTATTCGGTCCGCTGTGAGATTCATATTACTCTCATTCTGCTCTGTAGTGATCTTCTTCTTCTTCTATTCTAATTTTCTATCTTATCTATTCTCACTCTCTAACTTCTTTCTATTAATGATCAGGTATTTCCGATGTCTGAATAGTCAACATGGAAGTTTTCTGTTGATTTTCGGAGTCGAAAATCCCCGTTCGTTACAGTGGTATCAGAGCTGAAGGTTAACTGATTACCTTGGCTCTGTGGCGTGACTTAGTAGAGATGGGGTTAGAAATACCCTAGATTGAGTTGAGTGTATATATACAAGTGAACATATTTGTTATTTGATATAAAAATTGTTTTGTATTGTGGAGATTTATTGGTTGAGTAGTTTGTGAATTCTGGTCGATCAGTTTGATCCACTGTATCAATAGGAGTTTCTAGACGCTCAAGTATGATAAACCGACATAGTATGTTTTGAAAAAGGGTAAATGAAATAATTTTACCCAAAATATATTTTGATATAAAAGAAGGGTATATCTTGAAATTATTATCATATATTGAATGTGTTAGTTGATTATAATTGAAATGGTTATATAAATAACCAATTTGAGTTTGTATGATATAAAAGCAGATTAATTAAATATGAATTAAATCAGAATTGGAATTAAAATTCTGAAAACTGGGGAAAAAGTGATTGTAAGTGGATTTGAGTTAAGTTTAAGAAAATTTTAAAATCCTGGGAGGTTTTAAATTGTTTACAAGTATCGTGAATGATATTTTGAAAAAGATTTCAAAATGAAAGTGTTTAAGATAGGAGGTTTGAAAAGGGATATAGTATTGAACTCACTTCAATAGCTGGGAAATAACTCTGATGATGCTGGCCACATCATCAGTGTTCATTTTCGAGTTTTAAGTGACGTATTACTACCAAAGATTTTGTTTTCGAATTATTTTGGGAAAAGGAAGTTGTTTTGAATTCCGTAAGGGAATAATTTATTTTAGAAAATCTAAACTATTTATAATCCCCAGGAAGATAGTATGAATTAAAAACAAATTAAAGTAGAAATTTGTGAAAGCAAATATGAATTAAGTTGAAACCAATTAATTGGAATATAAATATATCAAGTAAAATCAGATTTTGAATTATGTGATAGGAAATCTGAAATGGTATTAAATCGATGAGTTAGGAGTTGGATGGAACCTTGGTTTGAAATGGAATTTTGGTCATGAATACGTGAATGATTTGGTTTTGAGGATAAAATTGGAATTTTATTTGGGAATGCATTTGTATATGCCGACAAGGTAGCAGATGGAAGGGATATAATGGTATGCCCGACAAAAGGTACATGTTTAAGTTTCCATATGAGGATTTATGTGCCGAATCGACAAATCGCTTGTCCTTTTGATTTTCTTTTGGATTGGAGAAGGCCTAGAGAGGCGAGTTGGGGTTTGAACTATTGATTGGTACAAAGGAGGTGCTGGCGAAATTTTTCGAAAATTTCGGGTGTTAGAAAATTTTCAGGATTTTATAAAATTTTCATTGATAAGAATTAATTAATATTTTAACTGAAATTAAATTGGTTCAGTTGAAATTGAAGTTGGTAAGTAAACAAATAAATTTGTACTAGTCAATAAGGTTTGCTCTCTACCTTAGCAATTTCGAGGACGAAATTATTTTAAGGGGAGAAGAATGTAACGACCCGTATTTTGACCATATAATAATTAATTTAATTATATAAATAGGGATTGAGAGATTGAAATGGTCGTTGAATTAAATTATATTGAATATTTAATTAAAATAAATAATATAATAATATATTTAATTTCTGAAATAGTCAGAAATAGTGGAATTCACAAAATGGTGTGAATTGGATCATCGGTGATATTTAATTCAGTTTAGAACTGAATTAGAACAACGAATATATTATTTTAACAACAGTTGGACATATAATTATATTATAAATAAAATCGAGCTCGAAATGGCGTGGCGGTTCGCTAATTGGCGATTTGAACTTCAACTGAAGGTACGGGATTCGTTTTAAGCTGGATTTATGTGAAACAAGAAACATTAGGAGATGGTGAAGTATATTTTTCGAGTGGAAGAAAAAAATCGGGATTTCATTGTATAGATTTTGATTTATGTCCAAATCAAATTTTCAAAAAGTCGCTATGGAATTCCTTTATAATTTATATCGATTTATTTATATTTTAAAATAGATTTTTGAATATAAATCGAATATCGATGTAACACTGGATTTGAAATATCGAGTTATAAATCCCAGTGTAGCAGTATGATATTCTGTTGTGTATATATACGATAATATTTATTTTTAAATATTAAATTTAAATGTTTTTAAATATATTTATGTATTTAAAAGGGTTATTTAGAGCTTTCAAAATAGCCAGTTTTTAATACGACCTCAGAATTCGACGAAGCTAGTTTTGTTGAATCCGCAGTATTAAATTATTGCTAGATTTCAATTTCCGTGATTTTTGAAGTCAGTATGTGGCCGTACGGATTTTTAATCTGAAAACAGTCAGTATTTCGACGGTTAAAAATACGATGTGTGAGCATACGGGGTCGGAATTCGACGAAACCAGTTTCGTTGGGACCATAATGTCGAACTGTAGCTGCATGCCAATTTTCATGATTTTTGAGTATTTTATGTGATCACAGGAATTTTTAAACGGTGTGTATAGACAGCGATTGATTAAAATAAATATAATAAGCGAATAAAAAAATAACATATTTATATTATAAATACCTTATCACTCTCCAAACCCTCCCTTATATTCCTCCCATGGTCAAAGCAGTGGTAGCCGCCACAAAGAAATACGACAACATTTTCTAAGCTTCAAAAATATCAAACATTTCATAGAAAATTTTATAAATATTGAAATAAGTATTTTTGAGTTCATTTCAAGTTGCTCTTCATTCCTATACATGTATTGATGGGTTCGACATCTGTTCTGGTGTAGAGGCTTTCAAAACCGTGAGTCTAGGGTTGATGATCGAGCTTTGTAGATGCACCGATTGAAGTTTTGGGTATTTTTTTGGTGATCTAGGAGTAAAACTGCACGTCCCTGAAGCGTTTGAATGGATTCCGTGAATAGAAGTGTCGATCGACACTATACCTGATGCGTGAGGCATCAGAAGTCGCGATGGGAGGGGGGACTTCGAGCTCAGGGAGATGGTGACCTCCAGGAGCGGTTGGAGATGAGGAGTAAAATGGTGATGTCGGTTTGGGTTTTAATAGAGATTGAAGCCGTGTAAATGGTGTTGGGATTTGACTGTAAAGGGAAAGGCTGCGTCTGTTGATTACGGAATGAAGAAGGAGGAGTTTTTGGATGGGTCTGTGTCACGTTGGGTTTAATGGGCCAACAATTCAAAGGTAAAAGTCCCAATGAAACAAGGAAATAACATAAGTTTTTATTTAATTAAATAAAAGTGTTAAACTTGTATAAGTAATATCTCGATCATCTTTTATCGGAATTACGAATGGTTGGATCCGTTGGGATCGTATGGATGAGAGCTACACACTAGAAATGACTGGGAGTGGATTCGAGCTCATTACAATTTATGGCGAAATAAATTGTCTTATGAGAATCGACTAACGCAATCATTATGTAATGGTTAACGCGAAATGTGAGTAATCTCACTAACTCTACTCAGTTTATATTTTTATAAAATATTTTTAGAATTTATAAATAATGGTTGTTTGCTGTGTGTTGGCTATTTAGTTGAACTGCTAGTTAGTTGATTGAAAATATAGATAACGATATTGATATATATCGGTAATCGAATATAAATTCTGTTTATCAGAATACTTCACATCTGTGTTATTTATGTTGATTAACATCTGTGGTTGTAGGGAAACAGGTTGGAGGGACCCAACTGGGTTCCTCAACATTTATTTTACTGTTTTTCATATATTGTGTTATATGATGTGATATGAAAATGTTGTTGATTTTATTTGATGGAATGATATTATATGGTACGTTAAATACCATTAGGAATACTGGAATGTTAAAAAGAAAATTTTCAATGTTATATTGAAAAAGAAATATTTATAAAGTCAAAAGATTTTACAAAAAGAAAATATTTATTTAGAAAATAAATAGATTAAAAAGGAATATTTATTTGTTAATCAGATAGATCAACTTGAAGGGAAATATTCGTAAAGCATTTACAAATGGAATTAAAAAAGAAATATTTGTAAATTATTACGAATAGAATTGAAAAGGGATATTTATTTGAAGATAAATAGAATAGAAAGAGGAAATATATGTAAAACGAATAGAAAGGGAATAGTTAGATTATCAAAGGGATTATTTATTAAATCAATAGATTTTATAAAAAGAAATATTTATAAATAAATAGAATTATGAAAAAGATATTTATTTTGTAAATAAATAGATTATAAAAGGAAATACTTGAAAGGTGATTAGAATTGTATAAAAAGAGAATTTTATATTTGACAGGTTTAGACCCGTGCTTCGCACACAGGTATAACATGATATGGATTTAAAGCAAAGATTTTAAATAGAATCTATTCTAACCGATAGATTGAGAAGATTAATTTATAAATAATATTTTATAAATTTAATAAAAATATTTATCTTTTGATAAATGAAATATATAAGTCGAACTTATATAGATAAGTAGAAATTAGTTTTAACACCGATATTTTATAGAATATGAATTCGGCATTGGTAAAGGGATATTTAAATGAGATTTTAAGCGAAGTAAAAACGAGATTTTGTACAAACAATTTTGTAAATAGAAATGTAAATAGAAATCGAAAATGAGATATTGTTTTTAAATATGAAATTAAACTGAATAGATTATCTAAATGAAAAATTATGCACATTTAATGTGAATAATGAAAATAAGCAAAGATTTTGCAAATAAAAACATGTGTAAAGGAAATTGGGGTCTGAAATAGGAATTCAAACAGTAATGAAATTCCGAATGGTTAAGAAATAAAGAACTGGTTTAAAAATGAAACAAGTGTTGTGATTTATAAACAAAATTATAAATGAACTAAAATATAATTGTCAGTGGATAATTGAGATGGCAAATTCAATAGTGAATGTAAAATGGGAAATTCGGAGTTGTTTTAAAAAGGGAATGATGAAATCCTTTTCAATATTCGAAATGTAAAAAGGATTAAGAAAAATCCATAAAGATTTGTAATTAGAATTTAACTACGCTAGATGTTTTAAAAGTAATTTATTGAAGGAATTATATATTGAATAAAATAAGATTTAACAAGGAAATTAGTATTGGTTGGAAACTGATATTTGATTATCGAATATAGTGATTCGAAGGAGAGAATTATCGAATATGGTTTATTCGAAGAGAGATTATCGAATATAGTTTATTCGAAGGAAAGGATTATCGAATATTAGTTATTCGAACAGAGAAATCGAATATAGTTTATTCGAAAGAGAGTTATCGAATAGTGATTATTCGAGAGTGAATTATACATTGGAATTCGATTATATCGTATTAAGGAAAATGATATTTACTTTCCATTTCAAATCAAGTTTTACTTATTTGTTAATAAATTAGTTGTTTGTTTATTTACCCAAATTAAGATATAAAGGTTATACTTAAGTTATTTCATTTCGAAAGCCTAGGATTATAACACTACTGTTATATTAGAAAGATTTCGGTAAAAGAAGTGGATTCGCAAGTAGAATCCTAGAGTTACGTAAGGAAGTTTATTAAAAAGTTAAAAAGGGTGAACTTTGTCTATTCCGAGGTTGGAAATGTTGATCGGTTAAGGTCTGAGAGGTAATTATATCCCAACTTGGTTGACTTCGTTTTAACTAAGGAGTAGTTAAGATTCAAGAGTTAAAATTGGTTAAGTGGATTTAGTTAATGAGTGAAATGGTTTGAATTGGCTTAGTGATGTTTTATTTAAACATCGGTTTAAATCAAATGAAGGAGTTTGGAAACGTTTTCCAAATAAGGATCATAAATGTTTTCCAATATAGGAAATAAGAAATGGAAGTAAATATGGTGATGTTGTCCAAGTGATTTATAAAATATGTTTTCCATATTTAGAAAATAAGAATTTACGAATATATAGAAATGGGAAATGGCTAAATTAAAAATGATTTAATCTAAAGAAATAAACCTTTGAATGATGATTGGTCGATATAATTTCCATCCGGAAATAATATCGTTGATTGCACACTTGTTTTTCTTTGATAGTTAAATCACCGACTATCAAAGCTTTTGACCATTTTATCGTCGTCGATATGGAGAGACCGGGATCAGATGCATTATCTGAAGACCACTCTGTATGGACGTTAGCATTGCGATCAAATATTGAAGACGGAGTTATGCAAGGGCTATCCTGTTACAGAATAGTGCCTTCGGTTTGTCCAGTTCCAGGACAAATGTGAATGGACAAATGTCTGACAGAGTACATCTAACAGATCACGTAAGTTGATCTCTTCAAACGTGCTTACGTTTGGTGGAAGAGGAATTCGTTTCTCTTAGCTTTATACCCGTGGTATTTTGAGGAAATCAATTTGTGATTTGGCCGATATAACGATGTGGTATTCAAAGTAAATGAATGTATGATCTAACAAAAGATACGTTAATACCTCAAGCCTCATCATACGGGAAATGATAGAAATCGGGCGGGCAGCATGGCTAAGTGGGTCGCTCCCATTAGGGTGTATATCACCTATCTAGAGAAATTCCATTTCATTCTTTTATCTATGTATCGATGCTGTCCCTTTTCTAGAAACGATGGGTAGCTCCCAACCGTTGGTGATATACATTCGATACACTTAAGCGAAATGAGTGGTCGGTCATGTGTGGGCCGGGTTGCAAGATGTTCTTGTTGAACCCAGTGTATTTGCCTCTAGAGATACACTATCGGCAGGTGGTCCCATACCTTGTCATAATTGGAATCCAATCTCCAATATGCGCTCGCGGCTTTGTTTGTATACTATATATGTGGAACGTGAGATGCAAGCGTTCTGCTAAATTGTTAATTACTTGTGATTAGACACTATTATAATATTTGAAAATAGTGATTTCCAAAAAAAAATTGGGTTATCGTAAGGTAAAAACTATCCGTGTTTATGTGTGGATCGTTCTTACGATTACTTTTTCTTTTGAAAAGGATTTTGAAATGTTAAACCAAATGATTTGAGTTTACTCACACCAGTCCCATAACAGACCCAAAGTTTATTTTGTTTTGTTTTCCCTAAACTCTTGGGTGTCCAAATTTGTACGAGCAGTCAAGTAGTTCAGGTCTTTACAGATATACTTGGAGGAGCTTGAAGCAGAAGGCTTCAGGATTATATAGCTATTGTTATTTCCTCTATGTGTAAGTGTTGTACTCTGATAATGTTATTATACTGTTTTTATTGCAAAGTTATGTTATATATTATATTTTATTCGTTCCTCTGTGAGATTCGTATTACTCTGATTCTGCTCTATAGTGATCTTCTTCTTCTTCTTCTATTCTAATTTTCTATCTTATCTATTCTCACCCTCTAACTTCTTTCTATTAATGATCAGGTATGTCCGATGTCTGAATAGTCAACATGGTAGTTTTCTGTTGATTTTCGGAGTCGAAAATCAACGTTCTTACATTGGGAATGGACGTATATAGGTTATGCTGGTTTGGAATGAAGTAAATGAAGTTTATAATGTAAGTGCTCGATAAAAAGGTGCACGTTTAAATCCCATATGAGTTTTTATGCGCCGAATTGGCAAGCCACTTGGCTTTTTGATTTTCTTTTTGAATGGAATGGGCCTAGGAGGCGAGTTCAGATTTAAGCTATTGAACAGTACAAAGGAGGTGCTGGCGAAATTTTTCGAAAATTTAAGGAGTTAGAATAATTTTAAGAAAATTTGATAACTTGAATCAATATATAGATATATATACAATTCGATAAGGAAATGAACTTAAAATTGAATATAGTAAACAAAGAGGAAATCTATAACTAAATCTGGTAAACATAAAAAGAGAAATGTATACACGTTTTAAAAATGAGTAACTGGTTTATATGATGTTGATTATTCAAGATAAGTAGTCTTGTCCGTTTTGAAGCTAACAATGTTATTCAATCAAGGTCTAAGAGGTATTTATACCCCAACTTGATTGATTTCATTATTAACCAATAAATAGCAAGATTCAGGATCAAAGATAATGTTTTGAATAAGATTTAGTTGAATGCAGTATTTTTTGTTATTGTAACAATGTTTTACACAACATTCATTTTAACCCAAATAAGTGAAATTTTGTGAATATAATAATTAATACTTCCTAAGTATAGGAATGAATGGACGTAAAAGGGAAAAGTACATGGAATGTTTTCCAATTATTAATAGAAGATGTTTTCTAAGTATAGAAAATAAAATGGCAATATATGGAAATGTTTTCCAAATATCGTAAGAGGCCAAGATGATTATTGAAAATATTTGGTTAACAAATATTGATAAGGAAATGGAGAAGTGATTTAATTAATGAAATATTAATTAAGGGGCCCATTGATTGTTTGATGCCTTGAATGGATGTTTGTTTTATTCGATAGTTAAATAATTGATTATCGAAGTATTTCCCAGTATTGCTGTCAATATGGAAAGACCGATTGGATTATTATCCGAGAACGACTCCGTATTGGCAGTAGCGCTGCGAATCAGAGTATATGAAGATAATCGAAGACGGAATGAAGTGCAAGGGATTTTTCTATTAATCCTATGTAGAAATTGGCTAAGATGGATTAATGGAAATTGTGCCTTCGGTTTCGTTCAATTTCATAATGAAGTTGTATGGACGAATGTCTGACAGAGTATTTCCAATGATCGCATATGTTGGTCTGTGTAAATATATATGGTGGCGGATAATTTAGTCTCTTAGCATAATATTCAGATTATATTTGTGCAAATCAATTAATGGTTAAAGGGACTGACAATGTGGCATTCAAAGTGATTATGCTATCAAATGAAGGGTAAGTAATCTAGCCTCAGGCCTCAACAACCGGGAAATGACGAAAATTGGGCAGGCAGCATGGCTAAGTAGGTAGCTCCCAATTAGGGTGTATTATCACCTATCTAGAAAAATTCATTTCTTTCTTTATTCTATTCGATGTTGTCCCATTCGGGAAAACGGTTGCTGATCCCAACCGTTGGTGATATATATTTGATGCACTCAAGCAAAATGAGTAGTCGGTCGTGCGTGGGGGTTGCAAGATGTTCTTATTGAACCTAGTGTATTTCTCCCTAGAGATACACTATCGAAAGGTAGTTCCATACCTTGTCATAGTTGGAAATCCATTATCCAATAAGTGCTCGTGGTTTTAATTGTATAGAATGTATGTAGAGTGTGAGATGCAAGCATTCTGCTAGTTGGTTATTTATTGAGGTTGATAGACATTATTATAATACCAAAGAGTTTTGATATATAGATAATCGTTTCTTTCAAAAGGATTTTGAAAGTTAAATCAAGTTTTTTGGATTCTCAAAAGGGAAAAACCCGTTCCATGTTATACAGCGTGGTGTTAAGAGATATCGTTTATTTTCTCAAATTGTTTTAAATTGTTTACTCATACCAGTCCCATGACTGACCTAGAATTTATTTTTCTATGTTTTCCCTAAACTCTTGCGTGCTCAAATTTGTACGGGCAGTCAAGTAGTTCAGGTATTTTCAGATATCTTTGGTGGAGCTTGGAACAGGAAGCTTTAGCGTTATCTAGTTATTGTTATTTCCTCTGTGTTGTAAGTGTTATACTCTAATAATGATATGTTATACAGTTAAAATTTTGTATTTCAAAAGTTGTTATATATTATATTCTATTCCGCTGCGATGTAAGATTCTGTGTTGTTGTTTCTATTCTTCTTTTATCTTTTTCTTATTTATTTCATAAGTATTCATATTTCTATGATATTTGGGTTGGACATGTGGTGTATTTTGTCAGCTCAGATAATACAGAAATTCATGCCATTACAATAACATTTATATCTTAATCGGTTGAAGTCATGTTTCAGCTTTAATTTTTAAATCTTCTATATTTGTCAAACATTTACGTTTTAATTTGTTTAAGGAGAATCCTCAAATTTCGATATTAGTTAAAAAAAATTGATTTAATTCAATCTATCCTTCTTAAGGATTAATTTTAAATTATCGAAGTTATTTGCTATTTAATATCTACAATAGATAATAAATAATAACTGATTTTGTAATATATATATATATATATATACATATATTTATTTAATATAAACACAAATTTTTATAATCAAAATTTATACAAATAAATGTATTATTTAAACCAAAACATGCTCCCACTCAAATTAATATCCCCCTCTCTATATATATACACACACACACACATACATACATACGTCAGTGTGTTTTTGTGTGTGTGTGATATCTAATCATACCTTGAGTTAGCTTTGGCTAATCGCCCAAAACACAATCTTTCAGGTAGACATCTTATGTCAATTAATCTTGTATATAACTCTTCGATAGCATGATGAACAATTTTGTTCTTTTAAATATTGAATATTTCATGCCCCTTGTCTTTAATCCCATATTCTTATTATGCAACCTAATTAAGTCAGACCCAATTATACAGTTGAGTATGTCATTTACTCTGTCCCATATAGCCAAAACAAAAGGTAATCAATGCTTTGGTATTACCTTTATCTAGTGATTCTGGCATTGATGACTGTATTTATTGGAAGATATCACCTCACTTAATATAAATAATTAGTTTAAAGGGATTTAATAATTCGAGGAGGCAAGCCATATTTAGTGTTATTTACATATCTCAAAATATATGTATTTCTCATTAGCAATAATAATTGTGTGTAAATAAAATACATGAAACACATATATATATATTTAAATTCAATGTTATATATAAGAACCAAGTTTATTTTATTTGAATGTTTCAAAAAAAAAACGGTCGACTTTTGCTTTTGGTCTGGAGAAAGCATCTTCCAAACTAAACCTTGCATGTAGAGTATCAAAAATTATACTCATAAATTTAAAATTAGATTTCAAGTAATCAATGTCGTTTTTCAGATTTATACAACATCCAGGCCTAAACAATTTAAGGCACGGTTATGTATAACAAGGACATTGATCCTATAATATTCTAAAAATTATATGCGTATGTGTGTGTGTGTGTGCATATATATATATATATATATGTGTGTGTGTGTGTGTGTGTGTGTGTGTGTGTGTGTGTGTGTGTGTGATGACCCCAAACTCCCGTGCCACGGAAGCAAGGATAATCATTGGAATATAACACATTTATTACATTAGCAGATTACAGATAAAAACATAACACATTAGATCATAGAATAACACTCATCATCATAGCAGCGGAATCATAAATGTCATCAACATCAGAGTTGCACAGACACAGGATACTACTTAGTACATAAGAGGTTCCAACAAATAGAAATAAGTCTAGAACATCATTAAATACTGCAGAGATAAGGTGATGCCTAAATGTCCAAAATAAGATAAAAGATAGTCTTCGTATTCTGCCAAAGGAGCACACCATGCTGCGGTGCATATCCAAAATAAAGCATGTTACCTATTTACTTGGCTGCCCGTGTAAAAATAAGGGCACCTGAGTTTGCAAGTGAATACAAACTACGAGTCAGCCATGGGACGGGTATGAGAAATCTTACTTAACTTATCTAATAATAAGGCTAATCATAGGACCACGTTGCTAACGTGGAACGAGTTTATTTCATTGGATTGACAGTGCATAAAATAAAGTAAATCTTTTAAACAACGCCATACTTTTTAGAAAGATGAAACCAATATAAGACTCAAGTCCCATCACATAATGCAATGCAAAACAGAGGATAGAGTTTTACACTATAATGGTCAAATATGATTGATACGTTTAAAATAAAAATCATTTGATATTATTACTAGTGTCTAGTTAGTTTAAAACAATTTCAAAGTAAATGTATCAATCCTATACGACATAGCTACCATATACTATGTCGCTATATATAGATTTACAAACAAATCCGTAATGTTTTGGAAATTTGGTTTCCATCATGAGCCAAGGCTGGGGATGGCTCCTTTCCGGATTCAAAACACTCTAGCAAATGCCTCAGGACTCGGACGCAAGCAAGCCCTTGGAATCGGTAGGGTCGGTCCACACATACTTTACTGGATTGGCTATTCCAGAACAATACGTTTCTCTATCCTATCGGACCTATCACTTGGCCAATAGCGACCAATATCCGAGGCCTCGAAATCCATCATCCACATAAGTAAAATGTCTGGGCTCCATACCAAGACACTACTTCTAGCTAGAAAGAAACGCAAGTTCTCCCTACGGTGTTTATCCCGTTTTTGACTTATACCGGGGTGTGAGGCTCACGAAGTAATGCTATACACAAAGCTATGCTAAATAAAGCTGTGCTTTGATCATCATCCACAAGGCTCTTCTTTTTAGCAAAAGCCTTGATCATTTACATCTTAGCATGCCACATTGACAGTCCACGCCATGCGACTATTGTCTACCAATATATAACCTCTAAGCTCGTACATCTCAGAGAAGGGTGCTAGGCAAGAGAATAAATTCTCCGCCACCAAACATATATATATTTAATAGAAATCAATCAACACAGAATGAAATGCAATGCCAGACACACACACATTCATTTACAAGTCTGTTCTGGGTCTGAACGAAACCGGAGACACCTTATTCCTCGCCCCGTATGTCCAACACGGAAGAGAGGTTCTTGCATATCCAGACAGTCAACAAGTACGTCCGAACAACTACCATTTTGACCCTTTCCTGCAAGCTAACAAATCCAGGGCATCAGTAGTCTTCCATTCAATGTAAAGATCGCCGGTCTTCAACCACCATCTTTAATGTCTTCGACTTTATCGTCATATAATTATTTGAAATGAGATTTATCTCGTCCTTTTCAAATTTTTCTCAAATATATATATATAATTAAAATCATTTCATATCGCTAATAATATTTAATAACGATTTATCGCTATATTTATTTATATAAAAATAGCCTATTTAATTCGAACGATCTTTCATATCATTACGCGGCCCTGGCAGTGTTTCTATCCAAATTTGAATTACACATTTCTTGAAATCTAACCGTTGGATCTTAACAAATTTAATATCGATGGAAAGATCTTTCCAAAGCGAACCCGATGGTTCCTGTTTTGGAAAAATATGACAGTTGGATCTTTCGGTATAATTGTTTAAAGTTACGATTGCGAAACGCGAACTACCACGCGCGATTCGTTTTATTTTAATTTATTTATATATTAAATATATAAATATAATTCGTTCGACGATTTTAACTAGCATGTTAAAAATAATGTTTTAATCAAACAAGATCATATTCTAACATATGATTCTTTTATTCTAACTTAACATGATGAAAATGTCATTTTTAATGACAAAACATGCTTAACATATCATTCTTTTCATTCTAACTTACAAGATAAAAATGTCGTTTTTGTCAAACCAAATATATTTTAACATGTAATATTTTTAACTCTAAATAAAATGTTAAAAATTTCATTTTTAATGAACAAATCATATATTAACATGTAATCTTTTTAACTCTAAGTAACAAGTAAAGAATAATGTTTTAATCCAATAAGATCATATTCTGACATATGATTCTTTTTATATTAACATCGCTAACATGTAAATGACATTATTCTTTTTATATTAACATTGCTAACATGTAAATGACATTATTCAACAAATGATCATTTTTCTACTTCGTTAACATGTAATGATTACGTTTTAATGAATCAAAACTTATATTAACAAATGTTCATTTTTCTACATTTCTAACATGTAAATGACTACATTTTAATGTATCAAGACTTATATTAACAAATGTTCCTTTTTCTACATCACTAACATGTAAATTATAATGTTTTGATACAACAAAATCATTTTCAATAAAGGATCATTTTTATATATTCACATCCCTGAGTTGTAAAGGACATTATTTTAAATCTAACAAAATCATTTTTTTTATAAATGATTCTTTTTACATTAACATTGCTGTTGATACCAAAAACTGGTTCAACACCCAAAGAAAAGAGATTTGTAGAGAATAAATGAAGATTAATAACAATAAACAATGCACAGAAAATTGAAAAAGATCACACACAGAGTTTTTATAGTTGTTCGGCGAAGATGGTGCCTACGTCCACTTTATATATTATCTCTCTTTTTGATTTGCTAGAATGATTGCAATACAATTTTCTGAATTGAAACACAGTTATTTATAGATGGTACATTGCTTGGCCGTTATCTACACGTGTCATCGGATCCAATAGAATAGCTGCGGCTAAATGAATCAGTATCTGCTGAAGAATCGGTCTTTCTTCCAAAAATCCAGTGCGGATTCGATGCTTGATCCACCCACCATGAGCAATTTGAATGGAAAAAAATCTGGGTTGAACTATTCTTTAGAATGGCCCTTAGACGAGCGCTTTGTAGCTGACTGGACCGGGCCTCTTCATACTCCTTTGGGACCGCTTCTGATGGATAATCGTGGAATAGGATGATGGGCTTCTTTAATCGATTTACTTCAAGGGCTTCGAAGGTGAATCTTCGACACTACCATGCCTTGATGGGCAGTCCAGAAAGGCCCATCAGCACTTTGCTCCTCAAAGTATGATTCACTTAATGGGAAGCAAGCTTTGCTGCTACATTTTTTGAACCAAAGTCTATGCATCGCTTACTCCATTGGTCGCCCCGACTTTCATTTAATGGGCAACGCATACTATGTGAAGTCCCATCAATTGCTTCGAGATTGTAAATGAATTCAGATAATGATGGCACCTTTCTATCTCCCCATCTTATAAACTAACTTCTTATTTTTCAACTTCTTTACACGTTTGCCTGGTCCAATCAGATTGATCGAATCAGAATAGCCACATTTCTTTACTGCTATAAAAGTAAAATTTCATTTACCCTTTTCTTTTTACTTTTTCGTCATCGTGGGGGTTAATATACTGCTTCGAAATAAAAACAATCAGCGATCATCATCTTCTCCAAAAATCATCTTTTTCAGGTATGAATTGCTCTCCATTTCAAAATATCATTTTTGCACAATTGTTCACCCTTAGGGTTTAATTTGACTCCATCGACGGGGTTTCTCCGCATTAAACCTGTCGATATCAAATTTCTAATCTTGATGGCAAAAGATTTTGTCAAGCGACTCGTGAGTTAGAACATTTCTGAGCTCTAAGGTGCGTGACTGTGCTCAAGGGGACGACTAAATAGATGTTAATTTTCATTTACCCCAAACTAGATCACTAGTTACTCGTTTTTTCCTCTTTTTAATAGGTTAATGGCTAAGTCGAAGTCTAGTGGAGAGATACCTTTTTCCATTAGAACGGACAATTCCTCAGAATCTACAACTGATTCAGAATCCGCTCCTAGCAACGATCCTCAAAGTCGGTCGATGGATCCGCAACCCATCCCCCCGATATCGGTCAAGCTATCCGAGGCGACACCTATCCCTTTAGCGCCGTATATGCTTCCTAGTGCGGAGATCCTAAGGAGCCCTCCAGAAGAAGAAAAATCCAACATTACTCTCAATTGATTAAAACATTTAACAGAAAACATAACATTCCTTTTGATGACGTTCGAGTCCCCGCGGAGACCGACATACTTCATATCCCCCCGGACGGTTATATGGCAATTTCTCTTCCGATGTGCAACGTGGGAGCCATTCCCCCTTTTCCTCCTTTCATCATTGATTTTTTATGTCGAATGAACTTGGCTCCAATGCAGTTTCATCCGATAGCTTATGGCAACCTGTTGTTGACCTGTTACCTATTTCTGAAATTTCTGGGATATCTTCCGACCTTTGATGACATAGCCTTCCTTTTCAACCTTAGACACAATGACAAGTCTCCTTCTTTATTTTTATTTGAAGCTGTTCGCGGTTGGAAGATTATTAAGGAGGTTCCAAGCAAGGCAGGAGATCCCAAGAGAGACTGGTTTTGGATTAAATAACAGCCGGGGTGCGCTCGATACTGGTTAGAATGTGGTAAGTTCTCCTTTATTATTGGAGTCTCTCTCCCCAACTGATCTCTCTTTCAATATACAAAAGGAGAGCTAGCAAGAAATGATGGGGAGGTCTTTAAAGAACGCCACAGACGGCTGATCGAGATAGAAAAGAAGCAGTGGGAGTTCTGGGATTGCCTAACCTATGAAAACTTGCACTGATATGACCTCCTCGACCAACATAGGTCGAGGGGCTCAACGAAAGAAGGGACTGACCCTGTAGTGCCGGCTCGAGATGACATGCCCCCAGTTACAAAAAAGTCGGGTGATAAACAGGCAATTCCACAATTCGAAGGGTCCTATGTTCGTCCTTTGCCTGAGAAGAAAAGGAAATCCGGTTCAATGAAGCCTATTTTCAAAAGGCAGGTTCAGAAGGTCAAGTTTCAGGAAGTTACTCGCGATGGGGTCGGACATCGATCAAAAAAGAAGGTTTTTGCTAAGAGGTCTCCCAAAGTGGCACCAAGGAATATAAACAAAGAAGAATCCATTGAGGTCCATCCAAAAAATTCGAGAGTTGAAGATGATTTTCCCTCAACTCATGACTTGCAGGTGTAGCTCGACGCAGCCCCTCTTCCTGGGTTGGAAAATCTCCAAATGCCCGATGTTATTCTCTCACCTCAAAGATTAAATCCAGATCGATTCTTTGCCCACCAATCTGAGGGAATGTCCTTTCCAGACAAACAGAGCGGCATTGGAGGTATAATTTTGTCATAGCTATAAGGTTTTATTACACGTTAAAACACCAAATGCTTATATGCAAATCGAAGACTGCTCACTTCATTTTGCTTCCCCTACAGATGTTGATGAAATTTTTTATGGAGATTTGTTTGCATCCTTCTCAAGGGACGTCGGGCCAAGGGAAGCTACTTTGCCCCATACTAAAAAAGATGTCAGCGAAAAAGACAATGATAACAGGAGGAGGGAAGCATAAGCCATGAAGAGAGACAGGAAGGAAGAAGAAAGAGAAAAATCAAGAGAAGAAAGAGGAGATCAACTGCCCAAGGACCAGGATGGGCAGAAAAAGAGATGCTTGAAAAGACATGATCGATCGCCGAAAGATATGGACGAGTTGAGTAACACGCCCAAGAAGAGGAAAGTGGATAAATTTCGCAAGTCCAGGGAGAAAAAGGAAGCCGAGTCTTCTCGGGTAGTGACCCATTGCTCCAGTCCTATGGCTGGCACTTCTTTCGTCGACCGATTCCAAGAATTGGAATGAAATTTCCCCGGTATTTTTTTTGAGATCAGAGCACTTCCCGAAATACAACCATTATCCCACAGCTTTCGTCACCATATGCGCAATAATTTGGAATATGCCTTGTCTCAATATGACGCTATGCTGGAATATGCCGAGCAGGTGAGTGGGGCATTAAAGGGAAAACTAGTCGAGCTCGCTAGTTTAAAAAGGGATGTCGATAGTGGTAAGAGGACCTTCGGGTTCCTTGAAAAGAGAATTAAAGACCAAGAGTTACAGGCAGCGGCGGACAGAGAAAAGCACTGGAAAGAGATCGAGGAGTTGAAGATTCAGGCCCAACAGAAAGGCCAGGAATGCACCTCCATGAGGGAGAAAACTGTAGCTTTGAAGAGGGATAGAGCTCAGCTTGACCTTGAAATTCATAATTTAAAGGGTGCCCTTCATTCATCAGAGCTAGCTAAGGATCAGGCTGAAAAGAACACTGCTGCAGCGGTCGAGTCCGCTGGTAATCTGAAGCTTCAGCATGATATTGAAGTCGAGACACTTAAGGCCGAGCATGCCCGGGAGAAGGTTGAGATGAAGAAGGGGCATGCTCGCCAGGTTCTTCAGTTTTGCGTGGATGTTCTTCGCTGCAGGGATTTGTCCTAGATGCCTAGATATCCCAAGTCGTTAGTTGACGTGTGGAAGGTACTCTTATGGGAGGTAGAGAAGAAGGCAACACATGGTCGTCCAGTGAATGAGATGTCACTGATGACTCATATCTTGAATGACAGAGAGCGTGCCATTGTGGTGGAGGCACGAAAACAAGAAAAGAAAATGGCAGAGGCAGAGCGTCGTAAGGTGAAGGGAAAATCGATCCTTCAGACTGAAGCTAGTGATAGTCATCCTTATGCTCCTGCGCCTTCTGCATACATGGTTACAGAGAGGGATTTGCCTTCTACCTTTCCATCCGACAAAGTCAAGGCCACGGAAGGACAGGTGGCTGGTTCGAATATGGAAGGTGAGCTTCTCTTCTCTCCTTTTTCTTTTCCAAACCCTTATCCTCCTCCAACTTACATGTATCTTTTCTCTTTTTCAGGGATTTCCGTTGCTTCTGAAATGGCGAACGAAGGACCTGTCGCCGAGAAAAAGGGCATTACTAAAGAGGTGATCAAGGCTGCAGAAGTAGAAACAGTCGACTTAGTATCTCCTGATGTCGAGATTATTGAGGAATCCAAAAAAGAGGGTCGCCCATCTGTGGCCGAGACCAAGGATCAGGAAGACAAGGAAATTTCCACTTTGAAGCCCGAGCCCATTGAAGATCCTGCAAACACTGGACTTCCTTAATTCAATCCCGCAACCATTATATCTGCAACTCCATTCCCTGCTAATTTGGCGAATCCACAGGCTTCTACCCCGACTCCTTGCACCTTTGGTAGCACGCTTGGAGGGTCAAGATGCGTGACGACCACTAAGGAGATGCTAGAGAAGATCAGACAGAAGAAGTTAGCTGAGATGGTGGAACAAGGATTGATGTCGCCTCCCTTTTAAACTTTCCATTTCTGTGTAATTTTTTTGATGATGTAGCGCTATCCGGATAGCACCGATCGGGCAGTAATATTTTGTAATGATGTAAGGGTACTTTAAATGAAAATCAACTTATCTTGTGAATGATGATAAAGTGTATATAAATGTCGTACGAATTTCATGGCTATGTTTTTTTTTTCAAAACATTAAGGGTAAGTCGCCCTTCATCCTAATCGGGGGTGATGGCTACATCTTTTGCCCCAAAGGTCGGGTAGACCTCTGAGTGGCGAACTCCCCCATCGAGTTTAAGTTGTCTCGTCCTTAATCAAAACCTGGATGTAACTAAACAGGGGCGCCTTGAGGCTTTTATACTTATCCTTTTGTCAGTGAAGGGTAAAGTTCTATTGTTTGAGCGGTCTTTTGTCTAGGTGCACCATTCACGCTCGGGTGTCGTTTATGCTCTTCCTCAAGTCAATGAGGTCGAGAGTCGAGGTCTGATGGTCGATCAGTATGCCTGAATAGGCGTCAGTCACATCCTTGATTCATCCAAGGTAAAGGATGTAAGGTCAGTCGTTCACTCACAATCACTAGCTCTTCTATAATTACAACAAATTAGAGCAGGAACAGAGACGCTTATTAATATGCTAATGCGACCGATGATGGTCGCTTATTACGACGCCAGAAACAAATAAATCAATAATATAAATGCAGAAAGAAGGTAAAAACATCGAAATACAAATTCTAAGAAAGATAATGCCGTAATTTTTCCGCGTTCCATGCTCTTTGAAATAGCTCGCCATCCACAGTCACTAATCTGAAACTTCCATTATCGAGTTTTCTCTAAATGACGTAAGGTCCTTCCCATTTCGGGCCCATATGCACAGGAACTGGAAAGATTCGTTTCAAGACCAGATCGTCTACTTTGAAGGCTTTTGGTCGTACCTTCTTATTATAATATTGAGCGACCCTTTTCCTGTGAGCCTGAGCACGAAGATTTGCTTCTTCTCTTTTTTCATCGATCATGTCCAAAGACGTCAAGAGAAGTGTCTTGTTAGTCAAGGGATCATAGTATGTTGTCCGATGAGTCGGGACTTCAAGCTCGATCGGAAGGACTGCTTCGGATCCGTATGACAAAGCAAAAGGGGTATGGCCCGTAGCGGTGTTATGGGTAGTAGGATATGCCCGTAGTGCCAAGGGTAATTCGTCCACCCATTTTCCTTTAGCGCATAACAGTCGTTTCTTCAAAATGGTCTTAATGATCTTATTGACCGCTTCGACTTGACCATTGTATTGGGGGTGTGTGACTGTAGTGTACTTCTTTTCAGTATGATATTTCTCACAAAAATCTTGAAATTCTTAACTATCGAACAGAGTTCCATTATCTGTGATAATAGTTCGAGGCACTCCGTATCGGCATATGATATTCCTGACGATGAAGTTGATAACTTTTTTCGTTGTGATTGTGGTCATCTGCTCAGCTTCTTCCCATTTTGTGAAGTATTCTACCGCCACAATTGCATACCTTGCACCCCCTTTCGAAATAGGCAATGTTCCTATGATGTCAATTCCCCACACAGCAAACAGCCAAGGACTAGTCATCGGGGTAATATTCGTCGGGGGTGCCCGTAGGATTTGCGCGAATCTCTGGCACTTATCACATTTTTTGGCATAGTTGGAAGTATCCCTATTGATGGTCGGCCAGAAATACCCATAGCGCAGTATTTTTTGGGCAATGGCTTCCCCTTGGTATGTGCTCCGCAATCCCCCTCATGTACTTCCTGCAGTATCATTTTAATGTCGTTGTTGGCTGTACACCAGCACATAGGAACAGAAAATCCTCTTCTATAGAGTTGGCCTTGCTGAATAAGGTACCTAGAGGCTCGTCGTATCAAGGCTCGCTTTTCGTTTTTCTTTTCAGGTAATTGCCTGTGGAGAAGGAAATTTTTAATGGGAGTCATCCATGATTCTTCATCGGGTTCGACGTCTATCTGATCGACATCCATTTGGACGATGCTTGGTATCTTTAAGATTTCTACGGTAACTAACTCTATCTCGCTCGGATGGTCCGAACTAGCCATTTTAGCTAGCCTATCCGTTTTCTGGTTTTGTATCCGAGGGATATGGGAGATGCTGTGTAATGACCCGCATTGGCAGGGGTATTATGATTAGTTTATTTAATTATATAAATGGTGGTATAGTGAATTTAATTGTCGTTGTTAGACCCAAAAGTGGTTCTAACACCCAAACTGATTTGAAACAAGATAAAATAAAACAGAAATAAAAATGAACACACAAGATTTATAGTGGTTCGGCGAAAGAAATGCCTACGTCCACTTCTTCTTTACTATATTCAATAATTCAGTTGCAAATACAATGATAGATTCACTCACAACTCACTTTTGTTCACTCAATTGACTAAAACAAGAAATAAAAGATGATTTGGATTTTCCGGGAGTAATGGAGTTCGGATGTTGGAGGTGATTGAATTCTTCAAGTGCCGAAAAAAGATCCTTCTCTTTGTCTCTAGATGGGGTATTTATAGGTGTGAATTTGTTTGAGATTCAATCCGGGTCGGAACACGTGTCATCCATCGCACTCTCTTCGGGTTCGGATGAACTATCAAGCTGACAACACATCAAAGAGATGGACGTTAGGGGTAGGAATTGGTTATATCCGGTCCGGTTCTCCAGGCGATTCTACAGGAGACTAACTTGGATCGTGAGTGCGGGTCGGAGGCGCGCAGGCAAGGGGTTCGGATCGGGATACCCGATCCGAACCGGAATGGCTTGGACATCTCTCCCTCTCAAATCTATTCCGCTCCGCTCCTGTGCTATGGCGAGCAGATGACCTTCCGATCCGTTCGAGATTTATTCGTCTTCTGTTCCGATCAGATAAGCTTTGCCAATTTATCCAGTAAGAGACATCCGATCCGAACAGAGAACTCTATCCGATCCGAACCGATATGCTGCTATCAATCTGAATTGTGGTGTTTTCTTCCGATCCGAACCGGAGTCTTATAACTTAAAATACTCTTCAATGGTTGGTTCCTTGACTTTGTGTTGCCTAGTTCACAAAGTAGGCTAACATTTTGCCCCCTCAAAGGATGCTTCTGTTGTACAAAGCGTGCTTTGACGTCGTTTAAATGCTAGTTCTTGAGTCAGAACAGTCAGGAGTAATGCACAGATTTCCATTCGGTTCGGCGTTCGACCCGAACGCATTTTCTTCATTTCTGAGCAAATTTGGGAACTCATCTCGCCATGTAATGCTTCTTGCAGGTATGCTCCTCCTTTACTCTCCTTCTCTTCAATTCGAGTCGGATGCTGAATTAGCGTGTGAAATTTCCACTCGGTTCAGATTCCGATCCGAAGCGTTTTCGTGGATTTAGCTCTTAGACATTGGGCTTTCAGAGAGAATTGTGCTTCTGGGCCTTCATTCCGGTCCGAGCGGGTGAGAAAAAATAGGAAGACGAGGAGTCAACACCATTCCTTTTATAAACTCGCTACCGTCCTCATTCCTTCCTTCTTCTTTTTTGCTGCTGCTCCCAACCATAACATTGAAAACTCTAAAAACTTCAATATTCCGAGATCATTTCTTGTAGGTTTCTCAAATCAAGAACATAGGTAGCTTTTTAATCTCGGATAACTCCGTAGTAAACGTACTTGATTTCAATTCGTGTTGGATTGGGATGGTTTAATCATAGGCTTCGCTTGAACCCCCCGCCGCCGCTGGTGGATGCGCCATCGCTTCAAGGCGTTGCGAGGCTGGAGAGGGCAAATATTTATCCTCAACGATGGCTTTAGTGATAAAGCGGACTCGTTTGTGAGTAGGGGGGAAAGAAGAAGGAGATGAAGAGTGGGATGACAAATTGGAGTCGGTTCGGGTAGAAGGCGGAGGATCAAAAAAGGAAGGAGAAGGAAAGGGGATCGGCTCGGATTACACATTTTAGAAAGACGGGAGGAAGGAAAATGTCGGCTCGGGTCGGAGATGAGGATGAGATAAGAGGCTGACATGAACGGACTGGTTGAGTGATGCTGGTTCGGTTCGGATCGGGTCACCCGATCCGATCAGATCAGTTCTGCTCCCGAACCCACTGTTCCTATTGTCTTGAACTAACCTTGCCTTACTGAAGCACCCGAACCGAATGTCTTCTGTATTGAGCCAATCATCACATGCATATCCGAACCGAACCGAACGCATCAAATTTGGCACATAAAGACTATTCAACTAATTCAACTAACACTTATTCTAGACGAATATGCTTCGCGGACAGTTAGGATAGTGCCTTGTGAACATAAACGAGAATTAAGAACAACTCTGACTATCACCTTCTCTTTAAAGCTTCGTCTTACATTGCTGTACTTTTATCTTGTATTTCTCACATTTGCTGCACACACTTTAGTTCACACACATAAACAAAAGGGGGACACGGGATAATTTACTCTAATCCATGCTATTGCTTCTTCAATAGTTCCATGACAATGAGGCCCAGACGCTCTTCTCGTCTAGCTGAGAGAAAAGAAGCTCCAGAAACTTCCAACAAAACCACTCTCGAGGATATATCTTCTTCATCTGACCCAGAATGGGACAGCGAGGGTCCGGATTACGGAGTTGGTCATCGGGAAAGCGATGAAATGTCTTCAGAAAGCGAAGTTTCTCTAGGCTTTGAGGAGGAAGGAGGGATTGGTGACCATCGAGCACCCGACGAATTTGACTCAGCCATTATATTGGAGTCGCCTCCAGATTCCGTAGAATCGACAATCGACAATGACCGACTTGTGAGAATTTGCTTGAAGTATGGAATAATGAAGAGAGACACTTTAGTGCCCTCACGTTCTGACCGTCCCCATAACCCTCCAGAAGGATATATGACGGTTACCCGACTGATGTGCATGGTTGGCGCCATTCCTCCATTCTCGCCTTTCATCGTTGACTTCTTAAGACAAATGCGGATTGCCCCCATGCAATTGCATCCCAATTCATATGCCTATCTGCATACCTTATTCATAGCATATCGTGAAATTCTAGGCGTGGAGCTCACGTTCGACGATGTTCATTTCTTCTATAATTTCAAACATCGGACTAGAGAAACCCCTTCTTTCTGTTACTTTGAGTCGGTCCCAAAGAGGAAGATAATCTCTACGCCGTTTAGCAGCAAAGCTGGAGATTCCAGACTAGAGTGGTTCTATATAAAGCAACAGTCTGGATGCGCCAGGAGATGGACAAAATCAAGTAAAGCATTGATTTTCTGAACCCGGACTCTATACACTTGAATCATCACTCTGACCTGTTTTCCTTTTTTGTTTGCAGTCGACAATCCCAAACAGATATCAGACCAAGTGTTCTTTGATCGGATGCACCGTCTTCTCAATGGCGACCAAAAATTCCTGACTATTGACGAGGTCCTTAAAGATGAGTACCTTCATTTTCACGGGCTGTTATCCGTCTTCCGTAGCATCGGTCATGGGACGGTCCCTTATGCATATATTCCTCCAGTGGAAACAGTTCCAGAAATAGGAGAAGGCTCGGGAATTCCTGCAGCTCCTCTTCAAACTTCACCTTCTCCCTCTTCCACTCAAGATGATGAACTGGCTAATCTGGCCAAGAAACATCGTGAAGGGTATATTGCCCCCGAGGAAACTACTTCTCCAGATAAGTCAAAGTCTTCCCAAGTGTCGCCACTTCGCGCTTCCGAAGGGGATGTTCCTAGCTCCGACGAGCACATATTTCAGGGTTTGGGGGATCTCCCCTTACCCGAGACCATATATACTTCAGAAGATTTCAGGAAGGACCCTTTAGTCTTCACTTCTTCTGAAGAAACTACTCCTGCTAAGGCTAAAGAGCCTGCCCGCACCAGTCTAGCTTCAGACTCGGGTTGGTTGGGGGGACACACACACCACTTAGGATGCACTTTATACCACAGCATTAGCAGTCATTGCACCTTTTGCTCCATGAATCCATTAATTCTAAATTTCATTTATTTTACCGTGCAGGTACAATGTCTCGATCGCATTATGACATAAGAAAGCTTCGTCGCAGTATGACCAATCCTCCTCAGGATGCCGAGCATGATCGCCGGGATGACCGTGGCAGGGAGGAAAGAAGACCCCATGATCCCTATCGATCTCGACCCTCACGCTCCCGCTCACCGGTGCGACCGGAACAAGAGAAATACAAGAGCTATCAAGGCCGTAGGGAGGAGGATAGACCGCAATCTAGGGATTCCACTTCCTCTCATGAAAAAAGGAGTAGAGAGAGAACTCCTCCAAAGGAAACTGGGTCTAGAAGTAAGCAAAAAGTCCCTGCCACTAAACGACCCAGAACAGACAAGGGTTCTACAGAATCTTCCTCAGGAAGGGACACTGAACTAACAATCCTCGCCCCTCCTCCACCAGATGCGGGAACCGCAGTAAGGCTGGCATATTTAAAAGAGCAATTTCCCGAGCACTACTTCGAGACTCTGACCTTCCTACCTACCCTTGAACCTATTTCTTCTAATTGGGCAGATGAGGCTAAGGCAAAAATTGATTTGGTGGAAAAACAATATACCGAGATGTTCAAGTATTCTCGCAATCTTTCCAGAATCATCCGCACTCTAATGACAAATGCCGACTCAATGCACAAAACTGCGGAGGAAGATGCTAAGGCCCTAAAAACCTTAGGAAAAAATTTAGAAGATACTCAAGCTCAACTAGCTATCGCTCAGAAGAACGCTTCTAACTTCAAACAACAGTTTGAGGACATGCAAAAGCGCTATCATGATTTGCTTGAATCCCACACTCAGGAGCGTTCTGAGTTGAAGAAACAAGCTGACGAGGCCAAATCAGAGGCTGCTAAGACACGCCTTGCTTATGCTGAGCTTGAGCAGAAAAATGCCGAGTTAGCGAAAAGGAGTGCTGAGTTAGAAAAGAAGAATGCTGAGTTGGCTTCGAAGCTGTTGGAGGCAGAAAACAGGGCTGCTCTGGCCGAGGGCAATGTGGAATGCGCTATTAAATCTGCGGAGGAAACCCGCAAACAACTATCAGAGGCGGAGGCTGATATTCAGGGCTTCGGCGAGCTAATGATCGAATTCTTCGCGCACATTATTCGTCGTCGAAACATTTCTTGGATCGAGGACTATCCATCTACCCTGGTTCATGTGTGGAATCAAATCGTCGAGTGGGAAAAAGAAGAACTTAAGGTCGATTCCCTCGATGAAGATAAGTTGATGGAGAAGTACTTGAGAGACGACGAACCGGAGCGTCTAGCTGAAGGGCGCCGTCTAATTGCTGAGGCCATGGAAGAAGAGAGGCGGAAGTCTAAACAGAAAACCATTCCTGAAGCTGGTTCCTCTTCTTCTGCTCTTGTAACTCCTGAAGTAGAAGGGTATGATCCCGAAAACCCGGGAATTCCCCGAACAACTTTGCTATCTCCCATTCCTGAAATAACTCCAGAGGTAGTAGTCACCCCCGCTGAAAAGTCTTCAGAAGGTATCCCTATCTTTTCTCCTCAATTTGTCAAGGCTACTACTACCTTTGGCTACATGACTGAACGTTCGATGAGAAATCCTTTGCTCTTGCCTGAGTTGATAACCGATGTTTCTCATTTTGTAGGCGTTGAATCCTCCGCGAAGACAGATGTAGTTCAAGGAACTACCACTGGGACAAAGCCCGCTGATAGGGTCAAAGAAGGGGAAGACAAGGCTGCTTCCACAGACCTGGGGGAAAGAAGTGAACCAACTAAGGTCACTACTCCCCATGATGAAGAAATGATTGCAGCTTTAAAAGACGACGGAGGAGACGAGGGGCATGATGAGGAACCGGAGATTGTAATAACTGGGGAATCGAAAAGCGCTGATGACATTACCTTGGCTGCCATGAAGGCTGATCAAGACAAGCGCTTGCAATTAAAGGCTGAAGAATTAGACCCTGAGGTCCTCAAGCCCCTTGCAGTTGTGGATGCAGGTTCAAGGTTAGTTGTTAAGCTCTCAACTAGATCTATTACCGAAGAACTTGCTAAAAAATCTTCTCTTGATTCCAGTGCCCCGCCCTCCGGGAAGAAGTCTGCTGGCTCCAGTACTACATCTTCAGGGAAAAAGAAATCAAAGCGAATCTTGACTGAAGCCGAGAAGGAAGCAAAGGATGCGGAAAAAGCTGCCAAGAAATCGAAGGCTCATCCCAAACCCAAATAGTGGGTTCCCCTGTATCTTTTTAGCATCTTTGTAAACCAATAAGTGCTGCTACACCAGCAGCTTCCGCACTTTCTTTTTCAGTTATTTCCCTGTACAAATTCATTCATCTGTGAATAAAAATAATTCACTTTTTGCAATGTTTATTTGTTAGTAGTCCTGCACTTATGTAAAAATGCATATTTACAGTTATGAAACAAAGTTGGGGAAAGGGGAGATATGTGTATGTATATGTGTCCCCAGTCAATTTCCATAAGTTATTCAGTGCTTAACCATGCAATCTGAATGCTCCCGATTCTCTAACGGGATAGCATTTCCTGTGTCATCAATACCTGTTGTTTTTCCTGGCATTTCTTTTATACTCTCTCTCATTCTCTTGAGAGTTAGAGTTCGAGTTCAGTCATTTGTCTATTCCCCGGTCGTTCAACGGGAAAAGATTTCTTTCTCGGCGCTCGGTCGGAGACGCCTTTATACTCTCTTTCCCTCTGGAAAGTTAGAGTTCGGAGTTGAACCTCTTTCTCAGCACTCAGTCGGAGACGCTTTTATACTCTCTCTCTTTCTCTGGAGAGTTATAGTTCAGAATAGAATTTCTTTTTCAGCGCTCAGTCTGAGACGCTTTTATACTCTCTCTCTTTCTCTGGAGAGTTAGAGTTCAGAATGTCGTTTTCTCATTCTTTTACGTCTTATTGCACAAATAATCATTGTGCTTCTTTTTATGTCCAAGCTGTTTTCAACCTTTTTTAGGTTCTGAGTTATCCTGTGTTTTATAATCACAACAGAACAACTAATGAATGTAAATGCATAAAAGTAAATAACACACAATATTTTTATAGTGGTTCGGCTAAATCGTAGCCTACGTCCACTTTATAGTCCTTTATTCATATTGTCAGATTTTCCCAAGGCAAATCATGTCTTGTTACAGAATCCACAGTAAAAATAACAAAAAATATAGCATTTCTAATCCAAATATCGCATTAAGTGTTGGGCATTCCATGCTCGAGGAACTTCTTCGCCATCTACGGTCGTTAACTTGAAGGTTCCTTTTTCAAGTTTCTGTTGGATGACAAAGGGTCCTTCCCATTTTGGGCCGAGGTGAGGAAGGGATGGAAAAACTCTCTTTAGCACCAAATCTCCTGGTTCAAAAGTCCTAAGACGAACTTTCTTATCATAATAGCGTGCCATTTGACGCCGATGTCTCGCTGCACGCAAGTTTGCTTCGTCCATTTTCTCTTCGATTTCATCAAGAGATTCAAGTAAAAGTGCCCGATTCGTCATCGGGTCATAATACGTCACCCTGTGGGAAGGAACTTCCAGTTCAACTAGAATTACTGCTTCTGAGCCAAAGGAGAGAGAGAAAGGGGTATGACCGGTAGCCGTTTTAAACGTTGTTCGATATGCCCACAAGGCTAGGGGCAATTCATCAACCTATTTTGCCTTTGCACGCTCTAATCGCTTCTTGAGGATGGATTTTATTACCTTGTTTATTGCCTCTACTTGCCCATTCGATTGTGGATAGGCAACTGCAGTATATCGTTTGTCTATCTTATATTTCTGGAAAAAATTTCTGAATTCAGTGCTATCAAATTGGGTTCCGTTATCAGTAATAATCGTCCTTGGGATCCCAAATCGGCATATAATATTTCTGACCACAAAACTTATCACCTTTCTTGCGGTGATCTTAGTCAAGGGCTCAGCTTCTACCCACTTTGTGAAATAATCCACGGCTACTATGGCATACTTAGCCCCTCCTTTAGCAATCGGTAAAACTCCAATGATATCGATTCCCCATTTGGCAAATGGCCAAGGACTCACCATCGATTTAAGCTGGGTTGACGGTGCCCTGGGGATTTTGGCGAATCTCTGGCACTTATCGCAGCGTCGTGAATAATCAGCTGCATCTTTGTTGATCGTAGGCCAGAAGTATCTGTACCGCAATATTTTCTTTGCTAGAGTTTGACCTCCTGTATGATCTCCACACTCACCTTCGTGCACTTCTCTCAGTACACGCTTGATGTCGTCGTGTGCGATACATCGTAACAGGGGCATAGAAAATCCTTGTCTATAGAGAGTATCGTCTTGCATAACATATCTGGCAGCTTTGCGAACTACAGCTCTTTTCTCACTTTTCTTCGATGGGAGTGTCCCATTCTTAAGAAAACTCTTGATTGGAGTCATCCATGACTCCTTCTCTGGTTCCGCTTCAAGAATGAATTCAATTTCCATCGACTCAAAGCTTGGCGACTCCAACGTTTCAATTGGAATTACCTCAGTCTCTTCTGGATTGTCAGAACTAGCCAATTTTGCTAGTCTATCCGCTTTCTGGTTTTCTACTCTGGGAATATGTGTTATGTTGTACCGCTCTAAGCTATTTAATAGCTCTTTCACTTTCTTGAGGTAAGCGACAAGTCGAGGTCCTCGAGCCGCGAACTCCCCTCGCACTTGACAAACAACAATCTTAGAGTCACAAAATATGTCCATCATTTTTACCCCGAGGTCTTTAGCGAGTTTCAGCCCGGCAATCAGGGCTTCATACTCAGAGTCATTGTTTGTTGCCGAAAATTCTAATCGCAGGGCGTAATATAACGAACGTCCCTCGGGAGTGACTAAGACAATTCCAGCTCCGGATCTTCGGTCATTTTTAGCCCCATCTGTATATAATTTCCACGGATTCATCTCTAGCTTATCCTCGGATTTGACCACCCGGTCATTGATTATTTCTTCCTCTGGAATGGTGAACTCCGCAATAAAGTCTGCTAGAGCTTGCCCCCTGATTGACTTTCGTGGTTGAAAATTCAAATCAAACTGGCTTAGTTCTATGTTCCATTTAATCAACCTTCCCGACGCTTCGGGTCTCTGCAACACCTGTCTTAACGGCTGATCGGTGTATATGGTTATTGGATGGGCTTGGAAGTAGTGACGAAGCTTTCGGGATGCAATCAGGAGGCTGTAAGCAAGCTTCTCGATCTTTGGGTAGTTGCGCTCTGCCGCTGCTAATTTCTTACTCACATAGTATACTGGCCTTTGTACTTTGTCTTCTTCTCGAACCAGGACTGTGCTGACAGCGTGAGCCGAGACTGCTAGATAAACAAATAGTTCTTCGTGATCTACGGGCTTTGATAAGATTGGCGGTTTCTCTAACAGCTCTAACAGATTTTGAAAGGCCTCGACACAATCGGGAGTCCACTGGAAGTTCTTCTTTCCCCTTTTTATCAAATCAAAAAACGGAACACATTTATCGGTGGCCTTGGAGATGAATCTACTCAGCGCTGCTACCTTCCCCGCCAGACTCTGGACGTCTTTAATTCTCCTTGGTTCTTCGATATTTCTAATCGCCGCTATCTGGCTAGGGTTGATCTCAATTCCTCGGGAACTCACAATGAAGCCAAGGAACTTTCCCGACGCCACTCCAAATGAACATTTTAAAGGATTCAATTTCATACGGTATTTTCGCAAGATACCAAACATTTCCGCTAAGTCTTGCGTATGACTGGAAGATTGCTTTGATTTAACAAGCATATCGTCCACATAAACTTCCATAGTTTTTCCTATTTGATCATAAAACATTCTATTTACCAACCGCTGATAAGTAGCTCCAGCATTTTTTAATCCGAATGGCATTACAACATAACAATATAGCCCCAAATTCGTAATGAAACTTGTATGCTCTTGGTCTGGTACATGCATAGTAATTTGATTGTATCCAGAGTATGCATCCATGAAAGAGAGAAGTTCATGACCCGCTGTCGAGTCTACAAGCTGGTCAATCCTGGGAAGTGGAAAACTATCTTTTGGGCAAGCCTTATTTAAATCTGAAAAGTCAATACAAGTTCGCCACTTTCAATTTGGCTTCTTTACCAGGACGGGATTCGATATCCAGTCGGGATAAGTCGAATCTCGAATAAATCCATTTTGCTTCAATTTCTCTACTTCCTCTTTGAGAGCAGCCGACCTCTCTGGGCCCAGCATGCGTCTCTTTTGCTTCACAGGCGGATGCTTCAGATTTACATTCAATTTGTGACTGATAACGGAAGGCGATATCCCACACATGTCAGCGTAGGTCCAGGCGAACACATCTAAGTTTGCCTTCAAGAAGTCCGTCAGCTCTTCAGCACGACGTGGATCCCATTGGGATCCAATCTTCAAAACTTTCGTCGGATCAGCTTTGTCAACAGGAATTTCCACTGTCGCTTCGTTAGGAGTTGCATTCCTAGCCTCTGGTTCCTCGTCTTTTCTAGGATCCAGATCTTCAGGCGTTCCTTTGGGCAACTCCCTTGGGTTCAATCTCTCTAATTGCTATGCCGAGTCCCCCTTTGAGGGAGATGAGGCATCCTTACTCTTAGCATTAACTCCTTTCATCAACATCTTCAGTTCGGCCACATAGCAGGCCCGTCCAGAAACCTGATCCCCTCTTATTACTCCAGTCCCGGCTTCGGTTGGGAACTTTAGTAACAAGCACCAAGGGGCGATACAAACTCTAAATTCAGCGAGGGCAGGTCTCCCTAAAAATGCGTTATATGGCGAATCTACGTCCAATACTACGAACTGAAGCATTCGCACTCTTCTACGTTCTCCTTGCCCTAGGGTCACGGGCAACTCTATATATCCCATGGGAGCTGTCGTCGCTCCGTTGAAGCCTCTAATCCATCCTTCACAAGGTTTCAGATCTTCGGGCTCAAGCTTCATCTGATCAAATGACTTCTTGAACAAAATATTAACGGAACTTCCGTTGTCTACTAATACCTTATGGACCAAGGCCGGCCCAATAGTGGTAGTAATAACCGACGGATCATTGGTGGGAGATTGTATCCCCGTGTTGTCTCGGCTACGAAATACCACGTCATCGAACATGGTTTTTTGTTGTTTCATAGGGGTGACATCTTCCAAATCGTCACCTTCATTCACATCTAGATGCTTGGCAGCATTCACATATTGGTCCATTGACCTAAAACTTCGGATTGCCGGGTGAGGTCCGCCTACTATGGAGTTGATGACGATCCCTTTACCTTTCTGCTGCGCGGTAGGCTTAGGAGCAGGTAGGATCTGTTTTGGAGCCTGCTCTCCTTGCCCCCTGTCCCTCGGGGCAACCTTGTACTCATCCAACTTTCCTTCACGCAGCAGCTTTTCAATTACATCCCTCAAGTGCCGACACTCATTGGTCGAATGTCCATGTGTTCCGTGAAACAAGCAAAATTTCCCTGTCGCCATTTCTTTCTCGGTCGAATCACGAGGTGGCGGTCTTTTGTACTGCAACACATTGTACGTATCCAGGTAAATATTTTCCAGGGTGTCATTCAATGGTGTATAGTTCTCGTAGTTCTGGAATCGGGGCCTTTTGTTTGGGTCGCTTCCCCTATTTCTGTTTCTCCTGTTACCGTTCGAATTACGGTTGTTGTTGTTTCCCCCGTTTCCAGTATTGCTGTTTCCACCCTTGTTTCCTACATTTACTTCGACCTTGCCAGAACTTTCCCCAGACTGCTTCACGGCAATATTACTCTGCACATTCTCCTTTGAAGCTGTCTCAGACTTTCTTTTTCGGTTTGCCCTGGCTTCCTCTCGTCTCAGATAAATATCGGCTTTTTCGTAGAATATCGCCCTTGTGGGAGGTGTTTTCCCAGAAAGGTAGTCTCCAAACTCGGATTCAGGATCGACTCCTTCCTTTAATGCCATCAGAATAGTGGGCTCGTGCGGGTCACTGACCTCAGTTACAGCTTGGTTAAAACGATATAAATATGCCCTTAAAGACTCTCCTGGTGCCTGTTTGATTCTTGACAATTCAATAACACTCTTGGACTTTCGGGCATGTAATCGGAACTGGTTCATGAAACGCTCGCTTAGTTCTTTGTAATTAGAAATTGAACGAGGAGGAAGTCGGGTAAACCAAAATAATGCCACATCTTCTAGGTAGATTGGGAACGCTTTGCACTTTACTTCATCAGGGGCAGCAGCGGCATTCATAAGCCACGAATACCGCATCAAATGATGTCCTGGATCAGTCCTTCCGTTATATTTATCCATCTGTGGCAAGTTAAAGCGTCGGGGAAACTGGAACTCTAGGATATCGTCAGTGAACGGAGTATGGCTTCGCTCAATGCCATAGTCTTCATTTGTATAATTCCGGCTCTCGGACATAATTCGGCGAACCATTGCCTGCACATCGGCACTCGTTAGGGGCTGCTCAGGTTCCCTGGCCCTAGTGTCCAAGTTCCTTCGGGGCTCTTGCTCAGGAGATGCCCTTCTTCTTCGTGCTGCCTCTGCTCGATTCCTTTCCCTGCGTTCCCGGTCGATCTCGGGAAGAGGGGACTGGAGTCTTTGCCCCCGAGTGGGGCTATCGTTTCCTAATGCTCGTGCGATATCCTCGCGAGATCCCAAAGATCCAAATGTTAGCTGCTCCAGGTTCTGAGGTCGTTCGAGTGGCCTTCGTTCACGGGGCCTCTCTTCCTCGGTAGATGAAGATTGGTCTACGGGCGTGTGACGAACCGGTGATGGAGTTCTCTGCCGGTGGAGCTCATTGATCTCCCGACTCATGAGCCTCATATTTTCCTGCATCATGAGATTAGTGCGTTCATGGACTCTCATAGCTTCCCTCGTGCTCTCAAGCATATCAAGCAAGCGCGAGAAATCTCCTTGAGTGATGGGAGCAGATGGATTGACCTGATCTCCAACCCTGGCAGCTGGAATTGGAGCATTCGTGGGGACTCGAGTAGATGTTCCAGCTTCACCAAGCACCGGGTCGGATCGGAGGTAGGAAGCCGGGTCGGATCGGAGCTGGGGTGCCTGGTCGGATCGGTGTGCAGCGAGCAACTCAGGTCGGTTCAGATTGGGGGAGTGCACTGCTTCAGAATCTCCTACCCGGATCGGATCGGAGCTTTCCCCTTGCTGTCGGTTCGGATTTCCTGCATTGATTCTTCCCGCTGCTGAACTCTGCCCCCGAGACCTTGTTACAACAGCATGTTGCTGATCTTCGCCAGCTCCATTTCCTTGAACAGACTGAACTTCCTTGCCTTTTCCTTTGGCCATGAGTTTTTGACAATTACTTCAACGAATGTAAGAAAGCGGAGAAACTTAAGAAATCACTTCTTTGAACTCAACGGTCCAAAAAGTAGAAAGAGATCCCGGAAAATAAAGAATTTAGATGAGGTCTCTCAATGAAAGCACCAAAATGTTAGACCCAAAAGTGGTTCTAACACCCAAACTGATTTGAAACAAGATAAAATAAAACAGAAATAAAAATGAACACACAAGATTTATAGTGGTTCGGCGAAAGAAATGCCTACGTCCACTTCTTCTTTACTATATTCAATAATTCAGTTGCAAATACAATGATAGATTCACTCACAACTCACTTTTGTTCACTCAATTGACTAAAACAAGAAATAAAAGATGATTTGGATTTTCCGGGAGTAATGGAGTTCGGATGTTGGAGGTGATTGAATTCTTCAAGTGCCGAAAAAAGATCCTTCTCTTTGTCTCTAGATGGGGTATTTATAGGTGTGAATTTGTCTGAGATTCAATCCGGGTCGGAACACGTGTCATCCAACGCACTCTCTTCGGGTTCGGATGAACTATCAAGCTGACAACACATCAAAGAGATGGACGTTAGGGGTAGGAATTGGTCATATCCGGTCCGGTTCTCCAGGCGATTCTACAGGAGACTAACTTGGATCGTGGGTGCGGGTCGGAGGCGCGCAGGCAAGGGGTTCGGATCGGGATACCCGATCCGAACCGGAATGGCTTGGACATCTCTCCCTCTCAAATCTATTCCGCTCCGCTCCTGTGCTATGGCGAGCAGATGACCTTCCGATCCGTTCGAGATTTATTCGTCTTCTGTTCCGATCAGATAAGCTTTGCCAATTTATCCAGTAAGAGACATCCGATCCGAACAGAGAACTCTATCCGATCCGAACCGATATGCTGCTATCAATCTGAATTGTGGTGTTTTCTTCCGATCCGAACCGGAGTCTTATAACTTAAAATACTCTTCAATGGTTGGTTCCTTGACTTTGTGTTGCCTAGTTCACAAAGTAGGCTAACAGTCGTGGATTTAAGTAATGACGAATATTTAATTAAAATAATAAATTAAATAATATATTTAATTCTGAAATAATCAAAATGGGCCGAAATGAGGATATGGCGTGAACTGGATCATCTGTGATATTTAATTCAGCTTCGAATTGAATTTGAATAACGAATATATTCAATTGTTGACAGTTGAACGTATAGTTTATAATATAATTATAAACGAGCTCGAAATGGCGCTGCAGTTCGTAAATTGGCGATTCGAACTTCAACTGAATGTACAGGATTCGTTTTAAGCCGGATTTCTATGAAACAAGAAACGTGTGGAGCTGGTGGAATATATCTTTCTAGTGGAAGAGAAAAATCGGGATTTCGTCGTGTAGATTTTGATGTATGTCCAAATCAAATTTTAAAATAGTCGCTATAGAATCGTTTATCGACCGTATCGGTTTATCCGATATAACTAGAGATCGGGTTTGAATTTAGACGAGGTTCTTTTGAGGCGTAGTGGTAATTTAATTTTTAGAATTTTACCGTAATTTTTAATTAATTTAATACGCAACTTTTATATGGAGTGTTTTGCACCCTGAATCAATATTTTTGGGTTTCGCAATATGAGTTGAACTACCGATATTTTTATATTTTTGGAACCATGGCACATTGCTGAATACAGAAGTAATTTTATTGCTGTTTATAGAGGTCCGTATATGAATAAAATTTTAAGCAGCATATACCCTTATTATCTAACATGAGAGAAAGTATAATATGTCATACCATAAAGGATTGCACGGGTCTCTTGGGCACACATAGTGGCTAAACAAATGATAAAAATATTATCCTACTCTATAAATACTAACCCTTTCCTAAAAACCTAGGTTTAAAACTCATTTTCTCGGCCAAATTTGTAGCCGCCGGTTTCATTCTCTCAAACAAGGAAAACGTGGAGATTTGTCCTCGACAAAACTCAAAAGAAATTCGAAATAATAATCAAAGTTAAATATAAATCGAGATACAGATATATTCTAAAAGCTTATGGAGTCCTCCTCGTTTCCGTCATTTTACTGGGATTCGGCTACCTTTGTTTTCACTAGGAGTAACAACATGGATCTGCGTTGGTTAGAGCTCATGTTGGTGAGCGATTCAAGCTTTAATATAGTTTGTTTTGAGTTTGAACTTCATAAGGGTCGCTTGGTTTTCTGTGGTTGCGTCGAGCTCGCCTGGACAGCAACGGAAATGGGGGACTCATGTTCGAGCTGATGGCGTTGAGAGTGGATGAGTTAAAAAGGACAGTTAGTGAAGAGGGAGTAAGGGAAGTCTGTGTAGTTGTATTTGCAGTGCGTAGATGAGTTCAAGGAAAGGAAAATATGGTGAGTTTAGTGTCTGGGTTATTGGAGGAGTTTGCACCACGAATTGGCAATGCTGAAACGTGGACCAGCAAGAGTTCATTTTGGAAAAGGAAGTAAATGGATTCTTTTAAACATGCTGTAGTTAAGGGGAGAAGGTAGTATATGTTATACTGGGAAGAAGGAAGGGAAGTTTGCCAAACGAAAACGAACGCATGCTATTTTGAGAAGCTTTGATGAGGGATTGAAGTGATGATTAATGACAGTTTGTATAGGAGCTGTTATTGGTGAGGATAAGGGCGGCCGTGGGTGTAAGTGAGAGGAGCAGGCTTCAGTTTTGTTTTTGGGAAGATAAGTGCACAGCGGATCTGACAAAACAAATGGTATCGGCCGATGGAAACAAAAGTAAATGTATTTATATGATTTATATAGGCTGAATTAGTTTTATAAGGCCCGACAAGAAAGAGAAAAAAAAAATATTAGTAAGTGGGTGAAGGATCAGAAATGGTGTGGCGCTGCATTGGCCTCAGAATTCAGTTCACATATACCAGAAGAGCAAGAAGCTTGGCAAACCAGGTTCACACAACGAAACAAGATCCGACAGGATCGTATGGACGGAAGCAACAACATGGCACTGACTGGGAGTGAATCCGAGCTCGTTACAATTTATGGAGAAATAAATTGTCCGACTGAATCAAATAACGCAAACCGTTATTTAACGGCTAACGCGCCAATGTGAGTAAATCTCACTAACTCTGAACAGTTTATAATTTCATGTTGTATTTTTAGAACTGTTAGATATTGGCTGATTGACTGTGTGTTGACTATTTAATTGAACTGCTAGTCAGTTAGTTGAATTTTCTATATCGATTCTGTTTAACAGAATATATCATATAGAACTGAAAGTGATGTTATCTATATTGTTTAACATCTGTGATGCAGGGAAACAGGTTGGAGGAATCCAACTGGATTCCTCAACATTTATTTTACTGTTTTTCATATATTGTGATATATGATGTGTTATATAATCTATTTTGGATTATGGGTGTTGGAATGATATTGATCATTGTTATTCGATATTTTAAATATCATAAGAAACCCTGGGATGTAAAAAAAAAGAAGTATTTCAATGTATATTGAAATAAAGGAATTTTGTAAAATCACAGGATTTTATAAAAGGAAATATTTATAAAACGAACACGGTTTTATAAAAGGGATATTTATTTAGAAAATAAATAGAAGTTATAAATAGGAAATAGTTGTAACGGTGAGTAAACGTTATAAAAAGGAAATAGTTGTAACGGTGAGTAAACGTTATAAAAAGGAAATAGTTGTAACGGAAAACGTAGTTTAGTAAAAAGAAGTTAATCGATGTTAGTTTAATCGATTAGTGTTAAAGTAAAAGGAGTTAATCGATGTTAGTTTAATCGATTAGTGTTAAAGAAAAGGAGTTAATCGATGTTAGTTAATCAATTAGTGTAGAAGTAAAAAGAGTTAATCGAATATAGTTATTCGAATAGAAGCAAATGAGTTAAGCGAATATAGTTATTCGAATAGAAGCAAATGAGTTAAGCGAATATAGTTATTCGAATAGAAGCAAAAGAGTTAATCGAATATAGTTATTCGAATAGAAGCAAATGAGTAAATCGAATATAGTTATTCGAATAGAAAGTAAAAGGAATTATCGAATATAGTTTATTCGAAAAGAGTAAGTGAAATGAGTAAATAAATAGCGTTAGTCAAATAGTGTTAGTCCAATAGAGTTAATTGATAGGGGTTAGTCCAATAGAGTTAATTGATAAGAGTCAATCGAATATAGTTATTTGAAGGAGGGTTAAGTAAGGAAGTTTGTTAAAGAAATATAAAGTGAACTTTGTCTATTTCAAAGTTAGAAATGTTGTTCAGTTAAGGTCTGAGAGGTAGTTCTACCCCAACTTGATTGACTTCATTTTTAACTAAGGAATAGTTAAGGTTCGACAGTAAAGGAAATGGTTTGAGTTGGCATCGCGATGGTTTGTTTAAACATATGTATAAGTCCAATGAAGAAGCTTTGGAAATGTTTTCCAAATAAGAAACCAGAAATGTTTTCTAATGAAGAAACAAAGAAATGGAAATGTTTTCCATTGTTAATAACGTATATTTTCCCAATTTAGAAAATAAGGAATATTGAACGTAGGGAAACATGAGATAAGTAATTTAATGAACTAAAGAGATGAATGTTGAATGATGTTTGATCGATATAATTTCCATTTGGAAATAATATCATTGTTTGCACACCTATTTTTATTCGATAGTTAAATCACAGACTATCGAAGTTTTGACCATTTTAACGTTGTTAATATGGAGAGACCGGTTGGATTATTATCCAAAGAACCACTCTGTATTGGCATAAGCGTTGCGAATCATATATGCCAAAGGAAATTGAAGACGGAGTTATGCAAGGGCTATCCTGTTTACAGAATAGTGCCTTCGGTTCATCCTGTTCCTGGATGACTTGTATGGACGGATGTCTGACAGAGTATGTCCAGACGATCACGTATTTTGATTTCTCCAACTGTACCAAGAGTGGAAGCGGAGAAGGAAACTTCTTTTAGCTAACACATAATGTATGGTTGAGGACGTCAATCGGTGATTTGATGGGTTTGACGATGTGGCATTCAAAGTGAATCTGATGTGATGATAAAGCGTAGCTTCTAGCCTCATCATCCGGTAAATGACAGAAATCGGGCAGGCAGCATGGTTAAGTCGGTCGCACCGAAGTAGGGTGTATAATCACCTGATCTAGAGTTTCATTTACTTCTAAAAATCTATTGTTGATGCTATCCCATTCGGGAAACGGTTGCTGATCCCAACTGTTGGTGATATACATTCGATACACTCAAGCGAAATGAGTGGTCGGTCATGTGTGGCCGGGTTGCAAGATGTTCTTGTTGAACCCAGTGTATTCCTCTCTAGACATACACTAGCGAAAGGTGGTTCCATACCTTGTCATAGTTGGAAATCCATTACCCAATACGTGCTTGCGGTTTTGAGTTGTATACTATATATGTAGAACGTGAGATGAAAGCGTTTCTACTAGATGATTATTATAGTTGTGGTTGGTAGACATTATTATAATATCAAAAGGTTTTTGATATAAAGATAATTTGGATTCTCATAAGGGAAAAACCCATTCCGTTATGCGGCGTGGTCTTATGAGATATCGTATACCTGTATAACTGTTTTTAAATTGTTTTACTCACACCAGTCCCATGACTGACCTGGAGTTTACTTTGTTGTTTTCCCTAAACTCTTGGGTGCCTAAATTTGTATGGGCAGTCAAGTAGTCGGGATTTACAGATATACTGGAAGAGCTTGGAGCAGGAGGCTTCAGGATCATATAGCTATACTTATTTCCGCTGTGTTGTAAGTGCTGTACTTTGATAATGTATTGTATACATATAATGATTTATTTCAAGGATATGTTATCTATTATATGTTATTCGTTCCGCTGTGAGATTCGTGTTACTCTGATGTTGTGTTCTTCTTCTTCTTCTATTCTAATTTTCTATCTTATCTTTTCTCACCCTCTAATTTCTTTCACTAATTACCAGGATTTTTCGATGTTTTGGTTATCGACATCGTGTTTATGTCGATAACCAAAGTCGCTCGAAATCCGGGTCGTTACATGCTGTATCGGTCGAAGCTCCATAGCAGCTTCTCGACTTCTTTGAGGTAAGAGGTCGGTCGCTCTCCTCGGGTTACGAATTCTTTTCTGACTTGGCAGACTACTAGCTGTGAGTCACAATAGATGTCGAGCGATGTTATCTTCAGGTCTTTCACCAGTTTGAGTCCAGCAATCAGGGCTTCGTATTCAGAGTCGTTATTGGTTGCTAAAAATTCTAATCTCAGAGCATAATAGATCGAGCGCCATCAGGGGACAAAAGTACAATACTGGCTCCTGAACGTTGTCTATTTTGGGCCCTATCCGTGTAGAGCTTCCAACTGACTGGCTTCTGCTCGATCTTCATGGGCTTAGGGTCCTCATCTTGACATTCTTCCTCCGGGGTCGTGAACTCTGCTATGAAATCAGCCAAAGCTTGTCCTCGGATCGATTTCCAAGGAATAAATGTTAGGTCGAACTGGCTTAATTCAATATTCCATTTTAGCAGTCTCCCACTTTCTTCTGTCCTTTGTTAGATTTGTCGAAGAGGCTGATCAGTGAATATCTTAATTGGATGGGCCTGGAAGTAGTGTCGAAGCTTCCTCGACGTGATTAACAAAATATAGGCCAATTTTTCAATTTTAGGATAATTGCGTTCGGCCCCGGTTAACTTCTTACTCACATAGTAGACTGGTCGTTGTACTCGATCTTCTTCTCGGACAAGAACTGAGCTGAGTGCATGTGCTGATACTGCTAAGTAAACGAACAAGTCCTCATGATCGATAGGTTTGGAGAGAATAGGAGGTTTTCAAGATGGTCGAGTAGATTGCGAAAAGCTTTGACACAGTCAGGTGTCCAAGCAAAGTTTCGCTTTCCTCTTTTTATCAATTCAAAGAACGGCAGGCATTTATCAGTGGCTTTCGAGATGAACCGTCCCATAACTGCTACCTTTCCCGCTAAACTCTGAACATCCTTTATCCGGCAAGGTTCCTGGATCCCTTTAAGGGCTGCAATCTGATCGGGATTGATCTCGATTCCACGGGAACTCACAATGAAATCGAGGAATTTGCCCGATGCTACTCCAAAAGAACACTTCAGCGGATTTAGCTTCATTCCATATTTTCGGAGGATGTTAAACATCCTCGACAGGTCGTCCACATGCTCGGATGATTGTTTTGATTTTACCAACATGTCATCTACATATACTTCCATTCTTTTCCCAATTTGATCATGAAACATTCGATTGACTAACCTTTGATAGGTAGCTCCTGCGTTCTTTAAGCCAAAAGGCATCACCACATAACAGTATAGTCCGAGATCGGTAATGAAGCTGGTGTGTTCTTGGTCAGGGACATGCGTGGCAATTTGATTATATCTGGAATATGCATCCATGAATGAGAGTAGCTCGTGCCCGGCGGTCGAGTCGACCAGCTGATCGATCCTTGGTAATGGGAAGCTGTCTTTGGGGCACGCTTTGTTTAGGTCAGAGAAATCGATACAAGTTCTCCATTTCCCATTATCCTTCTTCACAAGTACCGGGTTTGCTATCCAGTCGGGATAGGTTGAATCCCAGATGAACCCATTGGCCTGTAACTTCCCGATTTCCTCCTTCAAAGCTCTCGACCTTTTGGGGCCTAGCATTCGCCTTTTTTTGCTTTACTGGAGTATATTTTGGGTCGATGCTGAGGGAGTGGGTTATAATAGATGGAGATATCCCACACATGTCAGCATGGGTCCAGGCGAACACGTCCAAATTTGCTTGAAGGAATTCACTTAACTCCCTCGTCTGGAGGGGATCAAGGTGAGATCCAATCTTTAGGACCTTGGTGGGATCATTATCATCGATGTGTACTTCTATGGTAGCCTCATTTGGGGCCGCCTTTCTGCACCCCGGCTCATCGTCATCTCATGGGTCGATGTCTTCGACCTCATAGGCTGACAGTCCTGGTCGGGGTGTTTTCTGTAATTGCTATGCTTCCTTACTTTCCCTCAAGGGGGAAGATTTCTTAGACTCCTTGTTACCGCCATTCCGTCGCTCCTTCCATTCTACCATATAGCACGCTCGGCCTGCTACCTGGTCTCCTCGCATAGTTCCGATTCCACTATCCATGGGGAACTTAAAAAGTAAACACCTAGGGGCGATACATGCTCGAAACACAGCCAGGGCAGGCCGCCCCAGGAAAGCGTTATAATGCGAGTTGATATTCATTACAACAAATGGCAAAATCGTGACTGTTCGTCGATCCCCATCTCCTAATTCCACTGATAGCTTGACCTGGCCGATGGGTTCGGTAGTCGACCCATTGAAACCATGTATCTTACCTTCATACATCTCCAAGTCCTTTGCATCTAATTTCATTTGGTCGTAGGTCTGCTTAAATAGGATGTTTACTGAACTCCCGAAGTCAATCAAAACCTTTCGGACGGTAGCTGGGCCAATAACAGCTGTTATTACCAATGAATCAACCGTAGGAATTTCTATACCAGATGATTCTCGCTCGCGGAAGATGATATCCTCGTCCATCGTTCTTCTTTGTTTGATAGGACTCGTGGCTTCACGGGGATCTACTTCTGCAACATCAAGATGTTTTGCGGCGTTGATGTATCATTCCATGGCTCTGATGCTATGACCTATGGGATGCAGTCCTCCCACGATGGTATTAATAACATTCCCCTTTCCTTTTTCTTGAGGGGTAGCACGAGCCGTGGCTTGGTTTTGCTTAGGCATCGAAGTTCCTTGCCCCCTGTCCCTTGGAGTTATTTTATATTCGTCGAGTTTTCCTTCTCGAATTAGTTTTTCCACGATGTCCCGAATATATCGACACTCATTGGTTGTATGCCCATAAATGTCATGGAATAAACAATACTTCCCGGTTGCACGCTCCTTCTCTGTAGGATCTCGTGGGGGCGGCTTCTTATATTACATCGTATTACAGGTATCGAGGTATATGTTCTCTAATGTGTCGTTTAATGTTGTATATGTTTTAAATACCTGGAAACTGGGGCGCTTCTGGGAATTCCCTTGCTTCGAACTACCGCAGTTCGATCCTTCGCCATTTCTCTTGCCACGATTTTCTACATTCACTTCGATTTTCCCCGAGTTATCCCCGGATTGTTTAACGGCGACGTTGTTTCGAGTTGATGGATTGAAGGCAACCCTCTGACTGTATTCTTCCAGCTGCGCATCTTCTTGCCTTAATCGTACGTTGGCTTTTTGATAGAAAGCTTCAATCGTGGTCGACGGTTTTCCAATCAAATATTTCCCGAACTCGATTCGTTTGTCGATGCCATCGACCGTGGCCATCAAAACGGTCTCGTGGTTGGGGTTGCTAACTTTGGTCCCCCCCCCCCGATTAAACCGATTGAGATAATTTCTTAGGGATTCGCCTCTCCCCTGCTTAACTGCTGATAGGGCCATGACATGTTTTGATTTGGTGGCGTGAAGATGGAACTAAGTTAGGAACTTTTCACTCAGGTCTTTAAAGCTAGATACAGATTTCGCGGGTAAACGGACAAACCACATAAGAGCTATACTACTTAGAAAGATTGGAAAAGCCTTGCATTTGATTGTGTCAGGTGCAACCGCTACTTCTATGTGCCAAGAATATCTCATTAGATGCTGCTGCGGGTCTGATGTCCCATCGTACTGGTCCATCTGGGGCATATTGAATCTCCTGGGAAATTCGGCTTGCAAAATGTCGTCAGTGAACGGTGTATGGCTTCGGTCGATTCCCCAATCCTCATTTCTACACGACTATCATTCATAATTTTTCGTACCATTGCGGCTGGGTTTGGTGGAACCACTGTATCTAGGTCGACTTCTTCTACCGACGGACTTCTTCTGCCCCTTCTATCAGGAAATACCGTCCAGGCATTTCTTCCCCTTTGGTTTTCTTGGTCCCTCACAAGATTCCAGGGAGAGCGTATAGGGGACCGATTTCTTCGAACAGTGTTTCGGTTTACTGGATGGGAAGGCTCCCGGTTGTGTGGGGCTATAGGGTCGACTACTTCTAACTCGACCTGTTCAGCACGCCCTTGAGCACGTTCATCGGGCGGATTCTGATGTTCTTCCGTCTGCGGTAGTCGGGCAATTTCCATTCTCTCTAACGGACGTCGGGGTCGGCGTGGATCCCTGTCTTCTTCCAATGAAGACGAGCTTCCTGATACTCGATCCAGTGGCGGAGAAGGGAGTCGATAGCCCCGGAGCTCCTGAGCTTGATTTCTGAATTCTTCGCATTGCCTTGCCATGCGAGTCATGTCTTCATGCATAGCGACATTCTCCTGAGAGTGGACCCTTAGGGCATCAGTAGTTTCCCTAAGTCGATCTACTATAGCCATGAATTCGTCTCGAGTTGCAAAGGCAAAGGATAGAGCTAAATCCCTTCCAGGGGGTAATGTGGTTTGATCCGAAGCTGCTTCAGGATTGGCCGCCCTGCCAGCCCCTTCTGTGGATGTTCCAGCTTGTGTAGTCTTCCCTGTATTGCGAACTATTTCTCCAGCCATCGCTAAAATAACAAAAAATGAGATTTTCGTCTTGGATTTGGCGATCCAAAAGTAGAGCGAAAATCCGATTTGACCTGAGTTCAATTCTCAGTGAAAGCACCAAAATGTTGATACCAAAAACTGGTTCAACACCCAAAGAAAAGAGTTTTGTAGAGAATAAATGAAGATTAATAACAATAAACAATGCATAGAAAATTGAAAAAGATCACACATAGAGTTTTTATAGTGGTTCGGCGAAGATGGTGCCTATGTCCACTTTATATATTATCTCTCTTTTTGATTTGCTAGAATGATTACAATTTTATGAATTGAAACATAGTTATTTATAGATGGTACAATGCTTGGCCGTTATCTATACGTGTCATTGGATCCAACAAAATAGCTGCGGCTGAATGAATCGGTATCTACTGAAGAATCGGTCTTTCTTCCAAAAATCCAGTGCGGATTCGATGCTTGATCCACCCGCCGTGGGCAATTTGAATGGAAAAAAATGGGATGAACTATTCTTTAGACTGACCCTTAGACGAGCGCTTCGTAGTTGACTGGACCGGGCCTCTTCATACTCCTTTGGGACCGCTTCTGATGGATAATCGTGGAATAGGATGATGGGCTTCTTTAATCGATTTACTTCAAGGGCTTCGAAGGCGAATCTTCGACACTACCATGCCTTGATGGGCAATCCAAAAAGGCCCATCAACAATTGCTAACATGTTAATGACATTTTTTTATGACAAAAGATATATTAACATGTGATCATTTTTTTATTCTAATCTAGCGTGATAAAAATGTCATTTTTAATGAAAAACATGTTTAACAAATAATTCTCTTTTTATTCTAATCTAACATGATAAAAATGTCATTTTTAATGACAAACATGTTTAACAAATAAACATCATTTTAATGAATCAAACATACAATAAAAATATAATTTTTTTATTGTAAAAACATTTTATTTAAACAAGATAAGTTTTGTGATTCATACATATAATAAAAATATAATTTTTACTGTTTTAAAATATTTTATTCCTATCATATACATTTTATTGATTCATATTTACAATAAAAATCAATTTTTATTGCATAAATATATTTTACCAAACATGCATATTTTATTGATTCACATGTACAATAAAAATATGATTTTCATTGTATAAACAATTTCTTTTTAAACATGAACATTTTATTGATTTAGTTGTACAATAAAAATATTATTTTTATTGTATAAACAAATTTTACCAGAAAGGAATATTTTATTGATTCACATGTACAATAAAAATATGATTTTATTGTATAAATAATTTCTTTTCAAACATGAACATTTTATTCATTTACCTGTACAATAAAAATATGATTTTTATTGTATAAACAATTTCTTTTCAAACATGAACATTTTATTGATTCACGTATAAAATAAAAATATGATTTTTATTGTATAATTAATTTCTTTTCAAACATGAACATTTTATTGATTCACGTATACAATAAAAATATGATTTTTATTGTATAAACAATTTCTTTTCAAACATGAACATTTTATTGATTCACATATACAATAAAAATATGATTTTTATTGTATAAACAATTTCTTTTCAAACATGAACTTTTTATTGATTCACGTATATAATAAAAATATGCTTTTTATTATTTAAACAATTTCTTTTCAAACAAGAACATTTTATTGATTCACATATACAATGAAAATATGATTTTTATTGTATAAACAATTTCTTTTCAAACATGAAATTTTTTGTAACATAGACAATTCAATCTAGCCATTCATTGCATTCATAAACAATCAATTCAAATTTTATACAACACATATATAAATTTTATATAGCATATATATATATATATATATATATATATATTTCACATCACAATCAACAATAGATTTTATTTTAAGTTAGAGATCTCACCTTGGTTTTGAATTCGCCTAAATTCGTAGCAAGCTCCAAAATTGTTCCAGTCTTTTCTAGAACGTAGAAGACGTTGTCACAATACCAATGGTTCCTGTATCATGTGATTTCGACTTCATATGAGCAAGTTGTGATTTTTCAAAGGCTAATGGAATTTTAATTTGATTAATAATATAATAGTTAATTAAAATTAAACTACCTTCTTCCGCAGAAACTAAGGCCGATGGTTTTCAGTTTTGGTTCGAACTTAGGGTTCGATCTTTCACAAAATCAGTGAAACTTGGAGACGATCAGGATACGCCACGATGTAAGGAAGGAGCGCCGCACCAAGTAGGACCCACGACGGTCAACTTGCAGGTCATACGGCGGCGGGGCGGCGGTTGAGGCGGCCGAACTTCGTGGGCATGGTGCGAACAAAATACACAACGGTTTGTACTCTAATCCGTATGGATTTGAAGATTGGAGAGAGTACAACAAAAATCTCCAACGGGTCAATGAATTTTGTTGACTGGATTAAGAGTTATTGGAGAAAGAAGAATTGAACAGTTTTGGCCATTGAACGAAAGGATGGCAGCGGCTTTGATAGGGTTAGGGTTTGGTAATCCTAGGGTATTCATAATATTTTAGTTATTTAATTCTTTAACACTAAAAAGGTCCGTTAATCCATACTAAATCCAAATCTGTGACGGTCTAGAAATTTTAACAAGTTAAATGATAGATTTTTTATATGGCAATGATTATTAAGCTTTTGATTTGTTAATACTATTTGTTGTTCGATCGGATTTGTCAACGATAACATGAATTAGTAACACTAGAATTAAGCGTTGCTCTTAGTTTCCATAATATTTTAAGGTAAATGCTACTAAAAACACCTACCTTCTCTTTATTACAAGTTCCATGACACTTGTAATTTTGCATGCAACATTCCATGCCTTCTCTTCATTACAAGTGTCATGACACTTGTAATTTTTCATGCAACATTCCATGCATGATATACATGTGTGCTACGAGGTGTCATCACCTTATTAACTCATTTCAAGTATAAATAGACCCCTTTCCTTCCCTTAAGCATTCATTCTCATCTTCTCTTCCATTTCTTTTTCTTCTTCTCCACCTTAAAATCCATGGCTTCCATGGTAAAAATCCTCCTCTTCGTCCATTTAGAAAAAAATATAAATTGCTGAAGTGTCAGTAACGTCAAATAGTCAATCCGGGATAACTGTAGTTGTAATAACTCGGAAATCTAAGCCAATTTAAAATTTTTATTTTGGCAATTTTAGTGAATTTTGATTATTTAAAATGAATTTTTTAAATAATATCGACGAGAAATTTATTTTGAATAGAATTCGAACGTATATATTATATAGATCGTCGATAAAATATAAATATTTATTTCAAATTATAAAAGTAATTGAAAATGGCGCGGTAGTTCGATAATTCCATTTCAAATTTCAAATGGATGTACAGGATTCAAAATAAACCGAATTTTAGCGAAACCAAAAATATTTGAATCTAATTGAGAATATCTTTCCAAAGAATCTGAAGAATCGAAATTTTATAGCGGGAATCAAAAGATATGTCCAGTTGAAAATTCTGAATAGTCGCTATGGAATTCAGGCCCTTAAAAAAAATGGAAATTTTGCAAACAACCTCAGATTTCGACGAAACCACTTTTGTTGGATCCATGATGTCAAATTATTACTAGATTTCAAATTTCATAATTTTTCGAACCAATATGTGAGCATGGAAAAGGAAAACACGTTTGACCAGTTTCAGTTGATTTTAATCGACTGGAAAATGACCATTTTTCAAACAGTCTCAGAATTTGACGAAACTAATTTTGTTAGGGCCGTATCGTCAATACGAAGCTAGAAAATATTTTTCGAGGATTTTTCGAGTTAGTATGTGGGCCCGATAAATTGAAATGCGCGTTCAAATTCAATATATAGATTTATATTTTGATTTTGACGGAAACCGATCAAAACAGTCGAATCATCCTACGATACATATCCCATTGTCTTCGGAATGAGGGTAATTAGCTATGAACGACAGTCAGTGGGTTCGATTTCGAGTTCGAAGTAAAAAGTCACTTTTTGAAAATTAAATTAATTAAATATATATTTCCATTCTCTCTCCCTCCCTCTATTCACAGTTAACCCCCTCCCCCCCCGTTCATTTTAAAATTAAAGAAATAAATATAAAAAACAGATCCAAATCACTCCCCTAATCTCGATCGATGATGCCACCGGAGGCCTCCACATCGCCACCGCCCACCTCGCCCGGGCACCGCACCCCTCCAATGCCCCTCAGATCAACTGCGACGCGCCCCCCTTCTCCGTTCGAATCCCTGAACCCTCAGGTCCCCCCTTCGACGCGCAGCACCTCCCCCAGCCATATTCCGCCTCTCCGATCAACCCCAGCGCCCTCCTCCACTTCTTTCTCCCTCGTTCTTTTCTATATCGAGCCCAAGCCCCCCCTCGTTCTCGTGAAAAGCAAAGGTGATTTATTTTTATTTATATTAATTTCAAAATAAATTATGTGCTTTTATATAAATAACTTCCTGTAAGGAAGATGAGATTGTTTACAAAGAAAATTTAGTTTTTATAAAGCAAAGATGAAATTTTTATTTGTTGAAAGATTAGATTTTTATCGCATAAAAGATTTAATTTTTATATGAAAGTTAGAGAAGGAAAAATATAATTTTTATATTTTATGGAGAATAAAAATATATAAATCATTCAATATAAATAACTATATCCATCTAAACCCTAGCCGCAGTGATACTCAATTTCCCAAAAGTGCAGATGTGCATTACGGTGTTTTCTCTTGTTGAGACGTAAGCCGTTGTGGATGGCACTATGCGATCGATCTTTCGAATCAGGAGCCACCATGATGGAAATACAATTTCCAAATATGACGTTTTGCAGGTTCGATTGTAGAGCCTAGTATTGGCGACATGATATATGGTACCCATGCCGTCTATGATTGATACATTTATATTTGAAGTTGTTTTCCTCACTTATAATGAAATTTCACGTATCAAGCATATTTGGCTATTATAAGGGAAAACCCTATCCTCCGGCTTGTGTTGCATTGTGTGATGGGACCTGGATCTTATAATAGCTTCATTGTTCTTTATTTAGCATTGCACTGTTTGTTTTATGCACTGGTATTCTTGGGAAGAAACACGTTCCGTGTTATACGGCCTGCTCCCTTGATTTACCTAACTTTAAAAACAAAGATTAATAACTGTTTTAGTTCTCACACCAGTCACATGACTGACCTGGAGTTTATTGTTTTAACCTAAAATCTGGGTGCCCCTATTTTCCGCACGGGAAGCTAGTAGTTTTGGTTTTGTAGATTTATATTCATAGGTCCTGATTTACAGCTGGAACGATATCCGGAAAGCTCTGTATCCGTATATCTCTTCTAGTTGTGTTTTGTATTATTTCCGCTGCGATGTATTTAAATGTAATTTAAGTCTCTGATATTTTCTGTGTAATATTTATTCATACTCTATATATTCTTGTATTCTAATGGAATTGTTGCCATATACGATGAAATGTTCTTCTATTTGTGTTCTGATTTGTCGTGTTCTCGAAGCAATCCGGGCTTTCCTTCATAGGGAAGTTTGGGTCATTACAGAATGAAGGGGGGTTCTCACCATGTGGTTTGGTGGCGAACAGTGGGCTCTTACCCCCACATGTCCCTTGCGGGGTTGGTTAGGTAGTGGCCGGAAGGCTCGAGAGGGTCGCCGTAAAACAAGTATACTGGGGGACCAGTGATAGTCATGGTGGGTTTTACCTGCTGCTTTGTGGGATGAAGGGATGGTTGCACAGCCTACCGGATTTCGTCGGGATATGTCAGTACTGGGTCTAGCAGCCTAGTAATAGAGGATAGCATAGTGGAATCCCAAGGTGAGAACTCGACACTTGTATTTGTTCACTTTCTATGCTATATGAATTGTTATTTATGATATGGTTAATTAGTAATTATTGCAACATAAGCGTTTAGCGGAAAACGCTTGTACATACACCGTTATGTATATATCCATATATGCTCGTGTGATGGATGAATGGATGCTTCGTGGTTGTTATTAGTGATAATATGTGCATTATACTTGTTATACACACATATGTGCATTTATCTGGATATAAAATAAGTCTCGAACCAAATGAATACTTTATTCAATTTGAAGTTGAGCATGGTTTTCTAAATTGTTTTGAAGGAATTTATATAATGGTCAAAAAAATAAAGTTTATCAAAATAAATACCGGAACGTTCTAGGATAGCGTCTAAGTTCGAGTTTGGAAAATATAGTTTTCTGCTCTCCCTGACTATCCCTAACAGATCCGACAGACGGGATGGTAAATTCAAAATTTAATTTGAAACTATTTGGATTTATAGTAGAATTTAGCGTACTTTTGCTATAAACTTTAAACGCTTATAACTTTTGTAATTTAAATCGGATTTCCACGAAACAAACTACATTTGATTCCTTTTTACGAGAGCTTTCAAATGAGTGAAAACAGATTTTTATTTTAACTTATAATTTTCAAGTTATGGTTAAAATAATTTTAAAAAGGTCGCTATAAATGGAGTTAGTTAATTATAATTATAAAATGGCAGCTATAAATTATTTAAAAATATGGAATTTTTTTGTTAAATCATAATTAATTATTTAAAAATGATTTATGTTAAAATCATGAAGTTTTGGATAACATGTAATGACCCAAGAATTTTTGGCCTCGAAAATCGACATAAATACCTTTACCATAACTCATGCCGACCCTCCAAGCACTGAAAACACTGGATAGTTATTAGAAAGAAGTTAGAGGGTGAGATAAGAAAGAAAGAAATATCAGAATAGAAGAAGAAACAACACAACACAGAGTCTCTCATCGCAGCGGAACAAAATATAAGACAGAAATAAATCTTTATTGAGAGCTTTAAAAATACTTACAATATCAGAGTACATCACACAACGGGACAGTTATAATAACCTGTTCCCGTATACAACACACAGCGGAATAGTAGCAATATAATATCATACGTCTGAACATCTCCAGCTCGTCTCTGGACTTCGCAGCATTCGATAACCTAAACCTGTACACTTCGGGCTAACCCGAGCATTTACAAAACACCGGGTCAGTCTGGTGAACCAGAGTGAGAAAAACTTGCACATTATTTAGGGTAAATCATCCAATTATGATTTTAAAGTTCAAAATCTTTTCAAAAGAAAAAGGATAATCGTAAGACCAAATCCACACATAAACACGGACGGTTTTTACCTTACGATAACCCAAAACATTTTTGAAACCAATATCTTTTCTGATATTATAATAATGTCTAAATACAAGTAAACAGAAATCTAGTAGAACGCTTGCATCTCACGCTCCACATATATAGTATACAATCAAAAACCGCGGACGCTTATTGGAGATTGGATTTCCAACTATGACAAGGTATGGGACCACCTGCCGATAGTGTATCTCTAGAGGCGAATACACTGGGTTCAACAAGAACGTCTTGCAACCCGGCCCTCACATGACCGAACACTCATTTCGCTTGAGTGTATCGAATGTATATCGCCGACAGTTGGGATCAGCAACCGTCTCCCAAAAAGGGAGAACATCAAAACATAGATGTAAGAAGCAAATAGGATTTTCTCTAGATATGTGATTATACACCCTAATGGGAGCGACCCACATAGCCATGCTGCCTGCCCGATTTTTTGTCATTTCCCGGTTGATGAGGCTTGAGGTTTAGATTAACTTTTAACACCTGGTCACCATTCACTTTGAATGCCACATCGTCAGATCCGTCAGATATCACTAGTTGACATCCACAAAAATACTCCAGTTAGAAGCTAAGAGAACGGCAATTCCCCGCCAACAGCTATAGCACGTTTGAAGAAATCAACGTACGTGACCCTTTGGAAATACTCTATCAGACATCCGTCCATACAAGTCATCCAGGAACAGGATGAACCGAAGGCACTCTCCTACCGCATCCAATGTAGGCATCACCCCATGGATCAGTAGCGAGAAGTCCTTGCAACCATAGATTCCAACCACGACAGAATCACAGCTTATCTCTGCTTGCCAGGCAGAGAGTATTAGCGGTTCTTCCGTTTATGAAAATCCACGGCCTTCAATGCTCCAACTCAATCATCTTTTGATATCTTCACGTATTTTTTGGTCGGAATGGTTTTCGAATATAAATTAATGATCATTCCGTGACAACAATCGTATTGGACATGTTTGATAGTCAGTGATTTAACTATCAAATTATACAGTGATTCAATCATCACAATCCAATGAGTTCACTAGTTCAGTATTCAGCGTCACTTGGCCTTTTAATTAAAACAAACTGATTCACTTTGGTTTAATTAAAACTTCTCACTTTAATATTTTAAAAAAAAATACGATATTTGGATCTTATATACAAATGTTCTCAAAACCATTCTATTATAATACTCAGTAAAATAACCATACTAAATTTCCACTTACTTCTCCTTTCAAAAACATTTATTACCTCATTCCTTATTATTTAACTTGGAAAAATCCATTTAACTTATTATCCGTAAACAGTGTTACATCATATCTTATATTCTGTTCTTGAACAATAACTAATATTTATTAGAATAAAATAAACTCAACTTTCCTTTCTCTTACTTCGGATCTCTCGTTGCGTATTTTCCAAATTCTCACCAAACGTTTCATTATTTCACTAATGGAAATAATGGACTATCACAAACCTCTCTTACGATTACCAACTAATATTATCTTCAGATAATCCGAAGTCATTCAATTTGGGGTATTTTATTTACCTCTCGGACCTTGATCAACAACGTTCATATCCTCAGATAAATATAAGTTGTAGTCAAAACCCAATATTCCATTTCAGTATCAGAACAATTCCCATCATAACTTGGATTTGGTTATACAACCCTATAACCCATTTCTTTAACCAGATTCACTTATTTACAATCTCCTTTCAAATCTATTCGACCGTTCCCCATTTTGGAAATCTTTTTTCAATTTTCCCTTGTTTACTTGATCTCATTTTTCAAGTAACGTTAATATAAAATTAACGCTTTTACACTTTATTTCTCATTTATACACTCCTGGTTTATTACAACCCTTATTCTTGTAATCTCCTTTCACTTAATTCATATATTTAAGTAACATGTATTTCCTTTCACCATTCAATTAGATTACATTTCGCATTAGGTCACTTTTTAAATGAATTCCCATTTAAAAAGTAAATTTGCAAATTTATCATTAATTACAATAATAACTTATTTCAATCATTAACTACTTCAGTAGTTGATTCCTTTATTAACTAAATTAAATAGTAAATCCCTTTTTAAAACCTTATTTAATTTAAACAATATTCATTTAACTATTTTAATCAAACCACATCAATTTGATCATCAATTCCAATTCAAACTGGTCGGTTTAATTAACTCAAAACTCGATTATCTCATTAATCAATTCTAATTAATCCTTACTTTAAACTAAATAAAATATAATTAATTTAAATAATTCCATTAATGGTTTTCTTTACCAAACAATTATCAAAGTTTAACCATTCAATTTATTCTCATTCTTATAAATTTGATTATCATTAGAATTGACTTTATACATCAATTAATAATAAATCAAAGTCTTCAATAAATAAAAATACTTATTTAATTCCCTTTTATACTTTTACTCAAAATATTATTCGTTAGAACCGTATCGTCAAAACATAGCTAGAGATAATTTTTCTGTAATTTTCTGAGTTAGTATGCAGCCCTGGTAATTTAAAATGTACGTTTGAATTTAATAATTAAGTGATTTATAATTTAATTTAAAGAAAAACATATCGTAACAGCCGAATTGGGTTACGAAACATATTCCATTTTGTCTGGGATGGGGGTTATTAGCTAGGGGCGACACTCGTTGGGTTTGATTTGGTGTTTGTATTGATAAACATGAATTTTTGAATTAATTAAATAAATTTAATAGGAAAATACGCTTATAAATACCATACCAATACGTAACCCTAATCCATTCACTGTATAGCCGCCATATGTTCTTTTTAATGGCCGATTTTGTTCCAACTTTGATCCTCAATTAATTTAAAACCGCTCAATGATTTTAAGAACCCAATATACGAAAATGAAGAGGAAGTCACGATCTTTCAGATGGTACAGTGATGATTGAAGATGGTGGTGTATTTCTCTCGGATTCTGCGCCCAAAGGGGCCGCCGTCGTGGGCGTTTTCTGGCTCCCTGGCATCACCGAGTTTGCTGCCTCTTTCGGCGATGGTGGAACACCCCCCTGACTTCGACATGAGCCATTCAGATCAAACTCCGGTGCTTTATATTGGTGGAAAAATCCGAACACTAGAAGGGCTGATGGGTTTCAGCGACGCCTGTACGTGAAGAAGAGGATGAAAGGGGCGACTGTTATTCTGTGAACCAATGTAATTAAAAGTTTTAATTATTTATTTAAATATTCACTAATGTAATGAAAGTTTAAACGACTGTATCTCTCTCAAACTGAATCAGAATTGAACGAAACAACCTGCGTTGGAATCACAAAAATGAGAGCTTTGTGATGGAACCGACTAAAGCTGAAATGGAGAACGTCGGGGATTCAGACTAAAACTCGATGTGAGATTTCTTGTTTTAGAATATATATATATATATATATATTTATATTTAAATTGATTTTGATTTTAATATTAAATGTTTACACTATATATAAAACACATATCTGTATCGTGTGAAATTTATGTGGTTGATGTATGTGATTGATTTGAATGGTTTGATGTTGTTTTGTAGTGATCTAATCGAATATGAGGGAAAAATTAGAATGGTGAATAAATTAAAATATCACTTTTGTCTGATATGTTGGAATATATGTTATATAAAATTAACATGTCACTTATGTCAGAATTCTTGTTAGACTATAAATATGTCATTTTTGTAAATCATTACATCAAAAAAAATTACATTTTTGTCAAATGTTGATTAATGAAAAGAAATCACATTTTTTGTGAAAACTTGATTAATGAAAAGAATAAACAAGATTATCATATATTGTTACATTGAAAAGATTAAACAAGATTATCATATATTGTTACATTGAAAAGAATAAACAAGATTATCATATTTTGCTAAAACTTGTTTTGTGAAAGAAAAATAGCATTTTTGTTATAAATTGTCCTGTAAGAGGAAATTAACATTTTATTATCAAATGTTACATTAGAATAAAGAATACATTTTTATTAGAAAATGTAATTAGAATGCATTTTTATTAGAAAATGTAATGAGAATAAAGTATACATTTTTGGTTAAAATGTTTACATAGAATAAAACCAGCATTTTTGGTTAAAATGTTTACCTGAAGTAAAAATACACATTTTGTCACATATAAAGGAATGAGTTCCAAAGGATCATTTTGTCGCATATAAAGAAATGAGTTCCAAAGGATCATTTTTGTCGCATATAAAGAAATGAGTTCTGAAGGATGATTTTTGTTACATATAAAGGAATGAGTTCAAAAGGATCAATTTTTGTCACATATAAAAGAATGAATTTGAAAGGATCACTTTTGTCATAGATAAAATAATGAATGAATTAGAATTGATTATTCTTGTCACATTAAAAAGAAAGATTTGAAATGTATATTTTTATAAAAAAAAGAAGGAAATTGAAATGTATTTATACGTTAAAGAAGAAAATATTCATTTTTATGTTAAAACATGTTAGCGAAGAAAATATTCGTTTTTATGTTAAAACATGTTAGCGAAGAAAATAGTCATTTTTATGTTAAAACACTTTAGCGAAGAAAATATTCATTTTTATGTTAAAACATGTTAGCGAAGAAAATAGTCATTTTTATGTTAAAACATGTTAGCGAAGAAAATATTCATTTTTATGTTAAAACATGTTAGCGAAGCTGAATATACATTTTTGTTAGAAAATGTAAATTAGAATAAGAAGGATATTTTTTTTTTAGAAAATGTTTATTACAATGAAAAGTTATATTTTTTATTTGCATTCCTTGATGCAAATAAAACTAGAAATGTAAAGTCACATTTTTTTTATTTGCATTCCTGGTTGCAAATAAAACATGCATAAAATGTCGCATTGAAATTTCGATACATTTTTGTCATAAAATGTCATATGAAAATAAAATAAAATTTTGCTACAAAAATGTTAGTAATAGAATTTACAATTCATTGTAAGAAGAAATAAAAACCATGTCATTCATGTGTGTGAAATATATGTCTGCGATGTTGAGGTGTTAAACGTATTACAGATAATGTTAGAATATTCAAATTGAATATTACACTTCCATTTATAAGTCACCCGACTTGTTTATGTGATTGGGTCGACGATTTTTACATATCGCCCAAGTGCACAAATAATCTATTATTTGTTTGTTGGATGAAACCCCACATGGGTGTTGGATGAGGTACACTAATCCCAATATTTAACTGTATGTCTAACGATGGATTGACGGTCTGTGTTGAGCGTTATTTATTTATTTTAACGCTCGCACAATTATAAATTTCACTCTGTTTGTGAATGGATTGTGTAATGACTATTCATCATTATTGTTATATATATACATGCGATGTGTGAAATCCATACAATTGAAATTGTATGGTGATTGATTGAGTCACATTCTAATTCAGAATATTTTAAAATAAAGAATATTCAAAATTAAAGAAACTTTAAAATAAAGAATGTTTTAAAATAATAAATATATTAAAATAATATTCAGTGAAGAATAAAGAATAAAAATTATGAAGACGCGTTATGTACAAAAGCCATTTTTACCCGAATGGGTTATCGATCGATTTTTATTCATTTTACAATGAATATAAAAAAGAAGTGATTTCAAAATCTCATATTTTGAAAATATTAATATTTTTATATAATAAAGTATAGAATATTCAATTTTGCTGTAAAATTGAAAATGAAGTTAAAATCATTTTTAAATGAATTTATAAATATTTTATAAATACGATTTAAATAGAAATCAATGAAATATATAATATATATTATATATTTATTTAATGGCCTGAATAGAATGCGCCGCGCAGCGACAGTTCACGAATTTCGACCATTAACTTCAAATTGGCGTAAAGGAAGATCCGACCGTCGGATTCTTCTAAAACCGGAACCGTTGGGTTCGTATCGAAAAGAGCTTTCCAATGAATATAAGAGTTTTGAAATCTAATGGTTGGATTTGGAATTATATCCAAATCAATTTTAGAAAAGGTCGTTGTAAGTGCAGTTCGATGACCGTTATTGGAAATCGACTGTACGAGCGATAATAAAATTATTAAAAATATGGAAAAATTATGTAAAATCATAATAAATGATTGAGGAAGTTCTTGGATGAAAAATTCCATACCTGAAAAGATAAAAATATATTTTTATCAAAATGAACTAGTCATGAACTAGAATAAATCGTTAAATTAAGATTCAATGAAGTTTTCCCATTTATTGATATTTGTTTAGAATTAAATAATTAAAGTGGATTTTGGGTTTGTCGTGAATGGTGTCTTAAGTAACACTGTTCTTAAACCCAGTTGAGAAAAGAATAAATCTTTTAATTTAGATTATTAAAGTTTTCAATTATATTTAGTGGTTGAAATAAGATGAAATGTGAGTTGGGTTAATTGTGAACTATGTTTTTAAGCGACATTTGTTCTTTAACTCAACTGGCAGTGGAAATAATGATTTGGAATTTATAAATCTTTTATTAAGATTTAAATAGAAATTTTCCAAAAGTAAAGTTTTCCAATTTAATATATTAAATTGGAGTTGAATGGAAATCGAATTAATAATAACCAAGATAAGCTTCTGTAAAAGAAGACCGATACTATATATGGAATTTAAGAAGCTTTGCCGTTATTTCATTTATATTATTGGTCAGATACATAAATTTATTGCGATTATATATTGATTTGATTTCTGTGAAGATTCCATATTTTATGGAAGATGATTTTGGGTTTATCGTGAACTATGTCTTAAATGACATTAGTTCTTTAACCCAGTTAAGGATAAGATAGATTTCTTAAATTTAAATAATCATTGAATAATGATTTTTGTTTTAAAACCAAATTGGGGGTTTAGTAAATCTTTAAAATTTAAGAATAATTTAAAGAGTTTATCTTTGATAGAATAATTTGAATATTTTATTTAAAAGAATATTCTGAATTGGAATGAGGCGTTGGATGAGTTTTTATAATACTTGATTTTTAATTATAAAAATAAAATACGTGAGTTACTCGGAAAGACCGGGTTTAACCCATTCCGAATAATTTCTACGACGATGAAGAGTCGAAGATGAAGACGGTGGTTGAAGACCGACGATCTTCACATCGAATGGATGTGTTGCTACAGAGACCCTGATGGGAGTAGCTACCTTGAAGGGATTTCAGTGGTGGCCGTCTGGACTATTGTTGATTGTTCGGATTTGGTTTTCGCTCAGACCTAGAGCATAAGCTAATAAATGGATGTGTATCTGACATTGGATTTCATTCCATGTGAATTAAGGCGATTTCTGTTAATGTATGTCTGTTTGGTGGTGGAGGATTTATATTCTCTACTTAACACCCTGGTATATATTAATAGTGATTGATCGCATGGCGTGAATTGTCAATGTGGCACGCCAAGATGCAATTGATCAAGGCTTTTGTTGAAAAGCAGGGCCTCGTGGGATGATCAAAGCATAGCCTATTACGGCATAGCTTTGTGTATATCGTGACTTCGCGAGCCTCACACCCCGATATGAGTCAAAAACGGGATATGGACTGCAGGGAGTGCACACGTTTCTTTCTAGCTAGTGGTAGTGTCAGTGCTTTGACACGGCCTAGCATTTTACTTATGTGGATGAAGGATTTTGAGGCGCCTCGTATTTTTATAGGCCGATAGTGGTCATATTATAGGTTCAAAGGAACAGGGAAACGTGTGTTCAGGCATAACCAATCCACTACCGATAGGCGGGGACCGGCCCTGAAGATCCAAGGGTTCACTGCGGGGGATCCTGAGGCATTTGCTAGAGTGTCTCGAATCGGAGAGGAGCTTGCCCCTAGCCTCAACTCATGATGGAAATCCAATTTCCAATACGTCCTTGCGGTTTTGATTGTAGAACTAGTATGGCGACATAGTAGGATGGGGTACTATGCCGCCTATGATTAATACATTATGATTGAAATTGATTTTGAGATATATATATATACCTATACATATACACACTAGTACTGAATCCGTTTTATAGTATAAAGCATCTTTTGACCATTATAAGGTAAAACCCTATCCTCCGGTTTGCGTTGCATTGTGTGATGGGACTTGGGTCTTATAATGGTTTCATTTTTCTAAAAAGGCATTGTGTTGTTTAACGATTTACTTTAATTTAGGCACTGGCAATCCAACGGAGAAAACCCGTTCCGCGCTAGCGGCGTGGTCCTGTGATTCGCCTTATTATTAGAATAGTTAAGATAAGATTTCTCATACCAGTCCCATGACTGACCTGTAGTTTGTTTCACTGGCAAACTCGGGTGCCCATATTTTCCACACGGGCATTCGAGTAGCTTTTTATAGATATATTAACAGGATCCTGGCTCACAGCTGAAGTGGTACTCGGAAAGCTCTGTATACGTGTATTCCTTCCAGTTGTATATTTTTATATCTTTTTCCGCTGCTATTTAAATGTAATTTAAATCTCTGATATAATTGTGTTTCTATTGTGGAATAAGTATTCATACTCTGTTATATTCTTGTACTCTGATGTAATTGTGGTAATCAGCAATAAAATGTTCTTCAGTCTGTGTTCTGAGGTGTGTTGTTCTCAAAGCAATCCGGTCTTTCCTTTACAGGGAAGTTCGGGTCGTTTCAGTTGGTATCAGAGCTTTGGTTTACAGAGCTCGAGAACAAGACACCTTAGAACCGAACGAAAGATTTCATTAGAGATTGGATTAGTAATATCCAATGAGAACAACTCATTAGAAATAGGATCAGTAGTATCCTAGAACGAGTGTGAAGTGTATCATTTTCATAAAAAAAAACAAATTTATTTTTGAAAATTTTATCTTAAAATACGTATTTGATTATATTATATTTTAATGTGGACAATCGAGTATATAAAGATTTCGAATATACGAGTAATTAACGGATATTCGAAGTTTTAATATACTGGATAGATATAGAATCACACTCCAGTCGCCCGGAGATGATTCTGATGATTGCTAGCGTCATTAGAGTTTATGTTCGAGTCTCGAAAGTGGTATATCAATATATTTCCATTGACTGGTATGAGAATCAAAACTTAGTTAGTACACATTGTTGTGATTTGCACTCAAAATATGATTTTTGACTATATATAAAAAGTAATATATTTGAAAAGTTAATCACCTAATTGATTGCTGGTTGTGGTGTCTGATAATTAGTTTCACTAATTAGAATACTAGAGTAATAATTAATTAAAACAAAATTAAAGTTGAGTTAGATAATTAAACAACTTTTAGCTACATTCCTTTTCGAGGACGAAAAGATTTTAAGTGGGGGCGATTGTAACGACCCGGAATTTTGGGGACAATTTAAAATTTTTATTTTGGAAATTTTAATGGATTTTATATTTAAAATAATTTATTTTAACTAATAACGACTAAAAATTTAGTTTAAAACGAAAAAATTCAATTTAATTATAAATGGAGCTTAAAATAATGCTGTAGTTTGAAAATTTGAATTTGAACTTTGACTGAATGTATAGGATTCATTTTAAATCAGAATTAAGTAAAACAAGAAATATTTAAATCTGTTCAATCGTATCTTTCTAACGAATCTGAAAAACTGAAATTTTGTTTTAAAAATCAAAAGTTATAGTCAGTTTAAAATTTTGAAAAGTCGCTGTAGAATTTATATATATATTAATTAAATATACTGGCCTTGAAAATAACCATTTTTCAAACGACCTCGGTTTTCGACGAAACAACTTTTGTTGGAACCGGAATGTCGAATTATTGCTAAGTTTCAATTTTCATAATTTTTCGAATTAATATGTGAACGTGACAAATGAAAACGTGTTTTGTCAGTTTCGGTCAAATTTAATCGACTTGAAAATGGCCATTTTTCAAACAGTCTCAGAATTCGACAAAATTAGTCTCGTTAGAACCGTATCGTCAAAACATAGCTAGAAATAATTTTTCTGTAATTTTCTGAGTTAGTATGCGGCCTCGGTAATTTAAAATGTACGTTTGAATTTAATAATTAAGTGATTTATAATTTAATTTAAAGAAAAACATATCGTAATAGCCGAACTGGGTTACGAAACATATTCCATTATGTCCGGGATGGGGGTTATTAGCTGGGGCGACACTCGTTGGGTTTGATTTAGTGTTCGTATTGATAAACATGAATTTTTGAATTAATTAAATAAATTAAATAGGAAAATACGCTTATAAATACCATACCAATATGCTAACCCTAATCCATTCACTGTATAACCGCCGTATGTTCTTTTTAATGGCCGATTTTGTTCCAACTTTGATCCTCAATTAATTTCAAACCGCTCAATGATTTTAAGAACCCAATATACGAAAATGAAGAGGAAGTCACAATCTTTCAGATGGTACGGTGATGATCGAAGATGGTGGTGTATTTCTCTTGGATTCTACGCCCAAAGGGGCCGCCGTCGTGGGCGTTTTCAGGCTCCCTAGCATCACCGAGGTTGCTGCCTCTCTTGGCGATGGTGGCACACCCCCCTGACTTCGACATGAGCCATTCAGATCAAACTCCGGTGCTTTATATTGGTGGAAAAATCCGAACCATAGAAGGGCTGATGGGTTTCAGCGACGCCTGTACGTGAAGAAGAAGATGAAAGGGGCGGCTGTTATTCTATGAACCAATGTAATTAAAAGTTTTAATTATTTATTTAAATATTCACTAATGTAATGAAAGTTTAAACGACCGTATCTCTCTCAAACTGAATCAGAATTGAATGAAACAACCTGCGTTGGAATCACAAAAATGAGAGCTTCGTGATGGAACCGACTAAAGCTGAAATGGAGAACATCGGGGATTCAGACTAAAACTCGATGTGATATTTCTTGTTTTAGAATATATATATATATATATATATATATATAAATTGATATTGATTTTAATATTAAATGTTTACGCTATAAATAAAACACATATCTGTATCATGTGAAATTTATGTGGTTGATGTATGTGATTGATTTGAATGGTTTGATGCTATTTTGTAGTGATCTAATCGAATATGAGGGAAAAATTAGAATGGTGAATAAATTAAAATATCATTTTTGTCTGATATGTTGGAATTTATGTTATATAAAATTAACATGTCATATTGTTGGAATTCTTGTTAGACTATAAATATGTCATTTTTGTAAATCATTACATCAAAAAAAAAAAACATTTTTGTCAAATGTTGATTAATGAAAAGAAATCACATTTTTTGTGAAAACTTGATTAATGAAAAGAATATACAAGATTATCATATATTGTTACATTGAAAAGAATAAACAAGATTATCATATATTGTTACATTGAAAAGAATAAACAAGATTATCATATATTGTTACATTGAAAAGAAAAAAAAGATTATCATATATTGTTACATTGGAAAGAATAAACAAGATTATCATATATTGTTACATTGAAAAGAATAAACAAGATTATCATATTTCGCTAAAACTTGTTTTGTGAAAGAAAAATAGCATTTTTGTTCTAAATTGTCCTGTAAGAGGAAATTAACATTTTATTATCAAATGTTACATTAGAATAAAGAATACATTTTAATTAGAAAATGTAATTAGAAAACATTTTTATTAGAAAATGTAATGAGAATAAAGTATACATTTTTGGTTAAAATGTTTACATAGAATAAAACCAGCATTTTTGGTTAAAATATTTACCTGAAGTAAAAATACACATTTTTTCACATATAAAGGAATGAGTTCCAAAGGATCATTTTGTCACATATAAAAGAATGAATTTGAAAGGATCACTTTTGTCATAGATAAAAGAATGAATGAGTTAGAATTGATTATTCTTGTCACATTAAAAAGAAAGATTTGAAATGTATATTTTTATAAAAAAAAAAAAGAAGGAAGTTGAAATGTATTTATAGTTAAAGAAGAAAATATTCATTTTTATGTTAAACCATGTTAGCGAAGAAAATATTCATTTTTATGTTAAAACATGTTAGCGAAGAAAATAGTCATTTTTATGTTAAAACATTCTAGCGAAGAAAATATTCATTTTTACGTTAAAACATGTTAGCGAAGAAAATAGTCATTTTTATGTTAAAACATGTTAGCGAAGAAAATATTCATTTTTATGTTAAAACATGTTAGCGAAGCAGAATATACATTTTTGTTAGAAAATGTAAATTAAAATAAGAAGGATATTCTTATTTTAGAAAATGTTTATTACAATGAAAAGTTATATTTTTTATTTGCATTCCTTGATGCAAATAAAACTAGAAATGAAAAGTCACATTTTTTTTATTTGCATTCCTGGTTGCAATTAAAACATGCATAAAATGTTGCGATGAAATTTCGATACATTTTTGTCATAAAATGTCGTACGAAAATAAAATAACATTTTGCTACAAAAATGTTAGTAATAGAATTTACATTTCATTGTAAGAAGAATTAAAAACCATGTCATTCATATGTGTGAAATATATGTCTGCGATGTTGAGGTGTTAAACGTATTACAGATAATGTTAGAATATTCAAATTGAATATTACACTTCCATTTATAAATCATCCGACTTGTTTATGTGATTGGGTCGACGATTTTTACATATCGCCCAAGTACACAAATATCTATTATTTGTTTGTTGGATGAAACCCCACACGGGTATTGGATGACGTACACTAATCCCAATATTTAACTATATGTCTATCGATGGATTGACGGTCTATGTTGAGCGTTATTTATTTATTTATTTTAACGCTCACACAATTATAAATCTCACTTTGTTTGTGAATGGATTGTGTAATGACTAATCATCATTATTGTTATATATATACATGCGATGTGTGAAATCCATACAATTGAAATTGTATGGTGATTGATTGAGTCACATTCTGATTCAGAATATTTTAAAATAAAGAATATTCAAAATTAAAGAATCTTTAAAATAAAGAATGTTTTAAAATATTAAATATATTAAAATAATATTCAGTGAAGAATAAAGAATAAAAATTATGAAGACGCGTTATGTAGAAACGCCATTTTTACCCGAATGGGTTATCGAACGATTTTTATTCATTTACAATGAATATCAAAAAGAAGTGATTTCAAAATCTTATATTTTGAAAATATTAATATTTTTATATAATAAAGTATAGAATATTCAATTTTGCTGTAAAATTGAAAATGAAGTTAAAATCATTTTTAAATGAATTTTTAAATATTTTATAAATACGATTTAAACAGAAATCGACGAAATATATAATATATATTATATATTAATTTAATGGCCTGAATAGAATGCGACGCGCAGCAACTGTTCATGAATTTCGACCATTAACTTCAAGTTTGCGTAAAGGAAGATCCGACCGTCGGATTCTTCTAAAACCGGAACCGTTGGGTTCGTATCGAAAAGAGCTTTCCAATGAATATAAAAGTTTTGAAATCTAACGGTTCGATTTGGAATTGTATCCAAATAAATTTTAGAAAAGTTCGCTGTAAGTGTAGTTCGATGACCGTTATTGGAAATCGACTGTACGAGCGATAATAAAATTATTAAAAATATGGAAAAGTTATGTAAAATCATAATAAATGATTTAGGAAGTTCTTGGATGAAAAATTCCAAACTTGAAATGATAAAAATATATTTTTATCAAAATTAACTAGTCATTAACTAGAATAAATCGTTAGATTAAGATTTAATGAAGTTTTCCCATTTATTGATATTTGTTTAGAATTAAATAATTGAAGTGGATTTTGGGTTTGTCGTGAATGGTGTCTTAAGTAACACTGTTCTTAAACCCAGTTGAGAAAAGAATAATTCTTTTAATTTAGATTATTAAAGTTTTCAATTATATTTAGTGGTTGAAATAAGATGAAATGTGAGTTGGGTTTATTGTGAACTATGTTTTTAAGCGACATTTGTTCTTTAATTCAACTGGCAGTGGAAATAATGATTTGGAATTTATAAATCTTTTATTAAGATTTAAATAGAAATTTTCCAAAAGTAAAGTTTTCCAATTTAATATATTAAATTGGAGTTGAATGGAAATCGAATTAATAATAAACAAGATAAGCTTCTATAAAAGAAGACCGATACTATATATGGAATTTAAGAGGCTTTGCCGTTATTTCATTTATATTATTGGTCAGATACAGAAATTTATAGCGATTATATATTGATTTGATTTCTGTGAAGATTCCATATTTTATGGAAGATGATTTTGGGTTTATCGTGAACTATGTCTTAAATGACATTAGTTCTTTAACCCAGTTAAGGATAAGATAAATTTCTTAAATTTAAATAATCATTGAATAATGATTTTTGTTTTAAAACCAAATTGGGGGTTTAATAAATCTTTAAAATTTAAGAATAATTTAAAGAGTTTATCTTTGATAGAATAATTTGAATATTTTATTTAAAAGGATATTCTGAATTGCAATGAGGCGTTGGATGAGTTTTTATAATACTTGATTTTTAATTATAAAAATAAAATACGTGAGTTATTCGGAAAGACCGGGTTTAACCCATTCCGAATAATTTCTACGATGATGAAGAGTCGAAGATGAAGACGGTGGTTGAAGACCGACGATCTTCACATCGAATGGATGTGTTGCTACAGAGACCCTGATGGGAGTAGCTACCTTGAAGGGATTTCAGTGGTGGCCGTCCGGACTATTGTTGATTGTTCAGATTTGGTTTTCGCTCAGACCAAGAGCATACGCTAGTAAATGGATGCGTATCTAACATTGGATTTCATTCCATGTGAATTAAGGCGATTTCTGTTAATGTATGTCTGTTTGGTGGTGGAGGATTTATATTCTCTACTTAACACCCTGGTATATATTAATAGCGATTGATCGCATGGCGTGAATTGTCAATGTGGCACGCCAAGATGCAATTGATCAAGGCTTTTGTTGAAAAGCAGGGCCTCGTGGGATGATCAAAGCATAGCCTATTACGGCATAGCTTTGTGTATATCGTGACTTCGCAAGCCTCACACCCCGGTATGAGTCAAAAACGGGATATGGTCTGTAGGGAGTGCACACGTTTCTTTCTAGCTAGTGGTAGTGTCAGTGCTTTGACACGACCTGGCATTTTACTTATGTGGATGATGGATTTTGAGGCTCCTCGGATTTTTATAGGCCGATTGTGGTCATATTATAGGTTCAAAGGAACCGGGAAACGTATGTTCAGGCAAAACCAATCCACTGCCGATAGGCGGGGACTGCCCCTAAAGATCCAAGGGTTCACTGCGGGGGATCCTGAGGCATTTGCTAGAGTGTCTCGAATCGGAGAGGAGCTTGCCCCTAGCCTCGACTCATGATGGAAATCCAATTTCCAATACGTCCTTGCGGTTTTGATTGTAGAACTAGTATGGTGACATTGTAGGATGGGGTACTATGCCGCCTATGATTAATACATTATGATTGAAATTGATTTTGAGATATATATTCCCATACATATACGCACTAGTACTAAATCCGTTTTATCGTATCAAGCATCTTTTGACCATTATAAGGTAAACCCCTATCCTCTGGTTTGCGTTGCATTGTGTGATGGGACTTGGGTCTTATAATGGTTTCATTTTTCTAAAAAGGCATTGCGTTGTTTAACGATTTACTTTAATTTAGGCACTGGCAATCCAACGGAGAAAACCCGTTCCGCGCTAGTGGCGTGGTCCTGTGATTCGCCTTATTATTAGAATAGTTAAGTTAATATTTCTCATACCAGTCCCATGACTGACCTGTAGTTTGTTTCACTGGCGAACTCGGGTGCCCATATTTTCCACACGGGCAGTCGAGTAGCTTTTTGCAGATATATTGACAGGATCCTGGCTCACAGCTGAAGCGGTACTTGGAAAGCTCTGTATCTGTGTATTCCTTCCAGTTGTATATTTGTATATCTTTTTCCGCTGCTATTTAAATGTAATTTAAATCTCTGATATTATTGTATTTCTGTTGTGGAATAAGTACTCATGCTCTGTTATATTCTTGTACTCTGATGTAATTGTGGTAATCAGCAATAAAATGTTCTTCAATTTGTGTTCTGAGGTGTGTTGTTCTCAAAGCAATCCGGTGTTTCCTTTACTGGGAAGTTTCGGTCGTTTTAGCCTCTTCTAAAAAAATCCAATGGATCTGGAACTCCCAAAAATCCTTCCCCCGATCTCCTCCAAGGAGTCGCGATTGGCCATGGCCTCTGAAGGAAAAGAGTGCGACGATGGGAGGCTACCCATCATCGGCGGCGCTTGACCACCGGTGAGCCCTGGTGGTCGCAATCCTACTTGACATGTCGTGAGTTAGAAGATGAAAAGGGCACGATTTACTGAATGACAGAGGGCGAGGCTAGTACAGATTGAAGGAGCAGAGAACGACGCGTGTGGTGATGCTCTCCAATCAGATTCTGACCACCCTAGGAAGGTGCGACGACGGCAAAACAGTTTGAACAGTGGATTTCGACATGGTCTATAAGTGTTAAAAGGGGGAAGAAGGTAAAAAATTAACTTTATTAATTAGTTTATTAATTAATTTAGTTTGATTTAAAATCTGAAAATTTAAATATAAATCCGCATTGATTAATTTTCAGACTTAATTTTCAGTTTTTTAAAATAAAATTAGCATTTTTTTTAAAATAATATTAGCATGGTTTATAAAATAAAATTAGCATTATTTTTGAAATAGAAATAGCAATATAAAAATATGATTTTTAAATATACATAATGTAAGTAAAAATATGATTTTTTATATAAAGATAGCGATATAAAAATATGATTTCTATGTATATAGCATTGATTTAAAAATATAATTTTTAAATAAATGAAATAGTGATGATTTAAAAATGTGATTTTTTTTAAAATGAATTAGCATTGTTTTATTTTCAGTTTTAAAAAATATAATAACATTGAATAAAAATGTAATCTTTATATATAATAGCATAGAATAAAAATAGGATTTTTATCATATATATGAAATTATTTTTAGTTAGATAAAAATAGGATTTTTATCGTATATATGTTATATATTAAATAGTCACACTTTGAAATGATTTTTATTTGAATAAAAATATGATTTTTATTATATATATAGCGTTGTAAAAATATGATTTTTATATAAATAACATTAGTTTAAAAATACAGTTTTTATGTACATAACTTTGAAAAAAAAATATGGTTTTTATATAAACAACTTTGAAATAAAAATATGGTTTTGATATAAACAACTTTGAAATAAAAAATATGGTTTTTATATATATAACTTTAAAATAAAAACATGGTTTTTAACTTATATAGCATTGAAATAAAAATGTTATTTTTATCTATATAGCGTTGTCATAAAAATGAGATTTTTATATAAATAGCATCATAATAAAAATGTGATTTTTATTTATAAATATTGTTGTTTAAAAATGTGATTTTTAATATAAATCACGTGAAATAGATTGCGTTGGAATCACGGTGAAGTACACTACTGTGACGGCCCGCCCCACACCAGCCGGCATTTCAAATGAAAGGGCGTTGTGCCAATGTCCAGTCAGCATGGGACGGTCGCCAAAGGAAGGAAAGAAGGAAATTTGAACTAGCAAGAAACATGTAGAATGTCTTATAGTGCATGGAATAAAATATAATAATAACGTCCTCGATATAAAATAGGCGAGACAGTGCATAAGCTGAAAACTAAACCATCATAGCAGCGGAAAATCCAAATATAGTTTGTGTTTCACATCATTGTTATTACAACTTTTAGAAAAAAAAATATCTTTAAACCAAAATAAGGAAGATACACTACTAATGCCCAAAGTAGTGACCAGTAGCGACATAGGGAGAATATATAGAGAATAGTACGTGTAAGCCTCCTGCTCGTCTCCGGACAGCTACTCGTGCACAACCAGCTAACATGTCTCTAGTCTGTCCATTTAAGAGCACCTAGAGTAATAAGAAGAGACATTAAACTCTGGGTCAAACAAAAGTCTGGTATGAGCGAAAAGCAGCAAAGCAGAATAATAACAGTATGCTAAACCATACCTGAACCTGGACCTGCAACCAAAGATTTAGCACAACAAGATGTACAATACTCTAAGGTGACACTAACATATGGTGTAAAAATACGGGGGTGGGGTGTGCATGTCATAATGATGGCAAACAATCAAGCATAGCAACCACCCTCACATCTCTCACTTAGTGCGTAAAGCATACGATATCCACTGCTTTGACCACCCAAATCCTTTGCTATGATCACCCTGCTCCATGGACTCACAGTGACCCAACTACACTGATCCATAGCCACTAATGCTTTGCTATATCCACTCTGCCCATGGAGTCATAATAACTGCATTGACTCACAACCTTGCTATGATCACTTTGCCACATGAAGCCATGACGACTTCACTGCACTGACCCGTAGCCAATATCTGTCTTTTAGTGGTGGATCAAAGCTATAGACGTCGATAACCCCTTTGCACACGTCCCGCAGCAAAGTCCAATCATGAAGTTAACTCGTTGGTTCCCCTCTGGATCCTGAGTTCTACTTCCCATTTGGACTACCTTTGCATCTCGGATTTTGGTCTCCTCCAGATCGGTTCGGTCCTTCTTCTCGCCCTAGGTTCGGTTCGGTCATGCTTGCTATTGGTCGGTCTGTAACACATACTCCAGCTCGTGGTCATCATGTTTGCTCGTGGGAGGATCCCTAATCCGGTTCCTGATGAAGCTCTGGTTCGGGTCGTGGCAGTGCTTTGGTTCGGGTCGTGGCAGTGCTTTGGTTCGGGTCGGGGTAGCTCCACAGCTCGATTCGAGTGTGCTTTAGCTCGTGGTCACCAAACAGAAGCGGCTCAGTTCGGGAATGGCAAGCTTCGCGGTCCGGGGTTCTCTGGCATGAGCGAGATCAGGTCGTGGGTGCTCCATAAGCGAGATCGGGTCAGTTCGGAGGGATGTCACGATCGGGTTAGGCGATCCGATCCAGTCCGTTTTCCTGCACAACTTTCCTGCAACCTTTCCAGCGACTGTTTTACGCTACACGACAGCGTTTTCGACCATTCTAACTGTTCTAAGAAATCATGAAACATACCATACAGTCATAGCAACATGTACAATCAACCACAAACACCAAAACAATAATATGATTTCTTAAAATGGATCAAACATATCCAAAACCCATATTTTCCCCTTAAGCATGTTTAAGCAAATCTAATGATAGGGTTAGCAAACTTAACCAAATTAACCCAAATTTCTAATAGAGGCCTAAAACAATATTTCGAAACTTATAAATATTTTCCAGAATTTAAGCATGTATAAATTCACTAATTATCACTAATTACCCTTAATTAACCTTAATTAGTGTAAAAATAATGCTAATCACTACCTTAGCCACAAATAAACTCAGATCTGGAACTTTTGGACAAAATGGTACAGATTCCAATCCACTCCAGCAGCTCTACCTCGGTTTTTGTGCTAATCCGCTTTGATTTGATGTAGATTTGGCTTAATTAGCAAGTAGAAGGTGATTTGGGGTGTTTTAGTAAGTGGAAGCCATTGCTAGGGTTCAAAGGTTGTAAGTGGCAGCTAAGAAATAAAATAAAAACTGATTTATTAACTCATCTCAACCCTCCCATAACCCTAATCTCGAAATGGGTTATGGGCCCTCTTGCTAATCACCCTAATTAGGCCCGATTAAGTTGTTTTTCACCTTCTAGACCTTGTTTCAGCCATATATCCAAAACGGTGAGTACGTTTAGCTAGTATGACCACTCTACGGAAAGGTAAACCATTATCCGGATCTAATGGAAGTGGTTTCAGGTCAAAAGTCCTTACCAATCAAAAGTTATGGCCAAAACAAGATCCGCTAGGGGCAAAATGGTCATTTAAAATCGTCAAAAATCAAGAACATGGGAAATGACCCCAGTAGTCGTCTCCCAAAGTTACATGACCATACGACTTAGTATGCAAAAGAAATAAATATTCTACAATCCTTCGATGCGTAGAATGCGGGTCGTTACATTCTCCCCCCCCCCCCCCCCCAAGAAATTTCGCCCTGAAATTCCTTAACTAAGAAACATGAAAAGGATCCCTCATGCCTACCAACCATTCACAACAATCAAACATACAAAAGCAAACAAACAAGTCTATCCTAGCATGCGGAAAACTAAGTCGCAATTAAAATTTTACCAGGAAAAGAGTTCTGGATACGTCTTCCTAATGCTCTTCTCTGTCTCCCAAGTACAGTCATTCTCATTCTCGCCCCACTGTACTTTGATTAGATTCACCGCTTTCCTTCGAAGTTGCTTCGTATCGAGCTCGACAATACGAATTGTCTTGCGGTTCCCAACCACCTCGGGTTCTACTTCGATATCATCCAACTGATCAGGTGAAATAGTCATATCGGGGTCATGCACGAATTTCCTTAACTGGGAAACATGAAATACGTTATGAACTCCTACCATCTTGTCTTGCAACCCAACTTTGTATGCTAAATTCCTAACTTGTTCGAGAACTGGGAATGGACCAACAAATCTTGGTGTTAACTTGCCTCTTCTACCAAATCGTATCATGCTCTTTAATAGAGAAATCTTGACAAACACTAAGTCGCCAATGGAGAATTTTAAATCTCTCCTCCTCTTATCAGCATAACTCTTCTGCCTATCTTGGGCAGCCTTCATTCATTGCCGGATAACCTTGATCTTATCAGAGGTTTCTCTTATCACATCTGGCCCAAGCACAAACTTCTCACCTGTTTCTAACCAACATGACGGTGAGTTGCATGGTCTTCCATACAAATCTTCAAAAGGAGCCATACCAATACTGGATTGGTAACTATTATTATATGCGAACTCTACTAGATGCAAATGGTCGTCCCATGATCCACCAAAATCCAATATGCAAGCTCTCAAGAGATCCTCCAATACTCGATTCACCCTATCTGTCTGACTGTCAGTTTGAGGTAGGTACGCGGTACTAAGATATAATTTTGACCCTATAGCCTCTTGTAAGCTCTTCCAAAACCCACCAGTGAACAAAGGATCTCGATCACTCATAATGCTTTTGGGTATTCCATGAAATCTCACTGCCCACTTCATATATAGTTCTTCTAATTTAGCTGTTGTTCTATTTGACTTGATGGGTATAAACCTTGCACTCTTAGTCAATCGGTCCACAATAACCCAAATGCTATCATGTCCCGATCTAGTTCTTGGTAACCCATCAATGAAGTCCATTAAGACTTGTTCCCATTTCCATTCTGGAACTTCTAAAGGTTGCAACAAACCAATAGGTTTCTTTTGCTCGGCTTTAACTAGCTGGCAGTTCATGCATTTGGAAATAAACTTCCCAACGTCTCTTTTCATCCCTTCCCAGTAGTAGGTCGGCTTCATGTCTCGATACATTTTGTTACCACCAAGATGTATAGTCAGTTTTGAGTGATGACATTCTCTAAGCACTTCATCTCTCAATCCATTGACATTGGGCACAACTAGTCTCCCATTCTTTCTAAACCATCCATCTCGATCAAGCCCATACTTGTTCATCTCCTTGTCGATACCCATCTTTAACTTGGAGATGATTTCCAATAGGTTAGGATCGCCCCTCTTACTGGAACCAATCCGCTCAGTCAAAGTGGGTCTGATCGTCAAACTTGCTAACACTTCTGGATCCAATTCATACTTTGGTCTGAAATCATAACCAGCGATGTACTCCAGTTGCGTCCATTCTAGAAACATAGCCCCTAAACTGGCATGTCTTCTACTCAATGCATCAGCTACCGCATTGCCGTTTCTTGGTGTATATGCGATATCGTAATCGTAGGAAGCCAATAATTATAACCATCTTTGCTGTCGGAGATTTAGATCCTTCTGAGAGAAAAGATACTTTAACGATTTATGATCGGTAAACAACTCGAATCTTTCTCCCAAGAGATAATGCCGCCACATCTTCAATGCGAACACGATTGCTGCCAATTCCATATCATGGTAGGATATCTTTTATCATGTGCTTTTAGTTGCCAACTAGCATAAGCTACAACCCTACCTCCTTGCATCAATACAGCACATAATCCGGTATCACAGGCATCTGTGTATACCATCATCTCTTCATTCCCTTTAGGAATGACTAACACTGGTGCACATGTCAACCTTTCCATTAGGCTCCTAAATGCATTCTCGCACTTTTCGTCACAAACGAAAGCTGGATTTTTCTTGGTCAACTGAGTCAGCGGTGCCGCTATCTTGGAGAAGTCTTGGATAAACTTACGAAATATCTAGCCAACCCTAAGAAACTACTTATGTCTGTTGCATTCTTAGGCGTAGACAAATCTTGTACAGTAGCCAACTTTGCAAGGTCCACGGTAATACCATTCTCTGAAACAACATGACCCAAGAATCTCACTTCCCTCCTCCAGAAGTGACACTTAGAAAACTTTGCTTTCAATTGGTGTTTTCTCGACACCTCCATCACTATCCTCAAATGTTCCTTGTGTTCTTCCTCTGTCCTTGAATAAACTAAGATATCATCCACGAACACAAAAACAAACTTATTCAATTGATCCCTAAATACCCTACTCATAAGATCTACCAAATATGCTGGTGCGTTGGTCAACCCAAATGGCATGACCAACCACTCATAGAATCCAGACGGCATCCGAAAGACTGTTTTAGCTATGCTCTCAGCTTCCACCCTAAGCTGATGAAAACCTGTCCCGAGATCCAACTGGGAGAACACTTTCGCGCCACTCAACTGATCAAACAATTCATCTATCCGCTGGAGAGGATACTTATTCTTCCTCGTCACCTTATTCAACTCGCGGTAGTCCACACACAATCGAAGGGAACCATCTACCTTGGTAGCAAACACAACTGGTGCTCCCCACTCAGAAACACTTCTTCTGATAAATCCCTTCTTTAAAAGATCGCTTACTTGCACCCCCGAGCTCTCACTTCTCCCTTGGTTCCATACGATGAAGTGGCATCACTATAGGTTTGGCATCTTTCACTAAATCAATACAGAACTCAATCTCTCGGTGTGGTGGAAGTTCGGTCACTTCCTCGAAGATGTCCGAATACTGGCCAGCCACGGGTATATCTGACAACTCATCATGCAGGATGTCGAGGGAATTTAGAAAACTAGTCATTACCCCATCATTAGGTAGACCACCAAACACTACCCTCTGCCATCATCCGCTCCAACTGTCACAAAAAAGCCCTCACACTCTACCATCACCCCGTACCTTTGGAGCTAATCCACTCCCAAAATAATGTCAAACCCAATAAATCCCAAAACAAAGCAATCACAAACAAACATGCATCCATGACTCGATAAGACAACATTACAACAACTCATGCTAATGCTAGTCGAACCACCAATCGGGTTCGTCACCGCTAAAGGTCTATCGACTATCTCGGGTTCCAATCCCAACCTATCCACCAGGTCACCAGATATGAAGGAATGGGAAGCTCCGGTATCAAACATTATTCGAACAGGAACATCATAAACAGAAAGCATACCTTGAATGATGACATTCTTTCCTTTCCCCGCCGCAGTTGGGGCATTCGACAAAGAAGGAACAGCATTAAGAGCATATTCTTTCACAATCTGCTTCTCTTTAGGGGATTATGGACATTTATCCATGTGATGTCCCACTTAGCCACAGTTGAAGCACTTCCTATCCGCTGGCTTTGCTCAACATTCTTTAGCATACTGGCCCTTCTTGCCTCACAAAGCACTCAACATCTTCCTTATTCTTCTTTTTCTGGCCATCCTTGGTCTGATTCTGCTTTCTCTTATTCTGAGAACCATTCTTGCCTGCACCGCTTGCTTGCGGTTTTGGCTCCTCTACAGATGCAACCTCAGTCTTCGACTTAGGGTATAGATTCTCTGATATCAAAGCTTTCCCCACAGTTGATTCAAATGTCTCATCGATATGGTTTATAAGCCTTTCCCCCAAGTACCGATCTAAGCCTGTTATGAACTTCTCATTCTTCTTCTTGGGAGTGTCGATAAGAGATAATCCATACTTCGATAAAGTATCGAACTCAGCAATATACTCCGAGACCGCTCTACCATTCTGCTTAAGCTCCAGAAATTTCCTAAATAATTCTGACTTCTGAGCAGCTGGGATAAACTTATCACTGAATCGGGCCTTGAACTGATCCCAAGTAACTTGATCCTCTGGAGTAGCTTCCTTAATAGCATTCCACCAATTCATCGCATGTCCTTGCAGCTAACGGGATGATAGCTTTCTTTTCGTCGCATCCTCGATACCCAAGTCTTCGAAGATACGCTCACAGCTCTGCAACCAATATTAAACTTCTGTAGCCGATTCCGTTCCGTGGAATGGCTTTCCACCAAGACTAGTGTAATCCTTGCATAGCTTGGTGAAATCGGCCCTAGGTGCCTGCACCGCTAAACCACCACCATTTGCAGCATTATGAGTTGCCCTCTGAACATCCCTAAGCATCTCTCTCATGAGATCAGTGAACATCGTCCTCATATCAGGAGCATTCCCATTATTAGCTCCCCTACCAGTACCCCTAGTATATCGGCTCATTGTTCAATCTGTAAGGAGGAAACAATTAACCATCTCTTCAGTGGTGCTAGTGCAATGCGACTTCATCCTTGAATATGCTAATAGTATATATATATATATATATATAGCTTTTGAAAACAAAAATATCACAAATACGCGCTCTCATATACGTACTATCTCTCTCTAGTGTCTTCCCTAGGTTAACTACGCAACCTAGAGCTCTTATATCAAATGTGACAGCCCGCCCCGCACCAGCCGACATTTGAAATGAAAGGGCACTGTGCCAATGTCCAACCAGCACGGGACGTTCGCCAAAGGAAGGAAAGAAGGGAATTTGAACTAGCAAGGAACTTGTAGAATGTCTCACAGCGCATGGAATAAAATATAATAATAACATACTTGACATAAAACTGGCGAGACAGTACATAAGTTGAAAACTAAACCATCATAGCAGCGGAAAATCCAAATACAGCTTATGTTTCACATCATTGTTATTACAACTTTAAAAAAACTATCTCTAAAGCAAAATAAGGAAGATACACTACTAATGCCCAAAGTTGTGACCAGCAGCGACACAGGGAGAATATATAGAGCATAGTACGTGTAAGCCTCCTGCTCGTCTCCGGACAGCTACTCGTGCACATCCAACTAACATGCCTCTAGTCTGCCCATTTAAGAGCACCCAAAGTAATAAGAAGAGATATAAAACTTTGGGTCAGACAAAAGTCTGGTATGAGAGATAAGCAGCAAAACAGAATAATAACAGGTATACTAAACCATACCTGAACCTGGACCTACAACCAAAGAGTTAGCACAACAAGATATATAATACGCTAAGGTGACATTAATATATGGTGTAAAGATACGGGGGTGGGGGTGTGCATGTCATAATGATGGCAAACAATCAAGCATAGCAACCATCCTCACATCTCTCACTCAGTACGTAAAGCATACGATATCCACCGCTTTGACCACCCAAATCCTTTGCTATGATCACTCTGCCCCATGGAGTCACAGTGACCCCACTGTACTGATCCATAACCACTAATCCTTTGCTTTGTCCACTCTTCCCCATGGAGTCATAACAACTCGACTGCACTGGCTCATAGCCTTGTTACGGTCACTCTGCCCCCATGAAGCCATGATGACTTAACTGCACTGATCTGTAGCCAATATCCATCTCTCAGTGGTGGTTCAAAGCTATAGACGTCGATAACCCCTTTGCACACGTCCCGCAGTAAAGTCCAACCATGAAGTCAACTCATCGGTTCCCCTTTAGATCCTGATTTTTGCTTCCCGTTTGGACTGCCTTTGCATCTCGGGTTTTGGTCTCCTCCAGATCTGTTCGGTCCTTCTTCTCGCCCTCGGTTCGGTTCGGTTAAGCTTACTCCAGGTCGGTCCGTGACACATACTCCAGCTCGTGGTCATCATGTCTGCCCGTGGGAGGCTCCCTGATTCGGTTCGTGATGAAGCTCCGGTTCGGGTCGTGGAAGTGCTTCGGTTTGGGTCGTGGCAGTGCTTTGGTTCAGGTCGGGTAGCTCCACAGCTCGATTCGGGTGTGCTTCAGCTCGTGGTCACCAAACAGAAGCGGCTCGGTTCGGGAATGGCAAGCTTCACAATCCGGGGTTCTCTGGCGCAAGCGAGATCGGGTCGTGGGTGCCTCCACAAGAGGGATCGGGTCGGTTCGGAGGGGTGTCACGATCAGGTCGGGCGATACGATCCGGTACGTTTTCTTGCACAACTTTCCTGCAACCTTTCCAACGACTGTTTTACGCCACACGACGGCATTTTCGACCATTCTAACTATTCTAAGCAATCATGAAACATACCATACAGTCAAAGCAACATGTATAATCAATTACAAACACCAAAACAACAATGTGATTTGTTAAAATGGATCAAACATACCCAAAACCCATGTTTTCCCCTTAAGCATGTTTAAGCAAATCTAATGATAAGGTTAGCAAAACTTAACCAAATTAACCGAAATTTATAACAGAGGCCTAAAACAATATTTCAAAACTTATAAATATTTTCTAGAATTTAATCATGTATAAATTCACTATTTATCACTAATTACCCTTAATTAACCTTAATTAGTGTAAAAACAATGTTAATCACTCACTTTAGCCACAAATAAACTTAGATCTGAAACTTTTAGACAAACGGTTCGGATTCCAATACACTCCAACAACTCTACCTCGATTTTTGTGCTAATCCGCTTTGATTTGATATAGACTTGGCTTAATTAGCGATTAGAAGGTGATTTGTGGTGTTTTAGCAAGTGAAGGCCATTGTTAGGGTTCAAAGCTTGTAAGTGGCGGCTAAGAAATGAAATAAAAACTGATTTACTAATTCATCTCAGCCCTCCCATAACCCTAATCCCGAAATGGGTTATGGTCCTTTATGCTAATCACCCTAATTAGGTCCGGTTAAGCTGTTTTTCACCTTCTAAACCTTGTTTCAGCCATATCTCCCAAACGATGAGTCCATTTGGCTAATGTGACCACTCTACGGAAAGGCAAACCATCATTCGGATCTAATGGAGTGGTTTCAGGTCAAAACTCCTTACCAATCAAAAGTTATGGCCAAAACAAGATCAACTAGGGGCGAAACGGTCATTTAAAAATTGGCAAAAATCATGAACATGGGAAATGACCCCAATAGTCGTCTCCCAAAGTTACATGACCAAACGACTTCGTATGTGAAAGAAATAAATATTCTATGATCCTTCAATGTGTAGAATGCGGGTAGTTACAAATACGCACTGGAAACAAAGCCAAATCCAAACCGTTCAGAAATAAAGAATGTGGAACACCCCAGAAATTTAGAACCAATTAAAAAATTATTTTTTTGGAAATTTTGTTAGAAAATACGTCAGAATTTAAAATTTTCATTTTTTTAAATTAAATTGTTGAATTTAAAATGATTTTTATATAAATTTTATGATGTTATTTATGAATGATTTCAAATTTATTTCTAATAAACATTTATTTGTAATTAAATAAATACTAATTCATAACAATTGAAATTAGTATCAAATTGTATGTATTTTTGTAATGATTAACTTCATACAATTGATAATAAAGAAAATAGTATATTTGAAAGTGATAGCAATTTTTATTTTAATTTGAGTTAAATTAGTAATAATGATTGATTAGATTATTAGCATATTGCATTAGGTTTGAGATTTCTATAGCTTAATTTAGGGGAAGAGTATTAATTAGCTTTTGTAAGTTTTATCCCTTCTTAAAAAAATGAAGGAATTTGAATTGAAAAGCAATACATACAAATAAAAAAAATAAAAATAAATGTACATGTTTTCTTCGTATTTTACACTGCTTATTTCAAATAAAAGAAAACCATACATTCCTTGTAATTGAACGAAACATGCTTTGTTTACATTTAATTTATGAAAATCAATTAGAAAATCATCCAAAGAAACACATCTTCAGCAAATTAGGTATGAAATTCTACTATAATAAATTGTGTAATTAAGAATACATAAATGTGGATAGAAACGGAAATAAACGCATAATAATTGTGTAATTGAAAAGAGAGGAATTTGAATAAGTTAGCAATAAAAGGGTTAAATTTAATAATTTGATTGAATAACAAAAAGAAATAAATTAGGAAAGAATTAACATAGTTAATTTGGTTAACTAAAATTTGTAAGTGCATAATTCACTTTTAAGAAATAAAGTAATAATAAGACTTAATAAACAGGTCGTTGGAAATGGATGGGTCGATTGAGCCTATTAATTGATATGACCAAATAATTAATAGGAAATGAAGAATTGTAATTGTAAATTAAAGATAAATAAATGAGAATTGAATTCCTAAAATGTTATAATTGATTAATGCAAATAATATATGTAATTAAAAGGTAGATTTGAATTTGAAATTTTTAATGAATAAGGACAAATGGATTTATGGGAATGAATGTAAATGAATTAATTACTAATTGCAAATCCGTGACTTATTATTAAATGCCATAATATATAGTCATTAGTTATTGTAGGTAAATGTGCTATTATATGTAACATACAACATGCGGATAAACGATTTTTTTGAAATAAAAGAATTAATTAATTAAGATTATAAATATTTATATAAAGGGCCATTTGAAACCTAACCCTAATTCTAAATGATATAGCCGCCATTTCTGACACCAATGGCTGTTGTCTTCCAATCTTCCCTTCTCTTTTTCTCTTAAATTATTCAATGATTTTTCAAAATTATAAATACTAAATCGAAGTACTCTTCGAGGTCTTTCATATCAACGGTGAAGATCGCATAATTGGTGGGGGATGAGGAGAAATCGTGCCTCAAAGGACACGACTTGGTGGTGGTTTCTAGGGTGAGAGGGGCTATCGAACTCGCCATGAATGGTGGTAGAGGTCAGCGATGTGGGAGGCTTCATCGTAAGGGGGTTTGATGTTGGAACGACGGCCTGGTGGTGGTGCGATTTGGAGTGAGAGTGCGGGAGCATATGGTGTAACACCCCACCTCCGTTAAGGTCACTCTCAAAGGGAATGCCTTAACTTCGGTGGAGCGTTTTATGGTGTAAGATACTAACAAATTACAAGACAGAAAATTTATGCAGCGGAAGAAGATCAATATTATTTCATAAATACTTGTTCAACACAACAATTCAACAACTGTTTCAACCTTCCAAATTATTACAACTTTTCATCTGTCTTGAAAACATAAAGAAGAAATACTGAAAATAAAATGACATAAATCCCCAATATGTGCTTGACCATAGCCATAGCTCAAAAAGGAAAGTCCAAGTCTTACATCTACGGTCTTCAAGCTTTTGCTAACCTGGACTAAGCAGAAGTGTTACCTCCTTGCCGACCTGGGGGGAATGGAAGAAAAGAAGCGAAAGGAAAATGGATTAGACATAAGTCTGGTAAGCCCAGTTATTTAACAGCATGTAAACAAGTAAAAGATAATGACTTGAATAAACTGAACTTAGAATTATACCACAAGGATAGTGTAGTCCTAAAATGAGGTAAAATAAGATTTAACAAAATTTGGCTATCGCACCCACTTTTACTTCTCTGCACCCACTAAGAGCTGTTTAACTAGCAATATATGTTCATGATAAAGTGATCACATTCATGTATTGATCGGCTCCTACTTGCATTCATGTATTCCCGGTGTCATGCGGCCCCACGTGATTTTTAAGTACTGTGTCGGTTCCAGTATAGGGTGTATCAAGTCCTATAATGGCAATTCTGACACGATACAAAGATGCACAAGTGTACGCCTGGTTGCCCAGTGCCTACTTTTTCCACTCCGGAGCCCGTGCACGCCCGTACTCTGTCGAAACCTACACTGACGCACCTAACCGCCGCCCTTTTGACCGCTTATATTCAGCCCAGTAATCGTGCCCCACCCTGCCTAGTTCAGGGTACCTTGATACATCCATGTGGGTACTGCTGAAACGGGACCCCGTTACTCGGGTTTTTCTAGTCAACATGCTAAATTGGTTAAGTGTCCTTGGTTTGACTTAACCCCTATCAATCTTGTCTAGTTTACATGTTAAGTTGGTTAAGTGTTTCCTCAATTACTTCACCCCACCAATCTTGTCTTGTTAACATGTTAAGTTGGTTAAGTGTTTCCTTAATTACTTAACCTCACCATTTCTAGCTTGATTGTTCATGAGCTTTAATTAATTAATTAATTCAAGCACCAACCACTCACATTAGACAGGTATTATTGTGGTTACTAGATGCGTTGGTCGGTTCCATGCAGTTTTACACCACAACTCAGTCTAACCTCAGGTCTTTCTGGGCTTGATGCACTAACCTCTCACATTAGAGAGGTATTGTTGTGGATACTAGATGTGTCGATCGGTTACGGGCAGGTTTACACCACAACTCAATCTAACTCGGGTTAGGCATATTCATCTTTTACATTTTATATATGTGAATTTTCTACAAGTGTTTCTTGTCACATATTTTAATTATGTTCAAGACTAATGGTATAAATTATACCATTTGTGGCCTTAACCATGTACATGGTTTTGGGCCCACCTACATTATTAACATGTTTTGATTTAATAATTATCCCAACGTTACCCCCGTTTGTTCGTTCGTATTAATCATATAAAGTCATCGGGCCTGCATATTAGCCCAATTTATAAACATGAGGAAAAGAAGGGAATATGCATAATATAGATTCAAACAAACATGTAAATTTTGCATAAAACTTTATTCATATAATTTAACATGTCATATGAACTTGCATATAATTTAGACTTAGATAATCATAAGCCTAAAACATGTAAATATGTAAATCTAGGCATGTGTGAACATAACCATAATTATAAACTAGCATATGACATAATCATGACATGTCCAATCCCAAGGCATGTATAATTTTAACATTAACATATAGGTGTGAACTAGATCTAACAAGGTGAACTTGCATAAGTCCACTTTACAAACATGCATATAAATATAGATCTAGTTTTGGATCTAACATGTAACTTTCATATGAACATATGTATAATTAGATCGTGACTTGGATCTATCATAAAACATATAACTTGCATTAATCATATGAACCTAGATAGATCTTGACATGGATCCAACATAAAACTTGTAACTTGCATATGAACATATGAACATATATATAGGCATATGGATCTAACGTAAAGCATATGAATATATATATGTAGATCATGACTTGAAACATATAACTTGCATATGATATTGATAGTTTCATTCTCAATCTTTAATAGATCCAACACCAAGTCGAATAAGCCACAAACATTCCAAGACAATTCATGATAAAATCATCACAAGAAACAAACATGAATTAGCATCGTCAATATTATACAACATGGTATAATTCTATTTTTCACTTTATATCAAATCACGTCTTAAATTTATTTACATCTAAAAGATAACTACACTTACAAAAGACAATCTTGATTTCAGGAATATGTATTCTGAATTTGAAATGCTCGCCTTTGATGTAGACAATCATTATTTTAGTTTAATTTTGATTTGATTTGGTTTGTCTCTTTTAAATTGCTTCAAGTTGAATGGCGGCTACTCGAGCTTGTCCAACGGCAGCATGATGGCTCTTTGTTTGATTTTTAACATGATTTAGGGTTGAGGTATTAGGTTGCTTATATAGAAGTTTGATTTAATAGGAACCGTCAGATTAAACTAGAGCAAATCAAAGCAATTTAGACAAGATAGAATAGCCACATCAGCCCAAATGACTCAACAAGGAGTCCATCAGAATCAATCAGATGCCACATCTGCCTTAGAGAGAATCAGCCCACGGGTTGACAGCCAAACACCCTGAATCAACCCCTAGTCGACCCAGCAGGGCTTGGGTCGACCTCAAAAATGGGCCAGTTCGGTTATTTCCCCTCCTGATTCGCTGTTTTGAATTTTTTTGCATATTTATTTATTTAATTTTTATATGTATCTATATATATATTTCTCATATGCATACAAACTTCAAGGCTTAATAACTTCTTCATAAGGTATTCGTTTTATGCAAACCAAATGTTTATCTTGACCAAAATTTTGAGATGAACATAATAGCGCAACCCATTTCACTTAATTCTTCTTCTAAAAATTAAGTGTTCTTGAATTTTTTAATTTTAATATTCTCAGATGATTCGGGGTGTTACATTCTCCCCTTCTTAAAGGATTTCGTCCCCGAAATCTTCAAGTGAAGAAGAATGTATCTTAACATCCAATCATCCATCTACTCATCCATCATCCACAAGCATCCATTGTCCTTAAAACACTTCTAATGTAATATAAACATATGAAGAGTGTGTGTATATGTCTTTTATCTAGTGCAAAATCAGGCGGTCTACTGATCCAGTTGACTTCCTTAATGCGAATCATGAGAGTGCAATGAGTCCATTATGTATGCAATTTTTTCTATTCATAATTCTACATGAGTGCACAATCATTCATACAAATACAACGTCCATATGATAACACATCAAGTTTCAATCCACATACAATTTCATGCGTTCATATGCAAATGCAATATAAAAGTGATTGAGCAGATCCCGAACCTAATGTGTATGTGCATATGCATCCACGAGCAATCACTAGCAACCACTTTGCAACCGTCAACCATAACATGTTTCAAACACATGTTTACATCCATTGATTTCTACTAAGGATCAAGAAATAGGACCAAGAAGATAATTAAGCATGAATAAACTTATGATAAAGGAGAGATCAAAGATGTACCCTCAAAAAGATAAGGGTAGGCTGCGCGTATCCTTATTTCTGTCTCCCAAGTCGTGTCTTCTTAATTGTTACTCATTCTGTTTTAACAATCTTGACTTCACGGTTGCGTAGCTTTTTGACTTCTGTTCCCAAGATACGAATTGGGATTCTTCTCACTGTTGCTTCTCGTTCCACTTCTACCCCTTCTAGTATCTTTGATTCCACCACTTCCGCAGACACATGTAAGCACTTTCGTAGGTGAGAAACATGAAAGACATTGTGAACTCCAACCAACTTTTCAGGTAGCTCTAATCTGTAGGCCATCGTCCCAATTCTTTCAATGATAGGGAGTGGTCCTATGAATCTAGGTGCCAACTTCCCTTTGGATCCAAAGCGAACAACATTCCTCAAAGGAGATACTTTAAGGAACACTCTGTCTCCAACCTCAAACTCAAGGTCGGTCCTTCTTTTATCTGCATAGGACTTCTGTCTATCTTGAGTAGTCTTCATTCGTCTTCTTATTAGGTCCACCTTTTCTGAGGTTTCCCTAATCATGTCTGGCCCAAGTATAAGCTTATCTATGGATTCCCACCAACAGTTTGGTGATCGACACGGTCTCCTGTATAAGGCTTCGAAGGGTGCCATGTCTATTGTAGGTTGGTAGCTATTGTTGTAGGCGAGCTCCACTAGAGGAAGATGATCTTCCCATGTCCCTCCAAGTCAAGAACACACAATCTCAAGAGGTCTTCTAAGACTCTGTTCACCCTTTCCGTCTGTCCATCGGTTTGGGGATTATACCTTTTTAAATTAACACTTTTTCTTGAAAATGCTTCTTTATGACTTCTTTTTGAAAACTAGTTTCAAAAATTTTATCCGCTCTGGTAACCTTTAGCTCTGATAGTAAGTGCAACACCCCACCTCCATTGCGGTCACTCTCAAAGGGAATGCCTTAACTTCGGTGGGGCATTTTAAGGTACAAGATACTAATAAATTACAAGACAGAAAATTTATGTAGCGGAAATAGATCAATATTATTTCATAAATACTTGTTCAACACAACAATTCAACAACTGTTTCAACCTTCCAAATTATTACAACTTTTCATCTGTTTTGAAAGCATAAAGAAGCAATACTGAAAAAAAAATGACATAAATCCCCAATAAGTGCTTGACCATGTCCATAGCTCAAAAAGGAAAGTCCTAGCCTTACATCTAAGGTCTTCAAGATTTGGCTGACCTGGAATAAGCAGAAGTGTTTCCTTCCTGCGGACCTGGGGGGAGGGGACGGAAGAAAAGAAGCAAAAGGAAAATAGGTCAGACATAAGTCTGGTAAGCCCAGTTATTTAATAGCATGTAAACAAGTAAAAGACTATGAAATGAATAAACTGAACTTAGAATGATACCACAAGGATAGGGTAGTCCTAAAACGAGGCAAAGTGAGATTTAAATAGATTTGGCTATCGCACCCACTTTTACTTCTCTGCACCCACTGATAGCTGTTTAAATAGCAATGTATGTTCATGATAAAGTGATCCCATTCATGTATTGGTCATCTCCGACTCGCATTCATGTATTCCTGGTGTCATGCGGCCCCACGTGATTTTAAGTACTTGTGCTGGTTCCAGTATAGGGTGTATCAAGTCCTATAATGGCAACCCTGGCACGATTCAAAGATGCACATGTGTACGCGTGGTGCCCAGTGCCTGCTTTTTCCACTCCGAAGCCCATGCACGCTCGTACTCCATCGGAACCTACACTAACGCACCTAACCGCCGCCCTTTTGGCCGCTTATATTCAGCCCAGTAATCGTGCCCCACCCTGCCTAGTTCAGGATACCTTGATACATCCACGTGGGTTACTGCTGAATCGGGTCCCCATTACTACGGTTTTTCTAGTCAACATGCTAAATTGGTTAAGTGTCCTTAGTTTGACTTAACCCATATCAATCTTGTCTAGTTAACTTGTTAAGCTGGTTAAGTGTTTCCTTAATTACTTAACCCCACCAATCTTGTCTTGTTAACTTGTTAAGTTGGTTAAGTGTTCCCTTAATTACTTAACCTCACCATTTCTAGCTTGATTGTTCATGAGCTTTAATTAATTAATTAAAGCACCAACTACTCACATTAGACAGATATTGTTGTGGTTACTGGATTTGTCGGTCAGTTCCAGGTAGTTTTACACCACGAACTCAATCTAACCTCGGGTCTTTCTGGGCTTGATACACTAACCTCTCACATTAGATAGGTATTGTTGTGGTTACTTGATGTGCCGGTCGGTTCCGGGCAGGTTTACACCACAACTTAGTCTAACTTCGGGTTAGGCATATTCATCTTTTACATTTTATATAAGTGAATTTTCTACAAGTGTTTTATGTCACATATTTTAATTATGTTCAAGACAAATGGTATAAATCATACCATTTATGGCCTTAACCATTTACATGGTTTTGGGCCAACCTACATTATTAACATGTTTTGATTTAATAACTATCCCAACGTTACCCCTGTTTGTTCGTTTGTATTAATCACATAAAGTCATTGGGCCCGCATATTAGCCCGATTTATAAACAAGAGGTAAAGAAGGGAACATGCATAATATAGATTCAACCTTACATGTAAATTTTGCATAAAACTTTATTCATATAATTTAACATGTCACATGAACATGCATATAATTTAGACTTAGATAATCATAAGCCTAAAATATGTTAATATGTAAATCTAGGCATGTGTGAACATAACCTCAATTATGAACTAGCATATGACATAATCATGACATGTCCAATCCCAATGCATGTATAATTTTAACATTAACATATTGGTGTGAACTAGATCTAACAAGGTGAACTTGCATAAGTCCACTTTACAAACATGCATATAAATATAGATCTAGTGTTGGATCTAACATGTAACTTGCATATGAACATATGTATAATTAGATCGTGACTTGGATCGATCATAAAACATATAACTTGCATCAATCGTATGAACCTAGATAGATCTTGACATGGATCCAACATAAAACTTGTAACTTGCATGTGAACATATGAACATATATATAGGCATATGGATCTACCATAAAGCATATGAATATATATATATATATATATATATATATATAGATCATGACTTGAAACATATAACTTGCATATGATATTGATAGTTTCATTCTCAATCTTTAATAGATCCAACACCAAGTCCAATAAGCCATAAACATTCCATGACAATTCATGATAAAATCGTCACAAGAAACAAACATGAATTAGCATCCTCAATATTATACAACATGGTATAATTCTATTTTTCACTTTATATCAAATCACGTCTTAAATATATTTACATCTAAAAGATAACTACACTTACAAAAGACAATCTTGATTTCTGGAATCTGTATTCTAAAGTTGAAATGCTCGCCTTTGATGTAGAAAATCGTTGTTTTAGTTTAATTTTGATTTGATTTGTCTCTTTTAATTTGCTTCAAGTTGAACGACGGCTACTCGAGGTTGTCCAACGGCAGCATGACGGCTCTTGGTTTGATTTTTAATGTGATTTAGGGTTGAGGTATTAGGTTTCTTATATAGAAGTTTGATTTAATATGAACCGTCATATTAACCTAGAGAAAATCAAAGCAATTCAGACAAGATAGAATAGCCACATCAGCCCTAATGACTCAACAAGGAGTCCATCAGAACCAATCAGATGCCACATCTGCCTTAGAGCGAATCGGCCCACTGGTTGATAGCCAAACACCCTGAATAAACCCCTAATCGACCCAGCGGGGCTTGGGTCGACCTCAAAAATGGGCCGGTTCGGTTATTCCCCCTCCCGATTCGTTGTTTTGAATTTTTTTGCATATTTATTTATTTAATTTATATATATATCTATATCTATATATATATTTATATATATATCTATATCTATATATATATATATATATTTATATATATATATATATATTTCTCATATGCATACAAACTTCAAGGCTTAATAACTTCTTCATAAGGTATCCGTTTTATGCAAACCAAATGTTTATCTTGACCAAAATTTAGAGATGAACGTAATAGCGCAACCCATTTCACTTAATTCTTCTTCTAAAAGTTAAGTGTTCTTGAATTTGTTAGTTTTAATATTCTCAGAAAATTCGGGGTGTTACATATGGGTTTATTCAAGGAGCAGTTAAATGAAGAAGGTAACGATGAGGAAATGATTAAGAGAGGATTAAGAGATTAATTAAGTAATTATTAATTTAATTATTTTAGCAAATATAACCAATGTTTAAAATAATATATCTTTCTCAGACGATATCAGAAAATTGCAAACTCGGTCACGTTGGAATTGTGGCTTCGAACTCTACACCATGGAGCAGATCAGAACTGAAACAGAGGCCATATGGATTTTTGATAAAATTAAACATATGTTTAATTTTATTAAAAATAATCATTTTATCGATTTCTGAAACCGATCAAGATGAGATTTCTTTTTAAATAATTAAAATTAATTAATATTTATCGTGTTTAGAAATTTTTACATATACGCTGTAAATTTCTGTTTGTTGTTGTACGTGATTTGATTTGGAATGGTTGGTGCTGTTGTGGTGATCTGTTGATTTAATCGAATATAATGGAAAATGGAAATTGTATACAAATAAAATAACATTTTTATTTGTTATGTTGAAAAAGAAATTGTAAACAAATAAAAATATCATTTTGATTTGTTTTGTTGAAATTAGAATTGTAAATAAACAAATATTTCATTTTTATTTGTTTTGTTAAAAATAGATTTGTAAACAAATAAAAATATCATTTTTAGGTGTCATGTTAATGTAGGAATTGTAAACAACATAAAAATATCATTTTTATTTGTTATGTTGAATTAGAATTGTCAACAACACAAAAATATCATTTTTATTTGTTATGTTGAATTAGAATTGTAAACAAATAAAATTATCATTTTTATTTGTTATGTTGAAATTAGAATTTTAAATAAACAAAAATATCATTTTTATTTATTATGTTAAAAACAGGTTTGTATGCAAATTAAAAATATCATTTTTATGTGTCATGTAATGTAGGAATTGTAAACAACATAAAAATATCATTTTTATTTGTTATGTTGAATTAAAATTGTCAACAACACAAAAATATAATTTTTATTTGTTATGCTGAATTACAATTGTAAACAAATACAAATATCATTTTTATTTGTTATGTTAAAATAGAAATTGTAAACAAATAAAAATATCATTTTTATTTGTTATGTTGAAAGTAGAATTGTAAATAAACAAAAATATCATTTTTGATTGTTATGTTGAAATAGAAATTGTCAACAACATAAGAATATCATTTTTATTTGTTACGTTGAATTAGAATTGTTAACAACATAAAAATATCATTTTTATTTGTTATGTTAAAAATAGATTTGTAAACAAATTAAAAATATCATTTTTATTTGTTATTTTAATGTAGGGATTGTATATACATAAAAATATTTCTTTTTATTTGTTATTGAAATTAGAATGGTAAAACAAATAAAAATATTTGACTTTATTTGTCATGTTAAATATTGAAATTATATACGAATAAAAATAACCTTTTTATTTGTCATGTATAAAATAGAATTGTTGTCAAATAAAAATTTCCTTTTTATTTGTCACTAGAAAACATTGGACATGTTATGCAAGTAAAACTTTCTTTTATTTATCATTAGAAAACATTAGAACATGTTATGTAAATAATACTTCTTTTATTTGTCATGTTAAATATTGAAATTATATAAAAATAAAAATATCCTTTTCATTTGTCATGTCTAAAATAGAATTGTTGTCAAAAAAATTCCTTTTTATTTGTCTCTAGAAAACATTGGACATGTTATGCAAGTAAAACTGTCTTTTATTTATCATTAGAAAACATTAAAACATGTTATGTAAATAATATTTAATTTATTTGTCATGTTAAACATTAAAACATGTTACGTAAATAATACTTCTTTTATTTGCCATGTTAAACATTAAAACATGTTACGTAAACAATACTTCTTTTATTCGTCATGTTAAACATTTAAACATGTTATGTAAATAATACTTCTTTTATTTGTCCTGTTAAACATTAAAACATATTATGTAAATAATACTTCTTTTATTTATCATGTTAAACATTAAAACATGTTATGTAAATAATACTTCTTTTATTCGTCATGTTAAACATTAAAACATGTTACATAAATAATACTTCTTTTATTTGTCATGTTAAACATTAAACATGTTATGTAAATAATACTTCTTTTATTCGTCATGTCAAACATTAAAACATGTTATGTGAATAATACTTCTTTTTATTTGACATTAGAAAACATGTTATGTGAATAATACTTCTTTTTATTTGACATTAAAGAACATGCTATGCAAAACAAATACTTCTTTTTATTTTGACATTAGAAATGTAATCATGTTGTGCAAAACAAATACTTCTTTTTATTTTGGCACTAGAAATGTAAATACGTTATGCAAAACAAATACTTCTTTTTATTTAACATTAGAAACATGTAGAAAAGTTAAGCGAGTAAATTATCTTTTTATTTGACATTAGAGAACATGTTATGCAAAATAAATACTTCTTTTTAGTTATACATTAGACATGTAGAACATGTTATTCAAAACAAATACTTCTTTTTAGTTATACATTAGAAACATGTAGAAAAGTTATGCGAGCAAATTATCTTTTTATTTGACATTAGAAACATGTAGAAAAGTTATGCGAGTAAATTATCTTTTCATTTGACATTAGAGAACATGTTATGCAAAACAAATACTTCTTTTTAGTTATACATTAGACATGTAGAACTGTTATGCTAAACATATACTTCTTTTTAGTTATACATTAGAAACATGTAGAAAAGTTATACGAGTAAATTATCTTTTTATTTGACATTGAAAACATGTAGAAAAGTTATGCGAGTAAATTATCTATTTATTTGACCTTAGAAACATGTAGAAAATGTTATACAAATAAAACTTCTTTTTATTTATGTTTAGAAAACATTGGAAATGTATGCAAACAAAATCTCTTTTTATTTGTTATTAGTAAACATTGGAAATGTGTGCAAACAAAATCTCTTTTTATTTGTTATTAGAAAACATTGGAGATGTATGCAAACAAAATCTCTTTTTATTTATTATTAGAAAACATTGGAAATGTATGCAAACAAAATCTCTTTTTATTTGTTATTAGAAAATATAGGAATTTGTATGCATATAAAATATCTCTTTTTATTTATCATTAGAAACATTTAAATTATTATGCAAAATAAAATATTCTTTAATTTGGAATGTTAAACATGTTAGTGGAATCGTTGAACAATTTATATTTATATATAATTATATATATAAATATAAATTAAAATTAAATGAATCATGCGCGGTAGTTCACGTTTCGGAATCGTAACTTGAAACGATTATACCGAAAGATCCGACCGTCAGATTTTCCCAAAACTGAAACCATTAGGTCCGCACTTCCCCTAAAGGAAAGCCCGGATTTAATTGAGAACACGACAATTCAGAAGACAAACAAAAGAACATTTCATTGCTTATTACAACAATTTACATCAGAGTACAGAATATACAGAGTATGAACAAATAATATACATTTGATAAATATCAGAGATTTACAGATGATAATGCAGCGGAAAAATAATACATAACACAACAGAAACAAATACACGGATACAGAGCTTTCCAAATATATCTCTAGTTGTAAACTAGGATCCTGTAAGAATAAATCTACAAACCCAAAACTACTAGTTGCTCGTGCGGAAAATAGGGGCATCCAGAGTTCAGATTAAAACAATAAACTCCAGGTCAGTCATGTGACTGGTGTGAGAACTAAAACAGTTATTAAATCTTTACTTTAAAAGTAAAGTAAATCAAGGGACTACGTCGTATAACACGGAACGAGTTTCCTCCCAAGAATACCAGTGCATATAACAAAAAAGCACAATGCTTTTTAGAAAAATGAAGCTATTATAAGACTCAGGTCCCATCACACAATGCAACACAAGCCGGAGGATAGAGTTTTACCTTATAATAGCCAAACATGCTTGGTACTTTTAAAACAAATCATTTTGATACTATTATAAGTGTATGAAAACAGCTTCAAATATAAATGTATCAATCATAGATGGCATAGTGCCCCATTCCACTATATCGACATACTAGTTCTACAATTAAAACCGCAAAGTCACTTATTGGAAGTTGGATTTTCGTCTGTGAACCAAGGCAAGGGATCGTCCTTACAGCTTCGAGACAATCTAGCCCATGTCTTAGGACCCAGACTCAGGTGGGTCCTTGGATCATCAGGGTCGGCTCGCACGTAGCAGGTTAATAATACCGTAAACGATATGCTAGCTGTAAGGACCCGAACTTCCGCGGTCTCCGAAGAGAAGAGAAAGAACGAATTGTTTTGAGAACACGACAAAATAGAACGCAGACGGAAGAACATTTCATTGTTATTTACAACAATTCCATCAGATTACAAGAATATACAGAGTATACATGAACATTACACAGAAATATCAGAGATTTAAATTACATTTAAATACATAGCAGCGGAAAATAATACAATACACAACTAGAAGAGATATACGGATACAAAGCTTTCTGGATATCGTTCCAGCTGTAAACCAGGATCCTGTGAATATAAATCTGCAAAACCAAAACTACTAGCTGCCCGTGTCAAAATAAGGGCACCCAGAGTTTAGGTTAAAACAATAAACTCCAGGTCAGTCATGTGACTGGTGTAAGAACTAAAACAGTTATTAATCTTTATTTTTAAAGTTAGGTAAATCAAGGGACCACGCCGTATAACACGGAACGGGTTTCCTCCTAAGAATACCAGTGCATAAAACAAACAGCGCAATGCCAAATAAAGAAAAATGAAGCTATTATAAGACCCAAGTCCTATCACACAATGCAACGCAAGCCGGGGATAGGGTTTTTCCTTATAATAGCCAAACATGCTTAGTACGTTTAAAACAAATTATTTGATACTATTATAAGTGCACAGTGTATAAAACATCTTCAAATCATAAATATCAATCATAGACGGCATGGGTACCATATATCATGTCGCCATACTAGGCTCTACAATCAAAACCGCAAATGTCACGTATTTGGAAGTTGGGTTATCATTTATGGTATGAACCGAGGCTAGGGATCGTCCTCTACCGATTCGAGACTCTCTAGCCCGGGCCTTAGGATCAGAGCTCGAGTGACCCTTGGATCGTCAGGGCCGATCCACCGATGTGGATTAAAATTCATGAACATTGCGTTTCCCCACCCTTTGGGGCGTAAGTGAGCCAATAAATGACTCCATCGGACCTGGATCATCCGATCAAACCGAGGCGCCTCGCAACAGCAACAACCACATAAGTCAAACTCGTCAGGGCGTGTAAAACAACTGATGCCACTTTTTAGCTAAAAGGAAACGCATGCCCTCCCTGAGGTTCCCTCCCGTTTCTGGTTCACACCGGGTGTGAAACTCGCGAAGTAAACATTACACAAAGCTATGCCACAAAGGCCATGCTTCGATCATCAACCACAAGACTTTGCTTTTCAACAGAAGCCTTGATCATTCGCCACTTAGGTATGCCACACAGGTAATTCACTCTATGTGTTTGATATCCATCAGTACATAACCCCTGAGCTCGTACGTCTCAGAGAAGGGCGTTAAGCAAGAGAATAAATTCTCCGCCGCCAAACAGATATATATTTAATAGAAATCAATCACACAGACTGAAATCCAATGTCAGACACACTGTCCATTTACAAGTTCGTTCTTGGTCTGAACGAAACCGGAGGCACCTAGTACCCCGCATATCCATCGATCTCCAAATACGTCTGGACGATCACCAACTGTTTCCATCTTCTTGGGTGTACATCCCAATCAAGATCATCAGTAATCACCCAAACGACGTGAAGACCTCCGGTCTTCGACCACCGTCTTCATCTTCGACTAATCACCGAATCAGTTATTCAGAATGGGATAAACTCGGTCTTCCCGAATAACTCGCGTATATAATAAACATGTGTTACACAAACACAACAAACGCCTCATTCCAATTCATCAGTCACTAACCGTAAATTAACAAGAGAATAATTCCCCAAATATTAACCCCGAAGGCCGAAACCGACATCAGATCAATATCCAGAAAACCATTATGCTTAGCTAACCAACAGTTAGTTTCTAAATTTCGCATTCATAGGGAAAGGTTCCCAATAATTTTATCAAAGATAAGTTCTTTGAATTTATTCTTTAATCTTCTTTTGAATTTCGATTCAACTAGTCGGGATTAACGAACCTTACCGAAGTAATCATTTGTTTTAATTTCCCAATCCCAACCTATTCATCCCATGAAGTAAAACTAGTTATACTTCATATCTAACACCATGGTGTTATCGGTAAATTCAATTACCATTTCACGTTCAAATCTAATTAAAGATTTAACTAACGCCTGGAGCAAAACTGGTGATACTCCATTCTCGATCATTTCAATCTAATTAAAGATTCATTAAAACTCCACTTAGTTTTAATCTGTTACTGGGTTAAAGAATCAGTGTCATTTGAAACACGGTTCACGATAATACCCCAAAATCACATCACGTTTCAATCAGTCCCTAACCATAAATTAGAAAGTGAGCAATTCCCAAAATATTAACCCCGAAGGTCGAAACCAACATCAGATCAATACCCCAGAAACCATTCAACTTAACTAATCTCTAGTTAGTTTCTGATTTTCTTAACTCCTTTGGGTCTAAGAACAATATTATTGAAGATACCGTTCACGACAACCCAAAATCACATTTCATTAATTATCGGGTTAAAGAACAAGTGTTATATAAAACACTGTTCACGATAAACCCAAAAATCAATACTAATTCAATTCCAATTAAATATCATTTAATTGGTACTCTTCATTAAATCTAAATAAAAAGATTTAATCTTTTCTCAACTGGGTTCAAGAACAGTGTTAATGAAGACACCATTCATGACGAACCCAAATCACATTTGATATTAAATACAAGGTTTTGAATAGAAATTATATCGGCTTATATTCAATATCAAACTCTACGACTAACAAATATCGTATTGGAAATAACGATTTAAATATATCTTTCAAATTCCCATAACAATATCTGTATCATCACGAAATCCAACATCGAAATATTCCGAAGACAATATCGATTCAAATCCATTCCAATATAATTATCGGAAATTCTGGTTACTTTTAAAACCCTTTTCAAATCCAATTTATTTATTTAAAAATAAATAGAATTTTAATTCTAGTTCAAAACTTGTTCATTTCGATAAAAATCTATTTTTATCTTTTCAAATATGGAGTTTTTCATCCCAATTTTTCCCAAATCATTTCTTATGATTTTACACAAATTATTATTATTTTTAATAATTTTATTTAGGCCCGTACAGTCGATTTCCATCAATGGCCATCGAACTGCACTTACAGCGACCTTTTCCAAATTTGATTTGGACATAATTCCAAATCCAGCCGTTAGATTTCAAATTTCTAAGATTCGTTAGAAAGATCATTTCGATACGAACCCAACAGTTCCGACTTTAGGAGAATCCGACGGTCAGATCTCCCGTAATATCCGTTCGAAGTTAATGGTCGAAATTCGCGAACTGCCGCGACGCGACGCGTTCTATTCAGGCCATTATATAATATATATATATATATATATATTATATATATATATTTCGTCAATTTCCTTTCAAAACGTATTTTTTAAATCGTTTTAAATTCGTTTTGCAAAACGATTTCAACTTCTATTTCAAATTCAAATCAAAATTGATTTTTTCAACATAAATTCATTTTAATTTCATTTCAAAATGATTTCTAATTCAATTTTAGTTCGATTTCAATTCAATTCAATTCAATTTCAATACGAATTCATTTATATTCAATTTCAATTTGAATTCATTTCTATTCAATTTCAATTCGAATTCATTTCTATTCGGATTCAATTCGAATTCATTTCTATTCGGATTCAATTCGAATTCATTTCTATTCAGTTTCAGTTTGAACTTCAATTTTTTTCAAAATATCAGATTTTGAAATCACTTTCGATATTAATTATAAAATCGATATAAATATTGTTCACGTCAAAATGGCGTCAATCTAATCTACACGGCTTCATATATTTCTATTTTCCAATATTCTATTTCAAAAATTTCTATTTCAAATGTTTCTTTTTCAAATATTTCTATTTCAAATGTTTCTTTTTCAAATATTTCTATTTCCAAATATTCTATTTCAAATATGGAATGAGGCCCAATCAATTACCATATAATGTTAATTATATGGATTTTCTACCACATGTATCTAACAACAATGATAAATCATCAACCATCATCCAAAGTGCGTTCTACACTATATAAGCATCAAATATAAATATTTAACGCTTATAACAGTCTGTCAATCGATCGATCGACATACAACTAATTATTGGGATTAGTGTACGTCAAATATCATCCCAATACCCGTGTGGGGTTTCAAACAATCAAACACAGATTTTATTTGTGCAGTTGGGCGATGTGTAAAATTTATCGTCCCAATCAATATCAATCAAATGTGTGTATATAAACAAATCGTCTGATTTGTTTATTTTTATTTCATTTCATATACACGTTAAAATTCTATTTTCAACTATAAAATATTTTTAACTATATAAATATTTTATTTCGTTTCACATCACATCACACAATCAACTACACATCAAAATCAAACAAACAACCATACAAGCCGTCCATGGTCTGTGGACGACGGGTGTCGGGTGCTACTAAACACCATCTGCATCCTAGTAAATATTTATAACTAGAAAAATAAAATTAAAGGTAAGAAGTTCTCACCTTGGGATCCACTCCGTCAGTTTTATCTGAATTTCTGGTACAGTTCATATTTGAATTTGCCTGAATTTCTGATTAGCTCCATTTTAGCTCTAGTCTGTTCCATCGCAAAGTGCTCGACAAGAGGATTCCAACGGACTTGGGTTTGCTGAATTCCGTCGCCGTTATTGCAGTTTATACTTTAATTACATTTTTAAATAATAATATAATAATTAACCAAATTAATTATTACTGTTAAGCCCCTAACCTTTCTTTCTTCTCCCTTTATTCTTACAGGTTCGAAATAAACCCATCGACTGAAACTTCCATCCACCGCTGCCAAGATCGAACGTCGGAGGTCGATCACCAGACTTCCCTTGAAACGCCGGCACGTGCTCCTCCGATTCTGACCCCCCCCTCATTGAACTCGGCCCCGCCCTCAAACCAGAAAACGCGGTTGAACTTTGACCCTTTGAGCACAAAATTCTAGGCCAATACTCCACAATAATCGATCATACCGTTATGGATGGGTAGATCTCTCGTTGCTCTAGAGCTTTGCTTCAGAAATTTCTGATTTTTATTGTGTAGATTTGAAGAAAAATCAAGGGGAATATCCGAGAAAATCATCCGTTGAGAGCTAGGGCCGGATGAAGAAGGTGACGGGGTTTTTATGAACTGTGATTGGCTGAAGCTATTTATATAATTAATTTATTTTATTTCAAAAAGTAACTTTTTATTTCGAACTCGAAACGAGACCCACCGACTGTCGTCCCTAACGTGTTACCTCCATTCCGAACACAATGGGATATTTTTCACAAGCCAGTTCAATCATTACGATCAGTTTTCGTTAGATTTAACATTTAAATCATTATATTGAATTTTAAACGTACATTTCAATTTACTGGGGCCACATACGAACCACAAAAATTCCCGAAAAATATTTTCTAGCTTCGTATTGACGATACAGTCCTGACAAAAACTAATTTCATCAAATTCAGAGATCGTTTGAAAAATGGCCATTTTCCAGTCGATTAAATTCAACTAAAACTGGTCAAACGCGTTTTCCTCTGTCATGCTCACATATTGATTCAAAAAATTACGAAAATTGGAATCTAGCAATAACTAGACATCACGGATCCAACAAAAGTGGTTTCGTCGAAATCCGAGGTCGTTTGCAAAAATTCCATTTTTTAAGGGCCTGAATTCCATAGCGACTATTCAGAATTTTCAACTGGACATATCTTTTTATTCCCGCTATGAAATCTTGATTTTTCGGATTCGTTGGAAAGATATTCACAAATTGATTCTAATATTTTTGGTTTTGCTAAATTCCGGTTTATTTTGAATCCTGTACATTCAATTGAAGTTTGAAATCTAATTATCGAACTACCGCGCCATTTTCAATTCCTTTTATAATTTAAATAAATATTATATTCCAACGATGAACTATATAAATATATACGTTCGAATTCTACTCAAAATAAATTTTTCGTCGCTTTTATTTAAGATAATCCATTTTAAATACTCAAAATTCATCAAAATAGCCAAAATAAAATTTTTAAATTGGCTCGAATTTTCGGGTTATTACAATCTCCCCCACTTAAAACTTTTCGTCCCCGAAAAGGAACAAAGCCGAAAGTTGTTTCACAAATCAACTCAACTTTCTTTATTTTCATTACGGCTTAAGTTATTCAACTTTTCAGTTTCTAAGAACTTTTCAAATTTTCAAAAGTTTGACTAACACCCTAAATTTTCGAAAAATTTCGCCATAACCTCCCCTACACCGGGAAAATCCCGAAATTGCCATACAGGCCTTCTGATCTCAAAAACAAAAAGAAAAAGAAAAAACCAAGCGGCTAGCCAATCGGCTCATAAAATCATCATCACCCAAACAAAACAGTAAATTATGGTAAACATGTACCTATTTGTCGGGCAAACAAATTTATTCTTCTGCTCTAGCCTCTTTGCTATGACCTGTTCAATGTAAGTACATGTATATGCTAGCAATTGCAACCAACTTTCAATACAATTCAATATTTGACCAATTTGGTTAAATGGTTCAACATTTTAATTGATCAAACTATAATCAAACAACACAATCATCAATCAATTAGTTGATTATCATTTCAAATTCATAACTTTGATATATAGTCAAAAATCACATTTTTGATGCCAAATCACAACAATAAATCCTATATAGCTTTGGTTCTCACACCAGTCCAATGTAAATATATAGATATCACACTTTCGAAACACAAATATAAATACTGATGATGTCCGGACATCACCAGAATTATCTCCGAGCGACTAGAGTGTGAATCTATATCTATCCAGTATATTAAAACTTCGAATACACGTGGATCAGACGTATATGCAAAATCTATATATACTGGATTGTCCACATCAATATAAATAATCAAATACGAATGATTGATTATAAATTTTCAAAACAAATTTTGTTTTCATTTTAAAAATATAGTCTTCACACTTGTTCTAGGATACTACTGATCCCATCTCTAACGAGTCATCCCCATTGGATATTACTAATCCAATTTCTGATGAATTCTTCCGTATGGTTCTAATGTGTCTTGTTCTCTAAGCTTTGTAAACCAAAGCTCTGATACCAAGCTGTAAGGACCCGAACTTCCCCGGTCTCCGAAGAGAAGAGAAAGAATGAATTGTTTTGAGAACACGACAAAATAGAATGCAGACGGAAGAACATTGCATTGTTATTTACAACAATTTCATCATATTACAAGAATATACAGAGTATACATGAATATAACACAGAAATATCAGAGATTTAAATTACATTTAAATACATAGCAGCGGAAAATAATACAATACACAAATAGAAGAGATATACGGATACAAAGTTTTCCGGATATCGTTCCAGCTGTAAACCAGGATCCTATGAATATAAATCTGCAAAACCAAAACTACTAGCTGCCCGTGTCAAAATAAGGGCACCCAGAGTTTAGGTTAAAACAATAAACTCCAGGTCAGTCATGTGACTGGTGTGAGAACTAAAACAGTTATTAATCTTTATTTTTAAAGTTAGGTAAATCAAGGGACCACGTCATATAACACGGAACGGGTTTCCTCCCAAGAATACCAGTGAATAAAACAAACAGTGCAATGCTAAATAAAGAAAAATGAAGCTATTATAAGACCCAGGTCCTATCACACAATGCAACGCAAGCCGGGGGATAGGGATTTTCCTTATAATAACCAAACATGCTTAGTACGTTTAAAACAAATCATTTGATACTATTATAAGTGCACAGTGTATAAAACATCTTCAAATCATAAATATCAATCATAGACGGCATGGGTACCATATATCATGTCGCCATACTAGGCTCTACAATCAAAACCGCAAATGTCACGTATTTGGAAGTTGGGTTATCATTTATGGTATGAACCGAGGCTAGGGATCGTCCTCTACCGATTCGAAACTCTCTAGCCCGAGCCTCAGGATCAGAGCTCGAGTGACCCTTGGATCGTCAGGGCCGGTCCACCGATGTGGATTAAAATTCCTGAACACTGCGTTTCCCCGCCCTTTGGGGCATAAGTGAGCCAATAAATGACTCCATCGGACCCGGATCGTCCAATCAAACCGAGGCGCCTCGCAACAGCAACAACCACATAAGTCAAACTCGTCAGGGCATGTAAAACCACTGACGCCACTTTTTAGCTAGAAGGAAACGCATGCCCTCCCTGAGGTTCTCTCCCGTTTTTGGTTCACACCGGGTGTGAAACTCGCGAAGTAAACGTTACACAAAGCTACGCCACAAAGGCCATGCTTTGATCATCAACCACAAGACTTTGCTTTTCAATAGAAGCCTTGATCATTCGCCACTTAAGTATGTCACACAGGCAATTCACTCTATGCATTTGATATCCATCAGTATATAACCCCTGAGCTCGAACGTCTCAGAGAAGGGCGTTAAGCAAGAGAATAAATTCTCCGCCACCAAACAGATATATAATTAAAAGAAATCAATCACACAGACTAAAATCCAATGTCAGACACACAGTCCATTTACAAGTTCGTTCTGGGTCTGAACGAAACCGGAGGCACCTAGTACCCCGCATATCCATCGATCTCCAAATACGTCTGGATGATCACCATCTGTTTCCATCTTCTTGGGTGTACATCCCAATCAAGATCATCAGTAATCACCAAAACAACGTAAATACCTCCGGTCTTCGACCACTGTCTTCATCTTCGACTAATCGCCGAATCAGTTATTCAGAATGGGATAAACCCGGTCTTCCTGAATAACTTGCGTATATAATAAACATGTGTTACACAAACACAACATACGCCTCATTCCAATTCATCAGTCACTAACCGTAAATTAACAAGAGAATAATTCCCCAAATATTAACCCCGAAGGCCGAAACCAACATCAGATCAATATCCAGAAAACCATTCTGCTTCGCTAACCGACAGTTAGTTTCTAAATTTCACATTCATAGGGAAAGGTTCCCATTAATTTTATCAAAGATAAATTCCTTGAATTTATTCTTTAATCTTCTTTTGAATTTTGATTCAACTAGTCGGGATTAACGAACCTTACCGAAGTAATCATTTGTTTTAATTTCCCAATCCCAACCTATTCATCCGATGAAGTAAAACTGGTTATACTTCATATCTAACATCACGGTGTTATCGGTAAATTCAATTACCATTTCACGTTCAAATCTAGTTAAAGATTTAACTAACGCCTGGAGCAAAACTGGTGATACTCCATTCTCGATCATTTCAATCTAATTAAAGATTCATTAAAACTCCACTTAGTTTTAATCTGTTACTGGGTTAAAGAATCAGTGTCATTTGAAACACGGTTCACGATAATACCCCAAAATCACATCACGTTTCAATCAGTCCCTAACCATAAATTAGCAAGTGAGCAATTCCCAAAATATTAACCCCGAAGGTCGAAACCAACATCAGATCAATACCATAGAAACCATTCAACTTAACTAATCTCTAGTTAGTTTCTGATTTTCTTAACTCCTTTGGGTCAAAGAACAGTATTATTGAAGATACCGTTCACGACAACCCAAAATCACATTTCATTAATTATCGGGTTAAAGAACAACTGTTATATAAAACACTGTTCACGGTAAACCCAAAAGTCAATACTAATTCAATTCCAATTAAATATCATTTAATTGGTACTCTTCATTAAATCTAAATAAAAAGATTTAATCTTTTCTCAACTGGGTTCAAGAACACTGTTAATGAAGACACCATTCATGACGAACCCAAATCAAATTTGATATTAAATACAAGGTTTTGAATAGAAATTATATCGGCTTATATTCAATATCAAACTCTACGACTAACAAATATCGTATTGGAAATAACGATATAAATATATCTTTCAAATTCCCATAACAATATCTGTATCATCACGAAATCCAACATCGAAATATTCCGAAGACAATTTCGATTCAAATCCATTCCAATATAATTATCGGAAATTCTGGTTACTTTTAAAACCCTTTTCAAATCCAATTTATTTATTTAAAAATAAATAGAATTTTAATTCTAGTTCAAAACTAGTTCATTTCGATAAAAATCTATTTTTATCTTTTCAAATATGGATTTTTTCATCCTAATTTTTCCCAAATCATTTCTTATGATTTTACACAAATTATTATTATTTTTAATAATTTTATTTAGGCCTGTACAGTCGATTTCCATCAATGGCCATCGAACTGCACTTCTAGCGACCTTTTCCAAATTTGATTTGGACATAATACCAAATCCAACCGTTAGATTTCAAATTTCTAAGATTCGTTAGAAAGATCTTTTCGATACGAACCCAACGGTTCTGGTTTTAGGAGAATCCGACGGTCGGTTCTCCCGTAATATCCGTTCGAAGTCAAGGGTCGAAATTCGCGAACTGCCGCGACGCGGCGCGTTCTATTCAGGCCATTATATATATAATATATATATATATACATATATATATATTATATATTTCGTCGATTTCCTTTCAAAAATATTTTATAAATCGTTTTAAATTCGTTTTCAAAACGATTTCAACTTCTATTTCAAATTCAAATCAAAATCGAATTTTTCAACATAAATTCATTTTGATTTCATTTCAAATCGATTTAATTCAATTTGATTTCTAATTCAATTTCAGTTCATTTTCAATTCAATTCAATTTCTATTCGAATTCATTTCTATTCAATTTCAATTTGAATTCATTTCTATTCAATTTCAATTCGAATTCATTTCTATTCAGTTTCAATTCGAATTCATTTCTATTCAGTTTCAGTTTGAATTTCAATTCTTTTCAAAATATCAGATTTTGAAATCACTTTTGATATTCATTATAAAATCGATATAAGTATCGTTCACTTCAAAATGGCGTCAATCTAATCTACACGGCTTCATATATTTCTATTTTCCAATATTCTATTTCAAATATTTCTATTTCAAATGTTTCTTTTTCAAATATTTCTATTTCAAATGTTTCTTTTTCAAATATTTCTATTTCCAAATATTCTATTTCAAATATGGAATTAGGCCCAATCAATTACCATATAATGTTAATTATATGGATTTTCTACCACACGTATCTAACAACAACGATAAATCATCAACCATCATCCAAAGTGCGTTCTACACTGTAAAAGCATCAAATATAAATATTTAACGCTTATAACAGTCTGTCAATCAATCGATCGACATACAACTAATTATTGGGATTAGTGTACGTCAAATATCATCCCAATACCCGTGTGGGGTTTCAAACAATAAAACACAGATTTTATTTGTGCAGTTGGGCGATGTGTAAAATTTATCGTCCCAATCAATATCAGTCAAATGTGTGTATATAAACAAATCGTCCGATTTGTTTATTTTTATTTCATATACACATTAAAATTCTATTTTCAACTATAAAATATATTTTACTATATAAATATTTTATTTCCTTTCACATCACATCACACAATCAACTGCACATCAAAATCAAACAAACAAGCATACAAGCCGTCCATGGTCTGTAGACGACGGGTGTCGGGTGCTACTAAACAATGTCTGCATCCTAGTATATATTTATAACTAGAAAAATAAAATTAAAGGTGAGAAGTTCTCACCTTGGGATCCACTCCGTCAGTTTTATCTGAATTTCTGGTACGGTTCATATTTGAATTTGCCTGAATATCTGATTAGCTCCATTTTAGCTCTAGTCTGTTCCATCGCGAAGTGCTCGACAAGAGGATTCCAACGGACTTGGGTTTGCTGAATACCGTCACCGTTATTGCAGTTTATACTTTAATTACATTTTTAAATAATAATATAATAATTAACCAAATTAATTATTATTGTTAAGCACCTAACCCTTTCTTTCTTCTCCCTTTATTCTTCCAGGTTCGAAATAAACCCATCAACTGAAACTTCCATCCACCGCTGCCAAGATCGAACGTTGGAGGTCAATCACCAGACCTCCCTTGAAACGCCGGCGCGTGCTCCTCCGATTCTGACCCCCCCCCTCATTGAACTCGGTCCCACCCTCAAACCAGAAAACGCGGTTGAACTTTGACCCTTTGAGCACAAAATTCTAGGCCAATACTCCACAATAATCGATCATACCGTTATGGATGGGTAGATCTCTCGTTGCTCTAGAGCTTTGCTTCAGAAATTTCTGATTTTCATTATGTAGATTTGAAGGAAAATCAAGGGGAATATCGGAGCAAATCGTCCGTTGAGAGCTAGGGCCGGCTGAATAAGGTGACGGGGTTTTTCTGAATTATGATTGGCTGAAGCTATTTATATAATTAATTTATTTTATTTCAAAAAGTAACTTTTTATTTTGAACTCGAAACGAGACCCACCGACAGTCGTCCCTAACGTATTACCTCCATTCCGAACACAATGGGATATGTTTCATAAGCCAGTTGAATCGTTACGATCAATTTTCGTTTGATTTAACATTTAAATCATTATATTGAATTTTAAACGTATATTTCAATTTACTGGGGCCACATACGAACCCCAAAAATTCCCGAAAAATATTTTCTAGCTTCGTATTGACGATACGGTCCTAACAAAACTAATTTCATCAAATTCCGAGATCGTTTGAAAAATGGTCATTTTCCAGTCGATTAAATTCAACTGAAACTGGTCAAACGCGTTTTCCCCTGCCATGCTCAGATATTGATTCAAAAAATTACGAAAATTGGAATCTAGCAATAACTAGACATCACGGATCCAACAAAAGTGATTTCGTCGAAATCCGAGGTCGTTTGCAAAAATTCCATTTTTTAAGGGCTTGAATTCCATAGCGACTATTCAGAATTTTCAACTGGACATATCTTTTTATCCCCACTATGAAATCTTGATTTTTCGGATTCGTTGGAAAGATATTCACAAATAGATTCTAATATTTTTGGTTTCGCTAAATTCCGGTTTATTTTGAATCCTGTACATTCAATTGAAGTTTGAAATCGAATTATCGAACCACCGCGCCATTTTCAATTCCTTTTATAATTTAAAATAAATATTATATTCTAACGATGAACTATATAAATATATACGTTCGAATTCTATTCAAAATAAATTTTTCGTCGCTTTTATTTAAGATAATCCATTTTAAATACTCAAAATTCATCAAAATAGCCAAAATAAAAATTTTAAATTGGCTTGAATTTCCGGATTATTACACTAGCCTGCCCTATGGGGCATAAATGAGCCAGATGACTTAATATATATTGGCTCCATAGTAACCGATATAGCCGAGGCGCCTCGCTATCCATCAAATAATATGCAACATCCACACGAGTTAAATGCTTGGGCTCCATAACATGACACCACTCCTAGCTTGAAACCAGCATATGTCCATTACCCTGAAGTCCTCTCCCGTTTCAGGTTCACACCGGGGTGTGAGGCTAGCGAATTAATGCTATACACAAAGCTATGCTATATTAAAGGCATGCTTTGACCATCAACCACAAGACTCTGCTTTTCAACAGAAGCCTTGATCATTTGCATCTCAGCATGCCACACAGGCAATTCACGCCATGCGACTGATGTCTATCAATATATAAACTCTGAGCTCGTACGTCTCAGAAAAGGGCGTTAAGCAACAAAATAAATTCTCCACCGCCAAACAGATATATATTTAATTGAGATCAATCAACACGGAAAGAAATCCAATGTCAGACACACATCCATTTACAAGTTCATTCTCGGTCTGAACGAAACAAGAGGCACCTTATTCCGCGTCCCATATGTCCAATATAGGAGAGAGGTCCTCGCATATCCGGTCGATCTCCAAGTACGTCTGGACGATCACTACTTATTACCTTATCTTGCGTGTGCGACCCAATCAAGGCATCAGTAATCATCTAAATGATGTGAAGGCCCCGGTCTTCAACCATCGTCTTCATCGTCGACTAATTGTCGAATCAGTTATTAAGAATGGGTATAAACCCACCAGTCTTTCCGAATAACTCGCGTATGTAATAAACAAGTGCTATAAAAACACAACATATGCCTCATTCCAATCCTGAATATTCTTTTATTTAAATATTCATATCCTTTGAGAAAGGTTCCCAATAATTTTATCAAAGATAAATTCTTTAAATTTATTCTTTAATCTTCCATTGGATATCAATTCAAACCAAGTTAATGTTTATCCAAACTAGTCGGGATTAGCGAACCTTACCAAAGTAATCATTTGTTTAATTTCCCAATCCCAAACTATTCATCTCATAGAGAAAAACTGGTAATACTCAATATCTATTACCACGGTGTTATCAGTAAAATTATTTACCATTTCACGTTCAAATCTAATTAAAGATTTAACTATTGCTTAGAGCAAAACTGGTGATACTCCACTCTTGATCATTTCCCAAATTTGATAATTTAAATTATCAATTCACATTTTAATATAACTAAAGATTCATTAAAACTCCACTTAGTTTTAATCTCCAAAAATCATTATGTAATGATTATTCAATTTTAGGAAATAAATCCTATCCTTAACTGGGTTAAAGAACTAATGTCATTTAAAACACAGCTCACAATAAACCCAAAATCACATTCCATTAATTGTGGAATCTTCACGGAAAACAGATCAATAAATATAATCGATATAAACTTCCATATCCAACTAATAATATAAATGCAATAACAACAAAGCCTTTTAAATTCTGTATATATTAGTAGTCTTCCTCCACAGAAATTCACTGCGATTATTACCAAATCGAATTCCATTCCAATTTATTTTATTAAACTGGAAAAAAAACTTTACTTTGGAAAATTTCCCTTAAATCTTAATAAAAAGGTTTTAAATTCCAAATCACATTTCACTTCAAATCGGGTTAAAGAACAAGTCGTTAAAAATACAGTTCATAATAAAGCCGACTCATATTCCATTTTATTCCAATTAGCAAATGTAATTGGAAACTATAATAATCTTAATTAAAAGATTTATTCCTTTCGAATGGGGTTTAAGAACATGTTATTGAAGACACCGTTCACGACAAACCCAAAATCCAATTTTAATTCAGTTCCAATTAAATATTGATTAATTGGTAAACTTCATTAAATCTTTTCCCAACTGGGTTTAAGAACAGTGTCAATGAAGACACCATTGATGAAAAACCCAAAATCCAATTAAATATTAAATACAAGGCTATGAATAGAAATTATATCGGCTTATATTCAATATCAAATTATGAAATCCACAAATATCGTATTGGGAATAACGATATATATATCTTCCAAACTCCTCCACAATATCCATATAATCACGGAATCCAATATCGAAATATTCCGAAGATATTTTTGATTCAAATCCATTCCAATTCATAAATTGGAAATTCTGGTTATTTTTAAAACCATTTCAAATCCAATTTATTTATTTAAAAATATTGGATTATAATTCTAGTTCATAACTAGTTCATTTTGATAAAAATATATTTTTATCTTTACAAACGTTGAATTTTTCACCCAAATTCTTTCCAAATCATTTATTATGATTTTACACAAATTATCGATATTTTTAATAATTTAATCAAGGCCCGTACAGCCGATTTCCATAAACGGTCATCGAATTGAACTTATAACAACCTTTTCCAAATTTGATTTGGACATAATTCCAAATGCAGCCATTAGATTTCAAATCTCTTATATTCATTAGAAAGCGCTTTTCGATACGAACTCAACTTTTTCGGTTCTAGCAGAATCTGACGGTCGGATGTCCCGTAATGTCCATTCGAAGTCAATGGTCGAAATTCGCGAACTGCCGCGGCGCGATGCATTCTATTCAGGCCATTAAATAAATAAATATATATATATATTATATATTTCGTCGATTTCCATTTAAAATGTATTTTATAAATCGTTTTAAATTCTTTTTCAAAATGATTTCAAATTCATATTCAATTTTAAATCAAAATTGATTACTCCCTATCATTAATTTATAAATGATATTATTTTGAAAACATTAGATTTTGAAATCACTCTTTTCGATATTCATTATAAAAATGAATAAAATCGATATAAATATCGCTCACATCTAAATGGCGTTAATCAAATCAAAATGGTTTCATATATTTAGATATTTTCGTGTCCATTACAAATCAGACATCAAAATCGTATTTTGATCCATTACTGAATATTATTTTAAAATATTAGTTATTTTAAAATATTCATTACTCGTCATTTCAAAATATTTGTTAATTTAAAATATTCGTTCTTTCCGAATTGGAATCAGGCATAGTCAATTACCGTATAATTTTATTTATATGAATTTCATACACACATGTACACAACAACAACCAAACACAGTCAACCATCATCCAGAGTGCATTACACAACTGCATAAGCGTTAAATATAAATAATTAACGCTTACAACAGTCTGTCAACCCATCGATTGACATACAACTAAATATTGGGATTAGTGTATGTCCAATATCATCCCAATACACGTGTGGGGTTTTCAAACAACAAACACTAATTATTAGTTGTGCAGTTGGGCGATGTGTAAAATATATCATCCCAATCAATATCAGTCAAATGTGTGTACATAAACAGATCGTCCGATTTGTAAATGAAAATTTATTTTATTCACATACCCGTTAAAAAATATATTTTTAACCATAAAATATTTATTTCATCTCATGAATAATTTATAATGTTCATTTACACAATAAAAATGATATTTTTATTGTTCTAATATTTTTAGAAAATTTCGGCAGCATAAAGGCGCGATACTAGAACCGGAATAAGGTCTAGCCTTATCCCTCGCCTAATAATTGCTTGCGCCATGTACATACCAATTCTAATCAATTCATTTCATTTCCCAAACCAAATTCAACCAAATATTCTAATCGACCAAAAAAACCAAACAAACATGTTTTCAAACAAAGGTGTCGGGTGCTACTAAGCACCGTCTACATCCTAGCATATATATTTAACTAGAAAATAAATTAAAGCGAGATGTTATCACCTTTGGGATCGACTCCTCCATTCTTTGATTGCCGATCTATATCGCATATGAAACACCCCACCTCCATTAGGGTCACTCTAAAAGGGAATGCCCTAATTTTGGTGGAGGTTTATAAGTATAAGTCATAGATATACAAGACAGATATAAGAACACATATTTTTGAACAGCGAAAAACAAAAACATCTTTTATTTCATTAAAATACGTGTTCACAAAAACATGCCATACTTGTCTTACAATTCTTCCAAAGACATAACAACTTCATAACTGTCTTGATTACATTATTAAAGAAGCATAAAGAAAACATAAATAAACTGCAAAAGTCCCACAATTGCTGTCCACTAAAGCCATAGTCCAAAACGGAAAAGATCCAAGCAATACATTCTTTCTCTTCAAGCTGGATGTGAAATCTGGTCAAGCTGCGGTATTCCCTCCCTGTGGACCTGGGGGGGGGGGACGAAAGAAAAGAAGGCGAAAGAAAAGTAGAGTCAAACATAAAGCCTGAGTAAGTCTAGGACTATTCAGTCTATGAATAAAGAACTGGGTATGATAAGTATAAACTGGAAATGGGAAAGCACCATAAACTAAGTTAAGTTGTCTAGGGTTGAATATACTGTCGTACCCCATATTAATCTCTGTACCGATATAACTAGTTCCCAAAAGGCACCCCATAATCAGGGTGAAGTGATCCATTTCTGATGATCGGCTCCTACTCGCTAGTTACATGTGTCTTACGGCCCCCGATGTTGTAGTTACCTATGCTGGTCCCACCATGGGGTGTATCAAGTCCCATGGTGGCGGCCCGACACAATTCTAGAATGCACAGGTATGCTACTAGTGCCCAGTGCCTTATTTTTCTGCGCCGGAGTGTGTGCACGCCCGCACCCCGTTAGAACCTACACTGCTGCACCACCGTCGTCGATTTGACCACTTACAGTCAGCCCAGTAATCGTGCCCCACCCTGCCTAGTTCAGGGTATCCTGATACACCTTGTAGGGTTACTGCTGAAAAGGGTCCCCCGCTACTAGGTTTTCTATTTCTAGCCAACATGCTAAGTTGGTTAAGTGTTTAATAAACCTAACCCCATCTCAGTCTGTTTAGTTTAGCATGTTCCATTTTGATTAAGTATTAATATAATTTACTTAATCCTATCAATTCTGACTCAGCCTTAATTGTCTTATTAAAGCCTTGACCTCTCACATTAGACAGGTATTGTTGTGGTTGCCTATTGCCGGTTGGGTCCGGGCATCTTACGCCACAACTCAGTCTAACCTCGGGTCCTTATTTGGCTCCGTGTTTAACCACCCACATTGGATAGGTATTGTTGTGACTACTGGACAGCCGGGCGGTTCCGGGCAGGTATACATCACAACTCAATCCAACCTCGGGTTAAACACATCGTATTTTCTACATTTACATATTTTGTCTCTTTTCTTTTTATATGTAAATATTTGCGGCCCATTATTCAAATTCATCTTTATTGATTAAAATTTATTTATGCCACTTGATTGCTTTTGAAGATTGTTGGCATGCGTCAAACATGCCAACACATATGTTCTATATTTTAGCCCAAACGTCATTACCCCCGTTTTACACGTTCGCTCCAATGTAAGGTGTGTTGGGTTTAATACTTAAACCCAATTTAGCCAAATGAAAAGGGGAGGCTTATAACATGGTGTTTATAAGGTAACATGAAAAAGGGGAGTGTGAACGCATGAACTTGCAACGAACGATTCAATTAACATAAAGTAGGCACATGTGAACTTGCAATTGTAACATCATATAATCATGGCATAACATGAATCATTTTATTCATATAATCATGGCATAAACAATACTTAAACATGAATCATTCTATTCATATAATTACGGCATAAACAATACTTAAACATGAATCGTTCTATTCATATAATCATGGCATAAATAATACTTAAACATGAATCATTCTACTCATGTAATCATGGCATAAATAATACATGAATCATTGTAAACTTGCAATTGGGATGTAAATCTAACTTAATTGTGTCACATATATCACCATATGGTTTTGATAACAACTTAGGCCTAAAACATAATTCAACTAGGCATAATACCAAACATAGTTTGGTCATGTTCATAAAGGTGCTTACTTTTGTTTCTAACCCAAAAGTATGATTTGCCAATTTTCAACATAGATTCATATAAATCATAGTACTTAGTCGATTCAATTACACACTAAAAGTTATCATAAAAGTATGTACATTATATTAGCATAATAATGAATCATATACTTGCATGAATCCCAATTAAAATTCCACAACATGTGGTTGTCAACATAAATCATATACTTGTATGAATCCAATCGTACACCATAGCATTGCCAAATCGTTTAGAATCAAAATAACATAGATTATTATCGCCACAATTCCATTTCGTTGTTAACTTCCAACGCAAATCACGTACTTGCAAATATCCAATCGTATACCATAATATTCCCAAATCATTTAGAATCAAAATAACATACAAATATATATTATTATCGCCACAATTCCATTTTGCATCTTACACAAATCAAACGCAATTAATTATTCACATCGGAATAGCACTCTACTTACAACGTATGATGAATCATCAATTCAGGAATCTGAGTTCTGAATTTGGAGATGCTATCCTTTGTTGTAGGCGTTGTTTTGATTGATTTGACGTTGCTTTAAGCCTTGAATTATCTCCTAATTGTCTCCCAATTTCTGACGGCTATCCTTAGTCTCTCCTCAGCAGCATGACGATCTCATCTCCATTTTAGTTTGTGTGAATTAGGGTTAGTCTTTGGTCCTTTTTATAAAGTTTTTGAGTTGATTTAGACCGTCGATGGAGCTTGGTTCAATAATAGCCGTTCGTTTGAAGGGGAGACCAACCAGGAGCTGACACCTAGCCCTAGTGACAAGGCAAGGCTCAGAAAATCGGCCAAACACAGACCAGGCCAGCCAAGACCTGACCAGCAGGTCATTCTGACCAGGGCGCACTTGGCAGGTGCGCCAGGCTAAAAATGTACTGGCGCACTTCCCAAGTGCGCCAATTCATTTTTTTTGTTCTGGCGCACTTCCCAAGTGCGCCAGTGCATTCTGACCCGTTTTCTGGTTTTTCGCCCAATTTCGTTCGTCCATATCATCTTCATACGATACCCGTTTTACGCAAACTCGGACTCTATCTCAAGAAGAATTCCGAGACGAACGCAATGGCGTATCCCGTTTCCCTTAATTCTTTGATTTGGAATTAGTTATACTTTAATTTGTGAATTTCACAGTTATAGAATACACGGGGTGTTACATTCTCCCCCACTTAAAAGGATTTCGTCCCCGAAATCTTCAAGTTCAGGAAGAACTAACATCCAAACATCCATCTACTCATCCATCAAACACGAGCATCAATTGTCCTTAAAAGACTTCTAATGCTTCATGATCATATGCGAAGTGTGTGTGCACATGTACTTATCTAATGCAAAATCAGGTGGTCTACTTATTCAGTTGACCTCCTTAATGCAAATTATGTAAGTGCCATGAATCCATTATGTATGCAAATTTTCCTATTCATGATTCTATATGAGTGCGCAATCATTCATACAAATGCAACATCCATATGACAACACATTAAAGTTCAACCATATACGAATGCAAACATATATGCATATGCAATATGAAGTGACTGAGCCAATCTAAAACCTAGATTGTGTGTTTATATGTAACCACGAGCAACCACTAGCAATCACTTGCAACCACTTGCAACCATAACATGTTTCAATTACATGTTTACATCCAAAAAGATTCTACCTATGGTTCTCAAGATAGGATCGAGGAGAGAAACAAGATAAAACAAAGCATCTAGGAGAAGTTAACGATGTACCGCCAGAAGGTCCGGTCTGCTTCTTAGGGCAGTTTTTGCTGATGTGTCCAGTCTCCACACAATGAAAACATTCACCTTGCTTTCTCTTCCTCTTTCTACAATCCTTGGCTATGTGCCCTTCCGTACCACAGAAATTACATTTCCTTTTTATCACGTGACTTGCCGTTCTTTCCTCCTTTCTCGGAGTCTACCTTCTTATTCTGAGAATCGTTGGGCTTGACCTCTTTCTTCCCTTGAGTGTTTTCTGCCTTTGTCTCCTTCTTCCTTGGGCAGTTCCTAGCCCAGTGGCCTGTCTCCCTACACTGAAAGCAAGTAGCACTCATCCTTCTCTTCTTCTTCCTGCAGTCTCCCTCCAGAAGTCCAAGAATTCTGCATAACAACATTTCCTTTTTTCTCGTTTCTTGTTATTACTGTTACGATCCTTTCTTGTTTGACTATTATTCGTCTTCCTACTCTGGGACTCTTCCGCTTGCTGGTTCACGTGGAGGAGGAGGAGTGAAAGCGTCAGCAGCTGGGGAGTAAGGTCTCCAGACATGCTAAAACAAAAAGGATAGATTCAAAACGAAGGATAGAAGACAGTACCTATGGCTTTGGGGGACTTTTCCTTTTTAAAATAAAATAATATTTTATCTTTTAAAAATGCTTCTTTAAATTTCCTTTTTGAAAATAAATTTTCAAAACTTTTTATCTTATCTAGTAATCCTATGCTCTGATACAAAGTGAAACACCCCACCTCCGTTAGGGTCACTCTAAAAGGGAATGCCCTAATTTTGGTGGAGGTTTATAAGTATAAGTCACAGATATACAAGACAGATATAAGAACACATATTTTTGAACAGCGAAAAACAACAACATCTTTTATTTCATTAAAATACGTGTTCACAAAAACATGCCATACTTGTCTTACAATTCTTCCAAAGACATAACAACTTCATAACTGTCTTGATTACATTATTAAAGAAGCATAAAGAAAACATAAATAAACTGCAAAAGTCCCACAATTGCTATCCACTAAAGCCATAGTCCAAAACGGAAAAGATCCAAGCAATACATTCTTTCTCTTCAAGCTGGATGTGAAATCTGGTCAAGCTGCGGTATTCCCTCCCTGTGGACCTGGGGTGGGGGGGACGAAAGAAAAGAAGGCGAAAGAAAAGTAGAGTCAGACATAAAGCCTGAGTAAGTCTAGGACTATTCAGTCTATGAATAAAGAACTGGGTATGATAAGTATAAACTGGAAGTGGGAAAGCACCATAAACTAAGTTAAGTTGTCTAGGGTTGAATATACTGTCGTACCCCATATTAATCTCTATACCCATATAACTAGTTCCCAACAGGCACCCCATAATCAGGGTGAAGTGATCCATTTCTGATGATCGGCTCCTACTCGCATAGTTACATGTGTCTTATGGCCCCCGATGTTGTAGTTACCTATGCTGGTCCCACCATGGGGTGTATCAAGTCCCATGGTGGCGACCCGACACAATTCTAGAATGCACAGGTATGCTACTGGTGCCCAGTGCCTTATTTTTCTGCGCCGAAGTGTGTGCACGCCCGCACCCCGTTAGAACCTACACTGCTGCACCACCGCCGTCGATTTGACATCTTACAGTCAACCCAGTAATCGTGCCCCACCCTGCCTAGTTCAGGGTATCCTGATACACCTTGTAGGGTTACTGCTGAAAAGGGTCCCCCGCTACTAGGTTTTCTATTTCTAGCCAACATGCTAAGTTGGTTAAGTGTTTAATAAACCTTACCTCCAATCAGTCTGTTTAGTTTAGCATGTTCCATTTTGATTAAGTATTAATATAATTTACTTAATCCTATCAATCCTGACTCAGCCTTAATTGTCTTATTAAAGCCTTGACCTCTCACATTAGACAGGTATAGTTGTGGCTGCCTGTTGCCGGTTGGGTCCGGGCAGTCTTATGCTACAACTCAGTCTAACCTCGGGTCCTTATTGGGCTCCGTGTTTAACCACCCACATTGGATAGGTATTGTTGTGACTACTGGACAGCCGGGCGGTTCCGGGTAGGTTTACATCACAACTCAATCCAACCTCGGGTTAAACACATCGTATTTTCTACATTTACATATTTTGTCTCTTTTCTTTTTATATGTAAATATTTGCGGCCCATTATTCAAATTCATCTTTATTGATTAAAATTTATTTATGCCACTTAATTGCTTTTCAAGATTGTTGGCATGCGTCAAACATGCCAACACATATGTTCTATATTTTAGCCCAAACGTCACTACACCCGTTTTACACGTTCGCTCCAATGTAAGGTGTGTTGGGTTTAATACTTAAGCCCAATTTAGCCAAATGAAAAGGGGAGGCTTATAACATGGTGTTTATAAGGTAACATGAAAAAGGGGAGTGTGAACGCATGAAGTTGCAACGAACGATTCAATTAACATAAAGTAGGCACATGTGAACTTGCAATTGTAACATCATATAATCATGGCATAACATGAATCATTTTATTCATATAATCATGGCATAAACAATACTTAAACATGAATCATTCTATTCATATAATTACGGCATAAACAATACTTAAACATGAATCGTTCTATTCATATAATCATCGCATAAATAATACTTAAACATGAATCATTCTACTCATGTAATCATGGCATAAATAATACATGAATCATTGTAAACTTGCAATTGGGATGTAATTCTAACTTAATTGTGTCATATATATCACCATATGGTTTTGATAACAACTTAGGCCTAAAACATAATTCAACTAGGCATAATACCAAACATAGTTTGGTCATGTTCATAAAGGTGCATACTTTTGTTTCTAACCCAAAAGTATGATTTGCCAATTTTCAACATAGATTCATATAAATCATAGTACTTAGTCGATTCAATTACACAATAAAAGTTATCATAAAAGTATGTACATTATATTAGCAAAATAATGAATCATATACTTGCATGAATCCCAATTAAAATTCCACAACATGTGGTTGTCAACATAAATCATATACTTGTATGAATCCAATCTTACACCATAGCATTGCCAAATCGTTTAGAATCAAAATAACATAGATTATTATCGCCACAATTCCATTTCGTTGTTAACTTCCAATGCAAATCACGTACTTGCAAATATCCAATCGTATACCATAATATTCCCAAATCGTTTAGAATCAAAATAACATACAAATATATATTATTATCGCCACAATTCCATTTCGCATCTTACACAAATCAAACGCGATTAATTATTCATATAGAAATAGCACTCTACTTACAACGTATGATGAATCTTCAATTCAGGAATCTGAGTTCTGAATTTGGAGATGCTATCCTTTGTTGTAGGCGTTGTTTTGATTGATTTGACGTTGCTTTAAGCTTTGAATTATCTCCTAATTGTCTCCCAATTTCTGACGGCTATCCTTAGTCTCTCCTCAGCAGCACGACGGTCTCATCTCCATTTTAGTTTGTGTGAATTAGGGTTAGTCTTAGGTCCTTTTTATAGAGTTTGTGAGTTGATTTAGACCGTCGATGGAGCTTGGTTCAATAATACCCGTTCGTTTGAAGGGGAGACCAACCAGGAGCTGACACCTAGCCCTAGTGACAAGGCAAGGCTCAGAAAATCGGCCAAACAAAGACCAGGCCAGCCAAAACCTGACCAGCAGGTCATTCTGACCTGGGCGCACTTGGCAGATGCGCCAGGCTAAAAATGTACTGGCGCACTTCCCAAGTGTGCCAGTTCATTTTTTTGTTCTGGCGCACTTCCCAAGTGCGCCAGTGCATTCTGACCCGTTTTCTGGTTTTTCGCCCAATTTCATTCGTCCATATCTTCTTCATACGATACCCGTTTTACGCAAACTCAGACTCTATCTCAAGTAGAATTCCGAGACGAACGCAATGGCGTATCCCGTTTCCCTTAATTCTTTGATTTGAAATTAGTTATACTTTAATTTGTGAATTTCACAGTTATAGAATACACGGGGTGTTACTGCATACCTACGTTAAAAATCATATTTTTAACCCATTACTAATCATTCTTTGTATGACCATTTTATTCCTACGATACAAATCTCGTTTTTATCTAACCAAAAATAATATGATTCACACGATAAAAATCATAATTTTCATTTCAAAGAAAATTTCATTTTCTTTATTTCAAAGAAAATTCTTATTTTTCATAATCAAAGAAAATTAATATTTTCATAATCAAAGAAATGTTATTTGTCAATCAGAGAATTCTAATTTCTTATTTTAAAGAAAATCTATTTTTTTCTAATCAAAGAAATTCATCATTTTTCTTAATTAAAAATCTCATCCTTTGTTCATTAAAAATCAAATCTTTTTAATGTTAAAAATCTGATCTTTTTAAAGTTAAAAATCTTATCTTTTTAAAGTTAAAAATCTATTCTTTTTAAAGTTAAAAATCTAATCTTTTTATTTTTAAAATCTAATCTTTCCATAAACAAAAATCATATCCTTTCATATATAAAAATCTAGTCTTTTAATATATAATAATCTTTCCTTTCTAAATCAATTTTCTTTTTGAGTCGTTGCCATGTATTAAAAAACTGATTTATTTAAATAACATTGTATTTAAAAACTCAAAATTATCTATTTTTCTATCGAAGAAGAAGGGGGGTTCCTGCACTAGTGTTGGTGGCGATCTGGTGGTCGACAAGGTGGTGGCGGCGCGGTTTTCATCAATTTAGGGGTTAGGGCTTTGGATTGGAAAAAGGGGGTGGAGTAGCAGGGGCGGTGGCGGCTCAGAGGTGGTCGGGGGCAAGAGGAGGAGGTGCGACGCCGATGGGGGGAGAGCCGGCGGCCTGCTCGATGGTGGTGAAGGCGATAAAGGGGGGGAAGGGGTGGATTTAAGATCGGGTTTTTTTATTTTTTGCATTGAACGATTATGATAAGGGAGAGAGAGTTTGACTAACTTACATAACTAATATTTTATTTATTTTTATTTCGAAAAGTTATTTTTTTCATTCTAAATCCAAATCGAACCCAACGACTGCCGCCCCTAGCTAATTACCCCCATTTCGGACACAATGGGATATGTTCCGCAAGCTAATTCTATCGTCTCTATCAGTTTCCGTTAAATTAAAATATAAATTAATATATATTTAATTTGAACGCACATTTTAAATTACCGGGGCCTCGTACTGATTCCAAAAATTCTAGAAAAATTATTTCTAGCTGCGTATTAACGATACAGTCCTAACAAAACTAATTTCATTGAATTTGGAGACCGTTTGAGAAACAATCATTTTCCAGTCAATTAAATTCAAATGAATTGACCAAACACGCTTAAATCCGCCACGCTCACATATTAATTCCAAAAATTATAAAAATGGGAATCTAGCAATAATTTGACATTCCGGATCCAAAAAATGTTGTCTTGTCGAAAATGGAGGTCGCTTGCAAATTCTCCACTTTTAAGGGCTATATTTTCTATAGCGACTATTCTGAATTTTCAACCGGGCATAACTTTTTATTCATGTTATGAAAGTTGGATTTTTCACATTCGTTGGAAAGATTTTCAAACAGATTCAAATACTTCTGATTTACTAAAATCCAGTTTATTTTGAATCTTGTACATTCATTTGAAATTTGAAATCGAATTTTCAAACTGCTACGCCATTTCCAATTCGTTTTATAATTAAAATAAATATTGATATTCTAATTTTGATTTAAATAAATTTATACGATCTAATTCTATTCAAAATAAATTTCTAGTAGTTATTATTTAAAATAAATCATTTTAAATATTCAAAATTCCTTAAAATTGCCAAAATAAAATTTTTAATTGGTTCTGATTTTTCGGGTTTTTTCAATCTCCCCCACTTAAAATCTTTTTGTCCTCGAAAAGTAACGGAGCTGAAAGTTGTTTAATTAACCCACTCAACTTTTTGTTTGGCTTTCATTCTTCAACTTTTCAGTTTGTAAGAATTTTCAAATTTTTCAAAAATTTGGCTAACACCCTAAATTTTTGAAAAATTTCGCCATAACCCCTTTTATATAGGGAGACATTTAAAACCGCAACTTGGCACATAAGGCCCTCATCATCCAAAAAGAAAAAGAAAAAGCCAAGCGGCTAGCCAATCGTCTTGTAAAATCATCCAAACCCAATAAATTTGTAAACATGTACCTATTTGTCGGGCGTACAATTTTATTCCTCTTCTCTAGCCTCCTTGCTATGACATGTTCAATGTATATACATGTATAAGCATGCAATTGCAATCAATTTTCAAGTCAGTTCAATGTTTGATTCAATTTGGCTTAATGGTTCAAAATTTTAATTAATCGCACCAAGAATCAAACAACATAATCAGCAATCAATTAGTTAATTAGTGTTTCAAACACATAATGTTTATATATAAAAAAATCCATTTTTGATGCCAAGTCACAACAATAGACCCTATCTAGTTTTGGTTCGCACACCAGTCAATTGGAAATATATAGATATTCCACTTTGGAAACTCGAGAAAAAACACCGATGATGAGATCTCAATCATCAGTATCCTCTCCGGGACACTAGAGTGTGATTCTATATCTAGCCAGTATATTTGAGGCTTCGTATATAGACTAGCTAGGCATATACGCAAAATCTCTATGTACTCGATCATCCAAAATCAATATAGAAATAATATTCAAATACGTATAACAAAATTAAATTTTCAAAACAACATTGGTTTTCATTTTTATTTTAAAAATAACACTCTTCATACTCATTCTAGGATACTACTGATCCTATCTCTATCGAGTCATTCTCATTGGATATTACTAATCCAATCTCTGATGAATTATTTCATTTGGTTCTAATGTGTCTTGTTCTTGAGCTCCGTAAACCAAAGCTCTGATTCCAAACTGCGACGACTCGAACTTCCTCGTAAATGTAGCGACCCGAACTTCTCGGCCGGCCTAGAAGGCGGAATGCTTTAAGAACAAGACAAATCATAGCACAAACAGAAGAACATTTCATTGATTATTACAACAATTTACATCAGAGTACAAGAATATACAGAGTATGAATAAATATTATGCATCAGAAAAATATCAGAGATTTAAATTACAACGCAGCGGAAAAATAATACATAACACAACTAAAACAAATACACGAATACAGAGCTTTCCGAATATATCTCCAGTTGTAAACCAGGATCCTACGAATATAAATCTGCAAAACCAAAACTACTAGATGTCCATGTAGAAAATAGGGGCACCCAGAGTTTAGGTTAAAACAATAAACTCCAGGTCAGTCATGTTACTGGTGTGAGAACTAAAACAGTTATTAAATCTTTACTTTAAAATAAAGTAAATCAAGGGACCAGCCCGTATAACATGGAACGGATTTCCTCCCAAGAATACCAGTGCATAGAATAAACAACACAATGCTTTTTGGAAAAAATGAAGCTATTAGAAGACCCAGGTTCCATCACATAATGCAACGATGAAATGACCCGAACTTCCCCGGTAAGGAAAGCCCGGATTGAATTGAGGACAAGACGAATCAGAACGCAAACAGAAGAACATTTCATTGCTTATTACAACAATTCATCAGAATACAAGAATATACAGAGTATTAACAAATAATATACATTATAAAATATTAGAGATTACAATACATTACATAGCAGCGGAAAATAATACAATACACAACTAGAAGTAATACACGGATACAGAACTTTCCGAGTATCGTTCCAGCTGTAAATCAGGATCCTGAGAATATAAATCTGCAAAACTAAAACTACTAGCAGCCCGTGCAGAAAATAGGGGCACCCCGATTTTAGGTTAAAACAATAAACTCTAGGTCAGTCATGTGACTGGTGTGACAACTAAAACAGTTATCAATATTTGTTTTTAAAGTTAGGTAAATCAAGGGACCACGCCGTATAACACGGAACAGGTTTCCTCCCAAGAATACCAGTGCATAAAACAAACAGCACAATGCTAAATAAAGAAAAATGAAAATATTATAAGACCCAGGTCCCATCACACAATGCAACACAAGCCGGAGGATAGGGTTTTAACTTATAATAGCCAAAGAATGCTTGATACGCTAAATTTCATCTTTTATTACTATAAGTGTATAGTGTCAAAACAAATTCAATCATAAATATCAATCATAGACGGCATGGGTACCACATATCATGTCGCCAACAAGGCTCTACAATCAAAACTGCAAAGTCACGTATTGGAAGTTGGATTTCCATTTGTGAACAGAGGCAAAAGATAGTCCTCTACCGATTCGAGATGCTCTAGCCCGTGTCTCAGGCTACAGCCGCAACTACACCTAGGAGCCACAGGGTCGGTCCACCGATGTGGATTAAAATGCCTGAACACTGCGTTTCCCCACCCTTTGGGGTGTCAATGAGTCCAATGACTCCATCAGTCCCGGATCGACCGATATATCCGAGGTGCCTCTCAACAGCAACAAACACACAGGTGAAAATAATATAAATGTCAGGGCTGGTAGGTCACTGACACCACCCAAGCTAGAAAGAAACGCATGCCCTCGCTAGATCCTTCTCCCGTTTTTGGTTCACAACCGGGGTGTGAGGCTCGCGAATCAACGTTACACAAAGCTATGCCACACAGGCCGTGCTTTGATCATCAACCACAATACTTCGCTTTTCAACAGAAGTCTTGATCATTTGCCACTTAGGCATGCCATACAAGCAATTCACTCCATGCGATTGATATCCATCTATATATAACCCCTGAGCTTGTACGTCTCAGCGAAGGGCGTTAAGCAAGAGAATAAATTCTCCGCCGCCAAACAGATATATATTTAATAGAAATCAATCACATAGAGTAAAATCCAATGTCAGACACACAGTCCATTTACAAGTTCGTTCTAGGTCTGAACGAAACCAGAGGCACCTTGTACCTCGCATATCCATCGATCTCCAAGTACGTCTAGATGATCACCAACTGATTCCCTCCTCTTAGGTGTACAGCCCACTCAAGATCATCAGTAATCACCCAAATGATGTGAAGACCTCCGGTCTTCGACCACCGTCTTCATCCTCGACACCACGTCGAATCAGTTATTCAGAATGGGATAAACCCAGTCTTTCTGAATAACATGCGTATATAATAAACAAGTGTTACACAAACACAACATACGCCTCATTCCAATTCAGAATATTCTTTTATTCAAATATTATTATACTTTGGGAAAGGTTCCCATTAATTTTATCAAAGATAAATTCTTAAATTTATTCTTTAATCTTCCTTTGAATATCAATTCAAACTAGTCGGGATTAGCGAACCACACCGAAGTAATCATTTATTTTAATTTCCCAATCCCAACCTATTCATCCCATAAAGTAAAACTAGTCATACTTTATAACTAAAACCACGGTGTTATTGGTAAATTCAATCACCATTTCACGTTCAAATCTAATTAAAGATTTAACTATCGCCTGGAGCAAAACTGGTGATACTCCATTCTCGACCATTTCAATCTAATTAAAGATCCACTTAGTTTTAATTTTCCCAAAAATCAATATCATGTCTTTAACTGGTTAAAGAACCAATGTCATTTAAAACACGATTCACTATAGACCCAAAATCACATCCCATTAATTATCGGGTTAAAGAACAAGTGTTATTTAAAACACCGTTCACGACAAACCCAAAAATCAATTCAAATTCAATTCCAATTAAATTCCATTTAATTGGTACACTTCATTAAATCTAAATAAAAAGATTTAACCTTTTTCTCAACTGGGTTTAAGAACAGTGTTAATGAAGACATCATTCACGGCAAACCCACATCACATTTGATATTAAATACAAGGCTCTGAATAGAAAATATAGGCTTATATTCAATATCAAATTCTACGACCAACAAATATCGTATTGGAAATAACGATATAAATATATCTTTTAAATTCCTATAACAATATTTGTATCGTCACGAAATCCAGCATCGAAATATTTCAAGGGAAATTTCGATTCAAATCCATTCCAATTCGATTATTGGAAATTTTGGTTATTTTCAAAACCATTTCAAATCCACTTTATTTATTTCAAAAATAAATTGATTTTAATTCTTGTTCAAAACCAGTTCATTTCGATAAAAATCTAATTTTATCTTTTCAAATATGGAGTTTTTTCATCCCAATTCTTCACAAATCATTTCTTAGGATTTTACACAAATTATTGATTTTTTAATAATTTTATCAAGGCCCGTACAGTCGATTTCCATCAACGGCCATCGAACTACACTTACAGTGACCTTTTCCAAATTTGATTTGGATATAATTCCAAATCCAACCGTTAGATTTCAAATTTATAATATTCGTTAGAAAGCCTTTTTTGATACGAACCTAACGGTTCCAGTTTTAGGAGAATCCGACTGTCGGATTTCCCGTAATATCCATTCGAAGTCAATGGTCGAAATTCGCGATCTGCCGCGGCGTAGCGCGTTCTATTCAGGCCATTATATATATAATATATATTATATATATTTCGTCGATTTCCTTTCAAAACTTATTTTATAAATCGTTTAAATTCGTCTTCAAAACGATTTCAAATTCCATTTCAAATTCAAATCAAAATCGAAATTTTCAATATAAATTCATTTTAATTTTATTTCAAATCGATTTCATTCCAATTTCAATTTAATTCGAGTTTCAATTCATTTCAATTTAATTCGAATTTCATATCTATTCAATTTAATTCGAATTTCAAATCTATTTCAATTTAATTCGAATTTTGAAATCACTTTCAATATTCATTGAAAAATGAATAAAATCGATATAAATATCGTTCACGTCAAAATGGCGTCAATCTAATCAACACGGCTTTTATTCAACACATGAATGTTTATTCTATTCAACACATGAATATTTTTCTATTCAACACATGAATATTTTTCAATTCAACACATGAATTTATTTTCAGCAATACATGAATTTTCATTCTATATTTTCCAAATTAGAATGAGGCCCAATCTATTACCATACAATGTTAATTATATGGATTCTCTACAACACATGTATATAATAGCAACGATAAATAATTAACCATCATCCGGAGTGCACCACACAACTGGATAAGCATTAGATATAAATAATTAACGCTTACACAGTCTGTCAACCCATCGATTGACATACAACTATACAATCGGGATTAGTGTACGTCAAATATCATCCCAATACCCATATGGGGTTTCAAATCAACAAACACGGATTTTAATTGTGCAGTTGGGCGATGTGTAAAATTTATCTTCCCAATCAATATCAGTCAAATCAGTGAATATAAACAAATCTTCGATTTGTTTATTACTATTTATTTTATATACACGTTAAAAATCATATTTTTAACTATAAAATTTTTCCATTATAAAATATTTTATTTCATTTCACATCACACAATAAAATTTCACAACACAGCAATCAAATAAACAAGTCATCCATGGTCTGTGGACGACAGGTGTCGGGTGCTACTAAGTACCGTCTGCATCCTAGTATATATTTCAAACTAGAAATAAATTAAAGGTGAGGAGTTCTCACCGACTAGCTAAACCAAACACCACGATTCTTCATACGTAGGAAATCTTCGCCTCGCTTCCAACGAGATCTGTTCAACACCTTTTATGTTAAAAATTATATTTTTAACAACGCTAATTCCTATATAAAGATTATATTTTTATAACGCTACTTCATATATAAAAATCGGATTTTAATTTCTAATTTACATATATATAAGTCATATATTTTTATTGCTTCTTTCTATATAAAAATTATATTTTTATATTTTTACTTCCTTTATAAAGATCGAATTTTTATATCATCGCTATAGAAATCACATTTTTATACTGCAACTATATAGATAAAAATTCTATTTTTATTCTGCTCACTATATGAAACGACCCGAACTTCCTTGCTCTCCGAAGAGAAGAGAAAGAACGAATTGTTTTGAGAACACGACAAAATAGAACGCAGACGGAAGAACATTTCATTGTATATTACAACAATACCATCAGATTACAAGAATATACAGAGTCAGAATAAATATTACACAGAAAAATATCAGAGATTACAATAAATTACATAGCAGTGGAAATAATACAAAACACAACTAGAAGGAGATATACGGATACAAAGCTTTCCGAATATTGTTTCAGCTGTAAACCAGGATCCTGTGAATATAAATCTGCAAAACCAAAACTACTAGCTGCCCGTGTCAAAATAAGGGCACCCAGAGTTTAGGTTAAAACAATAAACTCCAGGTCAGTCATGGGACTGGTGTGAGAACTAAAACAGTTGTAAATCTTTATTTTAAAATTAGGTAAATCAAGGGACCACGCCGTATAACACGGAACGAGTTTCCTCCCAAGAACACCAGTGCATAAAACATCAGCGCGATGCTAAATAAAGAACAATGAAGCTATTATAAGTCCCAGTTCCCATCACACAATGCAACACAAGCCGGAGGATAGGGTTTTTACCTTATAATAGCCAAGAATGCTTGATACGTTTAAAACAAATCATTTGATACTATTATAAGTGCATAGTGTATAAAACAACTTCAAATCATAAGTATCAATCATAGACGGCATAAGCGCCCCATCCCACTATGTCACCATACTAGGCTCTACAAATAAAACCGCAAATGTCACGTATTTGGAAATTGGATTTCCATCTATGAACCGAGGCAAAAGATAGTCCTCAACCGATTCGAGACGCTCTAGTCCGCCCCTCAGGATCAGAGCTCGAGTGACCCTTGGATCGTCAGGGCTGGTCCACCGATGTGGATTAAAATGCCTGAACATGCGTTTCCCCGCCCTATGGGGCGTAGGTGAGCCAACTAAATGACTCCATCGGACCCGGATCGTCCGATCAAACCAAGGCGCCTCGCAACAGCAACAACCAAATAAGTCAAACTCGTCAGGGCGTGTAAAACCACTGACGCCACTTCTAACTAGAAAGAAACGCATGCCCTCCCTGAGGTCCTTCTCCCATTTTTGGTTCATACCGGGTGTGATACTCGTGAATTAAACGTTACACAAAGCTGCGCCACAAAGGCCGTTCTTCGATCATCAACCACAAGACTTTGCTTTTCAACAGAAGCCTTGATCATTCACCACTTAGGCATGCCACACAGGCAATTCACTCTATTCGTTTGATATCCATCAGTATATAACCCCTGAGCTCGTACGTCTCAGAGAAGGGCGTTAAGCAAGAGAATAAATTCTCCGCCGCCAAACAAATATATATTTAACAGAAATCAATCACACAGACTAAAATCCAATGTCAGACACACAGTCCATTTACAAGTTCGTTCTGGGTCTGAACGAAACCGGAGGCACCTAGTACCCCGAATATCCATCGATCTCCAAATACGTCTGGATGATCACCAACTGTTTCCATCTTCTTGGGTGTACATCCCAATCAAGATCATCACTAATCACCCAAACAATGTGAAGACCTCCGGTCTTTGACCACCGTCTTCATCTTCGACTTATCGTCGTATCAGTTTTTCAGAATGGGATAAACCCGGTCTTTCCGAATAACTCGCGTATATTATAAACAAGTGTTACACAAACACAACGTACGCCTCATTCCAATTCATCAGTCACTAACCATAAATTAACAAGAGAGTAATTCCCCAAATATTAACCCCGAAGGCCGAAACCAACGTCAGATCATTATCCAGAAAACAATTCTGCTTAGCTAACCGACAGTTAGTTTCTAAATTCACATTCACAGGTAAAGGTTCCCATTAATTTTATCAAAGATAAATTCCTTGAATTTATTCTTTAATCTTCTTTTGAATTTCGATTCAACTAGTCGGGATTAACGAACCTTACCGAAGCAATCATTTGTTTTAATTTCCCAATCCCAACCTATTCATCCCATGAAGTAAAACTGGTAATACTTCATATCTAACACCACGGTGCTATCGGTAAATTCAATTACCATTTCACGTTCAAATCAAATTAAAGATTTAACTAACGCCTGAAGCAAAACTGGTGATACTCCATTCTCGATCATTTCAATCTAATTAAAGATTCATTAAAACTCCACTTAGTTTTAATCTGTGACTAAGTTAAAGAATCAGTGTCATTTAAAACACGGTTCACGATAATCCCAAAATCACATCACATTTCAATCAGTCCCTAACCATAAATTAGCAAGTGAGCAGTTCCCAAAGTATTAACCCCGAAGGCCGAAACCAACATCAGATCAATACCCCAGAAACCATTCAACTCAACTAATCTCCAGTTAGTTTCTGAATTTTCTTAACTCCTTTGGGTCTAAGAACAATATTATTGAAGATACCGTTCACGACAACCCAAAATCACATTTCATTAATTATCGGGTTAAAGAACAAGTGTTATATAAAACACTGTTCACGATAAACCCAAAAATTAATACCAATTCAATTCCAATTAAATATTATTTAATTGGTACACTTCATTAAATCTAAATAAAAAGATTTAATCTTTTTCTCAACTGGGTTCAAGAACAGGGTTAATGAAGACACCATTCACGACAAACACAAATCACATTTGACATTAAATACAAGGCTCTGAATAGAAAATATACCGGCTTATATTCAATATCAAATTCTACGGCCAACAAATATCGTATTGGAAATAACGATATATATATATATATATATATATATATATATATATATATATATATCTTTCAAATTCCCATAACTATATCTGTATCATCACGAAATCCAATATCGAAATATTCCGAAGACAATTTCGATTCAAATCCATTCCAATATAATCATTGGAAATTCTGGTTATTTTCAAAACCATTTCAAATCCAATTTATTTATTTAAAAATAAATAGAATTATAATTCTAGTTCAAAACTAGTTCATTTCGATAAAAATTTATTTTTATCTTTTCAAATATGGAGTTTTTCATCCCAAATCTTCACAAATCATTTCTTATGATTTTACACAAATTATTACTATTTTTAATAATTTTATCAAGGCCCGTACAGTCGATTTCCACTAATGGCCATCGAACTGCACTTACAGCGACCTTTTCCAAATTTGATTTGGACATAATTCCAAATCCAACCGTTGGATTTCTAATTTCTAATATTCGTTAGAAAGATCTTTTCGATACAAACCCAACGGTTCCGGTTTTAGGAGAATCCGACGGTCGGATCTCCCGTAACATCCGTTCGAAGTCAATGGTCGAAATTCGCAAACTGCCACGGCGCGGCGCGTTCTATTCAGGCCATTATATTATATATATAATATATATAATATATACTTAATCGATTTCCTTTTAAAAACGTATTTTTATAATTCGTTTTAAATTCGTTTTCAAATTGATTTCAATTCAAATCGATTTTGAATTCAATTTTAATTCGTTTTAAATTCAATTCAATTTCAATTAGAATTCATTTATATTCAATTTCAATTTGAATTCATTTATATTCAATTTCTTTCGAATTTCAATTCTATTCGAATTTCAAATCATTTCAGTGTATTTTGAATTTCAAATCAATTCAGTTTAATTCGAATTTCAATTCACTTTAAATATAATTCGAACTTCAATTTATTTCAATATAATTCGAATTTCAAATCTATTCAATTTAATTCGGATTTCAATTCTTTTCAAAATATCAGATTTTGAAATCACTTTCGATATTCATTATAAAATGAATAAAACCGATATAAATATCGTTCACGTCAAAATGGTGTCAATTTAATTAACACGGTTTCATATATTTCTATTTTCAAATATTCTATTTCAAATATTTCTATTTTCAAATATTCTATTTCAAATATTTCTATTTCAAAACTGGAATGAGGCCCAATCAATTACCATATACTGTTAATTATATGGATTTTCTACAACACATGTATACAATAACAACGATGAATAATCAACCGTCATCCAAAGTGCATTCTACACTGTATAAGCATCAAATATAAATATTCAATGCTTATAACAGTCTGTCAATCAATCGATCGACTTACAACTAAACAATCGGGATTAGTGTACGCCAAATATCATCCCAATACCCGTGTGGGGTTTCAAACAATCAAACACAGATTTTATTTATGCAGTTGGGCGATGTGTAAAATTTATCGTCCCAATCAATATCAGTCAAATATGTGTATATAAACAAATCGTCCGATTTGTTTATTTTTATTTCATTTCATATACACGTTAAAAATTCTATTTTTAACTATAAAGTATTTTTAACTATATAAATATTTTATTTCATTTCACATCACATTACATAATCAACTACACATCAAATCAAACAAACAAGCATACAAGCCGTCCATGGTCTGTGGACGATGGGTGTCGGGTGCTACTAAACACCGTCTGCATCCTAGTATATATTTGAACTAGAAAATAAAATTAAAAGGTGAGAAGTTCTCACCTTTGCTATCCCAACTCCACGACACTTCAAATGTAGAAATCTTCGCCGTTCTTGCCTCTTGTCACTTTCTTTGCCCGTATTCTCTACATATGTAAAAATCGAATTTTTACTTTGTTATTCAATATATAAAAATCGAATTTTTACTTTGCTATTTAATATATAAAAATCGAATTTTTACTTTGCTATTTAATATAAAAAAATTGAATTTTTACTTTGCTATTTAATATATAAAAATTGAATTTTTACTTTGATTTCTACCTAAGAAAAATCATATCTTTTCTTTTTCAAAGATCACACATTTTCTAGTTTAAAAATGAAGTCTTCCTCTTGTTAAAAATCCTAACTTTTATTCTATAAAAAGTCTAATCTTTCTTTTAAATTTCTAAATCTTTCCTATACTAAAAATCAAATTTTTGTCTCGCCTTCAAGATGATAAAAAAAATCTCGCCTTCATTATATAAAGATATCGCCTTTCCTACTTTAAAAATGTCGTCTTTCACTACATAAAAATATCGTCTTTTTATATCCTACCATATAAAGATCACATTTTTATTATCTATATAATATGAAAATTATATTTTAAACGTTTACATGCGATAAAAATTATATTTTTATTCTTGTCATACAATAAAAATCTCATCTTTTTGTTTTCAAAAATCCTATCATTTTGTTCTTTAAAAATTATATAAAAGTTGATTTTAAATTTATGCAAAAACTGATCTTTAAATTTAAAAAATCGATCACATAGAAAAATAAATATATATAAGAACTTACAGCTTTTAGGGTTTAATCGCCGGAGAATCAGAGGAGGAGGGCTGGGGCGGTGCGGCCATTCAGAGGTGGGCCTGGGAGGGGATCGTCGGCTGTCGGGGGCGCGGGGGAAGTGGGTCTTCGGGTTTAGGGGGTGCGGTTCTAGACGAGGAGAGAGAATAGAAGGAGGAGATCGGAAGGGGAACTGGAGGGAGGTCGGCGGCCAGCGGAGGGGGAGTGTGCCACCTGAGGGAGGCGCGATGGCCGGTGTCGGCGAGATCAAGAGGCGCAATTTTTTTTTCTTTTCTTAAATCGACAGAAGTGAGAGGAGAGAGAAGATTATAGAGGGGGGAGGGACTTTATATATTATTATTTTATTTATTTATTTTTCCACCAAAAAGTTGAATTTTCATATGATCTCTAAACGAGGCCCAACGACTGTCACCCCCAGCTAATTACCCCCATTCTGAACACAATGGGATATGTATCGTAGGCTGATTTGATCTTTTTGATCAGTTTTTGTCAAAATCAACATATAACTCTATATATTAAATTTGAACGCGCTTTTCAATTTACTGGGGTCACATACTAACTTTATAAATTCCCGAAAAATATTTTCTAGCTTTGTATTGACGATACGGTCCTAACAAAACTAGTTTCGTCAAATTCCGAGACCGTTGGAAAAATGGCCATTTTCCAGTTGATTAAATTCAACTAAAACTGGTCAAATGTGTTTTCCTTTGCCACGCTCACATATTGATTCGAAAAATTATGAAATCTGGAATCTAGAAATAACTTTACATCACGGACCCAACAAAATTGATTTCGTCGAAATTCGAGGTTGTTTGCAAAATTTCCATTTTTAAGGGCCTGAGTAATAACCCGGAAATCTGGGCCAGTTTAAAATTTTTATTTTGGCCATTTTAGCGAATTTTGATTATTTAAAATGAATTATTTTAAATAATATCGACGAGAAATTTATTTTGAATATAATTCGAACGTATATATTCGTTTGAATCGACGATAGAATATAAATACTTATTTATATTTATAAAAGTAATTGAAAATGGCGCGGTAGTTCGATAATTCGATTTCAAACTTCAATTGAACATACCGGGTGCAAAATAAACCGGATTTTAGTGAAACCAAAAATAATAGGATCTAGTTGAGAATAACTTTCCAACGAATCCGAAAAATCAAACTTTCATAGCGGGAATCAAAAGATACGTCCAGTTGAAAATTCTGAATAGTCGCTATGGATTTCAGGCCCTTAAAAATGGAAATTTTGCAAATGATCTCGGATTTCAACGAAACCACTTTTGTTGGATCCAGGATGTAAAGTTATTGCTAGGTTTCAGATTTCATAATTTTTCGAGTCAATATGTGGGCATGGCAAAGGAAAACGTGTTTAACCAGTTTCAGTTGATTTTATTCGACTGGAAAACGACCATTTTTCCAACGGTCTCAGAATTCGATGAAACTGGTTTTGTTAGGACCGTATCGTCAATACGAAGCTAGAAAATATTTTTCTGGAATTTTTAGAGTTAGTATGTGACCCCGGTAAAATGAAATGCGCGTTCAAAATCAATATATAGAGTTATATGTTGATTTGACGAAAACTGATTGTAACGATCGAATCAGCTTACGATACATATCACATTGTGTTCGGAATGGGGGTAATTAGCTAGGGGCGACAGTCGTTGGGCTTGATTTCGTGTTCGAATTAAAAGTCAACTCTTGGGGTTTAAAATAAATAAAATTTAATAATATATTATAAAACCTTTCTCTTTCCCTTAACCCCCCCTCCTCCTTTTCAATTCACGATCAGTTAAAGTAAATAAAAAAAACAACGACGAGGTCTCGCCGTTGACCCTCCACCGCGCCACCGTAGGGGGCGCCGCCGCCCATGCAGCAACCGCGAGACCCGCCTCCCCTTCCGACGCTTCTCTCCTCCTCCGATCCATCCTTCCTTCTTCCTCCCCTTCTTCAATTCGTGACGCGCCCTAACCCTGAACCCATTGGAAAAAAACTGTAATGACCCGCATTCTACGCATCGGGGGATCGTGGAATATTTATTTCTTTCCCGTATGAAGTCGTATGGTCATGTAACTTTGGGAAACATCCATTAGAGTCATTCCCCATGCTTATGATTTTTGTCGATTTTTAAATGACCATTTTGCCCCTAGTTGATCTTGTTTTGGCCATAACTTTTGATTGGAAAGGAATTCTGACCTGAAACCACTTCCACTAGATTCGTTTGATGGTTTACCTTTCCGTAGAGTGGTCATAATAGCCAAACGGACTTACTGTTTGGGAGATATGGCTGAAATAAAGTTTGGAGGGTGAAAAACTGCTTAATCGGGCCAAATCGGGTGATTAGTGAGTAGGCTCATAACCCATTTCGGGATTAGGGTTATGGGAGGGCTGAAATGAGATAGAGAATCATTCCATTTCAGTTTTCTAGCCTCCACTTATCACCAAGGAATCCTAAAAATGGCCTCCAACCTCTAAATCACCTCCAAATCATCTTTTGGTCAAGGATTAACCTTAGCAACCTCTAATCAAGGAAGATCTACACCAAAGCAACATTGGAGCTGCTGTTTAGCATTGGGATTCACATCAAATCAGAGCTTTATTTCAGATCTTAGTTTATTTATGGCTAAGGTGAGTGATTTGCATAGTTTTACACTAATTATGGCTAGTTAAGGGTAATTAGTGTTAATTAGCGAATTTAAGCATGATAAAATTCGGGAAAAATGTTCATAAATTCTTAAATGATGTTTTAGACCTTTGATATGAATTTGGGTTAATTTGGTTAAGTTTTGCTAATCCTATCATTAGTTTCACCTAAACATGCTTAAGGGGAAATGTGGGATTTTGGGTATGTTTGATCCATTTTAACCTATCATATTGATGTTTTGATGTTTGTGGTTGATTATGCATGTTGCTATGACTGTATGAAATGCTTTGTGATTGGTTTCAATAGTTAGAATGGTCAAAAACGTCGTCGAATGGCGTAAACACTTGCTGGAACAGTTCCAGAAAACATTTCAGGTTTCAGATCGGATCGGGTATGGGGCTCGGATCGGATATGTTGAACTGGGCAAGGGATTCGATCGGATCGGAACCTGACACTTGAGAAAATTGGCAAAAAGGAAGGCCACGCTAACTGAACTGGGATCAGATCGGATTAAGGAGGACGGATTAGAGCGGAAGCACGAAGATGGATCGGATTGGAGCACGTGAAGGATGAGGAGGCGGATCGGAGCGGAAGCATGAACTGGAGGGGGATGGCACCCGACCCGACTCGATGGAGGATACCCGACCCGAACCGTACCAGAAAAAGACCCGACCCGACTCGATGGAGAATACCCGACCCGAACCGTACCAGAAGAAGACCCGACCCGACTCGATGGAGGATACCCGACCCGAACCGTACCAGAAGAAGACCCGACCCGACTCGATGGAGGATACCCGACTCGAACCGACAGCTTGAGGAGGAACCCGACCCGACCCAGTATTGACCAATAACCCGAGAAGCAAAAGTAGTCCAATATGGGAAGTTAGAGCTCAGTATCCAGTTGGGAACCGATGAGTTCACTTCATGGTTGGACTTTGCTGTGGGACGTGTGCTAAGGAGTTGTCGACGTTCATAACTTCGATTCACCACTAAAAATGAATGATGGGCTACTTATCAGTGCAGTAGAGTCATTATGACTCGAGGGGCAAGGTGATGGTAGCAAGACTACGTTATCAGTGCAGTAGAGTCATTACGACTCGAAGGGCAAGGTGATGCATAGTAAGACTATGAGCCAGCGCAGATGGGGTGAATAACTCCATGGGGCTAGTGGACATAGTAAGGATTAGTAAGACTATGAGCCAGCGCAGATGGGTGAATAACTCCATGGGGCAAGTGGAAATAGTGAGGATTAGTAAGGCTATGAGCCAGCGCAGATGGGGTGAATAACTCCATGGGGCAGGTGGATATAGTGAGGATTAGTAAGGCTATGAGCTAGCGCAGATGGGGTGAATAACTCCATGGGGCAGAGAGACAAAGCGAAAGATTAGTGGCTACGTTATCAGTGCATTGAAGCCATTTATGACTTCATGGGGCAAAGTGATCGTAGCAAGGTATGTTGGGTGATCGAAGTGGTGACTATCGTATGCTTTACGCACTGAGTGAGAGATGTGAGGATGGATGCTATGTTTGATTGTTTGCCATCACTATGACATGCACACCTCCCCCACCTCCGTATCTTTACACTGTTTGATATGGCACCTTTGAGTGTTGTACAGTATGTACTGCTAACTCTTTGGTTGCAGGTCCAGGTTCAGGTATGTTTTAGTCTACCTGTTATTGTTCAATTTAGATGCTTATCGCTCATACCAGGATTTATGTCTGACCCAGAGTTTTATGTCTCCTCTTATTACTCTGGGTGCTCACACGAGCAGACTAAAGACAAGTTAGCTGGTGATGCGCGAGTAGCTAATTCGGAGGCGGGCAGGAGGCTTCCATGTATGATATATATATATATATATATATATATATATATATATATATATTCTCCCTGTGTCATTGGTGGTCGCTACTTGGGCATTATTAGTGTACCTCCTTTATCTTGCTTTTGCTTTGAGACAGTTTGAAAAGTTGTAATAAGCTGTATTTTGGATTTCTACTGCTATGATGTTTAGTTCTGGTTTTCAGCTTATGCACTGTCTCACCTGTTTTATGTCAAGTATGTTATTATTATATTTTATTCTATGTGCTGTGAGACATTCTACAGGTTCTTTGTATGCTCATATCCTTCTTCCCTTTCCTTCTGACGACCCGTTCCGTACTAACTGGACATGTGTACAGCGCACTTTTGGAGTAAATGTCGGTTGGTGCGGGGCGGGCCGTCACACTTGGTATCAGAGCTCTAGGTTGTGTAGTTAACCTAGGGAAAGACACCAGGGAGAGATAGTATGTATATGAGAGCGCGTATTTGTGATTACTTTGGTTTTCAAAAGCTATATATGTATATACTATTAGTAGTATAAGAATGAAGTCGCACTGCACTAGCACCACTATGGGGTCGTTAATCGTTTCCCTTTTTCAGATTGACGATGAGCCGAGACACGAGCGGTGCTGGTAGAGGGACCAACCAGGGGAATGCTGCTGACATGAGGGCGATGTTTACTAACCTCATGAGATACATGCTTAGAGAAGTGCAAGGGGCAGTTCCCAATCCCGGAGTTGGTGTTGGCCCAGTAGTGCAGGCGCCTAGGGTCGATTTCGCCAAGTTGTGCAAGGATTACACTAACCTTTGTGGGAAGCCGTTCCACGGGACGGAGTCGGCCACAGATGTTCAAGACTGGATGGATAGCTGTGATCGTATCTTCGATGACTTGAGTCTTGAGGATGCGATGAAGAGAAGGCTAGCGTCTTGTCAGCTGCAAGGGCGAGCGATGAATTGGTGGAATGCCATTAGAACAGCTACTCCAGAGGACCAAGTTACTTGGGTTCAGTTCAAGGCTCGCTTTAGCGAGAAGTTTATTCCAACTGCCCAGAAGTCAGTGTTGTTCAAGAGGTTCTTGGAACTCAAGCAGAACAGAAGGGAAGTTTCTGATTATATTGCTGAGTTCGACACTTTGTCGAAGTTTGGACTGTCTCTTATCGATACTCCTGAGAAGAAGAATGAGAAGTTCATTACTGGTTTGGATGGGTACTTGGGGGAAAGGCTTATCAACCACATCGATGAGACTTTTGAATCGATTGTGGGGAAAGCTTTGAGATCAGAGAGTCTTTACCCCAAGTCAAAGACTGAGGCTGCATCTGCAGAAGGGCCAAAGCCGCAAGCAGGCGGTGGAGGCAAGAATAACTCTCAGAATAAGAGGAAGCAGGACCAATCTAAGGGTGGCCAGAAAAAGAGCAAGAAGGATGTTGAGTGCTTTAGCTGTGGTAAGAAGGGCCATTATGCTAAAGATTGTCGGGCCAAGCCAGCGGATAAGAAGTGCTTCAACTGTGGTCAAGTGGGACATTTCAAGGATAAGTGTCCGCAACCTCTTAAGGAGAAGCAGATTGTGAAAGCATATGCTATTGATGTTGTTCCATCTTCGTTGAATGCCCCAACCGCGGCGGAGAAAGGAAAGAATGTTGTTATTGAAGGTATGCTTTCTATTTATGATGTACCAGTTCGAGTTTTGTTTGATACTGGGGCTTCCCGTTCCTTCATATCTAGTGACCTGTTAGATAGGTTGGGACTGGAACCCGAGATAGTCGATAGACCATTGGTTGTGACAAACCCGATTGGTGGTTCGACTAGCCTAAGTATGATTTGCAGGAATTTGGTCTTATCGAGTCATGGATGTATGTTTGTTTGTGATTGCTTTGTTTTGGGCTTTACTGGGTATGGCATTATATTGGGAGTCGATTGGCTCCAAAGATACGGAGTGGTGGTATACTGTGAGGGCTTTTTGGTGACAGTGAGGGCGGATGATGGGCGGAGGGTAGTGTTTGATAGTCTACCTAGTGATGGGGTTATGGCTAGTTTTGTAAATTCCCTTGACATCACGCAGGATGAGTTGTCAGATGTGCCCGTGGTTGGCCAGTATCTGGACGTCTTCGAGGAGGTGACCGGGCTTCCACCACAACGAGAGATTGAGTTCCGTATTTATTTAGTGAAAGATGCCAGACCTATAGTGATGCCACTTCATCGCATGGCACCAAGGGAGCAGCGAGAGCTCGGGGTGCAAGTCAACAATCTTTTGAAGAAGTGATTTATTAGAAGGAGTGTCTCCAAGTGGGGAGCACCAGTTGTGTTTGCTACTAAGGCAGATGGTTCCCTTCGTTTGTGTGTGGACTATCGCGAGTTGAATAAGGTAACGAGGAAGAATAAGTATCCTCTACCGCGGATAGATGATTTGTTTGATAAACTGGAAGGAGCAAGAGTGTTCTTCCAGTTGGACCTCGCGACAGGATTCCATCAGCTACGAGTAGCGGATGAGAGTGTTCCGAAAACGGCATTTAGGACGCCGTTTAGATTTTATGAGTGGTTGGTCATGCCATTTGGGTTGACCAATGCACCAGCTTACTTTGTGGGTCTTATGAATCGAGTATTTAGAGATCAGTTGAATAAGTTTGTTCTTGTGTTCGTGGATGACATCCTTGTTTACTCAAGGACAGAGGAGGAACACAAGGGACACTTGAGGATAGTGATGGAGGTGTTGAGGAAACACCAATTGAAAGCGAAATTCTCTAAGTGTCATTTTTGGAGAAGGGAAGTGAGATTCTTGGGTCATGTTGTTTCAGAGAGTGGTATTGCCGTGGACCCTACGAAGGTGGCTACGGTACAGGATTGGCCTACGCCCAAGAATGTAACGGATGTAAGAAGTTTCTTGGGATTAGCTGGATATTATCGTAAGTTTATCTAGGACTTCTCCAAGATAGCAGCACCGTTGACTCAATTGACTAAGAAGAATCAGTCCTTCGTCTGGGACAAAGTGTGTGAGGATGCCTTCAAGAGTCTAAAAGAGAAGTTGACGCGTGCGCCAGTGTTAGTCATTCCTAAAGGGAATGAAGAGATGACGGTATACACGGATGCTTATGGTACCGGACTAGGTGCAGTATTGATGCAAGGAGGTAGGGTTGTAGCTTATGCTAGTCGACAGCTAATGCCGCATGAGAAGAAGTATCCTACCCATGATTTGGAATTGGCAGCGATTGTGTTTGCGCTGAAGATGTGGAGACACTATCTCTTGGGAGAAAGATTTGAGTTGTTTACCGATCATAAATCGTTAAAATATCTCTTCTCTCAGAAGGATCTGAATCTCCGTCAGTAGAGATGGTTAGAGTTCTTGGCTTCGTATGATTTTGATATCACATACACGCTTGGGAAGGGTAATGCGGTAGCCGATGCCTTGAGTAGGAGACAGGCCAGCTTAGGGGCTATGTTTCTTGAGTGGAAGCAACTGGAGTATATCGCGGGGTTTGATTTCAGACCAAGGTGCGAATTGGATCCAGTTATGCTAGCTAGTTTGGCGATCAGACCCATTTTAATAGAGCGGATTGGTTCCAGCCAGAGGGACGATCCTAATCTATTGGAAATCTTCTCCAAGTTAGAGATGGGTATCGATGAGGAGATGAATGTATATGGGCTTGATCGAGATGGATGGCTTCGAAAGAATGGAAGACTAGTTGTGCCCAATATAAATGGTTTGAGAGATGAAGTGCTTAGAGAATGTCATCACTCAAAACTAACTATACATCCCGGTGGTAATAAGATGTATCGAGACATGAAGCAAACTTACTACTGGGAAGGGATGAAAAGAGACGTTGGGAAGTTTATATCCAAATGCATGAATTGCCAGCTAGTTAAAGCTGAGCAAAAGAAGCCTAGTGGTTTGTTGCAACCATTAGAGATTCCCGAGTGGAAATGGGAGCAAGTCTCGATGGATTTCATCGATGGTTTACCAAGGACTAGATCGGGATATGATAGCATTTGGGTAATTGTGGATCAATTGACTAAAAGTGCAAGATTTATACCAGTCAAATCGACCAGAACGGCAGCCAAGTTGGCAGAATTGTATATGAAGTGGGTAGTGAGATTTCATGGAGTACCCAAAAGCATTGTGAGTGACCGAGACCCGTTGTTCACTAGTGGGTTTTGGAAGAGCTTACAAGAGGCTCTAGGGTTAGGATTACATCTCAGTACTGCATATCATCCTCAGACCGACGGTCAGACGGAAAGGGTGAATCGTATATTGGAAGATCTCTTGAGAGCTTATATATTGGATTTTGGTAGATCATGGGATGACCATTTGCATCTAGTAGAGTTTTCATATAATAATAGCTACCAATCCAGTATCAGTATGGCTCCGTTTGAAGCTTTGAACGGAAGAACATGCAACTCACCATCATGTTGGATAGAAAATGGCGAGAATTGTGCTTGGACCAGATGTGGTGAGGGAAACTTCCGATAAGATTAAGATCATTCAACAACGAATGAAGGCTGCCCAAGATAGGCAGAAGTGTTATGCTGATAAGAGGAGAAGAGACTTAAAATTCTCCGTTGGTGACTTGGTGTTTGTCAAGATTTCTCCGTTAAAGAGCGTGATTCGATTTGGCAGGAGAGGCAAGTTGGCACCAAGATTTGTTGGCCCATTCCCTGTTCTTAAACTAGTCGGGAATTTGGCATATAGAGTTGGCTTACCAGAGAAGATGGAGGGAGTTCACAATGTATTTCATGTTTCCTAACTAAGGAAGTTCGTTCACAACTCAGATATGACTATTTCACCTGATTAGTTAGAGGACTTCGAAGTAGAACCCGAGGCGGTTGGGAACCGCAAGCCGATTCGTATTGTGGGGCACGATACGAAGCAACTTCGAAGAAAGGCGGTGAAGCTAGTCAAGGTTCAGTGGGGCGAGGACGAGAACGACTGTACTTAGGAGATAGAGGAGAGCATTAGGAAGGCGTATACAGAACTCTTTGTCTGGTAAGATTTACTTTGCAATTTAGTTTTCCGCATGCTAGGGTAGACTTGTTTTGCTTGTTTGCATGTTTGGTTGTTGTTTTATGATTGATAGGCATGCGGGACCTTTGCGTGTGTTTTGATTAGGGAATTTCGGGGGCGAAATTTCTTAAGGAGGGGAGAGTGTAATGACCCGCATTCTACGCATCGGGGGATTGTGGAATATTTATTTCTTTCCCGTATGAAGTCGTATGGTCATGTAACTTTGGGAAACATCCATTAGAGTCATTCCCCATGCTTATGATTTTTGTCGATTTTTAAATGACCATTTTGCCCCTAGTTGATCTTGTTTTGGCCATAACTTTTGATTAGAAAGGAATTCTGACTTGAAACCACTTCCATTAGATTCGTTTGATGGTTTACCTTTCCGTAGAGTGGTCATAATAGCCAAACGGACTTACCTTTTGGGAGATATGGCTGAAATAAGGTTTGGAGGGTGAAAAACTGCTTAACCGGGCCAAATCGGGTGATTAGTGAGTAGGCCCATAACCCATTTCGGGATTAGGGTTATGGGAAGGCTGAAATTAGATAGAGAATCATTCCATTTCAGTTTTCTAGCCTCCACTTATCACCAAGGAACCCTAAAAATGGCCTCCAACCTCTAAATCACCTCCAAATCATCTTTTGGTCAAGGATTAAGCTTAGCAACCTCTAATCAAGGAAGATCTACACCAAAGCAACATTGGAGCTGCTGTTTAGCATTGGGATTCACATCAAATCAGAGCTTTATTTCAGATCTTAGTTTATTTGTGGCTAAGGTGAGTGATTTGCATAGTTTTACACTAATTATGGCTAGTTAAGGGTAATTAGTGTTAATTAGCGAATTTAAGCATGATAAAATTCGGGGAAAATGTTCATAAATTCTTAAATGATGTTTTAGACCTCTGATATGAATTTGGGTTAATTTGGTTAAGTTTTGCTAATCCTATCATTAGTTTCACCTAAACATGCTTAAGGGGAAATGTGGGATTTTTGGTATGTTTGATCCATTTTAACCTATCATATTGATGTTTTGATGTTTGTGGTTGATTATGCATGTTGCTATGACTGTATGAAATGCTTTGTGATTGGTTTCAATAGTAAGAATGGTCGAAAACGTCGTCGAATGGCGTAAACACTTGCTGGAACAGTTCCAGAAAACATTGCAGGTTTCAGATCGGATCGGGTATGAGGCTCGGATCGGATATGTTGAACTGGGCAAGGGATTCGATCGGATCGAAACCTGACACTTGAGAAAATTGGCAAAAAGGAAGGCCACGCTAACTGAACTGGGATCGGATCGGATTAAGGAGGACGGATCGGAGCGGAAGCACGAAGATGGATCGGATTGGAGCACGTGAAGGATGAGGAGGCGGATCGGAGCGGAAGCATGAACTGGAGGGGGATGGCACCCGACCCGACTCGATGGAGGATACCCGACCCGAACCGTACCTGAAGAAGACCCGGCCCGACTCGATGGAGGATACCCGACCCAAACCGTACCAGAAGAAGATCTGACCCGACTCGATGGAGGATACCCGACCCGAACCGTACCAGAAGAAGACCCGACCCGACTTGATGGTGGATACCCGACTCGAACCGACGGCATGAGGAGGAACCCAACCCGACCCAGTATTGACCAATAACCCGAGATGCAAAGGTAGTCCAATATGGGAAGTTAGAGCTCAGGATCCAGTTGGGAACCGATGAGTTCACTTCATGGTTGGACTTTGCTGCGGGATGTGTGCTAAGGAGTTGTCGACGTTCATAACTTTGATTTAGCACTAAAAATGAATGATGGGCTACTTACCAGTGCAGTAGAGTCATTATGACTCGAGGGGCAAGGTGATGGTAGCAAGACTACGTTATCAGTGCAGTAGAGTCATTACGACTCGAGGGGCAAGGTGATGCGTAGTAAGACTATGAGCCAGCGCAGATGGGGTGAATAACTCCATGGGGCAAGTGGACATAGTAAGGATTAGTAAGACTATGAGCCAGCGCAGATGGGGTGAATAACTCCATGGGGCAAGTGGACATAGTAAGGATTAGTAAGGCTATGAGCCAGCGCAGATGGGGTGAATAACTCCATGGGGTCAGGTGGACATAGCGAAAAATTAGTGGCTACGTTATCAGTGCAGTGAAGCCATTTATGACTTCATGGGGGAAAGTGATCGTAGCAAGGTATGTTGGGTGATCGAAGTGGTGAATATCGTATGCTTTACGCACTGAGTGAGAGATGTGAGGATGGATGCTATGTTTGATTGTTTGCCATCACTATGACATGCACACCTCCCCCACCTCCGTATCTTTACACTGTTTGATATGGCACCTTAGAGTGTTGTACAATATGTAGTGCTAACTCTTTGGTTACAGGTCCAGGTTCAGGTATGTTTTAGTCTACCTGTTATTATTCACTTTAGATGTTTATCGCTCATACCAGGCTTTATGTCTGACCCAGAGTTTTATGTCTCCTCTTATTACTCTGGGTGCTCACACGAGCAGACTAGAGACAGTTTAGCTGGTGATGCGCGATTAGCTGATTCGGAGGCGGGCAGGAGGCTTCCACGTATGATATATATATATTCTCCCTTTGTCGTTGGTGGTCGCTACTTGGGCATTAGTAGTGTACCTCCTTTATCTTGCTTTCGCTTTGAGACAGATTGAAAAGTTGTAATAAGCTGTATTTTGGATTTCCGCTGCTATGATGTTTAGTTTTGGTTTTCAGCTTATGCACTGTCTCACCTGTTTTATGTCAAGTATGCTATTATTATATTTTATTCTATGCGCTGCGAGACATTCTACAGGTTCTTTGTATGCTCATTTCCTTCTTCCCTTTCCTTCTGATGACCCATTCCGTACTAACTGGACATGTGTACAGCGCACTTTTGCAGTAAATGTCGGTTGGTACGGGGCAAGCCGTCACAAAAACTCTCCACCCCCTCCCCCCCCCCCCCCCCCCCGCCCGTTTCCGCCACTTGAAGAGGCCGCGACCCCAGGTCCTCCTCCCCCTCCGCCTGTCCTTTTCTCCTCCTCTTCCATGCAAGCTCTATAGCCCCAAATCCGCACTCCAGCCCGCCACAGCGAGCCACTGCCTCCCTTCAGCGAGCACCACCCGCCATTTCGCTGTCGCGGATCAACGGAGCACCCCATGGGCCTCCATCGACCACCTCGTCCGCTGGTGAGCGTTTAATTATCATTTTTATTTGTTTTTGCAATTAAAAATTCAATTTTTACATAGGGTCTTAAAATAAAAATATGATCTTTACTATAGAAATGGCATATTAAAAATAAAATCTTTTATATGCAAGTGGAGTTATATAAATGAATAGGTTGGATTTTTGAAATAGAAAAGATCGGATTTTTATTATGAAAAGTTATGATTTTTATAATGGTTTTTGACATTAGAAAGTAATGGTTTTTATCATTAGAAAGGTTTGATTTTTAACATTACAAAGATTCGATTTTTACATTGGAAAAGATTGATTTTTATATATTGAATAGCGAAGTAAAAATTCGATTTTTATATATTGAATAGCGAAGTAAAAATTCGATTTTTATGTATTGAATAGCGAAGTAAAAATTCGATTTTTATATTGAATAGCGAAGTAAAAATTCGATTTTTATATATTGAATAGCGAAGTAAAAATTCGATTTTTATATATTGAATAGCGAAGTAAAAATTCGATTTTTATATATTGAATAGCAAAGTAAAAATGTGATTTTTATATATGTAGAGAATACGGGCAGTGAAAATTGACAAAAAGGCAAGAACGGCGAAGAACTACAAAGAAGAGTCGTGGGATTGGATTAGCAATTCGGTGAGAATTTCTCACTCTTTAATTTAACTTTCTAGTTATATAAATATATACTAGGATGTAGACGGTGTTTAGTAGCACCCGACCCGTCGTCCACAGACCATGGACGGCTTGTATGCTTGTTTGTTTGATTTGATGTGTAGTTGATTGTGTGATGTGATGTGTAATGAAATAAAATATTTATATAATTAAAAATATTTTATAGTTAAAAATAGAATTTTTAACGTGTACATGAAATGAAATAAAAATAAACAAATCGGACGATTTGTTTATATGCACACATTTGACTGACATTGATTGGGACGATAAATTTTACACATCGCCCAACTACACAAATAAAATCTGTGTTTGATTGTTTGAAACCCCAATCGGGTATTGGGGTGATATATGACATACACGAATCCCAATAATTAGTTGTATGTCGATCGATTGATTGACAGACTGTTATAAGCGTAGAATATCTATATTTGATGCTTATACAGTGTAGAATGCACTTTGGATGATGGTTGATTATTCATCGTTGTTATTATAGACATATGTTGTAGAAAACCCATAAAATTAACATTATATGGTAATTGATTGGGCCTCATTCCATATTTGAAAATAGAATATTTGAAAAAAGAAATATTTGAAAATAGAATATTTGAAAAGAAATATTTGAAAATAGAATATTTGAAAAGAAATATTTGAAAAAGAAATATTTGAAAAGAAATATTTGAAAATAGAATATTTGAAAAAGAAATATTTGAAAATAGAATATTTGAAAAGAAACATTTGAAATAGAAATATTTAAAAAGAAATATTTGAAAATAGAATATTTGAAAAAGAAATATTTGAAAATAGAATATTTGAAAATTGAATATTTGAAAAAGAAATATTTGAAAATAGAATATTTGAAAAAGAAATATTTGAAAAGAAATATTTGAAATAGAAATGTTCGAAATAGAATATTTGAAAATATGAAATATGAAGCCGTGTTGATTAGATTTACGCCATTTCGACGTGAACGATATTTATGTCAATTTTATTCATTTTATGACGAATATTGAAAGTGATTTCAAAATCTGAAATTTTGAAAAGAATTGAAATTCGAATTAAATTGAATAGAAGTGAATTCGAATTGAAATTGAATAGAAGTGAATTCGAATTAAATTGAATAGAAATGAATTCGAATTGAAATTGAATAGAATTGAATTCGAATTGAAATCGAAAGGAATTGCCTTCGAATTAAAGTGAAATTGAATTGAAATCAATTTGAAATCAATTTAAAATGAATTTAAAACGAATTTATATTGGAATATTCAATTTTGATTTGAAATTGAATATGAAGTTGAAACCGTTTTGAAAATGAATTTAAAACGATTTATAAAGCACGTTTTGAATTGAAATCGACGAAGTATATATTATATATATTATATATATAATATAATGGCCTGAATAGAACGCGCCGCGCCGCGGTAGTTCGCGAATTTCGACCATTGATTTCGAACGGATATTACGGGAGATCCGACCATCGGATTCTCCTAAAACCGGAACCGTTGGGTTCGTATCGAAAAGAGCTTTCTAACAAATATTGGAAATTAGCAATCTAATGGTTGGATTTGGAATTATGTTCAAATCAAATTTGAAAAAGGTCGTTGTAAGTGCAGTTCGATGGCCGTTGATGGAAATCGACTGTACGGGCCTTGATAAAATTATTAAATATAGTAATAATTTGTGTAAAATCATAAGAAATGATTTAGAAAGAATTGGGATGAAAAACTCCATATTTGAAAAGATAAAAATCGATTTTTATCGAAATGAACTAGTTTTGAACTAGAATTATAATTCGATTTATTTTTAAATAAATAAATTGAATTTGAAATGGTTTTGAAAATAACTAGAATTTCCAATGATTGCATTGGGATGGATTTGAATCGAAATTGTCTTCGGAATATTTCGATGTTGGATTTCGTGATTATACAGATGTGGTTATGGAAATTTGAAAGATATAGATATATATATCGTTATTTCCAATACGATATTTGTTGATCGTAGAATTTAATATTGAATATAAGCCGGTATATTTTCTATTCAGAGCCTTGTATTTAATATCAAATGTGATTTGGGTTTGTCGTGAATGGTGTCTTGACTAACACTGTTCTTGAACCCAGTTGAGAAAAGATTAAATCTTTTTATTTAGATTTAATGAAGTGTACCAATTAGATAATATTTAATTGGAATTGAATTGATATTGATTTTTTGGTTTATCGTGGACAATGTTTTAAATAACACTCGTTCTTTAACCCGATAATTAATGGAATGTGGTTTTGGGTTTATCGTGAACCGTGTTTTAAATGACACTGATTCTTTAACCCAGTTAACGATTAAAACTAAGTGGAGTTTTAATGAATCTTTAATTAGATTGAAAAGATCGAGAATGGAGTATCACTAGTTTTACTCCAGGCGATAGTTAAATCTTTAATTAGATTTGAACGTGAAATGGTAATTGAATTTACCGATAACACCATGGTGTTAGATATGAAGTATTACCAGTTTTATTTCATGGGATGAATAGGTTGGGATTGGGAAATTAAAACAAATGATTACTTCGGTAAGGTTCGTTAACCCCGACTAGTTGAATCGAAATTCAAAAGAAGATTAAAGAATAAATTCAAGGAATTTATCTTTGATAAAATTAATGGGAACCTTTCCTTATGAACGTGAAATTTAGAAACTAACTGTCGGTTAGCTAAGCAGAATGGTTTTCTGGATATTGATCTGATGCTGGTTTCGGCCTTCGGGGTTAATATTTAGGGAATTATTCTCTTGATTAATTTACGGTTAGTGACTGATGAATTGGAATGAGGCGTATGTTGTGTTTGTGTAACACTTATTTAAAATATACGCGAGTTATTCGGAAAGACCGGGTTTATCCCATTCTGAATAACTGATACGACGATAAGTCGAAGATGAAGACGGTGGTCGAAGACCGGAGGTCTTCACGTCGTTTGGGTGATTACTGATGATCTTGATTGGGATGTACACCCAAGAAGATGGAAACAGTTAGTGATCGTCCAGACGTACTTGGAGATCGATGGATATGCGGGGTAGTAGGTGCCTCCGGTTTCGTTCAGACCCAGAACGGACTTGTAAATGGACTGTGTGTCTGACATTGGATTTTAGTCTGTGTGATTGATTTCTATTAAATATATATATGTTTGGCGGCGGAGAATTTATTCTCTTGCTTAACGCCCTTCTCTGAGACGTACGAGCTCAGGGGTTATATATTGATGGATATCAATCGCCTGGAGTGAATTGCCTGTGTGGCATGTCTAAGTGGCAATTGATCAAGGCTTCTGTCGAAAAACAAAGTCTTATGGATGATGATCAAAGCAAGCCCTGTGTGGCATAGCTTTGTGTAGCGTTGATTTGCGAGCCTCGCACCCCGGTTGTGAACCATAAACGGGAGAAGGACCTCAGGAAGGGCATGCGTTTCTTTCTAGCTAGGGTGGTGTCAGTGACCTACCAGCCCTGACATTTATATACTTTTCACCTGTGTGGTTGTTGCTGTTGCAAGGCGCCTCGGTTAGATCGGACGATCCGGGTCCGATGGAGCCATTCGTTGGCTCATTTACGCCCCAAAGGGCGGGGAAACGCAGTGTTCAGGCATTTTAATCCACATCGGTGGACCGGCCCTGACGATCCAAAGGCTTGACTGAGTACTTGCCTGAGGCTCGGGCTAGAGAGTCTCGAATCGGTTGAGTACTATCTTTTGCCTCGGTTCATAGATGGAAACCTAATTTCCAAATACGTGACTTTGCAATTTTGATTGTATAACCTATATATGGTGACATAGTGGTATGGGGCATTCATGCCGCCTATGATTGATACTTATGATTTGAAGTTGTTTTATACACTATACACTTATAATAGTATTAAATGATTTCTTTTAAACGTATCAAGCATTCTTGGCTATTATAAGGTAAAAACCCTATCCCCCGGCTTGCGTTGCATTGTGTGATAGGACCTGGGTCTTATAATAGCTTCATTTTTCTTTATTTAGCATTGCATTGTTGTTTTATGCACTGGTATTCTCGGGAGGAAACCCATTCCATTTTATACGACGTGGTCCCTTTATTTACCGTACTTTAAAATAAAGAATAATAACTGTTTTGGTTCTCACACCAGTCCCATGACTGACCTGGAGTCTATTGTTTTAACCTAAACTCTGGGTGCCCTTATTTTCGACACGGGCAGCTAGTAGTTTTGGTTTTGCAGATTTATATCCACAGGATCCTGGTTTACAGCTGGAATGATATCCGGAAAGCTTTGTATCCGTATATCTCTTCTAGTTGTGTATTGTATTATTTTCCGCTGTGATGTATTTAAATGTAATTTAAATCTCTGATATTTCTGTGTAATATTCATTTGTACTCTGTATATTCTTGTATTCTGATGGAATTGTTGTAATAAACAATGAAATGTTCTTCCGTCTGCGTTTTATTTTGTCGTGTTCTCACAGTAATTCGTTCTTTCTCTTCTCTTCGGAGACCGGGGAAGTTCGGGTCGCTTCAGCCTGAATTCCATAGCGACTATTCAGAATTTTCAACTGGACATATCCTTTGATTCTCGCTATGAAATCTTGATTTTTTGGACTCGTTGGAAAGATATTCTCAAATAGATCTGAATATTTTTAGTTTCACTAAAATCCGGTTTATTTTGCACCCGGTATGTTCATTTGAATTTTGAAATTGAATTATCGAACTACCGCGCCATTTTCATTTCCTTTTATAAATATAAATAATTATTTATATTCTAACGACGAACTATATAATATATACGTTCGAATTATATTCAAAATAAATTTCTCATTGATATTATTTAAAATAATTCATTTTAAATAATCAAAATTCGCTAAATTGACCAAAATAAAAATTTTAAACTGGCTCAGATTTCCAGGTTATTACAATCTCTCCCACTTAAAACTTTTCGTCCCCATAAAGTAACAAATCCGAAAGTTGTTTCACAAATCAACTCAACTTCCAGTGTTTTCGTTACGGCTTAAGTTCTTCAACTTTTCAGTTTCTAAGAACTTTTCAAATTTCTCAAAATTTTTGCTAACACCCTAAATTTTCGAAAAATTTCGCCATAACCTCCCCTGCACCAGGAGCAACGGGAAAATCCCAAAATTGCCATACAGGCCCTCTGATCTCAAAAAGAAAAAGAAAAAGCCAAGCGGCTAGCCAATCGGCTCATAAAATCATCATCACCTAAACAAAACAGTAAATTATAGTAAACATGTACCTATTTGTCGGGCAAACAAATTTTATTCTCTGCTCTAGCCTCCTTGCTATAACCTGTTCAATGTAAGTACATGTATATGCAAGCAAATGCGACAAATTTTCAATACAATTTACTATTTGATAAAAATTGGCTAAATGTTCAACATTTAATTTAATCTAACAATAATCAAACAACACAACCATTAATCAATTAGTTGATTATCATTTCAAATTCATAATTTTGTTATATAGTCAAAAATCACATTTTTGATGCCAAATCACTACTGTAAGTCCTATCTAATTTTGGTTCTCACACCAGTCAATTGGAAATATATAGAAATCTCACTTTCGTTACTCGAAAATAAATACTGGCGATGGTGCCCCGTCACCAGAATTATCCTCGGGCAACTAGAGTGTGATTCTATAACCATCCAGTATATTAAAACTTCGAATACACGTTTGCAAGACATATATGCAAAATCTTTATATATCGGATTGTCCAAATCAATGTAAATAAATAATCAACTACGAATAAGTGATTTAAATTTCAAAACAAAAATTGTTTTCATTTTAAAAATATACTCTTCACACTTGTTCTAGGATACTACTGATCCCATCTCTAACGAGTCATTCTAATTGAATATTATTAATCCAATATCTGATGAATTCTTTCGTATGGTTCTCATGTGCCTTGTTCTCTGAGCTTTGTAAACCAAAGCTCTGATACCACGCTGAAACGACCCGAACTTCCCCGGTCTCCGAAGAGAGGAGAAAGAACGGATTGTTTTGAGAACACGACAAAATAGAACGCAGACGGAAGAACATTACATTGTATATTACAACAATACCATCAGATTACAAGAATATACAGAGTATGAATAAATATTAAACAGAAAAATATCAGAGATTACAATAAATTACATAGCAGCGGAAATAATACAAAACACAACTAGAAGGAGATATACGGATACAAAGCTTTCCGGATATCGTTCCACCTGTAAACCAGGATCCTGTGAATATAAATCTGCAAAACCAAAACCACTAGCTGCCCGTTTCAAAATAAGGGCACCCAGAGTTTAGGTTAAAACAATAAACTCCAGGTCAGTCATGGGACTGGTGTGAGAACTAAAACAGTTGTAAATCTTAATTTTAAAATTAGGTAAATCAAGGGACCACGCCGTATAACACGGAACGAGTTTCCTCCCAAGAACACCAGTGCATAAAACAACAGCGCCATGCTAAATAAAAAACAATGAAGTTATTATAAGACCCAGTTCCCATCACACAATGCAACGCAAGCCGGAGGATAGGGTTTTTACCTTATAATAGCCAAGAATGCTTGATACGTTTAAAACAAATCATTTGATACTATTATAAGTGCATAGTGTATAAAACAACTTCAAATCTTAAGTATCAATCATAGACGGCATAAGCGCCCCATCCCACTATGTCGTCATACTAGGCTCTACAAATAAAACCGCAAATGTCACGTATTTGGAAATTGGATTTCCATCTATGAACCGAGGCAAAAGATAGTCCTTAATCGATTTGAGATGCTCTAGTCCGGCCCTCAGGATCAGAGCTCGAGTGACCCTTGGATCGTCAAGGCCGGTCCACCGATGTGGATTAAAATGCCTGAACATGCGTTTCCCCGCCCTACGGGGCGTAGGTGAGCCAACTAAATGAATCCATCGGACCCGGATCGTCCAATCAAACCGAGGCGCCTCGCAATAGCAACAACCACATAAGTCAAACTCGTCAGGGCGTGTAAAACCACTTACGCCGCTTCTAACTAGAAAGAAACGCATGCCCTCCCTGAGGTCCTTCTCCCGTTTTTGGTTCATACCGGGTGTGAAACTCACGAAGTAAACGTTACACAAAGCTACGCCACAAAGGCCGTGCTTCGATCATCAACCACAAAACTTTTCTTTTCAACAGAAGCCTTGATCATTCGCCACTTAGGCATGCCACACAGGCAATTCACTCTATGCGTTTGATATCCATAAGTAAATAACCCCTGAGCTCGTATGTCTCAGAGAAGGGCATTAAGCAAGAGAATAAATTCTCCGCCGCCAAACAGATATATATTTAATAGAAATCAATCACACAGACTAAAATCCAATGTTAGACACACAGTCCATTTACAAGTTCGTTCTGGGTCTGAACGAAACCGGAGGCACCTAGTATCCCGCATATCCATCGATCTCCAAATACGTCTGGACGATCACCAACTGTTTCCATCTTCTTGTTGTACATCCCAATCAAGATCATCAGTAATCACCCAAACGACGTGAAGACCTCCGGTCTTCGACCACCGTCTTCATCTTCGACTTATCGTCGTATCAGTTATTCAGAATGGGATAAACCCGGTCTTTCCGAATAACTCGCGTATATTATAAACAAGTGTTACACAAACACAACATACGCCTCATTCCAATTCATCAGTCACTAACCGTAAATTAACAAGAGAGTAATTCCCCAAATATTAACCCCGAAGGCCGAAACCAACATCAGATCAATATCCAAAAAACCATTCTGCTTAGCTAACCGACAGTTAGTTCCTAAATTTCACATTCACAGGTAAAGGTTCCCATTAATTTTATCAAAGATAAATTCCTTGAATTTATTCTTTAATCTTCTTTTGAATTTCGATTCAACTAGTCGGGATTAACGAACCTTAACGAAGTAATCATTTGTTTTAATTTCCCAATCCCAACCTATTCATCCCATGAAGTAAAACTGGTAATACTTCATGTCTAACATCACGGTGTTATCGGTAAATTCAATTACCATTTCACGTTCAAATCTAATTAAAGATTTAACTAACGCCTGGAGCAAAACTGGTGATACTCTATTCTCGATCATTTCAATCTAATTAAAGATTCATTAAAACTCCACTTAGTTTTAATCTGTGACTGGGTTAAAGAATCAGTGTCATTTAAAACACGGTTCACGATAAACCCAAAATCACATCACATTTCAATCAGTCCCTAACAGTAAATTAGCAAGTGAGCAGTTCCCTACGTATTAACCCCGAAGGCCGAAACCAACATCAGATCAATACCCCAGAAACCATTCAACTCAACTAATCTCTGGTTAGTTTCTGAATTTTCTTAACTCCTTTGGGTCTAAGAACAGTATTATTGAAGATACCGTTCACGACAACCCAAAATCACATTTCATTAATTATCAGGTTAAAGAACAAGTGTTATATAAAACACTGTTCACGATAAACCCAAAACTCAATACCAATTCAATTCCAATCAAATATTATTTAATTGGTACACTTCATTAAATCTAAATAAAAAGATTTAAACTTTTTCTCAACTGGGTTCAAGAACAGGGTTAATGAAGACACCATTCACGACAAACCCAAATCACATTTGACATTAAATACAAGGCTCTGAATAGAAAATATACCGTCTTATATTCAATATCAAATTCTATGGCCAACAAATATCGTATTGGAAATAACGATATATATATATATATCTTTCAAATTCCCATAACAATATCTGTATCATCACGAAATCCAATATCGAAAACTTCCGAAGACAATTTCGATTCAAATCCATTCCAATATAATTATTGTAAATTCTGGTTATTTTCAAAACCATTTCAAATCCAATTTATTTATTTAAAAATAAATAGAATTATAATTCTAGTTCAAAACTAGTTCATTTCGATAAAAATTTATTTATATCTTTTCAAATATGGAGTTTTTCATCCCAAATCTTCACAAATCATTTCTTATGATTTTACACAAATTATTACTATTTTTAATAATTTTATCAAGGCCCGTACAGTCGATTTCCACTAATGGCCATCGAACTGCACTTACAGCGACCTTTTCCAAATTTGATTTGGACATAATTCCAAATCCAACCATTGGATTTCTAATTTCTAGTATTCATTAGAAAGCTCTTTTCGATACGAATCCAACGGTTCCAGTTTTATGAGAATCCGACGGTCGGATCTCCCGTATTATCCGTTCGAAGTCAATGGTCGAAATTCGCGAACTACCGCGGCGCGTTCTATTCAGACCATTATATTATATATATAATATTTACTTCGTCGATTTCCTTTTAAAAACGTATTTTTATAATTCGTTTTCAAATTGATTTCAATTCAAATCGATTTTGAATTCAATTTCAGTTCGTTTTCAATTCAATTTCAATTAGAATTCATTTATATTCAATTTCAATTCGAATTCATTTATATTCAATTTCTTTCGAATTTCAATTCTATTCGAATTTCAAATCATTTCAGTGTATTTCGAATTTCAAATCAATTCGGTTTAATTCGAATTAAAATTCACTTTAAATATAATTCGAACTTCAATTTGTTTCAATATAATTCGAGTTTCAAATCTATTCGATTTCAAATCTATTCAATTTAATTCGGATTTCAATTCTTTTCAAAATATAATATTTTGAAATCACTTTCGATATTCATTATAAAATGAATAAAACCGATATATATATCATTCACGTCAAAATGGCATCAATTTAATCAACACGGCTTCATATATTTCTATTTTCAAATATTCTATTTCAAATATTTCTATTTTCAAATATTCTATTTCAAATATTTCTATTTTAAATATTTCTATTTCAAAACCGGAATGAGGCCCTTACCATATAATGTTAATTATATGGATTTTCTACAACACATGTATACAGTAACAACGATGAATAATCAACCATCATCCAAAGTGCATTCTACACTGTATAAGCATCAAATATAAATATTCAACGCTTATAACAGTCTGTCAATCAATCGATCGACCTACAACTAAACAATCGGGATTAGTGTACGTCAAATATCATCCCAATACCCGTATGGGGTTTCAAACAATCAAACACAGATTTTATTTGTGCAGTTGGGCGATGTGTAAAATTTATCGTCCAATCAATATCAGTCAAATGTGTGTATATAAATAAATCGTCCGATTTGATTATTTTTATTTCATTTCATATACACGTTAAAAATTCTATTTTAACTATAAAGTATTTTTAACTATATAAATATTTTATTTCATTTCACATCACATTACACAATCAACTACACATCAAATCAAACAAACAAGCATACAAGCCGTCCATGGTCTGTGGACGACGGGTGTCGGGTGCTACTAAACACCGTCTGCATCCTAGTATATATTTTAACTAGAAAACAAAATTAAAAGGTGAGAAGTTCTCACCTTTGCTATCCCAACTCAACGACACTTCAAATGTAGAAATCTTCGCCGTTCTTGCCTCTTGTCACTTTCTTTGCCCGTATTCTCTACATATGTAAAAATCGAATTTTTACTTTACTATTCAATATATAAAAATCGAATTTTTACTTTGCTATTTAATATATAAAAATCGAATTTTTACTTTGCTATTTAATATATAAAAATTGAATTTTTACTTTGCTATTTAATATATAAAAATTGAATTTTTACTTTGCTTTCTACCTAAGAAAAATCATATCTTTTCTTTTCAAAGATCACACATTTTCTAGTTTAAAAATGAAATCTTCCTCTTGTTAAAAATCCTAACTTTTATTCTATAAAAAATCTAATCTTTCTTTTAAATTTCTAAATCTTTCCTATACTAAAAATCAAATTTTTTGTCTCGCCTTCAAGATGATAAAAAAAAAATCTCGCCTTCATTATATAAAGATATCGCCTTTCCTACTTTAAAAATGTCGTCTTTCACTACATAAAAATATCGTCTTTTTATATCCTACCATATACAGATCACATTTTTATTATCTATATAATATAAAAATTATATTTTCAACCTTTACATGCGATAAAAATTATATTTTTATTCTTGTTATACAATAAAAATCTCATCTTTTTGTTTTCAAAAATCCTATCATTTTGTTCTTTAAAAATTATATAAAAACTGATTTTAAATTTATGCAAAAACTGATCTTTAAATTTATAAAATCGATCACATAGAAAAATAAAAATAAATATATATAAAAGCTTACAACTTTTAGGGTTTAATCGCTGAAGAATCAGAGGAGGAGGGCTGGGGCGGTGCGGTCAGTCGGAGGTGGGCCTAGGAGGGGATCGTCGGCTGTCGGGAGCGCGGGGGAAGTGGGTCTTCGGGTTTAGGGGGTGCGGTTCTAGACGAGGAGAGAGAATAGAAGGAGGAGATCGAAAGGGGAACTGGAGGGAGGTCGGCGGCCAATAGAGGGGGGGGTGTGCCACCTGAGGGAGGCGCGATGGCCGGTGTCGGCGAGATCGAGAGGCACAGTTTTTCTTTTCTTTTCTTAAATCGACAGAAGTGAGAGGAGAGAGAAGAGTATAGAGGGGGAGAAGGACTTTATATATTATTATTTTATTTATTTATTTTTCCCCCAAAAAGTGGACTTTTCATATGATCTCTAAACGAGGCCCAACGACTGTCGCCCCTAGCTAATTACCCCCATTCCGAACACAATGGGATATGTATCATAGGTTGATTTGATCGTTTCGATCAGTTTTCATCAAAATCAACATATGACTCTATATATTGAATTTGAACGCGCTTTTCAATTTACTGGGGTCACATACTAACTCTATAAATTCCCGAAAAATATTTTCTAGCTTTGTATTGACGATACGATCCTAACAAAACTAGTTTCATCAAATTCCGAGACCGTTGGAAAAATGGCCATTTTCCAGTCGATTAAATTCAACTGAAACTGGTCAAACGCGTTTTCCTTTTCCACGCTCACATATTGATTCGAAAAATTATGAAATTTGGAATCTAGCAATAACTTTACATCACAGACCCAACAATAGTGGTTTCATCGAAATCCGAAGTCATTTGCAAAATTTCCATTTTTAAGGGCCTGAATTCCATAGCGACTATTCAGAATTTTCAACTGGACATATCCTTTGATTCCCGCTATGAAATCTTGATTTTTCGGATTCGTTGGAAGGATATTCTCAAATAGATCTGAATATTTTTGGTTTCACTAAAATCCGGTTTATTTTGCACCCGGTATGTTCATTTGAATTTTGAAATCGAATTATCGAACTACCGCGCCATTTTCAATATAAATATAAATAATTATTTATATTCTATCGACGAACTATATAATATATACGTTCGAATTATATTCAAAATAAATTTCTCGTCGATATTATTTAAAATAATTCATTTAAAATAATCAAAATTCGCTAAATTGGCCAAAATAAAATTTTTAAACTAGCTCAGATTTCCGGGTTATTACACAATATAAAAATTATATTTTTGGTTCACTACTTATATAAAAATCATATTTTTATTCTTTACATTATATAAAAATTATATTTTTATTCTCTATGTCTTCATATATAAAAATCTAATTTTTACTTCACCATTTCAACTATATAAAGATTCAAACCTTTCTAATATTAAAATTCGACCTTTTATATTTGATTAACTATACAAAAATATAATCTTTTCTATTTGATTAACTATATAAAAATATAATCTTTTCTATTTTATTAACTATATAAAAATATAATCTTTTCTATTTGAAAAATCCTATATTTTCTATTTGAAACTGATTACTTTAAATAAACAAAAATAAATAACTGAATAAAATCTATTATAAAAAAAACTTACAGTCTAATACAAAAGGGGGGCTGCATCAGAGAATGGGGAAAAAGGAGGGGGACAACAGCTACTGGAGGGGGTCGAAGCGCGCTCTCAGGCGGCGGTTGAACGGAGGCTAGGGGTGGCGGCATCTGAACGGCGGCGGGACAATTGGTCGAAGGCGGATCGATTTTGGGTGGGTTTGGCTGATTTAGGGTTTGGGGTTTGGATTTGAGAGAGGAGAGGGAGCGCCATTGTCAGGAGGAGGCGAAGGCGCAAGGGGTCCGACGGTGGGGCTTAGGCGGAGGTGCGGTGCATCGGTGAAGGGAGCGACGACTTCCTCCTTCGTGTTTTGTTTTTTTTTTCCTTTTGTTTAATTTGGTTTGAACGAAGAAGGGTGGGTTGACTTAGGATAGGAGAGACAGAGTTTTTATTTTTTTATTTATTTAATTTCAAAAAGCAACTTTTTATTTCGACCTCGAAATCAAACCCACCGACTATTGTCTATAGCTAATTACCCCCATTCCGAACACGATGGGATATGTATTGCAGGCTGATTCGATCGTTTCGATCAATTTTCCGAAAATCAAAATATAAATCTAATATTGAATTTGAACGCACATTTCTATTTATCGGGGCTACATACTAACTAGAAAAATTCCCGAAAAATATTTTCTAGATTCGTATTGATGATACAATCCTAACAAAACTAGTTTCTTCAAATTCTGAGACCGTTTGAAAAATGGCCATTTTCCAGTCGATTAAAATCAATTGAAACTGGTCAAACGCGTTTTCCTTTGCCTAGCTCACATATTGATTCAGAAAATTATGAATTTTGAAACATAGCAATAACTTGACGTCACAGATCCAATAAAAGTTGTTTCGTCGAAAACCGAGATCATTTGCAAAATTTCAATTTTTAAGGGCTAGAATTCTATAGCGACTATTATGAATTTTCAACTGGGCATAACTTTTTATTCCCGCTATGAAATTTCAATTTTTCGGAATAGTTGGAAAGATATTCTCAATTAGATTCTAATATTTTTAGTTCCGCTAAAATCCAGTTTATTTTGCACCCGGTACATTCATTTGAACTTTGAAATTGAATTATCGAACTACCGCGCCATTTTCAATTCCTTTTATAATTAAAATAAAATATTTTTATTCCAACGACGATCTATATAAATATATACGTTCTAATTCTATTCAAAATAAATTTCTCATCATCATTATTTAAAATAATTCATTTTAAATATTCAAACTTCATTAAAATTGCCAAAATAATAATTTTAAATTGGCCCAGAATTTCCAGGTTGTTACAATCTCCCCCACTTAAAACTTTTCATCCCCGAAAAGGAACAAAGCTGAAAGTTGTTTAACTAATCAACTCAACTTCCATTTTTTTTCCATTACGACTTAAGTTCTTCAACTTTTCAGTTTCTAAGAACTTTTCAAATTTTTCAAAAATTTGGCTAATACCATAAATTTCCGAAAAATTTCGCCATAACCTCCCCTACACCGGGGACATGGGATATTTCGAATAGCCTCCCATGTCCCTCATCAATCCAAAAAGAAAAATAAACAGCCAAGCGGCTTGCCAATCGGCTCATAAAATCATCCAAAATCCAATAAATTAGTAAACATGTACCTATTTGTCGGGCAAACAATTTTATTCTTCTGCTCTTGCCTCCTTGCTATGACCTGTTCAATGTAAGTACATGTATATGTATGCAAATGCGACTGATTTTCAATATAATTCACTTTGGCTAAAGGTTCAAATTTTAATTAATCAACTAATATTCAAACAACACAATCAGCAATCTATTTGTTGATTAGCTTTTCAATAACATAACTTTGATACATATAAAAAAATCAGATTTTTGATGCCAAATCAAAACAATATATTCTAATTATATTTTGTTTCTCACACCAGCCAATTGGAAATATATAGAAATCTCACTTTCGTCACTCGAAAATAAATACTGGTGATGGTGTACTTCATCATCTGGACCATGTCCGGGCGACTAGAGTGTGATTCTATATCTACCCAGTATATTAAAATTTCAAATACATGCAGATCAGACATATTTCCAAAATCTTTTTATACTGGATTGTCCAAATTCAATATAAAATAAATAATCAAATATGAATAATTGATTTAAATTTTCAAAAAAAAAATCATTTTCATTTTAAAAATATACTCTTCACACTCGTTCTAGGATACTATTGATCCCATCTCTGACGAGTCATTCTCATTGGATATTACTAATCTAATTTATGATGAATTATTTCGTTTGGTTCTATTGTGTCTTGTTCTTCGAGCTCTGTAAACCAAAGCTCTGATACCACGATGAAACGATCCGGACTTCCCCGGTAAGGAAAGCCCAGATAGAATTGAGGACAAGACGAATCAGAACGCAAACAGAAGAACATTTCATTGCTTATTACAACAATTCATCAGAATACAAGAATATACAGAGTATTAACAAATAATGTACATTATAAAATATCAGAGATTACAAAACATTACATAGCAGCGGAAAATAATACAATACACAACTAGAAGTAATACACGGATACAGAGCTTTCCGAGTATCGTTCCAGGTGTAAATCAGGATCCTGTGAATATAAATCTGCAAAACTAAAACTACTAGCTGCCCGTGCGGAAAATAGGGGCACCCAGAGTTTAGGTTAAAACAATAAACTCTAGGTCAGTCATGTGACTGGTGTAAGAACTAAAACAGTTATTAATCTTTATTTTTAAAGTTAGGTAACTCAATGGACAACGCCGTATAACACGGAACGGATTTCCTCCTAAGAGTATCAGTGCATAAAACAAATAGCGCAATGGTAAATAAAGAAAAATGAAGCTATTATAAGACCCAGGTCCCATCACACAATGCAACACAAGCCGAAGGATAGGGTTTTACCTTATAATAGCCAAAGAATGCTTGATACACTAAATTTCATCTTTTATTACAATAAGTGTATGGTGTCAAAACAATTTCAATCATAAATGTCAATCATAGACGACATGGGTACCATATATCATGTCGCCATACTAGGCTTTACAATCAAAACCGCAAAGTCATGTATTGGAAGTTGGATTTCCATCTTTGAACCAAGGCAAAAGATAGTCCTCTACCGATTCAAGATGCTCTAGCCCGTGTCTCAGGCTACAGCCGCAACTGCACCTAGGAGCCACAGGGCCAGGCCACCGATGTGGATTAAAATGCCTGAACACTTCGTTTCCCCACCCTTTGGGGTGTCAATGAGTCCAATGACTCCATCAGTCCCGGATTGACTGATATATCCGAGGTGCCTCGCAACAGCTACAACCACATAGGTGAAAATAATATAAATGTCAAGGCTGGTAGGTCACTGACACCACCCTGGATCCTTCTTCCGTTTTTGGTTCACAACCGGGGTGTGAGGCTCGCGAATCAACGTTACACAAAGCTATGCCACACATGTCGTGTTTTGATCATCAACCACAAGATTTTGCTTTTCAACAGAAGCCTTGATCATTTGCCACTTAGGCATGCCACACAGGCAATTCACTCCATGCGATTGATATACATAAATATATAACCCATGAGCTCGTACATCTCAGAGAAGGGCGTTAAGCAAGAGAATAAATTCTCAGCTACCAAACATATATATATTTAATGGAAATCAATCACACAGAATAAAATTCAATGTCAGACACAAAGTCCATTTACATGTTCGTTCTGGGTCTGAACGAAACCGGAGGCACCTTGTACCTCGCATATCCATCGATCTCCATGTACGTCTGGACGATCACCAAATGATTCCCTCCTCTTGGGTGTATAGCCCAATCAAGATCATCGGTAATCACCCAAACGATGTGAAGACTTCCGGTCTTCGACCACCATCTTTATCCTCAACACCACGTTGAATCAGTTATTCAGAATGGGATAAACCCGGTCTTTCTGATTAACTCGCATATATAATAAACAAGTGTTACACAAACACAACGTACGCCTCATTCCAATTCAGAATATTCTTTTATTCAAATATTCTTATACTTTGGGAAAGGTTCCTATTAATTTTATCAAAGATAAATTCTTAAATTTATTCTTTAATCTTCCTTTGAATATCAATTCAAACTAGTCGGGATTATCGAACCACACCGAAGTAATCATTTATTTTAATTTTCCAATCCCAACCTATTCATCCCATGAAGTAAAACTGTCCATACTTCATACCTAACCCCACGGTGTTATCGGTAAATTCAATCACCATTTCACGTTCAAATCTAATTAAAGATTTAACTATCGCCTGGAGCAAAACTGGTGATACTCCATTCTCGACATTTCAATCTAATTAAAGATCCACTTAGTTTTAATTTCCCCAAAAATCAATATCCTGTTTTTAACTAGGTTAAAGAACCAATGTCATTTAAAACACGGTTCACTATTGACCCAAAATGACATCCCATTAATTATCGGGTTAAATAACAAATGTTATTTAAAACCCCGTTCATGATAAACCCAAAAATCAGTTCAAATTCAATTCCATTTAATTGGTACACTTCATTAAATCTAAATAAAAAGATTTAACCTTTTTCTCAACTGGGTTTAAGAACAATGTTAATCAAGACACCATTCACGGCAAACCCCAATCACATTTGATATTAAATACAAGGCTCTGAATAGAAAATATATCGGCTTATATTCAATATCGAATTCTATGACCAACAAATATCGTATTGGAAATAACGATATAAATATATCTTTCAAATTCCCATAATAATATTTGCATCGTCACGAAATCCAACATCGAAATATTCCAAGGACAATTTCGATTCAAGTCCATTCGAATTCAATTATTGGAAATCTTGGTTATTTTCATAACCATTTCAAATCCACTTTATTTATGTCAAAAATAATTTGATTTTAATTATAGTTCAAAACTAGTTCATTTCGATAAAAATCTAATTTTAACTTTTTAAATATGGAGTTTTTTCATCCCAATTTTCACAAATCATTTCTTATGATTTTACACAAATTATTGATATTTTTAATAATTTTATCAAGGCCCGTACAGTCGATTTCCATCAACGGCCATCGAACTGCGCTTACATCGACCTTTTCCAAATTTGATTTGGACATAATTCCAAATCCAACCGTTAGATTTCAAATTTCCAATATTCATTAGAAAGCTCTTTTTAATGCGAACCGAACAGTTCTGGTTTTAGGAGAATCCGACTGTCGGATCTCCCGTAATATCCATTCTAAGTCAATAGCCGACATTCGCGAAATGTCGCGGCGCGGCGCATTCTATTCAGACCATTATATATATATAATATTATATATATTTCGTCGATTTCCTTTCAAAATATATTTTATAAATCGTTTAAATTCGTTTTCAAAACGATTTCAACTTCCTTTTCAAATTCAAATCAAAATCGAATTTTTCAATATAAATTCATTTTAATTTCATTTCAAATCGATTTCAATCCAATTTCAATTTAATTCGAATTTCTATTCATTTCAATTTCATTCGAATTTCAAATCTATTCAATTTAATTCGAATTTCAAATCTATTTCAATTTAATTCGAATTTTGAAATCACTTTCAATATTCATTGAAAAATGAATAAAATTGATATAAACATCGTTCTCGTCAAAATGGTGTCAATCTAATCAACATGGCTTTTATTCAACACATGAATGTTTATTCTATTCAGCACATGAATATTTTTTCTATTCAACACATGAATATTTTTCAATTCAACATGTAACACCCCACCTCTGCTAGGGTCACTCACAAAGGGAATGCACTAGGTATGGTGAAGCATTGTCGAGGTAAACATGCACAGAATATTACAAGGCAGAACATATATAAAACAACGGAAGTAAAACAAATTTCATTACCTTATAAAATAAGGTCTAAAGCCTTTTACATCAGAATACATCAAAATCTGTCTTGCAATAGTAAAGAAGCATAAAACCTTTTCATAAATTATTCCCCAAAATAAAGCGGTGAAGCAGCCATAGCCAAGAGAAGACCAAGCTATACATGATGACCTTCAAGCATAAGAGGTCCGAACTAAACAACAGAATATCCTCCCTAAAAACCTAGGGGGGGGGGGGAACGGAAGACAAAGAGGCGAAAGAAAACGGGGTCAGTCAAAAAGACTGGTAAGTCCTATCTACTTCTAGCATAAAAACAGGTAAAGGTAACATAACATGCATAAACTGAAAGTAAACATAAGGATGATGACAAGATAGATAAGCTAGACCAAGATAACAAGATGAACCCCTGTATCAAGATAAATTAAGGTATCACGTTGTCAGGTTCCTATCAAGTATAATATCCCAAGGTATCAATCATGTATATTTGCTCTGCACCTCCCGTACTAGTATCCCAAACCATGTTATGTGTTAACTATAAAATGTCCCTTGCCCAATGTCATGAAATGGTCCATGTCGACCTAATATCTCGCATATATAGGTTTTCCCAACTCGTTTGTTTCTTTCCATGTATAAGTTCAGTCCTTTGCCGTACCTCGTGCGGGCTTCCTCGCTACTTCAACGTAGTACCATTTGATCCTTGAAATCATTTGGGTTGTCATCTTTTATCTAACTATGTTTTCTTATCAAGAACTATCGCGTGTTCAACTAAGGTTTATGCCACCTAGGACCACTAGGGATTATGCTACCTAATGAACGTTTTCGTATTTCGGTTTGTGTTCAAGCCACCTAGGACCACTAGGGATTATGCTACCCATCAACCACGCCCTTTTTCCCACGTATGTATCATGAATCGTTTTTCCATGTCTAGGTGCACATGTATCTCAATGTGCCATCCGAGTTCCGTGATGGAATACAGGACTCGGTCGGGAGCTTTAGGTTATCTGCCAATGCAGATATTAAGGTCTGTTTTTCTACCGGTGGTTATGGTCCCATGTGACCCCTCCCTCAACTACTGAAAGGCAAAACAAGAAAAATCATGTATGAGAACTACACTACGGCCATCGATGCCCCACTCCCAGATGGCCTACCTCACCCATAACTAGATAGAAAGTATGGTTTGTTGGGTGTTCTCTGCCTTTCCGTACGTACACGATTGACTAGAGATGGTAGGTGGCCGACGATGTGCTATCTAGGGCTACCGTGAAAATATCGTCGACCCCACGCTAATCCGCCCCAGTCTTTAGGTTGCTCGCACAACAACCAAGGCATACCCTTGGTTCTTCTACCGCAGACCTTAACCTTTGTGAGCCCAGGTTTCATGGACCATCCGCAACCTCACAAAGGGATTCCAAGAGTACCCTCACATCCCCCGAAGCTACCGCTTCGTCACCCAGTTCGTTGGAGCCTTTATCTAAGTCAGATAATTTGCTCCTCCTCGTGTGTTTAAGCGATGACCTACCGTATCGGGTTACTCATCTATCTGTGAACTGGTCCAAATCCCTTGACTAAGAATTATTACTTAGTTATCCTAAACTAAGGTTTATCACTTAGTTCCCTTTCCCGTTATCCTCGTTAACTACGATTTTCCACATAGTCCCCTGAACTAGGGTTTTTCTAATGGGTTAAGCGTTGTCATTCCAGTTCATGACTTAACCCGCCTACGAATCATGTCAAGATTGGCTAAGTATTTAAGCTCAAGACTTAGCCCTACAAGTTGGTTAAGTATACCAAGAAGCTCATGGCTTAGCACTATTCAATAATCAAGTCAGATTGGTTAAGTATTAGTTTGTCTTGACCCTATCAGATTATCGTGTTAGATTGGTTAAACATAGATTATCTTAACCCCATCAGATTATCGAGTCGGATTGGTTAAGTATGGGTTAGTTTAACCCCATCCACTAATCGTATTACAATGGTTAAGTATATTTAAACGGTCTATTGACTAAACCCTATCAAGTTCTCATATTAGATTGGTTAAGTATAGGTTACTTAACCCCATCAAATCATCTTGTATAATTGGTTAAGTATAAGTTACTTAACCTCATTAAATTATCATGTTAAATTGGTTAAGTATTGGTTACTTTACCTCATTGAATTATCATGTTTAGATTGTTTAAGTGTTTAACTTAACCCCATCGAATTACCGTGTTTAGATTAGTTAAGTCTAGGTTAACTTAACTCCATCTAATTACCGTGTTTAGATTAGTTAAGTGTAGGTTACTTAACCCCATCTAATTACCGAGTCGGATTAGTTAAGTATGGATTAGCTTAACCCCATCCCCTAACTGTATTTTACGGTTAAGTGTCATTAAGAAATCAAGTCCGGTTTCACTTAACCTACCCATTCATGTCATATCGGTTAAGTGTCATTAGTCAGATATACTTAACCTTATCATGTGACATTAATTGAATTAATGCACTCTCAACCTCTCACATTAGACGTTGTTGTGGTTACTGGTTACGCCGGGCGGGTCCGGGAAGATTTACACCACAACCTAGTCTAACGTCGGGTTTCAAGCGCGATATGACCAACTACCCACATTGGGTCCTATTGTTTTTAGCCACTGGATTTGTCGGGCGGGTCCGGGCAGATTTATGCTACAAACTCAACCCAACCTCGAGTTGGCCACTTCCATGTTTTTCTACGTGTCATGTTCATGTCAAGTTTAGACCCCCCCCTTTTTAAGTCTATGTTTTCATGTAACCCCATGTCATGTTTTCGTGTCCTATTCACGTTTATTATCATTACATGTTCCATGTAATTCCATGTCAAGTTCATAGCCCATTTTCAAGTTTGCCTAAATTACCCAAAACGTGTCCCCAACGCACATGAAAGCGAATCAACATATTTGGAATAATATGACAAAGATGGGTACAAGATGGCAAAGATGAATCACAAGTTAATCATGGTGAAAATTGAGGCAAATGTGTTCACATAACTAGCATATTGCATATTGGCCTCAAAACATGCACGATGGCATAAAGGGATTGGCCACAAACATGCACGGTATCATAAGGGTTTTGGCCTCAAACATGCATAATATAGTAAGGGGTTTGGCCTCACATAAACATGAAATCATAAGGGGTTTTGGGTTCTTTTACATGCATAAGCCCCCAAGTCAAATTCATGCACATATTTCACACAAGTCAAAATGGTTCCAAGTGTTCATGACAACATCCCACAAATAAAGGTTCAATCTTGCATGGCAAACTAAGTACAATGCAACATGAGTAACTTGATTTAGTCACTAAACATAGCCTAAAGTCATAGGTTCAAGCAAAAGAGGCATGACAAGGTTCATATAGGCTAGCATACTTATATTCATCGCATTTTATTCCATGTCACATTAGAACTATCGTTTAGATCTACAAGTAGCTAGAACTTACATAGCGTGGCTAAGGGATTATGAGCATGAATCGTCTTGTCGTAGAATCATCATGAAATTTTCGTAGCAACGTTGATCCACTCCCTTGATTTGATGTAGCAAGCTAGCACCTTTGATTCGGATCTGATTTGAATGCATAAGCTCTTGGAATTGGAGATGGAGGCCATGATCAAGAGGGATTTGGGAAGAACTTCGTTGTTAGATTGATTTTGAGTGATTTAGGTTAGGTCCTAGGGTGTGTTTACAGAGATTAGGAGTAGTTTAGGCCATAGGATAAGCCCTAGGATAGATCTGAGCCCTCAAAATCCGTCACAGGCCCATAAAACCGAGCCAAGGCAGCAGCAGGTGCACCCAGGCCAAAGTGGCCGGACCACCCAGGTCGACACTCGTGTCGACTGGGCAGTCGACCTGCCCCCTAGACATGTCGACTCCCCAGTCGACACCCTAGTCGACCTGGGGCTTGGGCGGGAATTTTCCCGCCCAGTCCGTTTGGCTCCAGATTTGAATTTTGAACTGTTTTTGAACTTGAATTTTTTTCTGAAAACTTTGACGGGCCATAACTTGGTCATACGGGCTCCGATTTTCGAAAACTCGGACTCTATTTCGCGTATTTTTTCGAGACGAACGCAATAGCACAGCCCGTTCCCCTTGATTCAGATTTTAACGTTTAATTCTGCCTTGATTTACGTTATAACATGTTATTCAAAATACGGGTTGTTACATTCTCCCCACCTTAAAGGATTTCGTCCCCGAAATCTTCAAGTTAGGAAGAACGTATCCTACCATCCATCATCCATCTACTAAAAACATCATCCACGAGAAGTCATTGTCCTTAAAAGATTCTAAATGATCTATGATCATATGCGAAAGGTGTGTGTGTGTATGTACTTATCTAATATAAATGATCAGGCCTGAGTGATCTTCTAAATGCAAAATATGTTTAGTGCCATGAATCCAACATGTATGCAGATAGTCCTAGTCATATAAACACTATATGTGTGCACAACCATTCATCCACATGATAACATATTCAATTTCATCCATTAACAAGTACAAATACTCGTGCATATGCAATATGAAATGTGACTGAATCGACCTAGTATCTAATGTGTACTCAATCATCCATGAGCAACCACTTGCAACCACTGGCAACCATATCAATCATAACATGTTTCAAATACATGTTTACATACATCCATAGGGTTCTACCTAAGGTTCCCAAGATAGGATCGAGGAGGTAAAGAAGATAAATTCCTTACGGGGTTTGCAACGGAAACATGATCGAGAGGATATCCACCAAGCGATAGCATGCAAGCAAGCTCTACAGGAGAACCAGGGATCAACGATATACTCTTAAAAAGAGATATGATGCGCGCGTTTAAGCCGCATTTCCTTGAGCTTAATTCCAGTGTGCCTTGACCACCTTTGACTTCATGATTTTCGTAGCTCCTTGATTCCTATTTCCAAGGTATGAGTTGGAACTCATTTCACTGTCGCCACTCGTTTCACTTTCACTTATTCTTTCCCTAGTATGCTCGGCTCAAACATATCTGCGTACTCATGCAAGCTCTCCAAAATTCACTAGTGAATTCTGGATCTCGTTTACCGATGCCAATCCATGTTACCACGTGCACTTACTAGGGTGATTCCTATAACCCATGCTTACGCGGAATGAACCATCCGCCTTATTGGCGAACGTTACTCGATCGGATCAGAGATTTCCGATAAATTCATCAAGAGATTCTAGGTAACTAACCATGACAAAACCCAAAAGGTTATACGAGACTTCGAGGGTATTACCAAGGCAAGTTAAGAGTTTAACTACCCTCCTTTCAAAACCGAGAATGGCATCCCTTACTGGATAACCACTTCATCCCTAGAATCCATCCACAGCTCAACAATAGAAGCATTGCTTCTAATCTCAACACTTGGCATTTACATTCTCAATTCCAAACAAGTCATGAATAAATGGACCGATCCTCCAACAGGATTTGAGACAAAAATGGGATCATCTACCATGCTGGTACTAAGGTGCAGAGACTCAACTATCGAAGTAGACTTAAATGATGCGATGATCAAGACAAAGTCTAGACGGGATGATAGAAAAGAAAGGCTAAACCTTCAACAGAAACGGTACCATCCCTCTCAGGTACCCTAGAAATGAGAGCATACAATGGCCCTCTCAATGATCTTGTCCTCGTCCATAACACTTAACTATGCGTCCCGTTTTACCATGCCAAAGATACTCTCTCGTCATGGGTTTTATTGTTCATCTTTTTCCCTCCTTTGTGGATTAAGCCATATCAACAAGTTGCTTATCTTTAAGCTCGTGTCCTATATTCTTGCTCTTATTATCCTTCCTTATAGCACGGCAACAGGTCTCTCGAGGACTACCTCCATCGCACGGAAAACACTTAGGTAGCTAGAGAAGGATTAGTCGCAATTCAAACTACTGTGACAACAGATGGAGGAAAGAAAGGAAAAGAGATTCAATCAAGGAAACAAAGGATAGTGCTAATGGCCTTTGGGGAATAGCCTTTAAAAAAAATAAAACCTTTCTTGAAAAAATGCTTCTTTGTAAACAGTTTGGAAAATAGCTTCAGAAGGTTTTTAAAAACTTTTGCCCAGTCTTGTAACCTTCTGCTCTGATACCAAATGTAACACCCCAACTCCGCTAGGGTCACTCACAAAGGGAATGCACTAGGTTTGGTGAAGCATTATCGAGGTAAACATGCACAGAATATTACAAGGCAGAACATATATAAAACAGCGGAAGTAAAACAAATTTCATTACCTTATAAAATAAGGTCTAAAGCCTTTTACATAAGAATACATTAAAACCTGTCTTGCAATAGTAAAGAAGCATAAAACCTTTTCATAAATTATTCCCCAAAATAAAGCGGTGAAGCAGCCATAGCCAAGAGAAGACCAAGCTAGACATGATGACCTTCAAGCATAAGAGGTACGAACAAAACAACAGCATCTCCTCCCTGAAAACCTAGGGGGGGGGGGGGGAGGGGACGGAAGACAAAGAGGCGAAAGAAAACGGGGTCAGTCATAAAGACTGGTAAGTCCTATCTACTTCTAGCATAAAAACAGGTAAAGGTAACATGACATGCATAAACTGAAAGTAAATATAAGGATGATGACAAGATAGATAAGCTAGACCAAGATAACAGGATGAACCCCTGTATCAAGATAAACTAAGGTATCACATTGTCAGGTTCCTATCAAGTATAATATCCCAAGGTATCTATCATGTATATTTGCTCTGCACCTCCCGTACTAGTATCCCAACCCATGTTATGTGTTAACTATAAAATGTCCCTTGCCCAATGTCATGAAATGGTCCATGTCGACCTAATATCTCGCATATATAGGTTTTCCCAACTCATGTGTTTCTTTCCATGTATAAGTTCAGTCCTTTGTCGTACCTCGTGCGGGCTTCCTCTCTACTTCAACGTAGTACCATTTGATCCTTGAAATCATTTGGGTTGTCATCTTTTATCTAACTATGTTTTCTTATCAAGAACTATCGCGTGTTCAACTAAGGTTTATGCCACCTACGACCACTAGGGATTATGCTACCTAATGAAGGTTTTCGTATCTCGGTTTGGGTTCAAGCCACCTAGGACCACTAGGGATTATGCTACCCATCAACCACGCCCTTTTTCCCATGTATGTATCATGAATCGTTTTTCTATGTCTAGGTGCACATGTATCTCAATGTGCCATCCGAGTTCCGTGATGGAATACAGGACTCGGTTGGGAGCTTTAGGTTATCTGCCAATGCAGATATTAAGGTCTGTTTCTCTACCGGTGGTTATGGTCCCACGTGAACCCTCCCTCAACTACTAAAAGGCAAAACAAGAAAAATCATGTATGAGAACTACACTACAGCCATCGATGCCCCCACTCCCAGATGGCCTACCTCACCCATAACTAGATAGCAAGTATGGTCTGTTGGGTGTTCTCTGCCTTTCCGTACGTACACGATTGACTAAAGATGGTAGGTGGCCGACGATGTGCTATCTAGGGCTACCGTAAAAATATCGCCGACCCCGCGCTAATCCGCCCCAGTCTTTAGGTTGCTCGCACAACAACCAAGGCATACCCTTGGTTCTTCTACCGCAGACCTTAACCTCTGTGAGCCCAGGTTTCATGGACCATCCGCAACCTCACAGAGGGATACCAAGAGTAACCTCACGTCCCCCGAAGCTACCGCTTCGTCACCCAGTTCGTTGGAGCCTTTATCTAAGTCAGATAATTTGCTCCTCCTCATGTGTTTAAGCGATGACCTACCGTATCGGGTTACTCATCTATCTGTGAACTGGTCCAAATCCCTTGACTAAGAATTATTACTTATTTATCCTAAACTAAGGTTTATCACTTAGTTCCCTTTCCCGTTATCCTCGTTAACTACAATTTTCCACCTAGTCCCCTGAACTAGGGTTTTGTCTAATGGGTTAAGTGTTGTCATTACAGTTCATGACTTAACCCGCCTACGAATCATGTCAAGATTGGCTAAGTATTTAAGCTCAAGACTTATCCCTACAAGTTGGTTAAGTATACCAAGAAGCTCATGGCTTAGCCTTATTCAATTATCAAGTCAGATTGGTTAAGTATTAGTTTGTCTTGACCCTATCAGATTATCGTGTTAGATTGGTTAAGCCTAGAGTATCTTAACCCCATCAGATTATCGAGTCGGATTGGTTAAGTATGGGTTAGCTTAACCCCATCCACTAATCGTATTACAATGGTTAAGTATATTTAAACGGTCTTGTGACTTCACCCTATCAAGTTCTCATATTAGATTGGTTAAGTATAGGTCACTTAACCCCATCAAATCATCATGTATAATTGGTTAAGTATAAGTTACTTAACCTCATTAAATTATCATGTTAAATTGGTTAAGTATTGGTTACTTAACCTCATTGAATTATCATGTTTAGATTGTTTAAGTGTTTAACTTAACCCCATCGAATTACCGTGTTTAGATTAGTTAAGTCTAGGTTAACTTAACTCCATCTAATTACCGTGTTTAGATTAGTTAAGTGTAGGTTACTTAACCCCATCTAATTACCGAGTCGGATTAGTTAAGTATGGATTAGCTTAACCCCATCCCCTAACTGTATTTTACGGTTAAGTGTCATTAAGAAATCAAGTCCGGTTTCACTTAACCTACCAATTCATGTCATATCGGTTAAGTGTCATTAGTCAGATTTACTTAACCTTATCATGTGGCATTAATTGAATTAATGCACTCTCAACCTCTCACATTAGACGTTGTTGTGGTTACTGGTTACGCCGGGCGGGTCCGGGCAGATTTACACCACAACCTAGTCTAACCTCGGGTTTCAAGCGCGATATGACCAACTACACACATTGGGTCCTATTGTTTGTAGCCACTGGATTTGCCGGGCGGGTCCGGGCAGATTTATGCTACAAACTTAACCCAACCTCGAGTTGGCCACTTCCATGTTTTTCTACGTGTCATGTTCATGTCAAGTTTAGACCCCCCTTTTTAAGTCTATGTTTTCATGTAACCCCATGTCAAGTTTTCGTGTCCTATTCACGTTTATTATCATTACATATTCCATGTAATTCCATGTCAAGTTCATAGCCCATTTTCAAGTTTGCCTAAACTACCCAAAACGTGTCCCCAACGCACATGAAAGCGAATCAACATATTTAGAATAATATGACAAAGATGGGTACAAGATGGCAAAGATGAATCACAAGTTAAACATGGTGAAAATTGAGGCAAAGGTGTTCACATAACTAGAATATTGCATATTGGCATCAAAACATGCACAATGTCATAAAGGGATTGGCCACAAACATGCACGGTATCATAAGGGGTTTGGCCTCAAACATGCATAATATCATAAGGGGTTTGGCCTCACATAAACATGAAATCATAAGGGGTTTTGTGTTCTTTTACATGCATAAGCCCCAAGTCAAATTCATGCACATATTTCACAAGTCAAAATGGTTCCAAGTGTTCATGCCAACATCCCACAAATAAAGGTTCAATCTTGCAGGCAAACTAAGTCCAATGCAACATGAGTAACTTGATTTAGTCACTAAACATAGCCTAAAGTCATAGGTTCAAGCAAAAGAGGCATGACAAGGTTCATATAGGCTAGCATACTTATGTTCATCGCATTTTATTCCATGTCACATTAGAACTATCGTTTAGATCTACAAGTAGCTAGAACTTACATAGTGTGGCTAAGGGATTATGAGCATGAATCGTCTTGTCGTAGAATCATCATGAAATTTGCGTAGCAACGTTGATCCACTCCCTTGATTTGATGTAGCAAGCTAGCACCTTTGATTCAGATCCGATTTGAATGCATAAGCTCTTGGAGTTGGAGATGGAGGCCATGATCAAGAGGGATTTGGGCAGCACTTCGTTGTTAGATTGATTTTGAGTGATTTAGGTTAGGTCCTAGGGTGTTTTTATAGAGATTAGGAGTAGTTTAGGCCCTTGGATAAACCCTAGGATAGATTTGAGCCCTCAAAATCCGTCACAGGCCCATAAAACCGAGCCAAGGCAACAGCAGGTGCACCCAAGCCAAAGTGGCCGGACCACCCAGGTCGACACCCGTGTCGACTGGGCAGTCGACCTGCCCCCTAGGCATGTCGACTCCCCAGTCGACACCCCAGTCGACCTGGGTTTGGGTGGGAATTTTCCCGCCCAGTCCGTTTGGCTCTAGATTTGAATTTCGAACTGTTTTTGAACTTGAATTTTTTTCTGAAAACTTTGACGGGCCATAACTTGGTCATACGAACTCCGATTTTCAAAAACTCGGACTCTATTTCGCGTATTTTTCTGAGACGAACGCAATGGCATAGCCCGTTCTCCTTGATTTAGAAATTAACGTTTAATTCTGCCTTGATTTACGTTATAACATGTTATTCAAAATACGGGTTGTTACACAACACATGAATTTATTTTCTTCAACACATGAATTTTCATTCTATATTTTCCAAATTAGAACGAGGCCCAATCAATTACCATATAATGTTAATTATATGGATTCTCTACAATACATGTATATAATAGCAATGATAAATAATCAACCATCATCCAGAGTGCACCATACAACTGCATAAACATTAAATATAAATAATTAACGCTTACACAGTCTGTCAATTCATCGACTGACATAAAACTAAACAATCGGGATTAGTGTATGTCAAATATCATCCCAATACCCGTGTGGGGTTTCAAATCAAAAAACACATATTTTATTTGTGTAGTTGGGCGATGTGTTAAATTTAACGTCCCAATCAATATCAGTCAAATCAGTGAATATAAATAAATCTCCGATTTATTTATTACTATTTATTTTATATACACGTTAAAAACCATATTTTTAACTATAAAATATTTTCCACTATAAAATATTTTATTTCATTTCACATCACACAATCAAATTTCACAACACAGCAATCAAACAAACAAGTCATCCATGGTTTGTGGACAATGGGTGTCGGGTGCTACTAAGCACCGTCTGCGTCCTAGTATATATTTCAAACTAGAAATAAATTAAAGGTGAGGAGTTCTCACCGACTAGCTAAACCAAACACCACGACTCTTCATTTGTAGGAAATCTTCGCCTCGCTTCCAACGATGTCTGTTCAACACCGTTTATGTTAAAAATTATATTGTTAACAACGCTACTTCCTATATAAAGATTATATTTTTATAGTGCTACTTCATATATAAAAATCGAATTTTTATTTCTAATTTACATATATAAAAGTCATATATTTTTATTGCTTATTTCTATATAAAAATTATATTTTTATATTTCTACTTCCTCTACAAAGATCGAATTTTTATATCATCGCTATAGAAATCACGTTTTTATACTGCAACTATATAGATAAAAATTCTATTTTTATTCTGCTCACTATATAAAAATTATATTTTTGGTTCACTACTTATATAAAAATCATATTTTTATTCTTTACATTATATAAAAATTATATTTTTATTCTCTATGTCTTCATGTATAAAAATCTCATTTTTACTTCACCATTTCAAGTATATAAAGATTCAAACTTTTCTAATATAAAAATTTGAGCTTTTATATTTGATTAACTATATAAAAATATAATCTTTTCTATTTGACTAACTATATAAAATATAATCTTTTCTATTTGAAAAATCCTATATTTTCTATTTGAAACTGATTACTTTAAATAAACAAAAATAAATAACTGAATAAAATCTATTATAAAAAAAACTTACAGTTGACTACAAAAGGTGGGCTGCATCAGAGAATGGGGGGAGGAGGGGGACAGCGGCTACTGGAGGGGGTCGAAGCGCGTTCTCAGGCGGCGGTTGAACGGAGGCTTGGGGTTGCGGCATCTGAATGGCGGCAGGGCAGTTGGTCGAAGGCGGATCGATTTTGAATGGGTGTGGCTGATTCAGGGTATGGGGTTTGGATTAGAGAGAGGAGAGGGAGCACCGTTGTCATGAGGAGGCGGAGGCGCAGGGGGTCCGGCGGTGGGGCTCAGCCGGAGGCGCGGTGCATCGGCGGAGGGAGCGACGGCTTCCTCCTTTGTGTTTTGTTTTTTTTCTTTTGTTTAATTTGATTTGAACGAAGAAGGGGGTTGACTTAGGATAGGAGAGAGAGAGAGTTTTTTTATTTAATTATTTAATTTCAAAAAGCAACTTTTTATTTCGACCTCGAAATCGAACCCACAGACTGTCGTCCATAGCTAATTACCCCCATTCCGAACACGATGGGATATGTATCGTAGGCTGATTTGATCATTTCGATCAATTTTCGTCAAAATCAAATATAAATCTATATATTGAATTTGAACGCACATTTCAATTTATTGGGGCAACATACTAACTAGAAAAATTCCCGAAAAATATTTTCTAGACTCGTATTGACGATACGGTCCTAACAAAACTAGTTTCGTCAAATTTTGAGTCCGTTTGAAAAATGGCTATTTTCCAGTCGATTAAAATCAACTAAAACTGGTCAAACGCGTTTTCCTTTGACACGCTCACATATTGATTCAGAAAATTATGAATTTAGAAACCTAGTAATAACTTCACATCACGGATCCAACAAAAGTGGTTTCGTCGAAAACCGAGCTCGTTTGCAAAATTTCGATTTTTAAGGGCCAGAATTCCATAGTGACTATTCTGAATTTTCAATTGGGCATAAATTTTTATTCCCGCTTTAAAATTTCAATTTTTCGGATTCGTTGGAAAGATATTCTCAATTAGATTCTAATATTTTTGGTTTCGCTAAAATCCGGTTTATTTTGCACCCGGTACATTCATTTGAACTTTGAAATCGAATTATCGAACTACCGCACCATTTTCAATTCCTTTTATAATTAAAATAAAATATTTATATTCCAATGACGATCTATATAAATATATATGTTCTAATTCTATTCAAAATAAATTTCTCATCGTCATTATTTAAAATAATTCATTTTAAATATTCAAACTTCATTAAAATTACCAAAATAAAATTTTTAAATTAGCCCAGAATTTCCGGGTTGTTACAATCTTCCCCACTTAAAACTTTTCGTCCTCGAAAAGAAACAAAGCTGAAAGTTGTTTAAATAATCAACTCAACTTCCATTTTTTTACATTATGCCTTAAGTTCTTCAAATTTCAGTTTCTAAGAACTTTTCAAATTTTTCAAAAATTTGGCTAACACCCTAAATTTCCGAAAATTTTCGCCATAACCTCCCCTGCACCGGGGACTTCGGGATATTTCAAATGGCCTCCCATGGCCCTCATCAATACAAAAAGAAAAAGAAACAGCAAGGCGACTAGCCAATCGACTCATAAAATCATCCAAAACCCAATAAATTAGAAAACATGTACCTATTTGTCAGGCAAACAATTTTATTCTTCTACTCTAGCCTCCTTGCTATGACCTGTTCAATGTAAGTACATGTATATGTATGTAAATGCGACTAATTTTCAATACAATTCACTTTGGCTAAAGGTTCAAATTTTAATTAATCAACCAATAATCAAACAACACAATCAGCAATCTATTTATTGATTAGCTTTTCAATCACATAACTTTGATACATATAAAAAAATTCAAATATTTGATGCCAAATCACAACAATGTATTCTAACTATATTTTGTTTCTCACACCATCCAATTGAAAATATATAGAAATCCCACTTTCGTCACTCAAAAATAAATACTGTTGATGGTATACTTCATCATCAGGACCATGTCCGGGCGACTACAGCGTGATTCTATATCTACCCAGTATATTAAAACTTCAAATACACGCGGATCATACGTATACGAAAAATCTTTATATAATGGATTGTCCAAATTCAATATAAAATAAATAATCAAATACGAATAATTGATTTAAATTTTCAAACAAAATTCGTTTTCATTTTAAAAATATACTCTTCACACTCGTTCTAGGATACTACTGATCCCATCTCTAATGAGTCATTCTCATTGGATATTACTAATCCAATTTCTAATGAATTCTTTCGTTTGGTTCTAACGTGTCTTGTTCTCCGAGCTGTGTAAACCAAAGCTCTGATACCACGATGAAACGACCCGAACTTCCCCGGTAAGGAAAGCCCGGATTGAATTGAGGACAAGACGAATCAAAACGCAAACAGAAGAACATTTCATTGCTTATTACAACAATTCATCAGAATACAAGAATATACAGAGTATTAACAAATAATATACATTATAAAATATCAGAGATTACAGTACATTACATAGCAGTGGAAAATAATACAATACACAACTAGAAGTAATACACGGATACAGAGCTTTCCGAGTATCGTTCCAGGTGTAAATCAGGATCATGTGAATATAAATCTGCAAAACCCAAACTACTAGCTGCCCGTGCGAAAATAGGGGCACCCAGAGTTTAGGTTAAAACAATAAACTCTAGGTCACTGTAACAATAAGGAATTTCGCTCGATCCTAATCGATCGCTAAACCGACCAAGACCGTTCGAAACCCCGGATCGTTTTGAGAACAGGACAAATCAAAACTCAGACGGAAGAACATTTCATTGTATATTACAACAATTCCATCAGAATACAAGAATATACAGCGTATGAATAAATATTACACATTCAATAAATATCAGAGATTTCAATAAATTACATTTAGAAACATCGCAGCGGAAAAACAATACAAAACACAATTAGAAGTAATACACGGATGTCCGAGTATCATTCCAGCTGTAAATCAGGATCCTATGAATATAAATTTGCAAAACCAAAAATACTAGCTGCCTGTGTGGAAAATAGGGGCACCCAGAGTTTAGGTTAAAACAATAAACTCCAGGTCAGTCATGGGACTGGTGTGAGAACTAAAACAATTATTAATCTTTATTTCAAAGTTCGGTAAATCAAGGGACCACGCTGTATAACACGGAACGGGTTTCCTCCCAAGAATACCAGTGCATAAAATAAACAGCGCAATGCTAAATAAAGAAGAATGAAGCTATTATATGACCCAGGTCCCATCACACAATGCAACGCAAGCCGGAGGATAGGGTTTTTACCTTATAATAGCCAAAGCATGCTTGATACGTTAAAAACACATTATTTGATACTATAATAAATATATAGTGTCAAAACAATTTCAATCATAAATATCAATCATAGGCAGCATGAATGACCCATACCACTATGTCGCCATACTAGGTTCTACAAATAAAACCACAATATCACGTATTGGAAATTGGATTTCCGTCATGAGTCAAGGAAAGGGGCAAGCTCCTCTCCGATTCGAGACACTCTAGCAAATGTCTTAGGACCCCACTATGATCCTTTGGAACCTCCAAGGTCGGTCCTCTCTTACTTTTGAGGATTAATTATTCCTGAACACACGTTTCCCGGTCCTTACAGGCCTATATCCGAGGCGCGTCGCATTCCAACAACCACATAGGTGAAAAGTAGATATAAATGTCAGGGCTGGTAGGTCACTGACACCACCATAGCTAGAAAGAAACGTCGTGCACTCCTTGGGTCCTTCACCCGTTTTTGACTCATACCAGGGTGTGAGGCTCACGAATCCACGTTATACACAAAGCTACGTCACACAGACCATGCTTTGATCATTAACCACAAGACTTTGCTTTTCAATAGAAGCCTTGATCAATTGCCACTTACGCGTGCCATACTGGCATTTCACTCCATGCGACTGATGTCCATCGATATACAACCTCTGAGCTTGTACGTCTCAGAGAAGGGCGTTAAGAAAGAGAATAAATTCTCCGCCGCCAAACAGATGTATATTTAATAGAGATCAATCAACACAGAATAAAATCCAATGTCAGACAAACAATCCATTTACAAGTTCGTTCTGGGTCTGAATGAAACCGGAGGCACTTTCCTCGCATATCCATCGATCTCCAAGTACGTCTAGACGATCACCAACTATTTCCCTCATCTTGGGTGTACAGCCCAATCGAGATCATCAGTAATCACCCAAACGATGTGAAGACTTCCGGTCTTCAACCACCATTTTCATCTTCGACATATCGTCGAATCGGTTATTCAGAATGGGTGTAAACCCGACCTTTCTGAATAACCCACGTATATGATAAAAAAATGTTACACAAACACAACAAATGCCTCATTCCAATCCAGAATATTCTTTTATTCGCAAAATCACATTCTTAGGGAATAGGTTCCCATTAATTTTATCAAAGATAAATTCTTCTAAATTTATTCTTTAATCTTCCTTTGGATATCATTTCAAACCATATTATGGTTTTCCATACTAGTCGGGATGAGCGAACCACACAGAAGTAATTATTTATTTTATTTCCCAATGCCAACCTATTCATCCCCTGGAGCAAAACTAGTAATACTCCATATCTAACACCACGGTGTTATCGGTAAAATTAATTACCATTTCACGTTCAAATCTAATTAAAGATTTAACTATCGCTTTGGAGCAAAACTGGTGATACTCCATTCTCGATCACTTTTTAGATTTGATAATTTAAATTATCAATTCACTTCCTATCTAATTAAAGATTCATTTAAAACTCCACTTAGTTTTAATCTTCTCAAAAATCAATATCCTGTCTTTAACAGGGTTAAAGAACCAATGTCATCTAAAACACAATTCACGGCAAACCCAAATAACATTTGATATTAAATACAAGGCTCTGAATAGAAAATATACCGGCTTATATTCAATATCAAATTCTGAAACCAACAAATATCGTATTGGAAATAACGATATAAATATATATCTTTCAAATTCCCATAACAATATATGTATAAACACGGAATCCAACATCGAAATATTCCAAAGACAATTTCGATTCAAATCCACTTCCGCTTTATATATATTGGAAATTCTGGTTATTTTCAAAACCAATTCAAATTCAGTTTATTTATTTAAAAATAGTTGGATTTTTATTTCTAGTTCAAAACTAGTTCATCTCGATAAAAATCTCATTTTATCTTTTCAAATGTGGAATTTTTCACCCCAGTTCTTTCCAATTCATATATTATGATTTTACACAAATTATTAATATTTTTAATAATTTTATTAAGGCCCGTACAATCGATTTCCATCAACGGCCATCGAACTGCACTTACAACGACCTTTTCTGAATTTTATTTGGACATAATTCCAAATCCAACCGTTAGATTTCAAATTTCTAATATTCATTGGAAAGCTCTTTTCGTTACGAACCCAACGGTTCCAGTTTTAGGAGAATCCGACGGTCGGATCTCCCGCAACGTCATTTCGAAGTCAATGGTCGAAATTCACGAACTGCCGCAGCGCGGCGCGTTCTATTCAGGCCATTATATATATTATATATATTTCGTTGATTTCCTTTTTAAAACGTATTTTATAAATCGTTTTAAATTCGTTTTCAAACAATTTCAACTCTATATTCAATTTCAAATCAAATTTGAATATTTCATATTATTACTATATAAATGATAATATTTTCAAAACGTTATATTTTGAAATCACTGCCTTTCCTATATTCATTATAAAAACGAATATAATTGATATAAATATTGTTCACGTCAAAATAGCGCAACTCTAATCAACACGGCTTTATATATTTCAATAAATTCGTTATTCTATTCAACAAATGAATATATATTCTATTCAACACATGAATCTATATTTCTTTCAACACATGACTACTGTCAACACACGACTATTTTTGTTATGTAATATATTTTATAAAATTATGGTATCTATCATTTGATTTTTAATTAGACTCCAACTATAAAGTGGTTCTAATCTTAAATATGATAAAGATGTAAATTATATTGTTAAAATATTTTACTCAACACATGAATAGTTTCAACACATGAACATCGTCAACCAATGACTATTTTTATATTCTAATATTCTTTATTTTCCCGATTGGAATGAGGCCCAATCAATCACCATATAATGTTAATTATATGGTTTCCATACAACACATGTGTATAAATAGCAACGATAAATAATGAACCATCATCCAAAGTGCACCACACAACTGCATAAGCATCAAATATAAATAATTAACGCTTACACAGCCTGTCGACCAATCGATCGACATACAATTAAATAATTGGGATTGGTGTACGCCAAATATCATCCCAACACCCGTGTGGGGTTTCAAATCAACAAACACTGAATATTATTTGTGCAGTTGGGCGATGTGTAAAATTTATCATCCCAATCAATATCCTTCAAATATGTATACATAAAAAAACCATCTGGTTTGTAAATGAATATTTATTTATTCACATTCACGTTAAAAATTATATTTTTTAACGATAATTAATTTATTTCAACCATCTACATTTTATTATCGATTTCACATCAACATCACAAACAAATTTCACAACACATCAAACAAACATACAAGCCGTCCATGGTCTGTGGACAACGGGTGTCGGGTGCAACTAAGCACCGTCTGCATCCTAGTATATATATTTAACTAGAAAAGAAAATTTAAAGTGGGAAGTTCTCACCAAAGCTATCCCAACTCCACGAAACGTCAAATGTAGAAGTCTTCGCCGTTCTCGCCTTTCATCACTTTCGTTACCCGTAGCCATTACATATATAAAAATCACATTTTTATATTCTTGCTACGTATATAAAAATCATATTTTTACACCGCTACTATATAGATAAAAATTCTATTTTTACATCGATGTTCATACAATAAAGATTATATTTTTACTTCTTCCACATAATAAGAATTATATTTTTATACGTCCTACATAATAAAGATCGAATTTTTTATTATCTATATAATATAAAAATCCTATTTTTATTATCGCCACTATATAAAAATCACGTTTTTATATTTTCTATAAATTAAAAATCGAATTTTTATTCCTCCTAAAATATAAAAATCATATTTTTATCTTCTACATCATATGAAAATTATATTTCGCCATTTCAAAAATAAAGACTTCGCCTTTTCAAAAATAAAAATTTCGCCTTTTCAAATATAATTTTTTTGCCTTTTCATTCTATCACTATAAAAATCATATATCTCTATCATGAAAAATCCTTTATATTATAAAACATCATTTTCTATTTTAAAAATGTGTTCTTTATATCCATAAAAATCAAAGCTTTATATGCTAAAAAAAAAAATAGTTTTTACACGACTAAAAATATAGTCTTTACACTATGAAAAATCCGATCTTTTCACTTTCAAAAATACGATCTTTCTATTAATAAAAATCGTATATTTTCTATAATGCTACATAGATAAAAATTTCATCTTTTTATATAAAAATCACTTCTTTAGTTAAGTAAACATCATTCCTTTAGCTAAGTAAAAATCATTCCTTTTATATGCTTTATATATAAACAAAAATCAATTCTTTTATATGTTTTATATATAAACAAAAATCAATTCTTTTTCAGCAATGCTATAAAAAAACTGATTTCCATCTTCTAATATTAATTAACTTAAGGAAACAAAAATAAGCTAAGAAGAGCACTTACAGTCATTCATCAACGTCATTCTCCAAGGGGGGCAGGTTCGGTTTCGCGGATCGAGGTGGCTCCACGCGGTGGTGGGCTTCTGCAGGTGGCGGTGGTGACTGTTGGATTGGGGGTGGCGGTTCTCGTCGATTTGGATGGGGATTTGGGGGGGTCACGACGTTTATAGAAGAGGAGAGAGGCGCGAGTGGTGGAGGTGTGGTCGGAGATGGCGGTGCGCGAGGGTCCTCGATGGTGGCGGTGGCTGATTCCGTCGCTGGTGGAGCGATTTGATTTCTTTTTTTATTCTCTTCTGGGCGTTGACCGATTAAAAGGGAGAAGGGGGGTTATATGGTTTATATATATTTAATAATTTAATTAATAATTTAATTCCACCAAAAGTAACTTTCCAATACAAACTTCAAACGAGACCCACCGACTGTCGACTCTAGCTAATTACCCTCATTCCGAACACAATGGGATATGTATCGTAAGCTGATTTGATCATTTCGATCAGTTTTCGTCAAAATCAAAATATAAATCTATATATTGAATTTGAACGTGCATTTCAATATACTGGGGTCACATACTAACTCGAAAAATTCCCAAAAAAATATTTTCTAGCTTCGTATTGACGATACGGTCCTAATAAAACTAATTTCGTCGAATTCTGAGGCCATTGGAAAAATGGCCATTTTCCAGTCGATTAAAATCAACTGAAATTAGTCGAACACGTTTTCCTTTGCTACGCTCACATATTTATTCGAAAAAATTATGAAAATTGGAATCTAGAAATAATTAGGCATCACGGATCCAACAAAAGTGGTTCCGTCGAAATCCGAGGTCGTTTGCAAAATTTCCATTTTTAAGGGCCTGAATTCCATAGCAACTATTTAGAATTTTCAACTGGACGCATCTTTTGATTCCCGCTATGAAATTTAAATTTTTCGGATTCGTTGAAAAGATATTCTCAAATAGATTCAAATATTTTCAGTTTCACTAAAATCTGGTTTATTTTTCACCCGGTACATTCATTTGAACTTTGAAATCGAATTATCGAACTACCGCGTCATTTTTAATTCCTTTTATATATAAAATAAATATTTATATTCTAACGACGACGTATATAAATATATACGTTCGAATTTTATTCAAATTAAATTTCTCGTTGATATTATTTAAAATAATTCATTTTAAATATTCAAAATTCACTAAAATTGCCAAAATAAAAATTTTAAACTGGCTCGCATTTCCGGGTTATTACAAGTCATGTGACTGATGTGAGAACTAAAACAGTTATTAATCGTTATTTTTAAAGTTGGGTAAATCAAGGGACCACGCCGTATAACACGGAACGGGTTTCCTTCCAAGAATACCAGTGTATAAAACAGCAGCGCAATGCTAAATAAAGAAAAATGAAGCTATTATTAGACCCAAGTCCCATCACACAATGCAACACAAGCCAGAGGATAGAGTTTTACCTTATAATAGCCAAAGAATGCTTGATACGCTAAATTTCATCTTTTATTACTGTAAGTGTATAGTGTCAAAACAATTTCAATCATAAATATCAATCATAGACGGCACGGGTACCATATATCATGTCGCCATACTAGGCTCTACAATCAAAACCGCAAAGTCACGTATTGGAAGTTGGATTTCCATCTATGAACCGAGGCAAAAGATGGTCCTCTACTAATTCGAGACGCTCTAGCCCGTGTTTCAGGCTACAGCCGCAACTCCACCTAGGAGACACAGGGCTGGTCCACCGATGTGGATTAAAATGCCTAAATACTACGTTTCCCCACCCTTTGGGTTGTCAATGAGTCCAATGACTCCATCGGTCCCGGATCGACCGATATATCTGAGGCGCCTCGCAACAGCAACAACCACACAGGTGAAAATAATATAAATGTCAGGGCTGGTAGGTCACTGACACTACCCTAGCTAGAAAGAATTGCATGCCCTCCCTGGATCCTTCTCCCGTTTTTTGGTTCACAACCGGGGTGTAAGGCTCGCGAATCAACGTTACACAAAGCTATGCCACACAGGCCGTACTTTGATCATCAACCACAAGACTTTGCTTTTCAACAGAAGCCTTGATCATTTGCCACTTAGGCATGCCACACAGGCAATTCACTCCATGCGATTGATATCCATCAATATATAACCGCTGAGCTCGTACGTCTCAGAGAAGGGCGTTAAGCAAGAGAATAAATTCTCCGCCGCTAAACAGATATATATTTAATAGAAATCAATCACATAGAATAAAATCCAATGTCAGACACACAGTCCATTTACAAGTTCGTTCTGGGTCTGAACGAAACCGGAGGCACCTTGTACCTCGCATATCCATCGATCTCCAAGTACGTCTGGATGATCACCAACTGATTCCCTCCTCTTGGTTGTACAGCCTAATTGACATAGAAATGTGTTTATTTTATGCTCTTATATCTTATCTTTTGTATATAAATAAATATTACTTGGGTATTGTTTTGTTACTTTTACAGATATTCCAACCCAGCCCGCATGCAACTAGAAAAGTAGAGAAATAGAGATGAAATTGATATATATTTACATTTTGAAGAGTTGTAGATAAAGATCTCACATCTAGTTGCTGTTGGACAAAAAAAAGGATTGATAACAAGGCTTTGCACATCACAAATCAATGAAGAAGTGTCAAGGAAACAAGAGGAAAAGAGAAAAGGCCCAAATTTGCTTTATTTATCAAAGGCCCATTTATGTTTCTCATTGTAAACTAATTAGTGATGTAATGACCAGGCCCATTTATCATTAGGGTTAGGGTTAGGGTTTGGCTATCTACCCTATATATACCCTTGTAATATCATTGTAGCCACCATCCTATTTTCTATTCCATCACTCCATTAATAAAAGTTCTTTTTCTTCTTTTATTTTCTAGCATTTTTCTATTTTCTTAGCGATTAGTGTTGTCTACACGATTAGATTCGGTAGAACACCAATTGTATTTTACACTTTTTGTTAGTGATTAGTCGTTTGATTAGTTTCAACGACAATCCTAATTTACTTTTTGTTGTTCTTCTTTTCCTGCAATTTTACTTTCTGCATTTTATTTCTATTTTGCATTTTAATTCCCAATTGATAATTGTGATTTGACCGCCGGTTCAATTAGATTTGTTCTGAGTTGGATCACAGTTTCAATTTTTATTATTTTCAAAAACCAACCTCGAAAATCGTCTAACTCGCCCAAGAGATTAGATAAATAATTTGATTTAATTCACCTCCCTGTGTTCGACCTGTATGCTACACACCTGTATGCTTGCAGAATTTAATTTAAATATCACGCTTTTCTAGCGTCGATCAAGTTTTTGGCGCCGTTGCCGGGGAGGTAACGATTAAATTTTATTATTTATTTAATTTTTGATTCGTGTTAGCTTTTATTTTATTTTTTATTTTATTTTCTTCTGTGTATATATATAAAATCTTGATTAATGATTTGGTATATCAATTCTATTGGTGTTATCATCCATTAAGCAAGAGAAAAAAAATTACCATTTTTTCTCAAATTTCTTTCTATCTTTCCTCTGCCTTAATTGTCAAATTTCTTTCCCTCCTGACCTTCTTTTTACTATTTGATTTCTTTCCCTAAAAAACAAACAAAAAAATCTTGTCAAATTCTGTTTAAATTCTTTCTTTTTTCTCTCTCATCTATTTCTCCTTTCTCTATCCCCTTCTCTGTTTTCAATACATTTTTTTTAATAAAAAAAATTGCCAAATAAAAAAAAAGTTTTTATTTATTTTCTTGTGTATAGATATAGGAAAAAAAATCTTGACTGATTGATTTGGTATTATATACTGTAATCATCCTAATCAAGAAAAAAAAATCATGCCAATTTTTGTTTAGTTTGTTTCCCCTTCTCCCATCTATTTCTTTCCTTTCCTTGTACATTTTTTTCTTCTTCTGTACAACTCTCAAAAAAAAAAAAAAAAACTTTCAATTTTCCTTTATTCTTTCCATCTTTCCAATCATCTACATTCTTTTTATTTTTACAAATTTCAAAAAAAAAAGATTCCTCTTTTAAATTTTTTTTTCCTTTCTTCTTTTGTCCTTCTTGTTCTCAATACATTTGATTTCTTTTCTTCTCTTACAAATTTCCTTTCTTTTCAAAAAAAAAATCCACTTTTGATTTCTTTCCTCTTTATTCCTCCTTTCCAATTTTCAATACAATTACTTCTCATTCTTCTTTTACAAGTTCAAAAAAAAAAAACTTGCCATTTTTCTTTTGTTTCTTTCCTGTTTTCAACCTCTTTCCCCTTTCCCCTTTCTTTCATTTATTTGTTTCCCTCTTGCAAATTCATTCCTACTTTAGACAAATAATAATAATAATAATAATAAATAGAACTTGCCAAATTCTCTTGATTTTTTTTTCCTTTTCATTTTTGTTTTTCCTTTTATATTTCTTTTTTTTTTCTTTCCCTCTTCATCTATTCCTTCTTTCCAAATTTTACTTTATTTTTATTGTTCATTATTGTTGTACATTTAATTTGCCAAATTTTCTTTAATTGGTTTCCATTTATTCCTTCCTTCCTTTTACTTCTTTCCAATTGTCAATACACTGGTTTCCATTCTTTTACAACAATAACCAAAAAAAAAACTTGCATTTTTTAATCGATTGCTTTCTAATTACAACTCTCTCTCACTTCCTCTAATCTTTCTTTCCATCTTTCTACCACCTTGTTGATTTTCACATTTTTCTTTTCTCTTTCCTTTTCTTTTTATTTGTTTCCATCTTTTGTCTACAATTTTCTAAAAAAAAAAAAAAACTTTTGCATTTTCTTCTCTGTCTACGTTGATTTCTTTCTTGTTTTTGTCTGCTTTTATTTCTTTCCTCCATTCCTTCTACCCTTCCTCTCTACTCAAAAAACCTTGTTTTTTTTCCTTATTTCCTTCCTTTTTTTCATTTTTTTACCTTTTTTGTTTTTCTTTTCTCATTCATTTCTTTCTCTTTCTTCTTGTTCAAATTTTCAAAAAAAAAATAATAAAAAAACTGCATTCTTTTCTTTTTATTTATTTCTTTCCAATTGCATTTCTCATTCACCTCCTACAATCTCTCTTTCCATTATTTCATTTATTTCTTTCCAGCTCTCTCCTTCATAATTTTTTTTTTCTTTTCTCTCTTTTATTTCTTTTGTTGATTTTGCTACCTTTCTCTCTCTCTCTCTCTCAAAAAAGAAGAAGAAGAAGAGGTGAAATTCAAATCAAAGGCCAAAGGAAGGAAGGAATTCAAGCAACGAACAAGGATTCAAAGGTCAACGGATTTGCAAATAATGGATTTCAATCATTAATACTGCTCAATTTTTCTGGACAGATTGCCATACACCGCTGTAATATTTTCTAAACTCTACAGGTGCTTTGCTGCAAAGAAAAAATATAGAAATTGTGTGTAAAAATCTTCTGCAGGGGCAGCGGCTTGCTTGTACAAATTTTTTATTCTGCTATTGTTCTGTGACTGTTCTGTGATTGAATTTTTCTTAATCTGTTTAGTTAGGAATTATTTTCCATAACTAAAATCATCACGCTCGTCGTTTTTCAATAATAAAACTTGATTTGATTTTCAAAATAATATAATTGAAAAGTGGTGTTTTGTGAAGTTGACTGTCTCATATAATTGGATCGCGGATATATAGTAGTTCAATTTATTGAACTATTAGCAAAAGAGGTTGCATACTACCCGTAAAACATTGGTCGTATCCCTTAGTTTTATACTATACGTGAACGGCCATAAGACCCTCTTCCCCCTTCCAATTGAGTCAGTTAATTAATAGAGCACAACTCATTCTTTTATATTATTTTGAAATAGGAATAATTTATGTCTTACCCTGACTTCATTCAAATGTCTAATTCAAAAAACCCCTGAGAGAAATGTGGGATAATAGTCGGAGTAGACGTCCTCTTGAAGAGTATGAGCATGAAATACAACTCATGAAGCAAGATTTTCCAAAATTTCGTGAGCCCGATGCCAATTTTCAAAATTTTCCAATTGACCAACATTTTCAAAATCATAGATATAATCGAAACGACGATTTCAATTTAAATTTCAATAACTTCGATTATGGGCCACATCCACATCAAAACGGTTTTGAATCGCAACGTACCTTTGATCAACATGGGGTTGGAAACCAATTCGAAAATAATTTTGAAAATGATTTTCAAATCGATCAAAATTTTCAAAATTACAACCCATATCAACATCTTGAAAATAACCAAAATTTCAATTTTCCATCGAATTTCAACAGTTTTGGTTATGACCCTAATTTTCAAAATCAAAATGATTTCCAATATCATTGTCATTTTTCTGAAGATTCAAACAACCACCACATTGGGAATGATATTGTTCGTGAAATTGATGTGGACTATAATTTTGAGAATCAAGAAATCCAAAACGAGAGCTTTCAAATCAACGATTCTGAAGAATATCATCTTAACATTCTCAGAGAGAGGGTAGAAAACCAAGATAGACAGCTTGATGAAAAAGATAGAAAGCTTGATGAACTCCTTTGCTTAATGAAATCTTTTAAAGAACAACAAGAGCAACAAAATCAAATGAGCATTGAATCAGAAAATAATCCAATTTCTACTGACATTGAAAATTTTCAAATAACGACTTTGGAAATTGAGAATAATCATCTTGATGAAGATTTTCAAAATTCAACAAATGATTTGGACTTCAACTCTTTTCAGAAAAAAGATTTTAGCTTAGATTTTGACCTTCCTCTTTCAGGCTGTGAAAAACTTGAAATTCTAGAAGTTGAACAAAATGATAATGTTGAATTTTTCAAAAACTCAGAGTTGGAGAAGAATTTCAATGAACATGAATTTTTTGGATTGAATGAAGAGGAGTTGCCGAATGAGGATGAAACAGAATTAGGTCACGAATCCAAGTTTGAAAATTTTGAGATTTCAAATGAACTTGAAATTGTCAGTGTCGAAAATACATTATCAGTTAATGATGAGAAATGTGATCACATAGTGTTGAACAACACTCAGATTTCAAATTTCACTGAATTTATATGCGATCACAATTTTTTGAAAAATTACACTGATAAATTTGTTTAACACATGAACTATTTTTGGAATGTTAGTTTGATTGAAAAACTTCATGTTAGGACGACCTTGAACATTCATTTACTGGACTATAAATCTAGGTTTAAAGATGAGATGGTTTTCAAAAACCTTTGCTTATTAGAAAACACGCCTAGACATAGTGGGAATGGGACTCATAGGGCTAGAACCAAGTATGGGGGAAAAAGTTGGTGGAATTCTTTGCGTCGCATGCATCGCAAACACATATATCATTGTACATATGATCCATTCTTACATATAGTTAGATTGCATTTCATTTTACAAGTCATTTTACATTTAATCCATCTTTGGGTACGATCTTTCAAATTTAGGAAACGTTACAGTGTGGACACTGTTTAGTTCAAGTGTGGGGGGGAGTCTGTATTTCATCCATTTTCATTTTTCTTTGTTTTTATTTCTTTTTATTTTCAGCCATTTAAGTAAGACCATCATACATTTTAGATTGTAGTAACATACCATAAATTTTTTTTTTTTTTTTTGGAAAATACGACTCATTTTCAATTGATACAACAAAATAAGTTTACAATTTTTAGCCAGTTGATAGTATTTTTTTCTCTCAACTTAGATCGAATAAGAAATATAATGAAAAGTTAATTTTGAGGGATAATAGTGTAACCGGTACATAGGGAGATTCTTAGGTGATGGCCATGAAATCTTTTCTATATTGTAGACTTGTTTAAATAAGTGGAGGACTTAAAATACTTATATTGGCTTTTCAAATCTTTAAAACTAAGTTGTGTCAAGTTGAATTCGCGTAACTCTCTTTTGTGCTTATATTTTCAATAATAATAATAATATTCCAAGGGTATCCAACATTGCTTGTATATCGAGCGTTGGTGTGCAAACCCGCCAAGCTCTATCCGACACGTTGTTGACAAAGTCAGCATTGGAAAATCTTGGTCTCATTTTATGAGATTGGACACCTAAGGATTACCGACACGTTGTTGACAAAGTCAAAGTCGGCCTGCACAATCCACCAAGCTCTTTACCCACTCTCCGTTAGTCCGCGAGGCAGTGCATGGGAGGTAAACCTTGGTCTTTTTAGTTAGGTGTATGGACTTAATCATAAATTTTAAAATTTTATAGAATAAAGAATAAGCGATGATGCCCAAACACTTCTTGACCTTATTGATTTGACTAGCCATACATGAGAAAATTAGAATACCACTTTGCAAACTGTGCCAAGCAAACTAAGAATTTATTTCATGGCTGCACTATGTTATCAACCGAACTAACTGGCCAAACTGGAATTTAACATTTGAAAACTTGATTTATATTGAAAATTTGTGACAAATCGAGGTATCTAAAATAAAATCAACTGATTAGAAATTATTAACTTAATTTGTTGTACCACTTTCATGAAATAAGTCGTGTTTTCATCTTTCGTTTTTATTTGCATATGTCCATTGCATTCATGTAGTTTCATTAGAATCATAGCATACTACATTTGGATTTTGTGGGTAGTATCCGCTGAAAACCCTCACGAGACACCACTCGTCCTACTAGGGACACCTAGAGGTTTAACGACTTGTTGCATGCGCTCAATGCAATCATGTTTCCTACGAAAGTGTGATCTATCTAGTTAGTTTTCCATTTTCTTTTTACTCGAGGACGAGTAAAAGATAAGTGTGGGGGTATTTGATTGACATAGAAATGTGTTTATTTTATGCTCTTATATCTTATCTTTTGTATATAAATAAATATTACTTGGGTATTGTTTTGTTACTTTTACAGATATTCCAACCCAGCCCGCATGCAACCAGAAAAGTAGAGAAATAGAGATGAAATTGATATATATTTACATTTTGAAGAATTGTAGATAAAGATCTCACATCTAGTTGCTGTTGGACAAAAAAAAGGATTGATAACAAGGCTTTGCACATCACAAATCAATGAAGAAGTGTCAAGGAAACAAGAGGAAAAGAGAAAAGGCCCAAATTTGCTTTATTTATCAAAGGCCCATTTATGTTTCTCATTGTAAACTAATTAGTGATGTAATGACCAGGCCCATTTATCATTAGGGTTAGGGTTAGGGTTTGGCTATCTACCCTATATATACCCTTGTAATATCATTGTAGCCACCATCCTATTTTCTATTCCATCACTCCATTAATAAAAGTTCTTTTTCTTCTTTTATTTTCTAGCATTTTTCTATTTTCTTAGCGATTAGTGTTGTCTACACGATTAGATTCGGTAGAACACCAATTGTATTTTACACTTTTTGTTAGTGATTAGTCGTTTGATTAGTTTCAACGACAATCCTAATTTACTTTTTGTTGTTCTTCTTTTCCTGCAATTTTATTTTCTGCATTTTATTTCTGTTTTGCATTTTAATTCCCAATTGATAATTGTGATTTGACCGCCGGTTCAATTAGATTTGTTCTGAGTTGGATCACAGTTTCAATTTTTATTATTTTCAAAAACCAACCTCGAAAATCGTCTAACTCGCCCAAGAGATTAGATAAATAATTTGATTTAATTCACCTCCCTGTGTTCGACCTGTATGCTACACACCTGTATGCTTGCAGAATTTAATTTAAATATCACGCTTTTCTAGCGTCGATCACAGCCCAACCAAGAGCATCAGTAATTGCCCAAACGATGTGAAGACCTCCGGTCTTCGACCACCGTCTTCATCCTCGACACCACGTCGAATCAGTTATTCAGAATGGGATAAACCCGGTCTTTCTGAATAACTCGCGTATATAATAAACAAGTGTTACACAAACACAACATATGCCTCATTCCAATTCAGAATATTCTTTTATTCAAATGTTCTTATACTTTGGGAAAGGTTCCCATTAATTTTATCAAAGATAAATTCTTAAATTTATTCTTTGATCTTCCTTTGAATAACAATTCAAACTAGTCGGGATTAGCGAACCACACTGAAGTAATCATTTATTTTAATTTCCCAATCCCAACCTATTCATCCCATGAAGTAAAACAGGTCATACTTCATATCTAACACCGCGGTGTTATCGGTAAATTAAATCACCATTTCACGTTCAAATCTAATTAAAGATTTAACTATCGCCTGGAGCAAAACTGGTGATACTCCATTCTCGACCATTTCAATCTAATTAAAGATCCACTTAGTTTTAATTTTCCCAAAAATCAATATCCTGTCTTTGACTGGGTTAAAGAACCAATGTCATTTAAAACACGTTTCACTATAGACCGAAAATCACATCCCATTAATTATCGGGTTAAAGAACAAGTGTTATTTAAAACACCGTTCACGATAAACCTAAAAATCAATTCAAATTCAAATTCAATTCCAATTAAATTCCATTTAATTGGTACACTTCATTAAATCTAAATAAAAAGACTTAAACTTTTTCTCAGCTGGGTTTAAGAACAGTGTTAACACCATTCACGGCAAACCCAAATCAAATTTGATATTAAATACAAGGCTCTGAACAGAAAATATATCGTCTTACAATCAATATCAAATTCTACGACCAACAAATAACGTATTGGAAATAACGATATAAATATATCTTTCAAATTCCCATAACAATATCTGTATCGTCACGAAATGCAACATCGAAATATTCCAAGGGCGATTTCGATTCAAATCCATTCCAATTCAATTATTGGAAATTCTGGTTATTTTCAAAACCATTTCAAATCCACTTTATTTATTTCAAAAATAAATTGATTTTAATTCTAGTTCAAAACTAGTTCATTTCGATAAAAATCTAATTTTATCTTTTCAAATATGGAGTTTTTTCATCCCAATTCTTCACAAATCATTTCTTATGATTTTACACAAATTATTGATATTTTTAATAATTTTAACAAGGCCCGTACAGTCGATTTCCATCAACGGCTAACGAACTACACTTACAGCGGCCTTTTCCAAATTTGTTTTGGACATAATTCCAAATCCAACCGTTAGATTTCAAATTTGTAATATTCATTAGAAAGCTCTTTTCGATACGAACCTAAGTTTTCGGTTTGGTCGGATCTCCTATAATATCCTTTCGAAGTCAATGGTCGAAATTCGCGATCTGCCGCGACGCGTTCTACTCAGGCCATTATATATATAATATATATATATATATATATATATATATATATATATATTTCGTCGATTTCCTTTCAAAAAGTATTTTATAAATGGTTTAAATTCATTTTCAAAACGATTTCAACTTCCTTTTCAAATCAAAATCAAAATTTTCAATATAAATTCATTTTAATTTCATTTCAAATCGATTTCAATCCAATTTCAATTTAATTCGAATTACAATTCATTTCAATTTAATTCGAATTTCAAATCTATTCAATTTAATTCGAATTTCAAATCTATTTCAATTTAATTCGAATTTTGAAATCACTTTCAATATTCATTGAAAAATGAATAAAATCGATATAAATATTGTCACGTCAAAATGGCTCAATCTAATCAACATGGATTTTATTCAACACATGAATGTTTATTCTATTCAACACATGAATATTTTTCTATTCAACACATGAATATTTTTCAATTCAACACATGAATTCAACACATGAATTTTCATTCTATATTTTCTAAATTAGAATGAGGCCCAATCAATTACCATATAATGTTAATTATATGGATTCTCTACTACACATGTATATAATAACAACGATAAATAATCAACCATCATCTAGAGTGCACCACACAACTGCACAAGCATTAAATATAAATAATTAACGCTTACACAGTCTGTCAACCCATCGATTGACATACAACTAAACAATCGGGATTAGTGTATGTCAAATATCATCCCAATACCCGTGTGGGGTATCAAATCAACAAACACAGATTTTATTTGTGCAGTTGGGCGATGTGTAAAATTTATCGTTCCAATCAATATCAGTCAAATCAGTGAATATAAATAAATCTCCAATTTGTTTATTACTATTTATTTTATATACACGTTAAAAATCATATTTTTAACTATAAAATATTTTCCACTATAAAATATTTTATTTCATTTCACATCACACAATCAAATTTCACAACACAGCAATCAAACAAACAAGTCATCCATGGTCTATGGACGACGGGTGTCGGGTGCTACTAAGCACCGTCTACATCCTAGTATATATTTCAAATTAGAAATAAATTAAAGGTGAGGAGTTCTCACCGACTAGCTAAACCAATCGCCACGACTCTTCATATGTAGGAAATCTTCGCCTCGCTTCCAACGAGATCTGTTCAACACCGTTTATGTTAAAAATTATATTTTTAACAATGCTACTTCCTATATAAAGATTATATTTTTATAACACTACTTCATATATAAAAATCAAATTTTTATTTCTAATTTACATATATAAAAGTCATATATTTTTATCGCTTCTTTCTATATAAAAATTATATTTTTATATTTTTACTTCCTCTATAAAGACTGAATTTTTATATCATCGCTATAGAAATCACATTGTTGTACTGCAACAATATAGATAAAATTCTATTTTTATTCTGCTCGCTATATAAAAATTATATTTTTGGTTCACTAATTATATAAAAATCATATTTTTATTCTTTACATTAGATAAAAATTATATTTTTATTCTCTATGTCTTCATATATAAAAATCTTATTTTTACTTCACCATTTAAACTATATAAAGATTCAAACTTTTCTAGTATAAAAATTCGACTTTTCTATTTGATTAACTATATAAAAATATAATCTTTTCTATTTGATTAACTATATAAAAATATAATCTTTTCTATTTGAAAAATCCTATATTTTCTATTTGAAACTGATTGCTTTAAATAAACAAGAATAAATAACTGAATAAAATCTATTATATAAAAAACTTACAATCGAATACAAAAGGGGGGCTGCATCAGAGAATGGGGGGAATGGAGGGGGACAGCGGCTACTAGAGGGGGTCGAAGCGCGCTTTCAGCCGGCGGTTGAACGGAGGCTAGGGGTGGCGGCATTTGAACGGCGGCGGGGCAGTTGGTCGGAGGCGGATCGATTTCGGGTGGGTTTGGCTGATTTAGGGTTTGGGGTTTGAATTGGAGAGAGGAAAGGGAGCGCCGCTGTCAGGAGAAGGCGGAGACACAGGGGGTCCGGCGGTGGGGCTCAGGAGGAGGTGCAGTGCATCGGTGGACGGAGCGACGGCTTCCTCCTTCGTGTTTTGTTTTTTTTCTTTTGTTTAATTTGGTTTGAACGAAGAAGGGGGGTTGACTTAGGATAGGAGAGAGAGAGAGATTTTATTTTTTTTATTTATTTAATTTCAAAAAGCAACTTTTTATTTTGACCTCGAAATCGAACCCACAGACTGTCATCCATAGCTAATTACCCCCATTCCGAACACGATGGGATACGAATCGCAGGCTGATTCGATCGTTTCGATCAGTTTTCATCGAAATCAAAATATAAATCTATATATTGAATTTGAACGCACATTTCAATTTACCGGGGCTACATACTAACTAGAAAATTTCCCGAAAAATATTTTCTAGATTCGTATTGACGATATGGTCCTAACAAAACTAGTTTCGTCAAATTCTGAGACCATTTGAAAAATGGCCATTTTCTAGTCGATTAAAGTCAACTAAAACTGGTAAAATGCGTTTTCTTTTGCCACGCTCACATATTGATTCAAAAAATTATGAATTTTGAAACCTAGCAATAACTTGACATCACGGATCCAACAAAAGTGGTTTCGTTGAAAGCCGAGATCGTTTGCAAAATTTCGATTTTTAAGGGCCAGAATTCCATAGTGACTATTCTGAATTTTCAACTGGGCATAACTTTTTATTCCCGCTACGAAATTTCAATTTTTCAGATTCGTTGGAAAGATATTCTCAATTCGATTCTAATATTTTTGGTTTCGCTAAAATCCGTTTTATTTTACACCCGGTACATTCATTTGAACTTTGAAATCGAATTATCGAACTACCGCGCCATTTTCAAATCCTTTTATAATTAAAATAAAATATTTATATTCCAACGGCGATCTATATAAATATATACGTTCTAATTCTATTCAAAATAAATTTCTCATCATCATTATTTAAAATAATTCATTTTAAATATTCAAACTTCATTGAAATTGCCAAAATAAAATTTTTAAATTGGCCTAGAATTTCCGGGTTGTTACAAACGCAAGCCGGAGGATAGGGTTTTCCCTTATTATAGCCAAACATGCTTGGTACACTTAAAACAAATCATTTGATACTATTATAAGTGTATAGTATATAAACAATTTCAAATATAAATGTATCAGTCATAGGCGGCATGGGTACCATCTATCATGCCGCCAATACTAGGCTCTACAATTAAAACTGCGAAGTCATGTATTGGAAGTTGGATTTCCATCCGTGTAACAAGGAAAGGGATCGTCCTTAACACTTTGAGACTGTTTAGCCCGAGCCTCGGTACCCAGACTCAGGTGGCTCCTTGGATCGTCAGGGCCGGTCTACAAGGAGTGAATTAAAATGCCTGAACAATGCGTTTCCCCACCCTATGGGGCGTAAATGAGCCAGATGACTCAATTTCCATCGGCTCCGTAGTAACTGAAATATACAAGGCACCTCACTATCCATCATCCACATAAGTAAACCGTCTAGGCTTGCAAAACCATGACACCACTCCTAGCTAGAAGGAACACATGCCCTCCTTGAGGACCTCTCCCGTTTCTGATTCACACCGGGGTATGAGGCTTGCGAATTAACGCTATACACAAAGCTATGCTACATGAAAGCCGTGCTTTGATCATCAACCACAAGACTTTGCTTTTCAATAAAAGCCTTGATCATTTGCATCTCAGCATTCCACACAGGCAATTCACGCCATGCGACTAATATCTATCGATATATAACCTTTGAGCTCGTACGTCTTAGAGAAGGGTGTTAAGCAAGAGAATAAATTTTCCGCCACCAAACAGATATATATTTAATAGATACCAATCAACATGGAATAAAATCCAATGTAAGACACACATCCAATTACAAGTTCGTTTTGGGTCGGAACAAAACCGAAGGCCTATACCTCATCCCATATGTCCAATACAGGAGAGAGATCCTCGCATATCTGGTCGATCTCCAAGTACGTCTGGACGATCACCACTTATTACCTTGTCTTGGGTGCACAGCCCAATCAAGACATTAGTAATCTTCCAATCGATGAAAAGACCTCCGGTCTTTGACCACCGTCTTCAAAGTCAACTAATCGTTGAGTCAATTATTCAGAATGGGTGTAAACCTGGCCTTTCCAAATAACTCGCGTATAAAATAAACAATTGTTATAAAAACACAACTTATGCCTCATTCCAATTCTGAATATTCTTTTACTTAAATATTCATCTCCTTTGGGAAAAGTTCCCATTAATTTTATCAAAGATAAATTCCTTAAATTTATTCTTTAATCTTCCATTGGATTTCAATTTTAAACCAAATTAAGGTTTATCCAAACTAGTCGGGATTAGCGATCCTTACCGAAGTAATCATTTATTTTATTTCCCAATCCCAACCTATTCATCCCTTGAAGTAAAACTGGTCACACTTCATATCTAACACCACGGTGTTATTGGTAAAACTATTTACCATTTCATGTTCAAATCTAATTAAAGATTTAACTATCGCTTGGAGCAAAACTGGTGATACTCCACTCTCGATCGTTTCCCAAATTTGATAATTTAAATTATCAATTCACATTTTAATCTAATTAAATATTCATTAAAACTCCACTTAGTTTTAATCGCCAAAAAATCATTGTGTAATGATTATTTAATATTAGGAAATAAATCCTATCCTTAACTGGCTTAAAGAACTAATGTCATTTAAAACACAGCTCATGATAAACCCAAAATCACATTCCATTAACAATGGAATCTTCACGGAAATTAGATCAATATATATAATTGATATAAACTTCCATATCCAACCGATAATATAAATGGAATAACTGCAAAGCCTTTAAAATTTCATATATAGTAACAGTCTTCCTCCACAGTATCCGCCTGTGTAGTTTTCTATGCAGCCTGTCCCAAGCCAGGATAAAGGAGGAGGGTTGTGATAGGCGTGGCGAGCCAACGTAAAAACTTAGCCTCTCTTATAGATATGGAACCTTATGATATTTCGTTGGGGCGTAACCCTCTTAGCGACGCGCTATATCTAGGCTCGGATATGGTGTTAAATATGCCAGAGCTGGGCCGCCATTCTCTTAGTGGCGCGCTACACCGACGCCCCGGTGTGGTGAAAAATGAGCAAGGGTCCTCGCATTTTTCTCGGCAGGTGCGAGGGGTAAGGAAGCTAGTCGAAGATAGTAGGGTTCGATTAGGTAGTTGGAATGTAGGGTCCTTAACAGGAAAGTTAAGAGAGATAGTGGATACTATGATTAGGAGACGGTTAAACATCTTGTGCGTTCAAGAGACTAAATGGATGGGCCAGAAGGCGATGGAGGTGGAGAACACTGGTTTCAAATTGTGGTACACGGGAGAAGTACGTAACAAGAACAGGGTTGGCATATTGATTGACAAGGACCTTCAGAACAAAGTGGTCGACGTCAGAAGACGAGGGGATAGGATCATCCTAGTTAAGCTAGTAGTTGGTAAGACGGTTCTGAATGTCATTAGTGCATATGCCCCACAGGTAGGTCTAAGTGAAGAAGCCAAGAGGAAATTCTGGGATGACCTGGATGTCATGGTTAGAAATGTGCATAGTAGCGAGAAACTTTTTATAGGAGGAGACTTCAATGGCCATATTGGCTCATCTAGTGGGGGTTTTGAGCGAGTGCATGGTGGTTTTGGCTTCGGCAGTAGGAACCAAGAGGGTGAAGATATATTGAATTTCGCTCTCTCTTTTGATCTTATGATTGCTAATACCTTCTTTAGAAAGAGGCAATCACATCTGATCACCATCAGTAGTGGCCAACAAACTAGTCAGATTGACTTTGTCCTGACTAGAAGAGACAGTAAACGAGATTGTGTTGATTGCAAGGTCATACCTGGAGAATATGTTGTCTCTCAACACCAGCTCTTGGTATGCGTGTTTCGTCTTCGGGTGGTGAAGGATAAGAGAGCGAAGACTAGTAGGACGAAATGGTGGAAACTCAAAGGAGATGCTTCACGGGAGTTTAAAGATAGAATGATGGGAGAAGGGGCTTGGAATGTAGAAGGAGAAGCAAATTTCATGTGGAATGCGATGTCAACTTGCATTCGCAGAGTGGCTACTGAGGTATTTGGGATAACAAGAGGAAGCAAGCGAGAACCCAAGGATTCGTGGTGGTGGAATGACGAGGTGCAAAAGGCTATCAAAGAGAAGAAGGAATGCTACAAATGCATGCACCATCATAGGAGCGAAGAGAACATGCATAGATACAAAGTGGCAAAGAAGACTGCAAAGAAAGCAGTGAGTGAAGCAAGGGGATGAGCGTACGAGGGTTTGTATCAAAGGCTAAGTACAAAGGAGGGTGAAAAAGACGTATACAGAATAGCTAGGCTACGCGAGAGGAGGACAAGAGACTTCAATCAGGTTAAATGCATTAAGGACGAGAGTGATAGACTTTTGGTGAATGATGATGAGATAAAGAATAGGTGGAGAGAATACTTTGATAAGCTTTTCAACGAAGAAAGTAATAGCTCCTCGACCGACTTGGAAGACTTTGCCGACAACACCAATAGACATTTTGTGCGGAGATTTCTAGAAGCTGAGGTAAAGGGGGCGTTGAAACGGATGAAATCAGGCAAGTCGGTAGGTCCTGATGACATTCCTATTGAGGTGTGGAGATGTTTTGGAGATGCAGGGATAACCTGGCTAACTAAGTTGTTTAATAATATTTTCAAATCAAACAAAATGCCATATGAGTGGAGGAGAAGCATTTTAGTTCCAATCTTCAAGAATAAAGGAGATATTCAAAGTTGCACAAACTATAGAGGAATTAAGCTTATGAGTCATACAATGAAGCTTTGGGAGAGAGTTTGCGAGCAACGTTTGAGGAGGTTGACAAGTGTATCTAGGAATCAATTTGGTTTTATGCCTGGAAGGTCAACCACCGAGGCGATTTTCTTGGTTAGGCAACTTATGGAGAGATACAGGGAACAAAAGAAAGATCTTCACATGGTTTTTATTGACTTGGAGAAAGCTTATGACAGAGTGCCGAGGAAGGTTATGTGGTGGGCGCTAGAAAGGAATAGAGTGCCATCAAAGTATATTACCCTTATCAAGGATATGTACGAGGGGGTTGTGGCTAGTGTAAGGGCATGCGATGGTGAGACCATAGACTTCCCAATTAACATAGGGTTACATCAAGGTTCGGCTTTGAGCCCCTATATTTTTGCATTAGTGATGGATGAAATCACGAAAGATATACAAAAGGAGATCCCTTGGTGTATGCTCTTTGCCGATGATGTTGTGCTGATTGATGAAAGTAGAATAGGGGTCAATAGACAACTGGAGTTGTGGAGGAGACCTTGGAATCAAAGGGTTTCAGGCTTAGCAGAACTAAAACTGAGTATATGAAGTGTGAGTTTAGCGGTGCTAGGTCAGATGACGGAGAGGTCACCTTGGCTGGTAGCGTAGTACCCAAGGAGGAATCGTTTCGATACTTAGGATCTATGTTGCAGTTTGATGGAGAGATTGATAAGGATGTTAGTTTTAGAATTCAAGCAGGATGGGTGAAATGGCGGCTAGCATCTGGCATTCTCTGTGATAGGAAGATTCCTCAGAAGCTTAAAGGAAAGTTCTATAGGACAGCAATCAGGCTAGCAATGTTAGTGTAAGGGCATGCGATGGTGAGACCATAGACTTCCCAATTAACATAGGGTTACATCAAGGTTCGGCTTTGAGCCCCTATATTTTTGCATTAGTGATGGATGAAATCACGAAAGATATACAAAAGGAGATCCCTTGGTGTATGCTCTTTGCCGATGATGTTGTGCTGATTGATGAAAGTAGAATAGGGGTCAATAGACAACTGGAGTTGTGGAGGAGACCTTGGAATCAAAGGGTTTCAGGCTTAGCAGAACTAAAACTGAGTATATGAAGTGTGAGTTTAGCGGTGCTAGGTCAGATGACGGAGAGGTCACCTTGGCTGGTAGCGTAGTACCCAAGGAGGAATCGTTTCGATACTTAGGATCTATGTTGCAGTTTGATGGAGAGATTGATAAGGATGTTAGTTTTAGAATTCAAGCAGGATGGGTGAAATGGCGGCTAGCATCTGGCATTCTCTGTGATAGGAAGATTCCTCAGAAGCTTAAAGGAAAGTTCTATAGGACAGCAATCAGGCTAGCAATGTTATATGGTGCAGAATGTTGGCCTACTAAGAGGTAACACGTGCAGAAGATAAGTGTAGCAGAGATGCGGATGCTGCGTTGGAGCTGTGGGCATACCAGACGAGATCGGATTAGAAATGAGGATATTCGGGAAAAACTTGGAGTTGCACCTATTGAAGAGAAGTTAGTCCAACACCGCTTGAGATGGTTTGGACATATCCAACGTAGACCATGCGATGCTCCTGTGCACGTTGGAGTTATAGGTCGTGCCGAAGGCCCAAAGAGAGGTAGAGGTCGACCTAAAATGACATGGGAAGAGATAATAAAGAGAGATCTAAGAAATTGGAGAATATCTGAAGAGCTTGTGGTAGATAGAAGTGCATGGAAGTTGGCAATCCATGTACCAGAACCTTAGGATTTTTTTTTAAATATATATATATATATATATGCTAATTATTATTATTAGATCTGTTTAATTATTTTAATTTTTTTTAGGACTTTATTTCACTTTTATTGAACCTTTTTACTTTAATCTGTTTGGTTATTTTAAACTCTTTTTATATATTATTATTAGTTATTTTACCTTAATTTTGGGTTCCATATCTAGCCAACCCCAACTTGTTTGGGATATATGGCTTTGTTGTTGTTGTATAAATTCAAAATCACATTTCATTGTAAATAGGGTTAAAGAACGAGCATCGTTAAAAATACAGTTCATAATAAACCCAATTCACATCCCATTTTATTCCAATTAAATGTTAATTAATTGGAAACTCTAATAATCTTAATTAAAAGATTTATTATTTCCTCAACTGGGTTTAAGAATAGTGTTAATGAAGACACCATTTGCGACAAACCCAAATCCAATTAAATATTAAATACAAGGCTCTGAATAGAAATTATATTAGCTTATATTCAATATCAAATTCTGAAACTAACAAGTATCGTATTTGAAATAACGATATATAATATATCTTCCAATTTTCCATAACAATATCCGTATAATCACGAAATCCAATATCAAAATATTCCGAAGATGATTTCGATTCAAATCCATTCCAATTCATATATTGGAAATTCTGGTTATTTTTAAAACCATTCTCAATTCAATTTATTTATTTAAAAATAATTGGACTTTTATTCTAGTTCATAACTAGTTCACTACAATAAAAATAAATTTTTATCTTTTCAAATATGGAATTTTTCATCCCAATTCTTCCCAAATCATTTCTTATGATTTTACACTAATTATTAATATTTTTAATAATTTTATAAAGGCCCTTTCAGTCGATTTCCATAAACGGTCATCTAAATGCACTTACAACGACCTTTTCCAAATTTTATTTGGACATAATTCCAAATCGAACCGTTAGATTTCAAATTCCTTGTATTTGTTGGAAAGCTCTTTTCGATACGAACCCAATGGTATTAGTTTTAGGAGAATTCGACGGTCGGATCTCCCGTAATATCTATTCGAAATCAATGGTTGAAATTCGTGAACTGCCGCGGCGCGTTCTATTCAGGCGATTAAAAATATATATATATAGTGTATATATTATATATATTTCGTCGATTTCCATTTAAAACATATTTTATAAATTGTTTTAAATTTGTTTTCAAAACGATTTCAACTCCATATTCAATTTCAAATCAAAATTGAATATTCCATATCTTTAATATGTAAATGATAATATTTTCAAAACATTAGATTTTGAAATCACTTCCTTTTCGATTTTCATTATAAAAATGAATAAAATCGATATAAATATCGTTCACGTCAAAATGGCGTTAATTTAATCAACACGGCTTTATATATTTAAAAAATTTCTTGTCCATCCCAAATCGGACATCAAAATCATATTTTGATCCATTGTTGAATATTATTTTAAAATATTAGTTATTTTAAAATATTCATTACTCATTATTTTAAATTATTCTTTAATTTAAAATATTCGTTCTTTCTGAATTGGAATCAGACAAAGTCAATTACCATATAATTTTATTTATATGGATTTCATATACACATGTACACAACAATAATCAAACACAGTCAACCATCATCCAGATTGCATTACACAACTTCATAAGCGTTAAATATAAATAATTAACGCTTACAACAGTCTGACAACCCATCGATTGACATACAACCAAATATTGGGATTGGTGTATGTCCAATATCATCCCAATACCCGTGTGGGGTTTTCAAACAACAAACACTGATTATTATTTGTGCAGTTGGGCGATGTGTAAAATATATCGTCCCAATCCACATCAGTCAAATGTGTGTACATAAACAAATCGTCCGATTTGTAAATGAATATTTATTTTATTCATATACACATTAAAAAATATATTTTTAACTATAAAATATTTATTTCAATTCATGAATATTTTATACAGTTCATTTATACAATAAACATGATATTTTAATTGTTCTAACATTTTTAGAAAATTTCGACAGCATAACGGCGCGATACTAGAACCATAATAAGGTCTAACCTTATCCCTCGCCTAATAATGGCTCGCGCCATGTACAAACCAAATTCTAATCAATCTATTTCATTTCCCAAACCAAATTCAACCAAATAATCCAATCAACCAAACAACCAAACAAACATGGTTTCAAACAAAGGTGTCGGGTGCTACTAAGCACCGTCTGCGTCTTAGTATATATTTTTAACTAGAAAATAAACTAAAGTGAGAAGTTCTCACCTTTGGGATCCACTCCTCCAGTTTATTTCTAAATTTCTGAACCGTTTGGATTTACCCGAAATTCGAACGTAGTCTTTTCACGCTGTTCATAATAAAAATCACATTTTCAATATGATGTTTATATATTAAAATCATATTTTTATTTCTCTATATATATAATAAAAATCATATTTTTATTTCAAATCTACATTATAAAAATCAGAATTTTACAATGCTACTTTCTATATAAAAATTATATTTTTATATCGCTATTTCATATATAAAAATCGAATTTTTATTTCGCTACAACATATATAAAAATCACATTTTTACGTTGATGTTTATATTATAAAAATCATATTTTTTTATAATTTAGTTCTCCATATTTTTTTCCTTTTTAAAACTCCTATCTTTTCATAACTAAAAATATAATCTTTTCATATCTAAAAATATTATCTTTTTATAGTTAAAAATATAATCGTTTCATAGTTAAAAATATAATCTTTTTATAGTTAAAAACATAATTTTTTTATAGCTAAAAGTATAATCTTTTTATAATTAAAAAATATAATCTTTTTTATAGTTAAAAATATATCTTTGTATAATTAAAAATCGTGTTTTTTCTATTAATAAAAATCATTCCTTTTCTATTAATAAAAATCAAGTCTTCTTCATATAAAAATCCAGCCTTCTTCATATAAAAATCAAGCCTTCTTCATATAATAAATCAGGCCTTCTATAATTAAAAATTATAACTTTATGTAAATAAAAATTAGATTATTCATATTATAAACTGAAAATAAAACAATGTAAATAAAATAATGAAAAACTCACAATTTTTCTGTTGTAGGAGGGTTGCTGCAAATCGAAATGGAGAGAGAGGGGGTTCAATGCATCGCAGGTGGTCAGGGGGTTCAGGGGCGTTCGAGATCGTCGGAGGGGGTGGGGTTTTCGTGTAGGTGGTGGCTCAATGGAAAGGGCGTGCGTGGTTTTTTTAAATCTATTTGGGAGTGTTTAAGGGTCTTGAGTGCCGAATGGAAGAAAGGGAGGAGAAAGGGTGCTCGGAGGTGGGAGGCGCCATCGCCAGGGAGTCGGAGGTAAGCGGAGCTTGTAGTGATAGGTTGGCGGAGGGCGTCGTGCGGCGGTTTTTTGTTTTTTTTTTATTTAAAATTTATGAATTGGGATAAAGAGAAGGGGGTGAAGGGGTTTTATAAATAAATATATAATTATTTAATTAATTTAATTTCCATAAAGTGACTTTTCCATTTGGACTCCAACTTAAATCCAACGACTATCATCCCTAATTAATTACCCCCATTCTGGACACAGTGGGATATGTCTGGCAAGTTGATTCGACTGCTTCGTTCAGTTTTCGTTAAAATTAAAATATAAATCATTATCTTTTAATTTCAAACTCACATTTTAATTTATTGGGGCCACTTACGAACTCCAAAAATTCCAGAAAAATAAATCTGGCTATGGTTTGATGATACAATCCTAACAAAACTAATTTCGTCGAATTTGGAGACCGTTTGAAAAACGGTCATTTTTCAGTTGATTAAATTCAAGTGAAAATAAGGCTCAGGTCCCTAAAAGCAAACTTAATTAGGCTCACATCCAGTGATAAACTTATTATAAATTAGGTACCTATTTTTCAAAAGTAGCGAAAAAAATGAAAAAGAATAAAAAAATACGAAAATAATTATTTAAGTAAATTATGCGTTCGACCATAAATTTGCTCAAAAAAAGCATGCAAAAAAAATTAGCAAAAAAAAAAGCAGTTAAATGCATAATGTTATGCAAGAATTTCAATTTCCTGCATATATATGTTCAAGTATTCCAGTGTTGCATCCGCTTTTGAATTTTTTGCATATTTATGTGTAAGTATTGCATCGTTCTTGCATTAAAATATGAATATTTCATAGTAGTGTAACTCAGTTCATTTTTATTTGCATTCAAGTATGCAAGTAAATCTGAAGCATGCACACATGTATGCAACATATGTGCAGGCAAAACTATAGCATAATTCCCTTTGTGCATTAATTGCATACATGTATGCAAGTATTGGAAATTCTTGAATACATATATGTAATTTTTTTTTGGTGTGGACTTCTGGATTATTTCCAGATTTTAGAAGGAAAAAAATGTTAACCACGGCCCCACTTTTTTTTTTGGAAGAAAACGAAGGAGCGAAAGGAAAAAAGCAGGAGGCGGGACATAAAAGTAGGAAGTGGATCCAAGAAAGTACGAGGCGACAATTCAAAAACAGGGGCGGAAGTGTATTGGAAACTATACCCGGATGTAAGCCTAATTTTAAAACTTAATAGGGACATGTAAAAAACGCACCCTAAATTCAAACTGGATTGAACAAACACGTTTAAATTCACCACGCTCACGTATTGATTCAAAAAATTATGAAAATTGAAATCAAGCAATAATTTGACATTCCGGATCAAACAAAAGTGGTCTCATCGAAAACAGAGGTTGTTTGCAAAATCTCCACTTTTAAGGGCTATATTCCATAGTGACTATTCTGAATTTTCAACTGGACATAACTTTTTATTCCCGCCATGAAATTTGGATTTTTCACATTCGTTGGAAAGATATTTTCAAACAAATTCGAATATTTCTGGTTTTTCTAAAATCCAGTTTATTTTGAATCCTGTACATTCATTTGAAATTTGAAATCAAAATTTCAAACTACGATGCCATTTCCAATTCCTTCTATAATTAAAATATATATTTATATTCTAACTCGATTTAAATAAACATATACGTTCAATTCTATTCAAAATAAATTTCTAGTCATTATTATTTAAAATAAACCATTTTAAGTATTCAAAATTCATTAAAATTGTCAAAATAAAAATTTTAAATTGGTTCTGATTTTCCGGGTTGTTACAGTAAACGAAAGCCCAGATTGAATTGAGAACACGACAAATCAAAAGGCAAACAGTAGAACATTTCATTGCTTATTACAACAATTTACACCATAGTACAAAATATGCAGAGTATGAATAAATAATATACATTTGATAAATATCAGAGATGTACAAATGATAATGTAGCGAAAAAAATACATAACATAACTGAAATGAATACATGGATATAGAGCTTTCCGAATATATCTCCAGTTGTAAACCAGGATCCGGTAAGAATAAATCTACAAACCCAAATCTACTAGCTGTCCATGTGGAAAATAGGGTCACCCATAGTTTAGGTTAAAACAATAAACTCCAGATCAGTCATGTGACTGGCGTGATAACTAAAACAGTTATTAAATATTAACTTTAAAATTAAAGTAAATCAAGGGACCATGCCATATAACACGGAACGGGTTTCCTCCCAAGAATACTAGTGCATATAACAAAATAGCGCATTGTTTCTTGCAAAAGTGAAGCTATTATAAGACTCAGGTCCCATCACACAATGCAACGCAAGCCGGAGGATAGAGTTTTACCTTATAATAGCCAAATATGCTTGGTACGTTTAAAACAAACCATTTGATACTATTATAGTGTAAAGTGTATGAAAACAACTTCAAATATAAATGTATCAATCATAAACGGCATAGTGCCCTATCCTACTATGTCGCTACACTAGTTCTACAATTAAAACTGCAAAGTCACATATTGGAAGTTGGATTTCCGTCTGTGAACCAAGGCAAGGGATCGTCCTTACCGCTTCGAGACAATCTAGCCCATGTCTTAGGACCCAAACTCAGGTGGGTCCTTGGATCGTTGGGGTCGGCCCACACGTAGCGGGTTAGTAATACCGTAAACGATATGCTAGCCTGCCTTATGGGACATAAATGAGCCATATGACTCAATATCCATCGGCTCCATAGTAACCGATATATCTGAGGTGCCTCGCTATCCATTAAATAATATGCAACATCCACATGAGTAAAATGCCTGGGCTCCAAACCATGACACCACTACTAGCTAGAAACCAGCATATGTTTATTACCCTGAAGTCCTCTCCCATTTCAGGTTCACATTGGGGTGTGAGGCTCGTGAATTAATGCTATACACATAGCTATGGTATATTAAAGTCGTTCTTTGATCATCAACCACAAGACTCTGCTTTTCAACAGAAGCCTTGATCATTTGCATCTCAGCATGCCACACAGGCAATTCACTCCATGCGACTAATGTCTATTAATATATAACCTCTGACCTTGTACATCTCAGAGAAGGGTGTTAAGCAAGAGAATAAATTCTCCACCGCCAAACAGATATATATATTTAACAGAGATCAATCAACATGGAACGAAATCTGATGTCAGACACACATCCATTTACAAGTTCTTTCTAACTCTGAACGAAACTAGAGGCACCTTATTCCTCGTCCCATATGTCCAATACAGGAGAAAGGTCCTCGCATAACTGGTTGAACTCCAAGTGCGTCTGGACGATCACCACATATTACCTTGTCTTGGGTGTACAGCCTAATCAAGACATCAGTAATCATCTAAATGATGTGAAGACCCCGGTCTTTATCGTCGACTTATCGTCGAATCAGTTATTCAGAATGGGTATAAACCCGGTCTTTCCGAATAACTCGCATATGTAATAAACAAGTGCTATAAAAATACAACATAAGCCTCATTCCAATTTTGAATAGTCTTTTATTTAAATATTCATATTCTTTGGGAAAGGTTCCCATTAATTTTATCATAGATAAATTCTTTAAATTTATTCTTTAATCTTCCATTGGATATCAATTCAATCCAAGTTAAGGTTTATCCAAACTAGTCGGGATTAGCGAACCTTACCGAAGTAATCATTTGTTTAATTTCCCAATCCCAACCTATTCATCCCACGGAGCAAAACTGGTAACACTCCATATCTAACACCATGGTGTTATGGTAAAATTATTTACCATTTCACATTCAAATATAATTAAAGATTTAACTATCGCTTGGAGAAAAACTGGTGATACTCCACTCTTGATCATTTCACAAATTTGATAATTTAAATTATCAATTCACATTTCAATCTAATTAAAGATTCACTAAAACTCCACTTAGTTTTGATCTCCAAAAATTATTACGTAATGATTATTCAATTTTAGGAAATAAATCCTATACTCAACTGGGTTAAAGAACTAATCTCATTTAAAACACAGCTCAGGATAAACCTAAGATCACATTCCATTAATTATGGAATCTTCACGGAAAACAGATCAATATACATAATCGATATAAACTTCCATATCCGACTAATAAAATAAATGGAATAACGACAAAGCCTTTTAAATTCCATATATATTAGCTGTTTCCCTCCACATAAATTCACTGCGATTATTGCCAAATATAATTCCATTCCATTCCAATTTATTTTATTAAATTGGAAAAAAAACTTTACTTTGGAAATTTTCCCTTAAATCTTAATTAAAAGATTTATAAATTCCAAATCACATTTCACTGCAAATCGGGTTAAGGAACGAGTGTCGTTAAAAACATAGTTCATGATAAACCCAACTCACATTCCATTTTATTCCAATTGGCAAATGTAACTGGAAACTCTAATAATCTTAATTAAAAGATTTATTCCTTTCAAACGGGGTTAAAGAACAATGTTACTGAAGACACCATTCACGACAAACCCAAAATTCAATTTCAATTCAATTCCAATTAAATATTAATTAATTAGTAAACTTCATTAAATCTTTTCTCAACTAGGTTAAAGAACAACGTTAATGAAGACACCATTCACGACAAACCTAAAATCCAATTCAATATGAAATACAAGGCTCTGAATAGAAATTATATCGGCTTATATTCAATATAAAATTCTGAAATCCACAAATATCGTATTGGGAATAACGATATATATATATATCTTCCAAATTCCTCCACAATATCCGTATAATCACAGAATCCAATATAGAAATATTCTGAAGATAATTTTGTTCAAATCCATTCCAATTCATATATTGGAAATTCTGGTTATTTTTAAAACCATTTCAAATCCATTTTATTTAGTTAAAAATATTGGGTTATAATTCCAGTTCATAACTTGTTCATTTTGATAAAAATATATTTTTATCTTAAAAAATGTGGAATTTTTCACCCAAATTCTTTCCAAATAATTTATTATGATTTTTCACGAATTATCGATATTTTTATTAATTTTATTTAGGCCTGTACAGTCGATTTCCATAAATGGTTATTGAACGCACTTACATCGACCTTTTCCAAATTTGATTTGGACATAATACCAAATCCAACCGTTAGATTTCAATCTCTTATATTCGTTGGAAGGCTCTTTTTGAAGGGTTCTGGTTTTAGGAGAATCCGACAGTCAAATCTCCTGTAATGTCCATTCAAAGTCAATGGTAAAAATTCACGAACTACCGCGGCACAGTGCGTTCTATTCAGGCCATTAAATATATATAATATATATTATATTATTTCATTGATTTCCATTTAAAATGTATTTTATAAATCATTTTAAATTTGTTTTCAAAACGATTTCAATTTCATATTCAATTATAAATCAAAATTGAATATTCCCTGTCCTTAATATATAAATGATAATATTTTCAAAACATTAGATTTTGAAATCACTTCCTTTTCGATATTCATTATAAAAATGAATAAAATCGATATAAATATCATTCACGTCTAAATGGCGTTAATCTAATCAACACGGCTTTATATATTTAAATATTTCCATGTCCATCCCAAATCGGACATTAAATTCATATTTTGATCCATTACTGAATATTATTTTAAAATATTAGTTATTTTAAAATATTCATTACTCGTTATTTAAAAATATTCGTTAATTTAAAATATTCGCTCCTTCTGAATTGGAATCAGGCACAGTCAATTGCTATATGATTTTATTTATATGGATTTCATACACACGTGTACACAACAATAACCAAACACAGTTAACCATCATCCAGAGTGCATTACAGAATTGTTTAAGCATTAAATATAAATAATTAACGCTTGCAGCAGTCTATCAACTCATCGATTGACATACAACTAAATACTGGGATTAGTGTATGTCGAATATCATCCTAATACCTGTATAGGGTTTTCAAACAACAAACACTAATTATTATTTTTGCACTTGGGCGATATGTAAAATATATCGTCCTAATCAATATCAGTCAAATGTGTGTACATAAACAAATCGTCCGATTTGTAAATGAATATTTATTTTATTCATATACCCGTTCAGAATTATATTTTTAACTATAAAATATTTATTTCATCTCATGAATATTTTATACGGTTCATTTATACAATGAAAATGATATTTTTATTGTTCAAATATTTTTAGAAAATTTCTGCAGCATAACAGCGCGATACTAGAACCGGAATAAGGTCTAGCCTTATCCCTCGCCTAATAATGGCTCGTGCCATGTAAATACCATTTCTAATCAATTCATTCCATTTCTCAAACCAAATTCAACCAAATATTCTAATCCACCAAACAACCAAACAAACATGGTTTCAAACAAAGGTGTCTGGTGCTACTAAGCACCTTCTACATCCTAGTATATATATTTAACTAGAAAATAAATTAAAGTGAGGTGTTCTCACCTTTGGTATCCACTCTTCCATTCTTTGATTGCTGATTTATATCGCATACCTACATTAAAAATCATATTTTTAACCCATTAATAATCATTCTTTATATGACTATTTTATTCCTACGATACAAATCTTGTTTATATCTAACTAAAAATAATATGATTCAAACGATAAAAGTCATATTTTTCATTTCAAAGAAAATTTCATTTTCTTTATTTCAAAGAAAATTCTTAATTTTCATAATCAAAGAGAATTAATATTTTCATAATTAAAGAAATGTTATTTGTCAATTAGAGAATTCTAATTTCTTATTTCAAAGAAAATCTATTTTTTTCTAATAAAAAAAATTCATCATTTTTCTTAATTAAAAATCTCATCCTTTGTTCATTAAAAATCAAATCTTTTTAATGTTAAAAATCTAATCTTTTTAAAGTTAAAAATCTACTCTTTTTAAAGTTAAAAATCTAATCTTTTTATTTTTAAAATCTAATCTTTCAATAAACAAAAATCATGTCTTTCCATGTATAAAAATCTAGTCTTTTAATATACAAAAAGCTTACCCTTTTAAATCAGTTTTCTTTTTAAAACGTTGCCATGTGTAAAAAAACTGATTTTTTTAAATCACTTTATATTTAAAAACTCACCATTATCCATTTGTCGATCAAAGAAGAAGGGGGGGGTTCCTGCGCTGGTGTTGGCGGCGGTCTGGTAGTCGACAAGGGGGTGGCGGCACGGTTTTCATCCATTTAAGGGTTAGGGCTTCGAATTGGAAAAAGGGGGTGGAGTAGCAGGGGCGGTGGCGGCTCAGAGGTGGTCGGAGGCGAGAGGAGGAGGTGCGACGTCGATGGAGGGAGGGCCGGCGGCCTACCCGACTGCGTCAGTGGCGATAAAGGGGGCACCGAGGTGGGTTTAAGATCGGGTTTTTTCTGCATCGAACGATTGTGATAAGGGAGAGAGAGAGTTTGACTAACTTATATAATTAATATTTTATTTATTTTTATTTCAAAAAGTTACTTTTTTCATTCTAAATCCAAATCGAACCCAACGACTACCGCCTCCAGTTAATTACCCTCATTCCGGACACAATGGGATATGTCCCATAAGCCAATTCTATCGTCTCTATCAGCTTCCGTTAAAATTAAAATATAAATTAATATATATTTGATTTGAACGCACATTTTAAATTACCGGAGCTACATACGGACTCTAAAATTTCTAGAAAAATTATTTCTAGCTTCGCATTGACGATACGTCCTAACAAAACTAATTTCGTCGAATTTGGAGACCGTTTGAAAAACGAACATTTTTCAGTTGATTAAATTCAAACTGAATTGATCAAACACGTTTATATCTGCCACACTCACACATTGTTTCCAAAAATTATGAAAATTGGAACCCACAATAATCTGACATTTTGGATCCAACAAATACGGTCTTGTCGAAAACGGAGGTCGTTTGCAAAATCTTCACTTTTAAGGACTATATTTTCCATAGCGACTATTCTGAATTTTCAACTGGGCATAACTTTTTATTTGCATTATGAAATCTAGATTTTTCACATTCGTTGGAAAGATATTTTCAAATAGATTAAAATATTTCTGGTTTTACTAAAATCCGTCTTATTTTGAATCATGTACATTCATTTGAAATTTGAAATCGAATTTTCAAACTATCGCACCATTTCTAATACCTTTTATAATTAAAACAAATATATATTCTAATTTCGATTCAAATAAATTTATACGTTCTAATTCTATTTAAAATAAATTCCTAGACGTTATTATTTAAAATAAATCATTTTAAATATTCAAAATTCATTAAATTTGCCAAAATAAAAATTTTAAATTGGTTCTGATTTTCCGGGTTGTTACAATCAGATTTTCCCAAAACTGAAACCGTTAGGTCCGATTTGGGATAATCTTTCCAACGATATAATTTTTTTAAAAATCCAACAGTAAGATTTCGAGAAATGTGTAAATCAAATTTGGGAAAAAACAGCGTCAAGGCCGCGTATTGACCTGAAGAGTCGTTAAATTAAATTGAACTATTTTTATATAAATAAAAATAGCGATAAATCGTTATAAAATAATATTAACGATATGAAATGGTTTAAATTATATATATATTCGAGAATTATTTGAAAAGACCGAGTTCAGTCTCTTTCAAATAATTATACGATGATTTAAATCGAAGACGTTGAAGACGGTGATTGAAGACCGACGATCTTCACATCGAATGGACGACTACCGATGCCCAACATTGGGTAGCTCATAATAAAGGGTTAAAAGTGGTAGTTTTTCGGACATACTTGTTGATTGTCCGGGTATGCGAGAACCTCTCTTCCGTATTGGACATACGGGACGAGGAATAAGGTGTCCCCGGTTTCGTTCAGACCCAGAACAGACTTGTACATGGATGTGTGTCTGACACTGGATTTCGTTCTATATGAATTGATTTCTATTTAATATATATCTTTTTGGTGGCAGAGAATTTATTCTCTTGCTTAATACCCTTCTCTGAGACGTACGAGCCTAGAGGTTATATATTGATAGTTATCAGTCGCATGGCGTGGATTGCCAATGTGGCATGCCAAGATGCAAATGATCAAGGCTTTTGTTGAAAAGCAGGGCCTTGTGGTTGATGTTCAAAGCACAGCTTTATTTAGCATAGCTTTGTGTATAAGCATTACTTCGCGAGCCTCACACCCCGGTATGAGTCAAAAATGGGATAAGGGACCCAAGGAGTTCAAGCGTTTCTTTCTAGCTAGAAGTGGTGTCATGGTATGAAGCCCGGACATTTTTACTTATGTGGATGATAAATTGCGAGGCCTCGGTATATTGGTCGCTATTGGCCAATTTTTAGGCCCAATAGGACCGGGAGACGTATTATTTAGGCATAACTAATCCACTAAAGTATTTATAGACCGACCTTGGAGGATCCAAGGGCTCTCCAGCGTCCGAGTCCTGAAACATTTGCTAGAGTGTCTCTAATCGGTAAGGGGACCATCCCTAGCCTTGACTTATGATGGAAACCCAATTTCCAATATGACATTATGGATTTGATTGTAAACCTATATATGGCGACATAGTAGGATGGGGTACTATGCCGTCTAGGATTGATACATTTACTTTGAAAATGTTTTAAAACTGACCGGTCACTAATGTAACAACCCGTATTTTTATAACGTATTAGAACTATAAATCAAGGTAGAATTAATTTTTAATTAAGAATCAAGCGAAACGGGTTACGCCATTGCGTTCATCTCGAAATTCTTCTTGGAAACGAGTCCGAGTTTTCGAAAATCGGAGTCTATATGACCAAGTTATGACCTTTTGAAGTTTTCAGAAGTTTTCAAGTTCAAAACAGCTCAGAATTTGAATACAAATTTCGAAATTCAAACCCCAGAATGGACTGGGCGGGAAATTTCCCGCCCAAGACCAGGTCGACCTGGGGGTCGACTATGTAGTCGACCTGCCCAGGACCAGGTCGACCATAGTGTCGACCTGGGGGTCGATCTGGTGGCCGAGCCCACTTTTGAAGCTGGATTCACTTGGATGTTTCTGGCCTCGTTTCTGTCTACATTCGTTGACCTGACCCAATATAAACAACCCATAACACTAGTCTCTCTACACAAAATTCTCTCCGACCTTATGCTGCTCTAATTCTGGTTGAAAAGTTAGAGAAAGGGACTACTTCTTCTACGTCGAAACTATGTTTAGAGAATTGCTGATTTGGGGATTTCTGTTAGGACTTGACTAAGCATATAAAGATTCAACATCGACTCTCTTTTTCTAATTTTAGAACCACAATCTGTAAGCCCCAGTCACTTTTAGATTTAAACTGTAAATGTAATATGAATATGTTGTAAATTGAAATTGGACCTGTGTATGATGACAGTTTTACATCCATTCTTGTTCATCTTGGATCTTGACTTTTGGGTATATTACTATGACATTGGTTTGGGGCATATTCATGTTGTAAATCAAAAAGAAAAACCCCTCATATTATCATGTTGAATCTGCTATTAGTCACAAGTTTATGACAATCACCTTATGTCAACCGTTACCATGACTATCACCTTATGTCAACCGTTACCATGACTATCACCTTATGTCACTGTTATCTTGACTAGTACCTTATTTTGCTAGATTTTGAATCTTTATGTTTGAGGCCAATATTCCATATGCCAGTAATGTTATAATCATTTATCTCAAGTCATACCATGCTATGCTAGTAATCACTTTTGCCACTTTATACCCGTCCCTTCTTATGTTATTCCCTAAACAGATTTATTTGTATCGATTCGAGTTTATGTGCGATGGGAATACGATTTGGGTAGGTTAGGTAAAACATGAATTAGCTTTGAACATGAACGTTATTATAACTTGAACCTGTATATGGACAAGAACTTGACATGAAATTTACATGAAACCTGACATGAAAACTCGACATGAATTTTGACATGAAAACTTGAACATGGGCATGACACTTAGATAAACTTGAAAATGGCCAACTCGAGGTTGGGTTGAGTTTGCAGTGTAAATCTGCCCGGAACCGCCTGGCAAATCCAGTGACTGCAAACAATAGGATCCAATGTGGGTAGTTGGTCATATCGCACGTAAAACCCGAGGTTAGACTATGTTGTGTTGTAAATCTGCCCGGAACCGCCCGACAAATCCAGTGACCACAACAATTTGTCTAATGTGAGAGGTTGGGGTGCATTAATGAATTAATGCCACATGATAGGGTTAAGTCATGAACCTCTTGAATATACTTAACCAACTTGACACGATGATTTGATAGGGTTAAGTCATGAACCGCTTGAACACACTTAACCAACTTGATACATGATATGGATAGGGTTAAGTCACGAATTTGAATGACAACACTTAACCCATTAGAAACCCTAGTTACGCGGTCCTTTTCAGCAGTAACCCACTTAGATGTATCACGATACCCTGGGACTAGGCAGGGTGGGCACGATTACTGGGCTGATTGTAAGCGACCAGAACGACGGCTGAGTAGGTGTGCCATTGTAGGTTCAGGCGGACTATGGTCGTGCACGTAGTTCGGAGTTGAAAAAGAAGGGATTGGGCACCCGTAGGTTTACACTGTGCATGCTTGATTCGTGTCGGTGTTTGGCACCATAGGGCTTGATACACCCTATGGTGGACTTAGCACAGGTAACTACATTTCTGGATAGGGCCATATGACACAGACACATGATGAGCTAGAACTTGTACGGAGCTGATCGATTAGTAGATCGTACCGTAGGACCCCGTAATAGGTCACGTCATGATACTGGGCCAAGGGATCATTTCATGATTAATGGTTGATATGGGTTAGAACACTAGTACTGTTGGTGCAGCGAATCTTGAATATGCGATGCTAGACTTGACTTATCTTGTCATCTTAGTTATCATATCAGTCCTGTTATCATCCTTATGTTTAATTCCAGTTTTCACATGTCACGTTACCTTTACTAGTTTTTATACTGAAAGTCACTAGGACTTACCAGTCTTATGACTGACCCTTTTTCCTTTCGCCTCTTTTTCTTTCGTCCCCCCCCCCCGGTTCTCAGGGAGGAAACACTAACTCTTAGCTCATGTACGGTTTGGTCTTGAGCTATGCTATGGCTGCTTCTGCTATTTATGGGGAATAATTTACTTTTGTTATCTTAAGTTTATGCTTCTTTATTTGGAACTTGATGTAATGGAATAATTTGTACCTTGGATATATGGGGTTTTGACTCTTTTCTTGAAAGTAATAAAAAGTTGGTTTTTAATTTCTACCGCTGCTTTATTTATGTTCTGCCTTGTGATATCTCTGTGTATGTTTACCTAGATAATACTCCACCAAAACTAGTGCATTCCCTTTGTGAGTGACCCTAGCGGAGGTGGGGTGTTACATTTGGTATCAGAGCAGAAGGTTACCAGGCTGGGAAAAAGTTTTAAAAACCTTCTGGAACTATTTTCAAAACCATTTATAAAGAAGCATTTTTCAAGAAAAGTTTTATGTTTAAAAAGGCTATTCCCCAAAAAGCCATTAGCACTTTCTTTTTCTTCCTCGTTTGAATCTTTTTCTTTTCGTTTTTCAGCATGGCTGGTCTTAACCTGCCTGAGGGAATACCCGTACCTGGATGGTTCCGAAGGTACTTAGAAGCCAGGGCCAACGGCGCAGGCCCGACAGACATCCCTCCTCCTCCTCCCTCAGTGGTCGCAGTTCCTCCCCCTCCTGGTATCGCCTTTGCCAAAATATGCAAAGACTTTAAAGCAACAGGCGGCAAGAACTTCATTGGAACAGAAACCTTTGTTGAGGCACGAAACTGGCTGAAGGAAACTGAAGACTTGTTTATTATCTTTGATGCGGAGGACCATAGGAAAGTTCAGTTAGCAGCATGGTTGTTGAAAGAGGAAGCTGCATTTTGGTGGGAAGTCACCAACGCTACCAGGCCAGTTGAGACTTGGGTAGACTTTAGAGAGAGGTTTGGGCTTAAATTCTTATCATCAGCAGAAGAGAACCTTCAGATGGAGAGGTTCCTAGCACTCAAGCAAGGGGACATGTCTGTTTGGGAGTACGTGAATAAGTTTAATCAGCTTGCTCGGTTCGATTTGGATTTGGTCAACACAGCCCAGAAAAAGGCTGTACGCTTTGCTCGAGGATTGAATGAGCCATTACGCAGTTTGGCCATAACTCATATACCCATGCGGACGACCTTTGAAAGCTTGGTGGATATGGCTCTACTTGATGAGGAAGACGAGAGTAGAAAGAAAGAGGTTAAGCCTAATGAGACTCAGAATAAGAAAGCTGACTTTAAGAAGGGGGGCAACAAGAATAACAAGAGCAACAACAAACCACGTGAGATGAGGAAGTGCAACTTTTGTGGTATTAAGGGTCATCTAGCCAAATACTGTAGAAAGAAGAAGAGGAAGTTGGGTGAATGCATTCATTGTGGAGATACTGGAGACATAAGCAAGGATTGCCCTATGAAGCAAGGACAGGGGCAAGGGCAGACCCAGCGAGTAGGACCTTCTGGAGGGCAGTTTCATGCTCTCAACACCACTCCAGCTCTTGACCGAGGTAGTAATATTTCCATAGAAAACCTTGTTTACATTTCTGACTTTCCTGTTCGAACCTTATTTGACTCCGGCGCATCGCATACTTTTATTTCTTCTGATATTGTTGAAAATCTGCACCTAAGTACTAGTCTGGTTGAGGATCCCGTTATAGTTTCAAATCCAATTGGGGGCTCCGCCCATTTATCTATGATGTGTGTGGATTTGAGGATCTCTATCTTAAGCGTAGAATTCACGTGTAATGCTTATGTTCTCGGATTTATGGGATACGGTTTGATCCTAGGTATGGATTGGCTGTCCAATTATGGAGCCATTCTTGATTGTGAACGAAGGGTAGTGAGGCTCATGACTCGCCTCGCTAATACCCTTGAAATTTCTTGTAACCCTAAGGGTCCGGTCATGTTGTGTTATCTTGAATCCCTTGACTCGTCTGACGATAATTTGCAATCTGTAAGAGTGGTCCGAGAATATCCAGATGTCTTTGATGAAGTGAGGGGGTTACCTCCTAAACGCGAGATAGACTTACGAATTTATCTTGTTGATAATGCCAAGCCAGTTTCATTCCCCATTAGGCACATGGCCCCGGGAGAAAGAAGAGAGCTCAGTAAACAAGATAACGAGTTGCTTGAGAAAAATTTCATAAGACGAAGCATTTCTGAATGGGGTACTTCGGTGGTATTCGCTACTAAGGCGGATGGATCGCTTCGTCTGTGTGTATATTATCGTGAGTTAAACAAGCTGACAAAGAAGAATAGGCAGCCACTACCAAGAATCAACGATTTGTTTGACCAGCTTGTTGGAGCATCTGTTTTCTCTCAACTCGATCTAGCCACAGGATTCCATCAGCTTAGAGTGGCTGAAGATAGCATTGACAAATCTGCGTTTAGGACTCCAGATGGGTTCTTCGAATGGCTCGTCATGCCATTAGGGTTAACGAAAGCACCTGCATACTTTGTAGATTTGATGAGTAGGTTGTTTCGGGAGTTCCTTAACAAGTTTGTGGTAGTTTTCGTGGATGGTATTCTGATCTTCTCAAAAGACGAAGAAGAGCATGCTAGACATCTCAAGGAAGTCATAGAAACACTTAGAGCACACCAGTTAAAGGCTAAGTTCTCCAAATGCCATTTTTGGAGGAAGGAAGTTCAGTTCCTTGGGCATGTATTTTCTAAGCAAGGCGTAGCTGTGGACCCCGCAAAGGTAGTTGCGGTACAGGAGTGGAAAATTCCTAAGAATGCAATGGAGGTGAGGAGCTTTCTCGGTTTGGCGGGCTACTACAGGAAGTTCATTAAGGACTTCGCTAAGATTTCAGCCCCTGTTACTAAGTTAACAAAGAAGAAACTAGCTTTTGCATGGGACATAGAGTGTGACGCTGCTTTTCAGGGACTTAAGAGAGCCCTCACCACAGCTCCAGTTTTGGCATTACCCGATGGAGGTAAGATGTTTACCGTGTACACAGATGCGTGTGGCACGGGATTAGGCACTGTCCTAATGCAAGATGGAAGAGTAATATGCTACGGGGGCAGACAACTTAAAGTTCATGAGAAAAACTATCCCACGCATGACTTGGAGTTGGCCACGATTGTTTTTGCACTTAAAACTTGGCGCCATTATCTTCTAGGGGAGAGGTTCGAGCTGTATACCGACCACAAATCTCTTAAGTACCTCTTCTCACAGAAAGATTTGAATCTGAGACAACAGCGGTGGATGGAGTTCTTGGCATCTTATGACTTCGATATAGCTTATACCCCTGGCAAGGGTAACGTGGTGGCGGATGCGCTAAGTAGAAAAAGGTTGACTTTGAGCCCCTTGTTTGTTGAGAGGAAAAGCCTTGAGTTTATAGCAACCTTTGATTTTACACCTGTTGTTGAGTCATTGACTGCTACGTTAGCATCTCTTGAGTTAAGACCTACACTTCTAGATCAAGTAGGGACTTCACAGAAGGAAGACCCACAGATAGTCGAAAACATGGACAAGCTGATTAGTGGTGAGACGTCAAGTCACCTCAGTAGGTATGCCATAGATGACAAGGGATGGCTAAGGCGCGATGGAAGGCTATGTGTCCCACAAGTGGGATACCTAGTAAGGAAAGTTCTCGAAGAGGCGCATCACTCAAAGATGACCATACACCCTAGAGGGGATAAGATGTACAGAGATATGAAATGCATTTTCTTTTGGGCTGGAATGAAAAAGGACGTGGCAGAGTTCGTTTCGAAGTGCATGGTGTGCCAACAAGTAAAGGCCGAGTCGAAGAAGCTCGGTGGGCTATTACATCCTTTGGAGGTTCCGCAATGGAAATGGGAGAGTATCTCGATGGATTTCGTGGATGGACTGCCTAGGTCAAGGAAGGGAAATACTAGCATATGGGTCATAGTTGATAGACTCACGAAAAGTGCTCACTTCATTCCGGTGAAAAGCAAGAGGACCGCATCATGGCTAGCGTCTATTTACCTTCGAGAGATAGTACGGTTGCATGGGGTTCCTTCTAGTATAGTTAGTGATCATGACTTGATTTTCACTAGCCAGTTTTGGAATAGTCTGCAAGAAGCAATGGGTACACGACTGAATTTAAGCACGGCCTATCACCCACAGATGGATGGACAAACCGAAAGCGTAAATAGGGTACTAGAAGATCTCCTAAGGCTACGCATTCTTGACTTTGGTGTTACTTGGGAAGACGATCTTCCTCTCGTGGAGTTTGCATATAATAATAGTTACCAAGCTAACATCGGAATGGCATCGTTCGAAGCCCTGTATGGAAGACCATGCAAGTCGCCAACTTGTTGGTGGGAGACGACAGACATGCTTACACTTGGCCCTGACATGATAAGAGACACTTCTGAGAAGTTTGAGTTGATATGAAGACGGATGAAAACGGCCCAAGATAGACAGAAATCTTATGCGGACAAGAGAAGGACTGACCTAGAGTTCGAAGTCGAAGATATGGTCTTTATAAAAGTTTCTCCGTTACGCAATGTAGTTCATTTTGGAGCAGTTGGAAAGCTAGCACCAAGGTTCGTAGGACCGTTCCCTATCACTGAGAGGATTGGACGGATGGCCTATAAGGTAGACCTACCTGAGAAGTTAACTGGAGTACACAATGTCTTTCACGTCTCGCATCTCCGAAAGTGCTTGCATGATTCGGCCGAACTGGTTGAGCCAAGCATCCTTGAAGACGTAGAAGTGGAAAACGAGGCAACATTGAGGCGAATTCCAATTCGTATCTTGGGAATGGAGATTAAAAATCTAAGGAATCGAGAAGTCAATTCTTCCAAAGAAACACATCTTTAATTGAATGAAGTCAACATGCTTTGTTTATATTCAATTTATAAAAATAAATTAGAAAATCTTCCAAAGAAACGCATCTTCAGCAAATTAGGTATGAAATTCTACTATAATAAATTGTGTAATTAAGAATATATAAATGTGGATAGAAACAGAAATAAACGCATAATAATTGTATAATTGAAAAGAGCAAAATTTGAATAAGTTAGCAATAAAAGGGTTAAATTTAGTAATTTGGTTGATTAAGAAAAAGAAAAAAATTAGGAAAGAAGTAACTTAGTTAATTTGGTTAATTAAAATTTGTAAGTGCATAATTCACTTTTAAGAAATAAAGTAATAATTAAACTTAATAAACAAGTCATTGGAAATGGATGGGTCGATTGAGCCTATTAATTGATAGGGCAAAATAAATATAGGGAATGAAGAATTGTAATTGTAAATTAAAGATAAATAAATGAGAATTGAGTTCTTAAAATGTTACAATTGATTAATGCAAATAATGTGTGTAATTAAAAGGTGGATTTGAATTTGAAATTTTTAATAAATAGGGACAAATGGATTTATGGGAATGAATGTAAATGAATTAATTACTAATTGCAAATCAGTGACTTAATATTAAATATCATAATATATGCTTATTAGTTATTGTAGATAAATGTGCCATTATATGTAACATACAACATATGGGTAAACGGTTTTTTTTTTTTTTTGAAATAAAAGAATTAATTGACTGAATAAGATTATAAATATTTATATAAAAGGCCATTTGTAACTTAACCCTAATTCTAAATGATACAACCGCCACTTCTGAAACCAATGGCTGCTGTCTTCCCATCTTCCCTTCTCTTTTTCTCTTGAATTATTCAATGATTTTTCAAAATTATAAATACAAAATCGAAGTACTCTTCGAGGTCTTTCGTAACGACCCGCATTCTACATATCAAAGGATCGTAGAATATTTTTTTTCTTTTTTCATATGCGGTCATACAGTCGTGTAACTTTGGGGAACAACTATTGGGGTCATTTCCCATGTTCAGGATTTTTGCCGATTTTTAAATGACCATTTTTCCCCTAGCATATCATGTTTCGGCCATAACTTTTGATTGGTAAGGAGTTTTGACCTAAAACACTTCCATTGGATTTGGATGATGGTTTACAATTCCGTAGAGTGATCACATTAGCAAAACGGACTCACCATCTGGGAGATATGGCTGAAATAAGGTTTAGAAGGTGAAAAACAGCTTAACTGGGCCTAGTTAGGGTGATTAGCAGCTAGGGGCATAACCCATTTCGGGATTAGGGTTATGGGGAGGTTGAGATCAATTAAGAAACGATTTATTTTCATTTTCTCAGCCACCTAAAACATTTCTCTAACCCTAGCCATGGCCTTCACCTTCTAATTTCATCCCAAATCACTATCAAATCAAGGATTAAGCTAATCTATGTCAAATCAAGGAGAAACAGCATCAAATTAGAGTTGGAGTCACTCTGCTGCATAGAGATTCGACCCAAATCGGAGATAGTTTCAGATCTAAGTTTTATTTGTGGCCAACGTGAGTGATTTGCATTGTTTTTCACTAATTACGGCTAATTACGGGTGATTAGTGATAATTAGTGAAATTATAACTCAGAAAAATCTGGAAAAATTTGTAAAATTCTAAAATATTATTTTAGGGCTCTTTGGTTGCAGGTCGAGGTTCAGGTATGGTTTAGTATACCTGTTATTATTCTATTTTGCTGCTTATCGCTCATACCATACTTTTGTCTGACCCAGAGTTTTATGTCTCTTCTTATTACTCCGTGTGCTCTTAAACGGGTGGACTAGAGACAGGTTAGGTGGTATGCACAAGTAGCTGTACCAGAGACGAGCAGGAGGCTTCCACGTATGATATAAATATTCTCCCTATGTCGCTGATGGTCACTACTTTGGGCATTAGTAGTGTACCTTCCTTATTTTGCTTTAGAGACAGTTTTTAAAAAGTTGTAATAATGATGATGTGGAACATAAGATGTATTTGAATTTTCCGTTGCTATTATGGTTTCGTTTTCAGCTTATGTACTGTCTCGCTTCTTTTGTGTCAAGTATGTTGTTATTATATTTTATCCCATGCGCTGTAAGACATTCTACAGGTCCTTGTTAGTTCAAATTCCTTTTTTCCTTTCTTTGAAGACCGTCCCGTGCAGGCTGGACATCGACATAATGCATTTTAGGAAAACGGCGGCTGGTGCGGGGCGGGCCGTCACGTCTTTCATATCAACGGTGAAGATCGCCTGATTGGTGGTGGATGAGGAGAAATCGTGCCTCAAAGGACATGATTTGGTGGTGGTTTCCAGGGTGAGAGGGGTTGTCGAACTTGCCAAGGATGGTGGTAAAGGTCGGCGACGTGGGAGGCTTTATCGTGAGTGGGTTCGATCTTGGAACGACGGCCTAGTGGTGGTGCGGTTTGGAGAGAGAGTGATGGAGCACATGGGTTTGTTCAAGGAGCAGTTAAACGAAGAAGGTAACGGTGAGGAAAAGATTAAGAGATTAACTGAGTAATTATTAATTTAATTATTTTAGTTAATATAACTAAGGTTTAAAATAACATATCTTTCTCAGACGATATCCGAAAATCGCAAACTCAGTCACTTTGGAATCGTGGCTTCGAACTCTACACCATGGAGCATGTCAGAACTGAAACAGAGGCCGTATGGATTTTTGATAAAATTGAACATATATTTAATTTTATTAAAAATAATCATTTTATCGATTTCTGAAACCGGTCAAGGTGAGATTTCTTTTCAAATAATTAAAATTAATTAATATTTATCGTGTTTAGAAATTTTTACATATACAATGTAAAATTCAGTTTGTTGTTGTATGCAATTTGATTTGGATTGGTTGGTGCTGTTGTGGTAATCTGTTGACTTAATTGAATATAATGGAAAATGGAAATTGTAAACAAATAAAAATATCATTTTTATTTGTTATGTTGAAACAGAAATTGTAAACAAATGAAAATATCATTTTTATTTGTTATGTTGAAATTAGAATTGTAAATAAACAAAAATATCATTTTTATTTGTTATGTTAAAAAGAGATTTGTAAACAAATAAAAATATCATTTTTATGTGTCATGTTAATATAGTAATTGTAAACAACATAAAAATATCATTTTTATTTGTTATGTTGAACTAGAATTGTCAACAACACAAAAATATCATTTTTATTTATTATGTTGAATTAGAATTGTTAACAACACAAAAATATCATTTTTATTTGTTATGCTGAATTAGAATTGTAAACAAATAAAAATATCATTTTTATTGTTATGTTGAAATAGAAATTGTTAACAAATAAAAATATCATTTTTATTTGTTATGTTGAAATTAGAATTGTAAATAAACAAAAATATCATTTTTTATTTGTTATGCTAAAAATAGGTTTGTATACAAATTAAAAATATCATTTTTATGTGTCATGTTAATGTAGGAATTGTAAACAACATAAAAATATCATTTTTATTTGTTATGTTGAATTAGAATTGACAACAACATAAAAATATCATTTTTATTTGTAATGCTGAATTAGAATTATAGACAAATAAAAATATCATTTTCATTTGTTATGTTAAAATAGAAATTGTAAACAAATAAAAATATCATTTTTATTTGTTATGTTGAAAGTAGAATTTTAAATAACCAAAAATATCATTTTTATTTTTAATGTTGAAATAGAAATTGTCAGCAACATAAAAATATCATTTTTATTTGTTATGTTGAATTAGAATTGTCAACAACGTAAAAATATCATTTTTATTTGTTAAGTTAAAAATAGATTTGTAAACAAATTACAAGTATCATTATTATTTGTCATGTTAATGTAGGAATTGTATACACATAGAAATATTTCTTTTTATTTGTTATGTTGAAATTAGAATGGTAAAACAAATAAAAATATTCATTTTTATTTGTCATGTTAAATATTGAAATTTTATACAAATAAAAATATATTTTTTATTTCTCATGTTTATAATAGAATTGTTGTCAAATAAAAATTTCCTTTTTATTTGTCACTAGAAAACATTGGACATGTCATGTTATGCAAGTAAAACTTTCTTTTATTTATCATTAGAAAACATTAAAACATGTTATGTAAATAATACTTCTTTTATTTGTCATGTTAAATATTGAAATTATATACAAATAAAAATATCCTTTTTATTTGTCATGTTTAAAATATAATTATTGGCGAATAAAAATTTCTTTTTTATTTGTCAGTAGAAAACATTGGACAAGTTATGCAAGTAAAACTTTCTTTTATTTATCATTAGAAAACATTAAAATATGTTATGTAAATAATACTTTTATTTGTCATGTTAAACATTAAAACATGTTATGTAAATAATACTTCTTTTATTTGTCATGTTAAACATTAAAACATGTTATGTAACTAATACTTCTTATATTCGTCATGTTAAACATTAGAACATGTTATGTAAGTAATACTTCTTTTATTTGTCATGTTAAACATTAAAACATGTTATGTAAATAATACTTCTTTTATTCGTCTTGTTAAACATTAAAACATGTTATGTAAATAATACTTCTTTTATTCGTCATGTTAAACATTAAAAAATGTTACGTAAATAATACTTCTTTTATTCGTCATGTTAAACATTAAAACATGTTACATAAATAACACTTCCTTTATTCGTCATGTTAAACATTAAAACATGTTATGTAAATAACACTTCTTTTATTCGTCACGTTAAACATTAAAACATGTTATGTAAATAACACTTCTTTTATTCGTCATGTTAAACATTAAAACATGTTATGTAAATAACACTTCTTTTATTTGTCATGTTAAACATTAAAACATGTTATGTAAATAATACTTCTTTTATTCGTCATGTTAAAAATTAAAACATGTTATGTGAATAATACTTCTTTTTGTTTGACATTAGAGAACATGTTATGTGAACAATACTTCTTTTTATTTGACATTATTAGAGAACATGTTATGCAAAACAAATACTTCTTTTTATTTGACATTAGAAACATGTAGAAAAGTTATGCGACTAAATTATCTTTTTATTTGACATTAGAAACATGTTATGCAAAACAAATACTTCTTTTTAGTTATACATTGGTCATGTAGAACATGTTATGCAAAACAAATACTTCCTTTTAGTTATACATTAGAAACATGTAGAAAAGTTATGCGAGTAAATTATCTTTTTATTTGACATTAGAAACATGTAGAAAAGTTACGCGAATAAATTATCTTTTTATTTGACATTAGAGAACATGTTATGAAAAACAAATACTTCTTTTTAGTTATACATTAGACATGTAGAACATGTTATGCAAAACAAATACTTCTTTTTAGTTATACATTAGAAACATGTAGAAAAGTTATGCGAGTAAATTATCTTTATTTTGACATTAGAAACATGTAGAAAATGTTATACAAATAAAACTTCTTTTTATTTGTTATTAGAAAACGTTGGAAATGTATGCAAACAAAATCTCTTTTTATTTGTTATTAGAAAACATTGGAAATGTTTGCAAACAAAATCTCTTTTTATTTTTTATTAGAAAACATTGGAAATGTATGCAAACATAATCTCTTTTTATTTGTTATTAGAAAACACTGGAAATGTATGCAAACGAAATCTCTTTTTATCTGTTATTAGAAAACATTGGAAATGTATGCAAACAAAATCTCATTTTATTTGTTATTAGAAAACATTGGAAATGTATACAAACTAAATCTTTTTTTATTTGTCATTAGAAAATATAGGAATTTTCATGCAAATTAAATATATCTTTTTATTTATCATTAGAAACATTTAAATTGTTATGCAAAATAAAATATTCTTTTATTTGGCATGTTAAACATGTTAGTGGAATCGTCGAATGACTTATATATATATACACACACACATACATATATACATAAATATAAATTAAAATTAAATGAATCGTGCACGGTAGTTTGCGTTTCGGAATCGTAACTTGAAATGATTATACTGAAAGATCCGACCGTCGGATTTTCCCAAAAGTAAAACCGTTAGGTCCGCTTTGGGAAAATCTTTCCAACGACATAAAATTTGTTAAAATCCAATGGTTAGATTTCGAGAAATGTGTAAATCAAATTTGAGTAAAAATAGTGCCAGAGCCGCCTATTGACCTGAAGAGACGTTAAATTAAATTGGACTATTTTTATATAAATAAAAAAAGCAATAAATCGTTATAACATAATATTAACGATATGAAATGATTTAAATTATATATATTCGAGAATTATTTGAAAAGACCGAGTTCAATCTCATTTCAAATAATTATACGATGATTTAAATCGAAGACATAGAAGATGGTGATTGAAGACCGGCGATCATCACATCGAATGGATGACTACTGATGCCCGACATTGGATACCTCCAAATAAAGGGTTAAAAATGGTAGTTGTCCGGGCGTATTTGTAGATTTTCCGGGTATGCGAGAACCTCTCTTCCTTATTAGACATACGGGAGGAGGAATAAGGTGTCTCCGGTTTCGTTCAGACCCAGAACGGACTTGTAAATGGATGTATGTCTGACATTGGATTTCGTTTTATATGAATTGATTTCTATTTAATATATTTCTGTTTGGTGGCAGAGAATTTATTCTCTTGCTTAACACCCTTCTCTGAGACGTACGAGCTTAGAGGTTATGTGTTGATAGTTTTTTTTTTTTTGGAAGAACCACACTTTTTTATTGATGCAAAATTAAACAAAGTTGCCAACATGCCTGGCAGGTAACCAAAATCTCAAAAGTTAGGGCTATGACTATTTGTATGTATAGAAAAGTGGATAGATGAGCTCCGGATAAACCGCCGCCCATCATACTTCATAATTGAGCTCCGGCAAGGCCACCACCCAATAATGAAGCATATATACTTCTACACAATACAATTGCCACGCAGAACAAAAAGATACAAAAAATGTGGAAAGATACATCTCTCAAAAGTCTCTCTATGAAAGCGAAATAACATGGACTGTCGATGCTGTAGGGAAGCATCCAAGATGTCAAATGGCCACCATGGCCCCTAAAAATCCAGAAGACCGCCGATGCAATAGGAAAGCATCCAGCAAGATCCACCTAGGAAATCCAACTTTGCAACCTGAAAATCTGAACCTGTATATCTAGCAAACGAAGTTAGCGGGGGGGGGGGGGGAGGGGGGAATTAAGGGGTAGAGGAAAGGAAATAAACCAAAGTAAACAAGACAACAAGATGACAAAAAGAAAACTCAACCAATACCTTGTCTTTGGGTGACTGCCAGCATTGAAATGTCAAAGCTAACAGCCAACCTCGTAGACCGGGATCCTATCGAACCTCTGAAAGGCCTACCCCGGAAGGCTAGGAAGACATCATTCCTAACTTTCCGGATGATGGTCGGTGGGTCCATAGCCACCTCGTTGAAAATGGCCTTGTTCCGCGCGCACCAGACGTGCCAACAAACCAAACAAGGAATCAATTGAAAGATGGTCGCGCGAAGACTTTTACCTGCAGTTCCAGTTCACCAGATCTTCAGGTAGTCCTCAATCAAGTTTGCATTACAACGGCAACCTTGAAGGTTTCCGAAGTAATTCCAAACAGACCTAGCACAAACCCCGGAGATCAACAGATGAAAGGAAGTTTTGGTGTTGCTTGCTTTGCAGCACCTACACCTGGAAACAAGCGGGATACCGATTCTCTGAATATTCTCATCTAAAGGCAAACCATTATGCATTGTTTTCCACATAAAAAGAGAAACCTTTGGGGGAATGCGAACATTCCAGATGAAGGAGAAGATTGGAAGCTCTGGCATTGGGTTCTGCACAGAATTCCAAGCAGCAGAGAGAGAGAAAGTATTGCCATCTCAAGAAGAACCCCCTCCATGAGCATCTGAAATGGCCTTCACCGATTGCATCCGTTTCCACGTCTCACTAGCATAGGACGGGGTACCGGAGTAATGCGTACTTGCCAGCCTTCTGTACTTAGCGTGAAGGAACGTAGCCCAGAGGGAATTATCCGCTACAAACCTAGCCCAAAGCTTGCAAGCAAATGCCACACATACATCTAGAGGGTTACGGAGGCCCAGGCCTCCCTCACTCTTGAGGCGGCAGATGACACGCCAGGAGATCCAATGGTGACGAGAAGAGTTCACCTTGGATCCCCAAAAGAAGGGCGCAAGTGAACGGTACGAGCGGAAAAAGGAAGCTGTGGGAGTCATAGCAGCAAAGATATGAGATCCCATGGCGTCAAGGACTGACCTAATTAGAACAAGTCTACCCGCCTGAGAGAGTAGGGTCGCATTCCATCTAAGAATCTTTCCCCTAACTTTGTCAGTGATAGGATCGAAAATGGCGTTGAGCTTCCTTCCTCGGTATAAAACTATGCCCAGGTACGGAAGCGGAAGCGAAGCTTCCTTGAAGCCAGAATAAGACTCGATCCAAGCAGCTCTAACAGCTGTAAGATCTTTCGCGGGAATGAAGCAGCTTTTGGACGAGTTAACGAGTTGCCCCGAGCATCTCTCATATTGGCGAACGAGGCCCAGAAGGCCTATAAAAGACTGACGACTACCATTAGTAAAAATGATGATGTCATCCGCAAAGGATAAGGAAGAGATAAGAGGGCATCCCCTAGGAATGCCGAACCTATGGATCTTCCCAACAATCATCAGTGAGTGCAAGCCCCTCACAAATGCCTCAGCGGCAAGGACGAAGAGGGTGGGGGGAGAGGGGGTCCCCCTGACGAAGCCCTCTCCCGGATCTGAAATAACCGGTGGCTGATCCGTTGATGAGAACGGAGAACCAGCAGTTGGAAATAAGCCTCCAAACAACATCAATTAGGGGCTCCGGAAAACCAAACCCCCGAAGAACCTTGATGATGAAGAACCACGACATGAGGTCGTAAGCTTTAGCCATGTCCAGCTTTACCACCACATTAGACCAACGGACCTTTCGATCGATTTGCGAAATCAGATCCTGAGCTAAAAGCACGTTATCAGTGATTAAACGTCCTTTTACAAACCCAGCCTGAGAGGAAGAAATGAGACGCTCAAGAAACGGAGCTAACCTAGAGGTTAGAACCTTAGAAATGACTTTGTTCGAGAAGTTACATAAACTAATGGGCCGAAAATCAGAACAAGAAGTAGGAAGATCACACTTGGGGATAAGGATCAGGTTGGTAGAGGTCCATCCCAATGGGAGTTCTTCACCAGAAAAGAAGGACTGAATGGCAAGACAGAAGTCTTGCTGGATGATAGGCCACACACTTCTGTAGAAAAACCCATTGTAGCCATCAGGCCCTGGCGCACTATCCTTACTAAGAGCAAATACGCAAGCACGTATTTCATCTGAGGTAGGAGGCGCAACAAGGTCTGTGATCTCTGACGGAAAGACCAGACGAGGAATGAAAGCAAGAAGGGATGGATCTAACTCACAAACCGACGGAGCGTTGAGGAAAGTCTGGAAGTGGGATAAAATAGTATCTCTGACGTCATCAGGAGAGGAGGCCAAAGATAAATCCTGGCGGAGAATCTGAGAGATGGTAAGACGCCTGTTCTTCTTACGAATCGAAGAGTGGAAAAAGCTGGAGTTCGAGTCACCTTCCACAGTCCATTTGACTCTTGCTTTTTGCCGCAAATGGTCATGCTCAATGCGTAACTCAGACGAATAAGCTAGTTGGGCGACCGCCCACGCCTCCTTATTGGCGGAAGAGGGTGCGTCATCAAAAGCCGCTTCTGCAAGAACAAGAGTTTCTTCAGACGCTCTGACGCGATCGAAAATGTTCTTGAAAACAAGCTTATTCCACGTCTTAAGACAAGCTTTAAGACGTTTAAGCTTGCGAGAGAAAACAACACAAGGCAGACCGATCAGCGGGGAAGTCCAAGATTCTTCCACAAGGGTATGGAAGGAGTGATGAGATCTCCACATACTTTGGAACCTAAAGGAGGACGGGCCAGAAAGGGAAAGGGAAGAGCAGGACAGGAGCATTGGGGCGTGGTCCGAGAAGGTGCGATGAAGATGAGATACGGAGAACGAGAAGGGATGACCAAACCAGCCTTCCGAAGTGAAAACTCTGTCTAGCCTCGAAAGGATACGGTTAGGACCTTCTTGATTGTTACACCAAGTGAAAGCCGATCCCGTAAAGGACACTTCCGCGATACCCGAGGTGATAATGAAAGCGTTGAAATCCGCTATCGCGAGGCGATTCATGGCAAGTCCTCCTCGTTTCTCTGCTTGACTAGCGACTATATTGAAGTCGCCACCCAACACTGCTGCAGAGATCCCATAGTCTGATAGAGAGAGATAATCAGCCCAAAGGACCTGCCTTTCGACACGGTCGCACTTAGCGTAAACCGCCGAGAACAAGAAAGAAGCGGAGAAGGAGGAGGACGAACAAGCCCCGATAGAACCTGATCCGAGTCGAAAACAGGCTGAACAAAAAGATCTTTGGACCATAAGATCCAAATCTTGTCGGAAACGTTAGCTTTTGCACCACTAAAGCCAAGGGAAATCATATATTTGGTTAGCGCGTCTGGCCCCATCATAGGCTCCAAAAGTGCTACCAACCAAACAGAATGCTTCTTAACAATGCGCTTGAGTCTAGCCAGAGACTCATCATTCCCAATACCCCGCACGTTCCAGAAAAGGAAGTTCGCCATCAAAAACTAAGACATAATAGAAGACCAAGAGATAGGAGGTAGACTACACCTCACCTCCCACTCTCCTCAACGACGATACAAAGTGTGACGAGTAGATCTAACGATCTGCTCAGACGCCGCTATAGAGCGTGTGCGAATGGTGCGAGGGGTGCGATGGACCGAATGCCTACTACCCCTAGATGGACGTGAGGTAGGCCCTGGAGAAGAACCACAAGAATTGCCGATGACAACCACCGATGAAAGAGATCGAGGTCTAGAATTCTTAGTAAGACGAGACAGTCGACCGTTAATGGTCGCTATTTCTGCCTTACTAAGAAGGGGGAAAGAGATAGGAGAGGCTGCCAAAGATGAAGAGGACGACTCTAAAGGGACCGATGCCGATCTGTCAAGAGGTTGACGGACCGGACGAAAATGCAGAGATCTGAAACCACCATGCCAACGACTACTCAGAAGAGAAGTGAGTAGCGGACAAAAAGAAAGAAAAATCGATCCAGTAGGGGTACATGTAGTTGCCATGTAGCGGGGAGCTGGAGCACTCGCTAAAGGGTAACTACACATGCCAAACCTACTGTATCGTTGATGGGCAGAAAAGAACCTAAAAAACGAAGAAAAAGAGAGAGAAATAGACCAAAAGACCACGACCAGACTACTGACAAGTCTGCTGTGTTCCGAAGCAAACCCCGCCTGACAATCAAACGACCGAAGAAACCAACCTAATAGCTAAACTAGAATGGCTAAAAACCAGCTGATGCTAAAGCACCCAGCTCGGGGCGAGAAAGGATAGACACAAGCCTACACAAAGAGACCAAAGAAACTGAAAGAAGCAACCAAAACAAGTCTGCCATCGACAAAAGATAGGAGCAGGGCGGCGACCGATGAGCCATCATCGGGACAGCACCGCCAAACAACCAAAACACCCCGCACACCAACACACACATGACCCTTACTACGCATATCCGACGAGGAAGATGCAGCGAAGGGGAGCGCACACGAACGTGTGTAAATGCTCAAACAAGCAAACAACACAGAAACACAAAAGCGAACAAAACACCCCGCAAACCTCGAACCAATAGAACCGCTCGCAGCCTCGATGTCCCAAGACCAGAAACTGGAGGAACAAGGGGCGAGACGCAAAGGGGATAAGGTAGGGCAATAAGAGGAAAATGCAGCAGAACACAACAAAGGAGCAAAAGGCAGAGCTAAAGCTAAATCAACTACCCCAAACGAAAAACGGTGAAAAAACCATACCTCAGTGGCAACTGAAGCATCGAGACTGACGCTTCTCATGCCAATAACCGCCCGAAAACAAGGGGAGCAGGGCCGTACTGCAATGGGAGGCACTGCAGCAGGACAGGGTAACTCCATCGAGCCAACCAATGGAGCTAAAACGGAGGACTGGACAGTTCGCGAAACGCAATCCAACTTCGTAGCCACGCTTGATAACGAAGTATGAGACTGCACACATGGTTGAGCCCCACCCTCTACTGAAGGTAACGCCACTACACAGTCCTCGGATCCAGCTAGAGGAGAGAAGCTATTAGACAACAGCAACGCCGCGTGGGGTAGCGCTGTAGCCACCTACGGAGGAGCAACCAAATCCGAAGACTCACAAACACGGCCAACTTGCTGTACACGACGTTTGCCACGCCAATGACGCCGTATACCTTTGGAACGGTGATCAGCCTACACCCCCGAACCTGCAGAAACAGCACCAGTAGCAGGCAAAACGCCTATTGCCAAGGAAGAGCTTCAGGGTGGAGTCATCACCTCTCCACCATGGAATCTTCCTACACATAGCCCAGAGAAAGCAAGTGTATTGGGAACACCACTGCAGAACAAAGAACCCACCAAAATACCAGAGGGCGAAGCAGAAAGATTCAAAGAATCGCTTAAATCATTATTGCCTAAGAGGACAAGCTTAGGCATGAAAGGGGGGATGAAATCCCCTTTTGACCTAGCATCCACTGGCAATGCCTGGGAGCCACCACAAAAGTCTTCTGTAGAAACCGACGATCCATCAGCCAGTGGAGCTAATCCCAAAGAACCGGAGTAAATCGGCGATAGCTCCAAAAACATATCCTCAACAATCAGGTAGCAATGGCGTAGAAGTTCACCAAAACGCCCCAAATCGCTCAAGTGAATCACAACTGAGCACAAGTCAAACTGAACAACCTTCGTGGGCCCTTCCATCACCGCCTCGATGGCGAGAGAGATAGCAGAAATTGAAGAATAAGGCCGAATGAAAGAGCCACGAACCAAGAAATCGCCATCAGCCAAGGACATCGAGAATCCCTAAAATGGACTTCGGAACCGCAACAGCAGAGAAACGAAAGACAAGCCCTTTAAAGGAAAGCGATGCCAAGCAGAGAGAGAAACCAGAGGTAATTAACAAGCAGGGCAACCAAAAACAAGGGAGATTCAGACGCGAAGATTGTAGGAGTTTTAGAGAGAAGCCATTTTTAAGACCGTTGCTTTTTAGTTACCAGTCGCATGGCGTGGATTGCCAATGTGGCATGCCAAGATGCAAATGATCAAGGCTTTTGTTGGAAAGCAGGGTCTTGTGGTTGATGATCAAGGCACAACTTTATTTAGCATAGTATTGTGTATAAGCATTACTTCGCGAGTCTCACACCCCGGCATAGCCGGCCCTGACCCAGTGCTAACTGGTCCATTGCACGGGGCATCCAAATCCGTTAGGGCATAAAAAAGTTACGCACGCCGGAAGAAATCGAGGAACGATGGAAAACGCGGATTTGTGAATGTAGGAGAGAAAGTGGGCACGCAAGGAAGAAGAAGGAGAGGAGCGCAAGGAAGAAGAAGAAGAGATGCTAAGGCACAAAGAAGCGCAAGGAAGAAGAATATGGAGCCTCTGAGATTACAATTCGGAAGTAAGTAACCTGACCCTGATTTCTAAATTACTACTTTGTTTAATGGTTTGAAGCCGAAAATAGTATTTAATGGTTTGAAGCTTGTCAATTTTAAAGTTGCTTGTTATCTGCATTCAACAAAAAGCTAAAAATTACAGCAATTTATAGTTTGTTTTGATTGATGATCACTTCTTATGTAATTTTTTTCAATTATATGCTTATACCTTAAACTTATATTACAGAATCTTATTTTTCTTTCAAATTTTTTTAACATGAATTTTTTTCCATATGATTTTATTATAATTTTATAATTTGCAGTATCAATTATCGAAAATCAATGTACCAAAAGAATATCAAAAGTAATAAAATAAGGTATGAAGCTACACAAACTTTATCCAAAATGCTGGGATCGATCAACATTCTTATTATTACTCGATTTGTTTTGCAAACAACATTAAAAGAATATAAGTAAAAATTTACTTTGCCTTTAGAAATGTTGATTACTTTGAAAATTCAATTTTTTTTTTATTTTTTAACTATTAGCTAGTTTTTCATGTATTGCAAATTTATGTATCTTTTAATATTCTTAATTTTAAAAGATATCTTTATCTTAGTACATCCTGAGATGCTTATGATCTTTTTTCAAAAATCCTGATTTTAAAATTTTCATTTTACCAAATAATATAAAAAATTATTCTAAAGTTATAAAAATTTATTTACTTGGCCATTTCTTCATAGAACGATTTAATCTGACATTATATTTTAAAAACGAAAAGGTTTAAATTAAACCAATAATGTTTTTAGTTGCAATCTTATGGATTTTGACATAAGAACAATCTAAGTTTTATATGTAAATTTCTTCAAATTTGAACTTATTATTTTCTACATTATAACCATATTTTTTATATTTGTCATTTTGCACTATTAGTTAATAACAGAGATATTGAGAATACTGTCTTATAAATTAGGATATTACATTGTTTCATCGCACAAATATTTACAATGGGGGCATAATTTGATAAATCGCACTAGGCATTATAGATGTCAGGACCGACTTTGCACCCCGGTATGAGTCAAAAACGGGATAAGGGACCCAAGATGTTCATGCATTTCTTTCTAGCTAGAAGGGGTGTCATGGCATGGAGCCCAAACATTTTTACTTATGCGGATGATATATTGCGAGGCCACGGTATATTGGTCGCTACTGACCAAGTGTTAGGTCCAATAGGACCGGGAAACGTATTGTTCAATCATAACTAATCCAATAAAGTAATTGTGGACCGGCCTTGGAGGATTCAAGGGCTTGCCAGCATCCTTGTCTTGAGACATTTGCTAGATTGTCGTGAATTGGTAAGGAGACCATCCCTAGCCTTGACTTATGATGGAAACCCAATTTCCAATACGACATTATGGATTTGATTGTAAACCTATATATGGAGACATAGTAGGATGGGATACTATGCCGTCAAGGATTGATACATTTACTTTGAAAATGTTTTAAAACTGATTAGACACTAATAATAATATTAAATATTATTTTATACGTATCAAGCATGTGTAACACCCGAATTTTCGGTTAACATTATAATAACAAATTAAAGAATACTTAATTTAAAACTTGAGAATTAAGTAAAAGGGACATCACCATTGCGTTCGTCTCGGAATTCTGCTTGAGTTGGAGTCCGAGTTTGCATAAAACAGATAATGTATGAAGAAGATATCTTTGAATTAAATATTGCAGCAAAACATGAAAAAAAAAAGAATGAGAAAAGAATAGTGTCTAGCATTGTTATAAGGTCTATAAGCAAAAGACTTAGTAGCTCATTTGGTTAGAACACGTGACTTGCATACAAGAGGTACAGAGTTCGATCCCCGCTAGCGCCATATTTTCGTTTTAGGGGAATGGCTAAAAAATGGCCTAGTGTGAACGCAGTTCAAAAAGTGGTTTAGTGTGAAAATGGGTATTTGGGAAGATAGACAAAAAGAAAAAGAAATTAAATATATATATACGCATATATATATATATATATATATATGATGTGTACGCATCATATAGCGTACATTGCACAATATTGGTTGTCAAGGATTTGTTTTTTTAAAGAGGAAGAATATGTATACGGTAAAGGGAAGATGTGTTTATTAAATACGTATTTATGTTTGATGGATTGGCAATAAATAATAAATGTTGATAATGTACATTTAGAGAGTAATTATGGCATAAGTGAATTAGGAATTATTTACATATAGAATTTTTCGTAAATGAGAAATGTGTACGTTATAGAATATATATATATATGTATATATATATATATATGCAAAAACGTGAAATTACATGCATTGTAATTATGACATGATTTAAAATGGGGGTAAATTACATGCATGGTAATTATGACATAATTTAAAATAAGATTATCATTCTAGTGATAAATCTGTCATATTTGTTAGAAATCAATTGTGTCATTAATGTTAGAAATCAAGGTTGCCATTTATATTAGAATAAAAATGTCCTATATGTTAGGGATCATATTATGTAAATTAACCCATCATATATGTTAGGGATCATATTTGGCAAATTAAGATCTCACTTATGTTAGAGAACATATTGCGTAAATAAATATGTTGTTTAGTTAGAATATGTTATGTTAACATAGAAATTGTCTGTTATTTGAATAAAATTGTCAAGTTGTCATAAATGTGTTATTAGATTAAAGTGGTCATTTTGTCATAAATGGGTTATTAGAATAAATTAAAAATGTCATGAGAATAAAAAAGAACATTTATGCTAGAATAAAAAAATGACATTTATGTTAGGATTCAAAAATGTCCTTATATTGAAATGGTCATTAGATTTAAAATGTTATTTATTAGGGAATGTCATTAGATTAGAAATATTCATTTATTGGTTTCTTCTGAGATGGATAGCCTTGATCGATCCTTGCTTGAGTGGATGGCTCTAATTAAATTGAAAATCTATATAAACAACCGAAGACTCAAACATAAAACCTAATCAAAAATAAGAACAATGGTCGTCATGCTGTCACTCCAAAGCCTAGAGTAGCCGCCACAAAGTAGAAGCTAAGTGAAGATAATCAAGTCAATTCAACTTAAGTCTAATCTAATCTTAACAACGAATTCAACATCAAAGGCGTGCTAATCAAAATCAGTACTCAGATTTCAGAACCAAGGAATTCCTTTAAATAGTAAGTATGGTTATTTTTTAGTTATGAATGAAATAAAGATGTGATTTGCAATGGAATGTAAATAGAATTCGTATCATGTTATGTGCAAAATTGATTCATGTTATTCATATCTTTTTAATCATGTTATATGCGAAATTGATTCATGATTATTTAAGAGTTATTGTGGATTTATTATGAGTATTTTTGCGGCCATGTTGTATTTGAATCTACGATGGAATTACTATTGTTGAAAGCTTGTAAATAAGCATATGTATTATTTGTTTGGCGATGACATATTACGTACTTATGTATTGTATGTAAGTTTTTGGGATTTTGCAATCCTTATGCAATATTAGACGATTTCATCATGTCATAACACATGCAAACTTTAGGCTTAACATGACTGTGTAAACTTTAATGATGGAACCATTTTCTTTTATGATAAATCTACAACTTTTATGTTAACATATGTTAGATCTATATGTTCTTATGTTAAATCTACAACTTTTATGTTAACATATGTTATACTCATATGCTTTTATGACAAATCTACAACTTTTATGTTAGTAGACTCAATTGCTTTTATGAAAAATCTACAACTTTTATGTTAGTAGACACATATGTTAGACTCATATGCTTTTACGACAAATCTACAACTTTTGTGTTAGTAGACACATATGATAGACTCATATACCTTTTATGTTAAGATCTATGCTAGTTGATTCAACCCCTATGCAAGTTCACTACTACATGTTTAATTAGGTTTGGCGTAGTTTTATGAACAACTCTTACGTTATGATTCATGTTGGTTAAATTAAGTTTGCAAGTTAATAGTTAAAAGTATATTGTTCCTTGCCATTTCAAGAGACACCTATTAATTTAGATCCTATTTCAATGCAAACTTACCTCTACATGACATGTTTAAATTGTGTAAATTCATATGCTATGATTTAGGAACTTTGGATCTAAAAGTACAAGTTCCCCTTTTTATGCTAAGTTAATTTTGTACATGTTTATGATTCATGTTGCAAGTTCATCATCACATGAAGAATCTATATGTCACATATGTTATGTTGTTAGAATAATTCATGTTTTTCTCTTTTCCCTTATATGTTTATAAGTTGGGCTAAAATATTTATCCCAACGTTCCTTGTAATTTTGCAAACGTAAATGCGGGGGATATCGTGGGGATAAACATGAAAATATATGAAAATTGGCATGTTTGGCACATGCCAAATATTGATGACATTTAATGGCATAAATTTTATATACAAAACATGATGAACTTGATTAGAGGGAAAGTGGGCCATGTCAATAAATATTTGACAAATTTACATATAAATATAAAAGGATAAAAAGGGAAATATTAGGAAAGACGAATATGCTTAACCCGAGGTTGGATTAAGTTGTGATGTAAACCTGCCCGGACCCGCCCGGCTGTCCAGTAATCACAACAATACCTATCCAATGTGGGATGTTAAGACATTGAGCCCAATAAAGAACCGAGGTTAGACTAAGTTGTGGCGTAAGACTGCCCGGAACCGCCCGTCATACAGGCATCCACAACAATACATGTCTAATGTGAGTGGTTGGTGCTTTAATAAAACAATTAAAGCTAAGCTAGAATTGGTAGGGCTAAGTCAATTAAATAAATACTTAACCAAATTTAACATGTTAACTAGACTAGAAGGTGGGGTTAAGTAAACTTAATACACTTAACCAAATTTAACATGCTAACTAGACTAGAAGGTGGGGTTAAGTAAAATTAGAATACTTAACTATTATAACATGTTAATTAGACAAGTGGGTGAGGTTAAGTAAGTTTAGAACACTTAACCGTTATAACATGTTAGTGAAACAGATGGTAGGATTAAAGTTAACTAATGTAACACTTAACCAATATATACATACATACATATATATATATATATATATATATATATATATATATATAACATGGTGACTGAACAGGGTTAAGTTAATAAATCACTCTTAACCAATCCAACATGATAAGTGAGAAAGGTTAAGTTAATAGGAAACACTTAACCAACATGACATGACGAGTAGGAGGGTTAAGTACATATCGGGTTGGTGGGTAATATGAATAAATACAGGCCCGCAAACTTAACCATTAATAAACATACTTGAATCAGTAAGAGGGCTAAGTACATATCGGGATGGTGGGTAATATCAGTAAATATAGGTCCACAGGCTTAACCATTAATAAACATGCATGAATCGGTGGGAGGGTTAAGTACATCACGGGTAGGTGGTTAATATCTGTATATATAGGTCCACAAACTTAACCAGTAGGAAACCCTAGTAACGTGGACCCATTTCAGCAGTAACCCAATTAGGTATCATGGTACCCTGAAACTAGGCAGGGTGGGGCACGATTACTGGGTTGATTGTAAGCGGTCAAAAACGACGGCGGTGGGTGCACAGTGTGGGTTCTAACGGGGTGCGGGCGTGCACACACTCCGGAGCAGACAAACAGGGCACTTGGATCGTATTTATACAGATTACTAGTTGGGACACTATTTAGGAGGTGCAGAGATATAGAATGGGGTGCGATAGTATATTCGGTTTAAACCGTCTTACCTTGGTTGATGATACTGTCCTGTTTACAATTTATTCCTATCATGATCTTTCTCTTATTCATGCACTGAAGAGTCACTAGACTTACTCAGGCTTTATGTCTGACTCTATTTTTCTTTCGTCTTCTTTCCTTCCGTTCCCCCCCCCCCCCAAAGTCCACAAGGGAGGGAATATTCCAGCTTAGTCAGACTCTTTGCAAGCTTCAAGATAGTGGATGTATGATTTGGACTCTCTTTCCTTGGATTATGGCTTTGGATACATTCTATGGGGACTTATGCTATTTTGTTTTATTTTATGCTTCTTCATGGATAACCAAGACAGAGATTATGATGTAATGGTTTGAAAGTTTGTTGTAAGATAATTTGTTGTAATACTTTTGTCATGAACCAAATTTATATAAATGATTGTTTTCTTTTCCGCTGCTTATTTATATCTGTCTTGTAAATTATCTGTGCTTTTTACCTATAACTGTAATGACCGGATTCTTATGGGTTAATTTTAACTATTTTATACGGATTTAAAAATCGAGTTGATAATATAAATGAATATTTATATTAAGTTATTAGTTTAATAATCAATTTCGATTTAATATCGAATATATTAAATCATCGTAATGCAAAAATATAATTCAGTTCGAGAATTAAAACTGAATTAAATACAGTTCATGCTTCTGTTTGAATACGAATAATAATATTAAATTATTATCGAAGAATTTAAATGGTTTGAAATTTAATTTATATCAGTTTAAATTAATATCGTCTCAAGACGATCAAATTGAACTTCGTGACCTATCCCAGTATGTTTGGAATGGTGGTTAAACCCTAGAATCGTCAGTTGTTAGGTTCAGATAGGAGTTCAGAATCACAGGGTAATTTAAATTAAATTAAACCGGTTTAGAACAAAACCGTGGCTTCTTTATGTCCACAAACCAAAACAAAACTTGGCTTCTTTATGTCCACAGATAAGAAACAGCTACCTCCTTTCACTTATATAATCACGATCACCCTCCCTTGTTTCTTTTTCATTTATTTGTTCCTCGGTAGAAAACCGAAAGCTTCATGTGTTCTTCAATTCAAAATCAAAGGAAATGTCGCCCATCTCCTCTCTCAGAAATAAAAAACCGCTCCCACCTCCCCTTTCAGAAAAATCGAAAGCTCCTCAAACCAAAAACTTCAGCAAATCACTGTGTTCGAAGCCGCAAGTCCTGGTGCTCGATCAAAACCTGGAGACGCTGGCGATTTAAGGCAGAAGGCGAACCGTGATTTGGGGGTCATCGTTTGATGATGAGTCGATCTGGAGATTCCCGCAATGAACGGAGATTGAAACTCGAATTCGAAATTTTGGGAATGAGATTTCAACAGGAAATGCGATGGTTCTGTATGAGGCTCGAGATTGGGAAATCGATGTCTGAAGTGTTACACTGTATCGAAAAGGAAACGTACTTCGAACATGGATTGGGGTTTTTGAACCAGACCAGTTTATCAGGGGATGAGGGATGGCGGTCGCGAGTTCCAATAGTAGCCGTGGAAGGGTAGGTACGCTCATATCACTGAATAGAAATTGCATGGGATATTCTGGTAATTTCGTGGTTCTGGAATGGAATTTTCCATTTGGAGAAGTATGACTGAACAAAGAAGAAGTTGAAGTTTAAAAGTTATTAAGGTAAATTAAATCATTTATTTATTTTATTTAATAAGTTAATAACCAAGTTAATTATATTTAACAAAAAAATTGAAAGCTTATGTAAATCATATCTCGTTCGTACAAGGACCGATTGGAACAAAACAAGCAATATCATAATCGAATCATCGAATACTGCGTGCTGAAGTTGGTTTGGGATTTTTCAGAGTTAGCTGGGAATTTAGAAAATTCATACTCTGGGTATTTGGAAATTTAAATCACGGTGAGTAAACCTCACTCACCATTTAATTAGAATTATTTCTAGTTGTCAAAAATAATTGTTGTGCTTGTTTGAATGTTGTCTGATTGTTTTAAATATATTAGTTATCTAGGATTTGGTTGACTATTATATATATATATTGGGTGATGATTGGTTGGATTCCCGCAGTCTCATTAGCGGATGCCCGCAGTTTCATTAGCGGATGATTACCCTATACGCCCCACGCTATGATAGTGGATGACCTTTTATACCGCGATATCCTGCCTCGAAGCAGGATGGGTATTATTTATGTGCTAACGTCTGTGGATGCAGGAAAACAGGTTGGAGGAATCCAACTGGATTCCTCAAAAATATATTATCTGTTTGTTGTTTGTTTGATTTCATATATATTCATATATGATGTGTTAAAAATCAAATGATTGAGAATTGGTTGATTTGATTGTTTTAAATTATCACTGGGGCTTGGAATATTGATTTATAAAATACCCTGAAATGGTATTTGGGATTTTAAAAAGGAAATTCTATTTTTATAAATAGAATTTGAATTTTTAATGAACTATAGAAAATATTAAATTGTTTTGAAGATATATAAAACAAGTTATGGAATTTATAAACTTTGTTTATAAATGAAAAGATGGGATTTGAATTGAATTTATAAACTTTGTTTATAAATAAAAAGATGGGATTTGAATTGAATTTATAAACTTAGTTTATAAATGAAAAGGTGGGTTTTGAATTGAATTTATAAACTCTGTTTATAAATGAAAAGGTGGGTTTTGAATCGAATTTATAAACTTTGTTATAAATATATAAATGTGGGATTTTAAGTGAAGTTATAAACGTTGTTTAAATAAGGCATAGAATTCAAATGGAGTTTAACTACAGAATTTGAATATAGAAATTTAAATGGGATTTATAATATAGATTTTGAATATAGAATTCAAATGGGATTTATATTATAGGATTTGAATAATAGAAGATAATAGATTTGGATAAATAGAAGTGGAATAGACTAAGAAGTTAATTAATAGATTTAATTAACAAATTGAGTTAAAACGATTGGTATAGTTAAAATAGATTGGGCAGGTATAGATATACATGAAACAGGTATGGAATAAAGTGTTAGAAGGTATATAAATAGAGTGCCCGACAAAAAGGTACGTATTTAATTCATACATGAGATTTTATGCGCCGTATCAGCTAGCCGCTTGGCTTTTCTTTTTCTTTTTGATTGGAAAAGGCCTGTGTGGCAGTTTGGGGATTTTTCCGATGCTCCCAGTACAAAGGAGGTTATAGCGATTTTTTCCGGGAATTTAAGGAGTTAGAATATTTTTAAGAAGTTTGATAGTTAGAAATCAACGTATCGATATATATAGAAGTCGATAAGGAAATGAACTTAGAAATAGAATAGTATAATCAAAAGGGAAGTATAAGAATAAAATCTAGTAAGAATAGAAAGAGAAAGTGTATACGTGTTTAAAAGTGAATAAGTAGTTGTATGGTATTGATTATTCGAGTAAGTAGTCTTATCTGTTTTGACGTTATAAATGTTATTCAGTCAAGGTCTGAGAGGTAGTTATACCCCAACTTGATTGATTTCATTCTTAACAAATAAATGGCAAGATTTCAGGCTCGAAGATCAATGTTGAATAAGAGTTAGTGGAATATAGTATTTGGGTTGTCGTAACGATGTTTTACACAACATCCGTTTTAACCCAAATAAGTGTAACTTGGAAATATGATTATAAATATTTCCTAAGTATAGAAAGAAACGAGATCGGAAAAGAGATAAGTAATTGGAATATTATCCAATTATAAATAGCATATATTTTCTAAAGTTTAGAAAATAAAGGAAGGCGATATTCGGAAATGTTTTCCGAATAACGTATAAGGCAAATATGGTTATTGAAAATATTTGGTTAACAAAAATTGATAAAGAAACAGAGAAGTGATTTAATTAATGGAATATTAATTAAGGGCTCAGTGATTGTTTGATAATTGGATGAACACTTTGTTTTCTTCGATAGTTAAATCATCGACTATCGAAACACTTGTTTTTATTCGATAGTTAAATCACAGACTATCGAAGTTTTGACCATCGTTGTCAATATGGAGAGACCGGTTGGATTATTATCCGAAGAACCACTCTGTATTTGCAGTAGCATTGCGAATCAGATTATATAAAGATAATCGAAGACGGAGTAGAGTGCAAGGACTTTTTCTATTAATAGAAATTGTGCCTTCGATTCATCATGTTCCTGGGTGACTTGTATGGATGAATGTCTGACAGAGTATTTCCAGAAAGGTCACGTACATTGATTTCTTCAATCGTACCAAGAGTGGAAGCGGAGAAGGAAACTTCTTTTAGCTGACATGTAATGTACTGTTGTAGACGCCAATTAGTGATTTCGATGGATCTGACAATGTGGCATTCGAAGTGAATCTGATGTGATGATAAGGCATAACCTCAAGCCTCATCAATCGGTAAATGACAGAAATCGGGCAAGCAGCATGGCTATGTAGGTCGCACCTATTAGGCTGTATAATCACCTGATCTAGAGTTTCATTTTCTTCTAAAAATCTATTGTCGATGCTGTCCCATTCGGGAAACGGTTGCTGATCCCAACCGTTGGTGATATACATTTGATACACTCAAGCGAAATGAGTGGTCGGTCATGTGTGGCTGAGTTGCAAGATGTTCTTGTTGATCTCAGTGTATTCTCCTCTAGAGATATACCAGCGGAAGGTGGTTCCATACCTTGTCATAGTTGGAAATCAAATACCCAATACGTGCTTGCGTTTTTGATTTTATATTAGTTATGTGGAACATGAGATGCAAACGTTCCACTAGATTGTTATTTACTTGATTTAGACATTATTATAATATCAAAAGAGTTTTGATATAAAGATTATTATTCCTTTCAAAAGGATTTTGAAAGTTAAATCAAGTGTTTGGATTTTCATAAGGGAAAAACCCGTTCCGTGTTATACGGCGTGGTCTTATGAGATATCATTTAGTTTCTGAAAATGTTATAAACTGTTTACTCATACCAGTCCCATGACTGACCCGGAGTTTATTTGTTTTGTTCTACCTAAACTCTTGGGTGCCTAAATTTGTACGGGCAGTCAAGTAGTTCAGGATTTTTCAGATATATCTAAAGGAGCTTGGAGCAGGAGGCTTCAGCGTTATTTAGTTATAGTATTGTTCCGCTGTGTTGTAAGTGTTGTACTCTGATAAGTGTATGTTATACAGTTAAGATTTTGTATTTCAAAGATATGATATATTATATTTTGTTCCGCTGCGATGTGAGATTCTGTGTTGTTATTTCTGTTCTTCTTCTATCTCTTTCTTCTAAAAGAAAAAAAATGTTTCATATTTTCGTGATATTTGGGTTGGACGTATGATGTATATAGTCAACTCTGATGTTATGGAAATCTGGGTCATTACAATAACCCTCCACCAAAGTTAAGGCATTCCTTTCGTGAGTGACCTTAATGGAGGTGGGGTGTTTCACTTGGTATCAGAGCAGAAGGTTACCGGATTAGATAAAAAGATTTGAAAAATTATTTTCAAAACAGTTTTTAAAGAAGCATTTTCAAAAGAAAAGTTTTATTTTAAAGGCATATTCCCCAAAGCCATATGCACTATCTTTTGATCCTCTGCTTGAATCCTTGTTTCGTTCTTTCTTGGTTCTCTGGGGCTCCTGGCTTTCTAGGAGTTAACCTCATCGCAGCATGGTTTCGTAGGCTTGAAGACACTACGACATCGGTTAAAGGGCGAAGAAGTGCCCAACCTCCATCTATAGCCACATTAGTTTCACCTGCGGTTAATTTTCTTCCAAGCTTTGTAGGATTCTTTGTGCGATAGAGGTAGCTTTCGAGAGACCTGTCAACATGTTACACAAGGATGGTAAAGGCGAGCGATGAATAGTTGTGGCAGGTGCCCTAGGTAGGAAGAAAGAGTGACTTTGAGAAAGGTAAAAAGTACATAGCAACTTTTAGCTTTAGACCCTCAGATTTGTAACGTGATGGATAAGCTAAGTAGAGGAGAGACCTCTAATCATCTTAGTATGTACACCAGTATCAAGGTTAACATCTGTTTATCTTAGAAAGATAGTTCGACTACATTGGATACCCTCTAGCATAGTAAGTGATTGAGGTCCTATCTTTACTAGTGGGTTTTAGAAATGGAGGCCAAGAATCTTCGCAATCATGAAGATTAAATAGTTAAGGTACAGTGGAGTGAAGCACAAGAAGATGCGACGTGGGAGACTGAAGATAAGACACGTGTATCATACCTTTTTCTTAAGGATATATCCTTGATCTTTTTATAGGAATCTTATGCATACTCATTTCTATGTTTTTAGGTATATCCTCTAGGTCATATCTTCAATCCTTAGATAGGTATAAACCAATGGTTGAAACATGTGTTTGAGACATGTTATGTTTGGTGGATGCAAGTGGATGCAAGTGTTTGCTAGTGGTTGCTCGTGGATGCATTTACACACATTAGGCACTAGATCGGCTCAATCACCTTTTCATATTGCATATGGATCCAAGTGCATATGTTTGTATATGGATTAAAACTTGATGTATTATCATATGGATGTTGCACATGGATGAATGAATATGCACGCATATAGTATTTACATGGCTAGGGATGCTTGCATACATATTGGACGCATGACACTCTCATAATTCGCATTAAGGAGGTCAACTGAATCAGTAGACCGCCTAATTTTGCATTAGATAAGAACATATACACACACTATGCATATGAACATGAAAGCATTAGAAGTCTTGTAAGATTATGTATGCCTATGTTTGATGATTGAGTAGATGGACGATTGGAAGGTAGGATATACGTTCTCCTTGACTTGAAGATTTCGGGGACGAAATCCTTTAAGGAGGGGAGAATGTAACACCCCGAATTTTCGGTTAACATTATAATAACAAACTAAAGAATACTTAATTTAAAACGTGAGAATTAAGTAAAACGGACATCACCATTGCGTTCGCCTCGGAATTCTGCTTAAGACAGAGTCCGAGTTTGCGTAAAACGGATAACGTTTGAAGAAGATATCTTTGAATTAAATATTGCAGCAAAACATGAAAAAAAAAGTATGAGAAAAGAATAGTGTTTAGCATTGTTCTAAGGTCTATAAGAAAAAGACTAAGTAGCTCATTTGGTTAGAACATGTGACTTGCATACAAGAGGTACAGAGTTCGATCCCGCTAGCACCATAATTTTGTTTTAGGGGAATGGCTCAAAAATGGCCTAGTGTGAATGCAGTTCAAAAAGTGGTTTAGTGTGAAAATGGGTATTTGGGAAGATAGATAAAAAGAGAAAGAAATTAAATATATATATACGCATATATATATATATGACGTGTACGCATCATATAGCGTACGTTGCATACATGCATGGTAATTATGACATAATTTAAAATAAGATTATCATTTTAGTGATAAATCTGTCGTATTTGTTAGAAATCAATTGTGTCATTAATGTTAGAAATCAAGGTTGCCATTTATATTAGAATAAAAATGTCCTATATGTTAGGGATCATATTATGTAAATTAACCCATCATATATGTTAGGGATCATATTTGGCAAATTAATATGTCACTTACGTTAGAGAACATATTGCGTAAATAAATATGTTGTTTAGTTAGAATATTTTATGTTAGTATAGAAATTGTCTGTTATTTGAATAAAATTGTCATGTTGTCATAAATGTGTTATTAGAATAAAGTGGTCATTTTGTCATAAATGGGTTATTAGAATAAATTAAAAATGTCATGAGAATAAAAAAGAACATTTATGCTAGAATTAAAAAAATGAAATTTATGTTAGGATTCAAAAATGTCCTTATATTGGAATGGTCATTAGATTTAAAATGTTATTTATTAGGGAATGTCATTAGATTAAAAATATTCATTTATTGGTTTCTTCTGAGATGGATGGCCTTGATGGATCCTTGCTTGAACGGATGGCTCTAATTAAATTGAAAATCTATATAAGCAACCGAAGACTCAAACCTTAAACCTAATCAAAAATAAGAACAATGGCCGTCATTCTGTCACTCCAAAGCCTGGAGTAGCCGCCACAAAGTAGAAGCTAAGTGGAGATAATCAAATAAGTTCAACTTAAGTTTAATCTAATCTTAACAACGAATTCAACATCAAAGGCGTGCTAATCAAATTCAGAACTCAGACTTTAGAACCAAAGAATTCCTTTAAATAGTAAGTATGGTTATTTTATTTTTATTTTTTAAAAAAAAAAATTGGTTCACTTTATTATGATAAAAAGCAGTACAGTAGACAGGTTAGCATACTAACCGATACAATTAAAAGACAACAAAATATAGAAGAACATGAAAATAAAAAAATTCTAATCTAAAATAAAACTGGCCCATGATGAGGCCATCCCTCTTGTCACCTGCTACACCAGAGCAAAAGCTCCATACCAATGCACTCAGCTCCTCAACTCTCAAGGCAGCTTTTCCTGTGCCTTAACACAATCAGAAAGCATCAACCAAAACAGCAAGATAACAACAGCATGTATAAATACTGCAAGAATGCTTTCGTGGCTCAACTTCAAGCATTAAATCTGGTTGACGACTCACAGACGCCTGTGAATCAGTCTTAATGCTAGAAATACTAATAATAATGCAGCAGTAAATGAATCCTTTGCTGTGTTATATGTACTGCAAATCTGTTGATAAAGCTTCTGGAGAAAAATCATGAGCTTGCAACCACAAAAGTAAACAGTAAGCAGTAAATGTTCAGCAACAAAAAGCTTTAGCTTATGAATTGCTGAACTAATAACTCAATATAAGTAGGATATCCAGCAAGAAAACCATATGTAGAAGCTAGAAGAAGCAATTCCAGATAAGAGCTGAACATTCTTGAAATTCTGGAAGAAACCAATTGAATCTGCACCCTGAATATGATGTAGAAAACCAAAACCATATATGACAGCAATCATAACTAGTTACTGTTGAAGGAGCTTAGAGGGACCAAATACTCAGATCAATTGGGAACCAAATGAACCTATAGATCCCAAAATATATATGAATTTAAACCTGTAACTCTAACATTCCCACGGTGTTGAAAACTGTTCAAAGTAGTGTTGTACATATTGGAGTAAAAAAGCAAAGGCTATCTACTTCACTAACAACAGCAAATTATAACGAATGCTTATCTATCATCTCTGCATAGAACCCACTAACCTTTAACTCGAGACCAAAATATATTAACCTTACCAATACTCTCTGATATCGAACAAGCTTAACAAACATGGAAGACCGGTTGGAGAACTAGGAACTGAATATAGATCAGTTACGCTGGCAATGCCAGAACCCTAATTCACAATGGCTTGATAATCCACAATCAAACAAATCAGATCCTGAGAGACTGTAAAGGAAGAACGCACTAGCACATGAATCTCGAATTAAAACGGGCAGTGAATAAATTTTCATAGTTGAAGTTTTAGCATAGATCTTAGATACATCGAAATAAAGATGTATCTATTTAATCATGGAAGATGGTTATTTTTCAGTTATGAATGAAATAAAGATGTGATTTGCAATGGAATGTAAATAGAATTCGTATCATGTTATGTGCGAAATTGATTCATGTTATTCATATCTATTTAATCATGTTATATGTGAAGTTGATTCATGATTATTTAAGAGTTATTGTGGATTTATTATGAGTATTTTTGCGGCCATGTTGTATGTGAATCTACGATGGAATTACTATTGTTGAAAGCTTGTAAATAAGCATATGTGTTATTTGTTTGGCGATGACATATTATTTACTTATGTATTGTATGTAAGTTTTTGGGATTTTGCAATCCTTATGCAAAATTAGACGATGCCATCTTGTCATAACACATGCAAACTATAGGCTTAACATAACTGTGTAAACTTTCATGATGGAACCATTTGCTTTTATGATAAATCTACAACTTTTATGTTAACATATGTTAGATCTATATGTTCTTATGTTAAATCTACAACTTTTATGTTAACATATATTATACTCATATGCTTTTATGACAAATATACAACTTTTATGTTGGTAGACTCATATGCTTTTATGACAAAACTACAACTTTTATGTTAGTAGACACATATGTTTGACTCATATGCTTTTACGACAAATCTACAACTTTTGTGTTAGTAGACACATATGATAGACTCATATACCTTTTATGTTAAGATCTATGCTAGTTGATTCAACCCCTATGCAAGTTTACTACTACATGTTTAATTAGGTTTGGCGTAGTTTTATGAACAATTCTTATGTTATGATTCATGTTGGTTAAATTAATTTTGCAAGTTCATAATTAAAAGTATATTGTTCCTTGCCATTTCAAGAGACGCATATTAATTTAGAACCTATTTCAATGCAAACTTACCTCTACATGACATGTTTAAATTGTGTAAATTCATATGCTATGATTTAGGATAGTTGGATCTAAAAGTACAAGTTCCCCTTTTTATGATAAGTTAATTTTGTACATGTTTATGATTCATGTTGCAAGTTCTTCATCACATGAAGAATCTATATGTCACATATGTTATGTTGTTAGAATAATTCATGTTTTTCTCTTTTCCCTTATATGTTTATAAGTTTGGCTAAAATATTTAGCCCAACGTTCCTTGTAATTTTGCAAACTTAAATGCGGGGGATATCGTGGGGATAAACATGAAAATATATGAAAATTGGCATGTTTGGCACATGCCAAATATTGATGACATTTAATGGTATAAATTTTATATACCAAACATGATGAACTTGAATAGAGGGAAAGTGGGCCATGTCAATAAATATTTGACAAATTTACATATAAATATAAAAGGATAAAAAGGGAAATATTAGAAAAGACGAATATGCTTAACCCGAGGTTGGATTGAGTTGTGATGTAAACCTGCCCGGACCCGCCCGGCTGTCCAGTAATCACAACAATTCCTATCCAATGTGGGAGGTTAAGGCATTGAGCCCAATAAAGACCCGAGGTTAGACTGAGTTGTGGTGTAAGACTGCCCGGAACCGCCCGGCATACAAGCAGCCACAACAATACTTGTCTAATGTGAGTGGTTGGTGCTTTAATAAGACAATTAAAGCTAAACTAGAATTGGTAGGGTTAAGTCAATTAAATAAATACTTAACCAAATTTAACATGTTAACTAGACTAGAAGATGGGGTTAAGTAAACTTAATACACTTAACCAAAATTAACATGCTAACTAGATTAGAAGGTGGGGTTAATTAAAATTAGAATACTTAACTATTATAACATGTTAATTAGACAAGTGGGTGAGGTTCCAACATGATAAGTGAGAAAGGTTAAGTTAATAGAAAACACTTAACCAACATGACTTGACGAGTAGGAGGGTTAAGTACATATCGGGTTGGTGGGTAATATCAGTAAATATAGGCCCACAAACTTAACCATTAATAAACATACTTGAATCATTAAGAGGGTTAAGTACATATCGGGATGGTGGGTAATATCAGTAAATATAGGCCCACGGACTTAACCATTAATAAACATTGTTGAATCGGTGGGAGGGTTAAGTACATCACGGGTAGCTGGGTAATATCTGTATATATAGGCCCACAAACTTAACCAGTAGGAAACCCTAGTAATAAGGACCCATTTCAGCACCTATTAGGTATCATGGTACCCTGAAACTAGGCAGGGTGGGGTACGATTACTGGGCTGATTGTAAGCGGTCAAAAACTACGGCGGTGGGTGCATAGTGTGGGTTCTAACGGGGTGCGGGCGTGCACACACTCCGGAGCAGACAAACAGGGCACTATGGCACCATTAGTATAAAATATGTATTCTAGAATTGTGTCGGGCCACCACCATGGGACTTGATACACCCAATGGTGGGACCAGCATATGTATCTACAATTCTTGGGGGCCGTATGACATACGTGACACATGCATGCAGGTAGGGAGCCGATCGATAGGGTAGTAAGGGTACATCTAACATATTCATGGAAATTGGGCTGATTGAGGTGGAATCCTCAAAATAAATGTACACCTAAAGGCTACCACAACTGCGGGGATTCGGATCGTATTTATACAGATTACTAGTTGGGACACTAGTTAGGAGGTGCAGAGATATAGAATGGGGTGCGATAGTATATTCGGTTTAAACCGTCTTACCTTGGTTGATGATACTGTCCTATTTACAGTTTATTCCTATCATGATCTTTCTCTCATTCATGCACTGAAGAGTCACTAGACTTACTCAGGCTTTATGTCTGACTCTATTTTTCTTTCGTCTTCTTTCCTTCCGTTCCCCACCCCCACCCCCCGGTCCGCAAGGGAGGGAATATTCCAGCTTAGTCAGACTTTTTGCAAGCTTTAAGATAGTGGATGTATGATTTGGACTCTCTTTCCTTGGATTATGGCTTTGGATACATTCTATGGGGATTTATGCTATTTTGTTTTATTTTATGCTTCTTCATGGATAATCAAGACAGAGATTATGATGTAATGGTTTGAAAGTTTGTTTTAAGACAATTTGTTGTAATACTTTTGTTATGAACCAAATTTAAATAAATGACTCTTTTCTTTTCTGCAGCTTATTTATATCTATCTTGTAAATTATCTGTGCCTTTTACCTATAACCCTACACCAGAGTTAAGGCATTCCCTTCGTGAGTGACATTAATGGAGGTGGGGTGTTTGAGCATGTTTGATCATTATAAAGTAAAACTCTATCCAACCGTTTTGCGTTACATTATGTGATGAGACTTGAGTCTTATAATGATTTCATTTTTCTAAAAAGAATTGCGTTGTTTTTAAAAGATTTACTTATTTTATGCTCTGTCATTCCAATGGAGTAAACCTGTTCTGCGTTAGCGGCGTGGTCCTACGATTTTCCTTAATATTAGTTAAGTAAATATTTCTCATACCAGTCCCATGACTGACTCGTAGTTTGTTTCACTTGCAAACTCGGGTGCCCTTATTTTCCACACAGGAATTCGAGTGGCTTATTTCGCAGATATTTATTTTTTGAGCAGAATTCTGGATTGAAGCTTAAAGCGGTGTCCAGAGCATTGATAGTCTTCCGCTGTGTTAGTTTATTTGTTTTCGCTGCGTTGTATTAAAATTAATGTAAATTAATCTTCCGCTATAGAATTGTTTTCGATGTACTCTAATATATTTTGTACTCTGATGTAACATTATTATGATGTTTATAAAAGTCTTCTGTTATTTGTTCTGATGTATTGTATGCCTAAAGTTAGCGTATGCGAGAATCGTACGGTCTTGGTCGATCTAGCAATCGATTAGGTCCGGGCGAAATCCATATCTTTACAGAATGGAGGAGTGGAAACCAAAGGTGAGAACTCTTTCTCACTCTAATTTATATTACAGTTAAATATACATTAGGATGCAGACGGTGCTTAGTAGCACCCGACACCATTTATTGAAACCATGGATGTTTGGTTATTTGTTTTATTTGATTGATTGTTATTTAATAGGGTTTGGCAAACCTATTAAGAAATTAGTTGAATTTCATTGCTTATTACAACAATTTACATCAGAGTACAAGAATAAACAGAGTATGAACAAATAATATACACTTGATAAATGTCAGAGATTTACAATTTACAATGCAGTGGAAAATAATACAAAACACAATTAAAAGAAATATACAGATACAGAGCGTTCCGAATATAGCTCCAGCTGTAAACCAAGATCCTATGAATATAGTATCTGCAAAACCAAAACTACTAGCAGCCCATATGGAAAATAGGGGCACCATGAATTTAGGTTAAAATAATAAACTCCAGGTTATTCATGTGACTGGTGTGAGAACTAAAAACAGTTATTTAATATTTTACTTTAAAAATGAAGTAAGTCAAGGGACCACGCCGTATAACATGGAAGGGGTTTCCTCCCAAAAATACCAGTGCATAGAATAAACAGCGCAATGCTTTTTTGAAAAATGAAGCTATTAAAAGACCCAGGTGCTATCACATAATGCAAAGCAAGCCAGAGGATAGGGTTTTCCCTTATAATAGCCAAACATGCTTGGTACATTTAAAACAAATCATTTGATATTATTATAAGTACATAGTGTACAAAACAACTTCAAATACAAATGTATCAATCATAGACGACATGGGTACCATATATCATGTCACCATACTAGTTCTACAATTAAAACCACAAAGTCATGTATTCGAAGTTGGATTTCCATCTATGAACCAAGGCAAGGGATCTTCCTTATCACTTCGAGACTCTAGCCCGAGCCTCAGGATTATAATACATCAACCCTTGGATCGTCAGGGCCGGTCCACACGGAGTGCATTAAAATGCCTGAACAATACGTTTCCCCGCCCTATGGGGCATAAATGAGCCAGATGACTCAATATACATCGGTTTCGTAGTAACCGATATATGCGAGGCGGCTCGCTATCCATCAGATAATATGCAACATCCACATGAATAAAATGTATGGGCTCAATACCATGACACAACTCCTAGCTATAAGGAAACACATGTCCTCCCTGAGTCCTCTCCCATTTCCCGTTTCTGGTTCACACCACGGTGTGAGGCTCGCTATCCATCAATATATAACCTCTGGGCTCGTACGTCTCAGAGAAGGACGTTAATCAAGAGAATAAATTCTCCACCACCAAACAGATATATGTTTAATAGAGACCAATCAACACAGAATAAAATCCAATGTCAGGCAAACATCCATTTACAAGTTCGTTCTGGGTCCGAATGAAACCGGAGGCACTTTATTCCTCATCCCATATGTCCAATACAGGAGAGAGGTCCTCGCATATCTGGTTGATCTCTAAGTACGTCTGGACGATCACCACTTATTACCTCGTCTTAGGTGTACAGCCAAATCAAGACATCAGTAATCATTCAAACTATGTGAATACCTCCAGTCTTCAACCACTGTCTTCATCATCAACATATCGTCGAATCAGTTATTAAGAATGGGATAAAACCGGTCTTTCTGAATAACTCGTGTTTATTATAAATAAGTGGTACAAAAATGCAACATACGCCTCATTCCAGTTCTAAATATTCTTTTATTTAAATATTCATATCCTTTGGGAAAGGTTCCCATTAATTTTATCAAAGATAAATTCTTTAAATTTATTCTTTAATCTTCCATTAGATATCAGTTCAAACCAAATTAAGGTTTATCCAACACTAGTCGGGATTAGCGCACCTTACCGAAGTAATCATTTGTTATATTTTCCAATCCTAACCTATTCATCCCATGAAGCAAAACTGGTAATACTTCATACCTAACACCACGGTGTTATCGGTAAAATTATTTATCATTTCACATTCAAATCTAATTAAAGATTTAAATATCGCTTGAAGCAAAACTGGTGATACTCCATTCTCGATCGTTTCTTGAATTTGATAATTTTAGTTATCAGATTCATCTTTCAATCTAATTAAAGATACTTAAAACTCTACTTAGTTTTAATCTCATTGCTTAATTATTATTCAAAGTTAAGAAATTAATCTTATCTTTAATTGGGTTAAAGAACTAATGTCATTTAAAACATAGCTTACAAAAACCCAAAATCACATTCCATTAACATTGGAATCTTCACAGAAAATAGATCAATATATATAATCGATATAAACTTCCATATCCAACCGATAATATAAATGGAATAATGGTAAAGCCTTTTACATTCCATATATAGTAACAATCTTTCTCCACAGAAGTTCATTTCGATTATTACCAAATCGAATTCCATTCCATTCCAATTTATTTTATTGAATTGGAAACTTTTCTTTGGAAAATTCACCTTAAATCTTAATGAAAAGATTTATAAATTCCAAATCACATTTCACTGTAAATCGGGTTAAAGAACAAATGTCTTTAAAAATACAGTTCACAATAAACCCAAAATCACATTCCATTTTATTCTAATTAAATGTTAATTAACTGGAAACAATAATAATCTTAACTAAAATATTTATTCTTTTCACACAGGGTTTAAGAATAGTGTTATTTAAGAAACCATGCACGACAAATCCAAAATCCAATTCTTTCATTCAATTCCAATTAAATATTAATTAAATGGAAAACTAATTAGAAGATTTATTCTTTTCTCATCTGGGCTTAAAAACAGTGTTAATGAAGACACCATTCACGACAAACGCAAAACCCAATTCAATATTAAATACGAGGCTCTGCATAGAAATTATATTGGCTTATATTCAATATCAAATCCTGAGATCAACAAATATCGTATTGGGTATAACGATATATATATCTTCCAAATTCATCCATAATATATGTATAATCACAGAATCCAATATCGAAACATTCCGAAGATACTTTCGATTTAAATGCAATCCATATATTGGAAATTCTGGTTATTTTTAAAACCATTTCAAATTCAATTTATTTATTTAAAAATATTTGATTATAATTCTAGTTCATAACTAGTTCATTTAGATAAAAATATATTTTTATCTTTACAAATGTGGAATTTTTTCATCTCAATTCTTTCCAAATCATTTATTATGATTTTACACAAATTATTAATATTTTTAATAATTTTATCAGGGCCCATACAGTCGATTTCCGTAAATGGTCGTCGAACTACACTTACAGCGACCTTTTCCAAATTTGATCTGGACATAATTCCAAATCCAACCATTAGATTTCAAATTTATTATATCCGTTCTTTTGGATACGAACCTAATGGTTCCGGTTTTAGGAGAATCCGACGGTCGGATCTCCCGTAATGTCCATTCGAAGTCAATGGTCAAAATTCATGAACTGCCGCAGCGCAGCGCATTCTATTCAGACCATTAAATATATATATTATATATATTTCGTCGATTTCCACTTAAAACATACTTTTTAAATCGTTTTGAATTCGTTTTCAAAACGATTTCAACTTCATATTCGATTTTAAATCCAAATTGAATATTCCATATCATTAATATATAAATGATAATATTTTCAAAACATTAGATTTTGAAATCAAATCCATTTCGATATTCATTATAAAAATGAATAAAATCGATATAAATATCGTTCACATCAAAATGGCGTTAATCTAATCAACACGACTTTATATATTTAAACACATTCGTGTCCATCCCAAATCGGACATCAAAATCATATTTTGATCCATTACTGAATATTATTTTAAAATATTAGTTATTTTAAAATATTCATTATTCGTAATTTTAAAATATTCGTTAATTTAAAATATTCGTTCTTTCCGAATTGGAATAAGACACAGTCAATTACCATATAATTTTATTTATATGGATTTCATACACACAAGTACACAACTATAATCAAACACAGTCAACCATCATCCAGAGTGCACTACACAACTGCATAAGCGTTAAATATAAAAAATTAACGCTTATAACAGTTTGTCAACAAATCGATTGACATACAACTAAAGAATTGGGATTAGTGTACGTCAAAAATCATCCACATACCCGTGTAGGGTATCAATCAACTCACACAGATTTATTTGTGCGGTTGGGCAATGTGTTATATATATCGTCCCAATCCATATCAGTTAAATGTGTGTACATAAACAAATCATCTGATTTGTAAATGAATATTTATTTTATTCATATACACGTTAAAAATTATATTTTTAACTATAAAATATTTATTTCAACACATGAATATTTTATACAATTCATTTATGCAATAAAAATAATATTTTTTATTGTTTTAACAATTTTAGAAAATTTCGACAGCATAACGGTGCGATACTAGAACCAGAATAAGGCCTAGCCTTGTCCCTCGCCTAATAATGGCTCGCGCTATGTACAAACCAATTCTAATCAATTCATTTCAATTCCCAAACCAAATTCAAACAAATAAACCAATCAACGAAACAACCAAACAAACATGGTTTCAAACAAAGGCGTCGAGTGCTACTAAGCACCATCTGCATCCTAGTATATATATTTAACTAGAAAATAAATTAAAGTGAGAAGTACTCACCTTTGGGATCAACTAATCCAGTTTTATTTCTGAACAGTTTGGATTTTCCTGAAATTCCAACGTAGTCTTTTCCACGCTGTTTATAGTAAAAATCACATTTTTAATATGACGTTTATATATTTAAAAATCCCATTTTTATTTCGCTATATATATAAATCATATTTTTATATTGTTAATATATAAACAAAAAATCACATTTTCATTTCACTATCATTATAATAAAAATCATATTTTTATTTTGCTAACATCATAATGAAAATAGTATGTTTATTTCAAATCTACATTATAAAAATCAGATTTTTACAATGCTACTTTCTATACAAAAATTATATTTTTATATCGCTACTTCATATAAAAAAAATCGAATTTTTATTTCGCTTACATATGTAAAAACTCTATTTTTATCCTACTCAAAATAATATTTCATACCTACAATAAAAATCATATTTTTATCTAACTAAAAATAATATTTTTGTCTAGTAAAAATAAAATTTTCATATCGCTATTCAAACAATAAAAATCATCTTTTCATTTTAAAAAATCCTATCATTTATTTTTAAAAATCCTATCTTTCTATTTTTTCAAATCCTATTTTTTTTTTAAATCCTATCTTTTTATCTAGTTAAAGATCGTATTTTTATCTAAGTACAGATCGCATTTTTTTGGCAAAGCGTAAAGATCGCATTTTTTCTCCCTAGGTAAAAATTATATTTTTACCTAACCAAAGATCATATTTTTTTTAACAACATTATATAAATTAAAAAATCAAATCTTTATTAAATTAATAACAAATTAAAAATAAAAAAAGAATAAATAAAATATAGAGAAAACGCACCTCTTTTTCTTGCAAAAATTGTATTTTTTATTTGGAGGTGGGTCCATCGTCGTAGTTGATGGTTGGAGGGGGTGGCGGGGGTGGCGCCAGCGTTGGTGGGGGTGCGGTGGTCTCAGTTGGTGGCGGTGTTCTCAGTTGACTAAGGCGTGGGGTTTCGGGGTTGGGTTCAAATCAGAAGAGGAGAGAGGTGGGTTTTCGATCGATGGCGGTGGTGAGGGAGTCCGACGACGTCAAAGTAGGGGGAGCACAAGCAATGGGGTGACGGTGACTGTCGCGCTCTGCGAGATGGATTTATTTTTGTTTGATCTGTTCTGATCATGGAAGGAGGGAGAGGAAATAGGGAGTTTATAATTTTATTTCCCACTATGTTGACTTTTCATCCGAACACCAAATCGAACCCAACGACTATCGCCCTAGCTAATTACCCCTATTCTGAACACAATGGGATATGTTTTGTGAGCCAATTCGGCTGTTTCGGTAGGTTTTTAACAAATTTAAAATATAAATCAATATTATAGTCAATATTGATTTTTACGTAAATTTTAACTTACCGGGGGCCCATACGGACTCCGAAATTCCAAAAAAAATATTAGATCTGGCTATGTTTTGATGATACGGTCCTGACGAAACTAATTTCATCGAATTTCGAGACCGTTTGAAAAACGGACATTTTCAGTCGATTAAATTCAAACTGAATTGACCAAACACATTTAAATTTATCATGCTCACATATTGATTCCAAAAATTATGAAAATTGAAATCTAGCAATAATTTTACACCCCGGATCCCATAAAAGTGGTGTCGTCGAAAACTGAGGTCGTTTGCAAAATCTCTATTTTTAAGGGCAATATATTATATAAATTCCATATCAACTATTCTGAATTTTCAATTGGACATAACATTTTATTCCCGTTATGAAATCTGGATTTTTCACATTCATTGGAAAGATATTGTCAAATAGATTCAAATATTTTTGGTTTTACTAAAATCCGGTTTATTTTGAATCCTGTACATTCATTTGAAATTTGAAATCGAATTTTCAAACTACCGCAACATTTCCAATTCCATTTATAATTAAAATAAATATTTATATTCTTAATTTCGATTCAAATAAATATATACTTTATAATTATATTTAAAATAAATTTCTAGTCATTATTACTTAAAATAAATCACTTTAAATATTCAAAATTCATTAAAATTGCCAAAATAAAATTTTAAATTGGTTCGTATTTTCCGGGTTATTACACCCCACATGGGTATTGGGATGATATTTGACATACACTAATCTCAATTGTTTAGTTGTATGTCAATCGATTGGTTGACAGACTGTTGTATGCGTTAATTATTTATATTTAATGCTTTTGCAATTGTGTAATGCACTCTAGATGATGGTTGATTGTGTATCATTATTCTTGTGTACATGTGCTGTATACAATTCATACAAATAATATTATACGGTAATTTATTAGGTCTAATTCCAATTCAGAAAGAACGAATATTTTAAAATAACAAATATTTTAAAATAATATTCAGTAAAGGAATAAAATGTGAATTTGACGTCCGATTTTGGATGGACACGAAAATATTGAAGTGTGTGAAGCCGTGTTGACTAGATATGCACCTTTTTGACACGAACGATATTTATATCAATTTTTTTCATTTTATAATGAATATCGAAAGGAAATGATTTCAAAATCTGATAAGGAATATTCAATTTTTTTCATTCTATTTTTATAACGATAAGGAATATTCAATTTTGAAAATATATTGAAAATGAAGTTGGAATCGTTTTGAAAACAAATTTAAATCGATTTATAAATTATAATTTAAATGGAAATCGATGAAATATATATATATATATATATATATATATATTTAATGGCCTAAATAGAACACGCCATGCAGCGACCGTTCATAAATTTCGACCATTGACTTTGAATTGACGTTACGGGAAATTCGACCGTCGGATTCTCCTAAAACTGGAACCGTTGGGTTCGTACCGAAATGAGATTTCCAACGAATATAAGAGATTTAAAATCTAACGGTTGGATTTGGAATTACGTCCAAATCAAATTTGGAAAAGGTCACTGTAAGTGTAGTTCGATGACCGTTTATGGAAATCGACTGAAAGGGCCTTAATAAAATTATTAAAGTATTAATAATTTGTGTAAAATCATAATAAATCATTTGGAAAGAATTGGGATGAAAAGTTCCATATTTGAAAAGATAAAAATATATTTTTGTCAAAATGAACTAGTTATTAACTAGAAAAATAATCCAATGGTTTTAGATAAATAAATTGGATTTGAAATGGTTGTAATAACACCAGAAATTTCCAATATATAAATTGGAATGGATTTGAGTAGAAATCATCTTCGCAATATTTAATATTGGCTTCCGTGACTATATAGATATTGTGGAGGAATTTGGAAGATAGATATATATCATTATTCCCCATACGATATGTGTTGGTTTCAGAATTTGATATTGAATATAAGTCGATATAATTTCTATTCAGAGTCATATATTTAATGTTAAATTAGATTTTGGGTTTGTCATGAACAGTGTCTTTATTAACAATGTTCTGAAAACCAGTTGAGAAAAGAATAAATCTTTTTTATTAAGTTTTAGAGAAGTTTACCAATTAATTAATACTTAATTGGAATTGAATTAAGAATTGTGTTTTTGGGCTTATCATGAACGGTGTTTTAAATAATACTTGCTCTTTAACCCGATTAACATTGATGTTAATATTTGTAATTTATAAATCATTTTATTAAGATTTAATGGAAATTTTCCAAAGTAAAGTTCACCAATTTAATAAAATAAATTGGAATGGAAAGGAATTCGATTTGGTAATAATCGAAGTGAACTTCTGTGGTGGAAGACTGTTAATAAATATGGAATTTAAAAGGCTTTGTGTTGTTCCATTTATATTATTAGTCGGAGATGGAAGTTTATATCGATTATATATTGATCTGTTTTCGTGAAGATTCCATAATTAATGGAATGTGATTTTGGGTTTATCGTGAATTGTGTTATAAATAACATTGGTTCTTTAACCCAGTTAAAGGCAAGATTGATTTCCAAGGTTAAATTGTCATTAGATAATGATTGTTGGAAGATTAAAACTAAGTGGAGTTTTAATCAAAATTTAATTAGATTGAAATGTGAATGTGATAATTTAAACTATCAAATTTGGGAAATGATAGAGAATGGAGAATCACCAGTTTTACTCCAGGCGATAGTTAAATCTTTAATAAGATTTTGAAGTGAAATGGTAATTAATTTTACCAATAACACCGTGGTGTTAGATATGGAGTACTACCAGTTTTGCTCCATGAGATGAACATGTTGGGATTGGGATTAATATAATAAATGATTACTTCGGTAAGGTCGATAATCCCGACTAGTTGATAAACCTTAATTTAGTTTAGAATTGTGAAAAGATAAGATAAAATCTTTTGAAAAGATATCCAGAGGAAGATTAAAGATTAATTTTAAAAGAAATTATCTTTGATAAAATTAATGGGAACCATTCCCTAAAAATGTGAATATTTGAATAAAAGAATATTCTAAATTGGAATGAGACGTATGTTGTGTTTTATAGCACTTGTTTATAAGATACGCGAGTTATTCAGAAAGACCGGTTTTATCCCATTTTGAATAATTAATACGATGATAAGTCGACGATGAAGACGGTGGTTAAAGACTGGAGGTCTTCACATCGTTTGGATGATTACTAATGTCTTGATCGGGTTGTACACCCAAGACAAGGTAATAAGTGGTGATCTCCCAGACGTACTTGGAGATCGACTAGATATGCGAGGACCTCTCTCCTGTATTGGACACATGGGACGAGGAATAAGGTGCCTCCGGTTTCATTCAAACCCGGACTGAACTTGTAAAAGGATGTGTGTCTAACATTGGATTTAATTCATGTTGATTGATCTCTATTAAATATATATCTATTTGGTGGCGGAGAATTTATTCTCTTGCTTAACACCCTTCTCTGAGACGTACGAGCTCAGATGTTACATATCAATAGACATCAGTCGCATGGCGTGAATTGTCAGTGTGGCATTCTGAGATATAAAGGATCAAGGCTTCTATTGAAAACCAGAGTCTTGTGGTTGATGACCAAAGCATGGTTTTAAATAGCATACCTTTGTTTATAGTGTTAATTCGCGAGCCTCACACCCCGGTGTGAACCAGAAACGGGAGAGGACCTCAGGGAGGACATGCGTTTCTTTCTAGCTAGGAGTGGTGTCGTGGTATGGATCCCAGGCATTTACTCATGTGGATGTTGCATATTATTTGATGGGTAGCAAGGAGCCTTGGATATATCGGTCACTACGGGCCGATGGATGATAAGGTCGACATACTGACCATTACGCCCATAGGGCGGGGGAACGTATTGTTCAGGGATTATTAATCCACTTAGTGTGGACTGGCCCTGACACTGCAGGTGCAGTTGCAGCTGTATCCTGAGACATGGTAGGCTAGATTGTGTCGAATCGAAAGGAAGATCCCTTTCCTTGTTTCATAGATGGAATCCAATTTCCAATACGACATTGTGAGATTTTGATTGCAGAACTAGTATAGCGACATAGTAGCATGGGATACTATGCCGTCTATTATTGATACATTTATATTTGAAGCTTTTTTGACACTATACACTTATTATAGTATCAAATGGTTTGTTTTAAATGTACTAAGCATGTTTGGCTATTATAAGGGAAAACCTTATCCTCTGACTTGCGTGCATTATGTGATGGGACCAGGGTCTCATAATAGCTTCATTTTTCCAAAAATCATCGCGCTGTTTGTTTTATGCACTGGTATTCTTGGGAGGAAATCTGTTCCGTGTTATATGGCGTGGTCCCTTAATTTACTCTACTTTAAAGTAAAGTTTTAAATAACTGTTTTTTTCCTCATACCAGTCCCATGACTGACCTAAAGTTTATTATTTTAACCTAAACTCTGGGTGACCTTATTTTCCACATGGGCAGCTAGTAGTTTTGGTTTTGCAGATATTTCTTTTCCAGGATCTTGGTTTATAGCTGGAGCTATATTCAGAATGCTCTGTATCCGTGTATTTCTTACATTTGTGTTATGTGTTATTTTTTGCTGCTTTGTAATTCAAATCTCTGATATTTTCCAGTATGTAATATTTTTTCATACTCTGTTATATTCTTATACTCTGATGTAAATTGTTGTAATAAAAATGAATTGATCTTCTTTTTGTTTTCTGATTTTTCGTGTTCTTTACTCAATCCAAGCTTTCCCGTAAGGGCGAGTTTGGCTTATTTCCCCCTTACACCATTTATATATTCCCATAGTATATACAGAATCATAATTCCTCTGTAAACTGGAGGGCTATCAGAGTGCACTCCATATAAAATGGTACAAAAAAATTTGTAGTGGGCTCGTATATGGCCTGTGACAAGGCACGCGAGGAATGCTAGGGTGGATACACCATTTGCAGAGCCGAACTTGCGGTAACGCATATCAGCAACTACTGCCCATCTCGAGACACACACCCATATCAAATCGGAGGGTGGCCACAAAACACATCATAAAGTAATAGAATGGTATTGAAGAAGTGCGTCCGCTAGGAGGAATGACCTCACTTGTTCTCGGCATAGCTCTTGTTTTTTTCACATCAAGATGACTCAAGGTAGTCTGTGTCACGTAATTAATACGAAATAGAAATCGTTCGCCAAACAATCCTACTTCATTCTGGATCTCCACCGCGTACACAGTTGTTAAAGTGGTTTTCGTTATTGGCAAAGAGTACGACAATAACCGATCCAGTCTCTTCAACAACCAATCGTTTACATTTTTACACTGTGGTCATTATTTTACAAATCACTTTATAAAATCATTTATACGAAATCTTGAATTAAAATTTGAAATCAAAGTTTAATATCTAACTTCGATTATATTAAATTTTGTAAACAACTCACTTAAATCACTTTAATCAAATCTATTTATAGAATCATATTGTAAAGATCTCAAATATATAGTATAAACCAAAACTATAATATTTAACTTCGATTTATTTCATTTTCAAAATATTCACATAATGATTTTCAATCCAAAATCGACTTATATAAAACCATATCTTAAAGATCTCAAGTGCCATTTAAATCAAAACTAAAATGGTTAAATTCGAGGATATCTGGTTTGATTTACATTCGTCAAAAATTCAAGATCAAACAATTCATATAATCTAGTTGCCTTTTTAAGGATTCGTCTAAGTCGATTCAAAAATCCAAGCACTTATGTTCAAATTCAGTTATATAATTCAAAACAATCTTATATTCCAATTTCAATAAATCATATCATATTTTATAATTCAAGCCGTACTATTCAATATCGTTACTCAAAAATTCAAACAATTTTTAAGATCATTTTTATAAATGCAGCTTATTCAACTTGTTAATTCCTACCAGATTGATTATATAATCAATTCCATAAATAAACAATCATATATTCACATTCATTACTTATAAATTCAAATCATACGATTTAAAACCATTCATATAAATTCGACTTAACAATTGTTTTTATTTAAACCAAACGATTTATAAAATCAATTACATACATAAAATCTATATATTTTCCAATTCACATTCAGTCACTTTAAAATCGAATTCAGTTCATATCAATTATAAATTCAAATACATTTTCACTTCAATTTCGAATATTCAAAATTAGAATCAATTTCACAATTCAAAATTACCTCTTATAAGTTCAAATCGATTCTAATTCAAATTCATATCTCATATAAGTTCATTCATTAAATCAATATCGTTGTATAAATTTAAATATTTAAACCATGAACTCAAATCGCGAAAATTTTAACTTATCCACCTTTTAGTTTATTATAAAGTTCGTAAAATATATATGAAAGAAAATTTAAATTTGAATATATATATATAAGTTTATATAATTTTAAAATTAATTAGAATAGAGATTATAAACATATATAAGATCAAAATAATACAAAACTAGGTTTAAAAGAATTGTTTATTATAATATATTAAGTTTAAAATACTTATATTATTAAATTAATATGGTTCAAAATAAATAAAATTATAAGCAAAATCTGAAATAAGTTTTGAAATCCATATTTATTCACGAAATCATTTTAAAACATATAATTTAAAATTTACAATATTTAAGTTTAAATTCTTCAAAATATATACATGAAAAATATAAAATATTATGCTATTATTTTAAAATTTTCCAAATCACTTTACTATGAAAACATAACCAACGGTATCCGAATAGAGTTTTCTACCCTATGTTCAATTGATACGGATTTTTGTCATTTCAATCTGCAATTTATAATTTTTACATGTATATCATTTCAGCCCGTAATCCCGAATTCAGTCAAAATTGTTGAGATCTATCATTTCAACCCATAATGATTTTTCCCTAATCTAATGTCTGTTCGGGCATGTATCATTTCAACCCACAGTGTTTTTTCCTAAAACTATGGAATTCAACAACATAAACAAATCATCACATAACCTTAATCACATCACAAGTCGTATATCGTTAGTGCACCTACGTGTCATATGATTATCATTCATTTATGAAAGGTGTATACATATCAAATAAAACAATTTCTACCAGCAATCATATACATTTCACAACAGTTCATTTATGCTGAATTTAACATCCATGAATAATATAAGTCAAGTGTGAGATAAACTCGCCTTTCGTGGTACAGATTGGAGACAACAAATGGTTAATGCAGAATGGGATGACAACATTCAGGCACGAGTCGGAATGGATTCAATCATGGTAACCACTCAATATATATTCTATTTTTATAAGAAGAGGTTAGGGAATTCCTGAATGGATGGTACAACTATTGGGTTTTTGGAATGGGTTTCGAACTGAACATCACACTCGACTCAAAAATAAACACAACACTAATTTAATTCAACCAAAAATAAAAATTATAATTCTTTATCCAAAACTATTTATATTTTTTTTATAATACATATACACATAGAAATTTTTTATAACGTTTGTGTGTATATATATATATATATTTAAAATTCAACGCACACCAAAACCCTGTTATATATATATATTAATAAACATTTAAACAAAAATATATGTATACATATGTTTTTCGAAATAAATAAAATTAAAAGCAAATCACACCAACATATAAACATATATATTCATAAATAACATACCTAAAAGAAATACATACCAAAATAAGAACTTACAACACATATACACTCCAATACGCACAACTCATAAATATTGTAACAACTTGGAATTTTGGAACCAATTTAAAATTTATTTTTAATGGATTTTAATGGAAATTAAATATTTTGAATGATTATTTTGAGAATAAACAACTTAAAATTTATTTAAAATGAAGTTTGAACATATATATTAATATTAATTATAAAACGAGCTTGAAATGACGCTATAGTTTGAAAATTTAATTTTAATTTTTAAATGAATATACATAATTCGGTATAAAACAGAATTTGATGAAATAAGAAATGTTAGGATCTATTTAACTATATCTTTCTAATGAATGTAAGAAATTGAGATTTCATTTTATAATTGTAAGTTATGAGCAATTCAAGTTTTAAAATAATCGCTATGGAATTTATATATAGCCCTTAAAAATAGCCATTTTGCAAATGATCTCCGTTTTTGACAAAATTAATTTGTTTGGATCCGTAACATCAAACTATTTTCAGGTTCAAATTTTCAAGTCAATTGGAATTAGTATGTAAGCGTAGTAAATTTAAACGCGTATTATAAATTCAACTAAAATTAATAATCTAGTTAAAGGGATATTTTTCAAATGGTCTCCAAATTCGATGAAACTAATTTTGTTAGAACCATGATTGCAAAATATAGCTAAATTTGAGATAAAATGCACATTGGATGTCATTTTGGATGTTAATAGTTTTTGAAAGGCAATAAAATTACTTTATTAAAAATAAGATTACAAAATTTCTAACTAGCACACACCGCTAGTAGAGAAATTGTGCAAAAAGAGAAAAAACTATCCAACTATAACGCGCTATATACAATAAAGTGTTAAGAAGGAAGCTGTGCAGCTCTTGTCATCTTATGAAATATCAGTGTACACAAATGATCATCATTTCTCCTCTCCAAGACAAAGATACGATTATTCCTTTCTGTCATATTTCATAAATAAACATTTTCAAGAGCTTTAGGAAAATGCATGTCCTTTTATTTTTCCATCTGGTGGCTTTAAAAATATCATACCATTCAATCTGACTAGAGGAGGTTGGTTTATGAAAACCACAAGCAACAAGCAATCTAGACCAAATAATGTGAACAGGTGGGCATTCGAAGAAAATATGAACATTCGTTTCAGAATGAGAGTTACACAGAATGCACATATCATTTTGTATACCATCATGTGCAAACAGCTTACTCTTGATATTGATGACATTGGCCATAATCTTCCAAAGAAGAAAATTTTCCTTAGCTGGACAATCACAATTCCAAATTCTTGCATACCAAGGAAAAGATTGCCTACCAGATAAGAGTAGATTGTACACAACTTTGATAGAGTGATCTTTGCCCATCCAACGAATTTCCTTATCACTAGCAAAACTGAATTGAGCACTGACACTCGCCCATAATTCCCTCAAAACAATCGAACTAGTATATGGCAATAAAAGATTACCATCGTGTACATTTTAATGACCCGCATTCTACCCATCGGAGGATCGTACAATATTTATTTCTTTTTCGTATGAGGTCGTATAGTCGTGTAACTTTGCGGAATGACTATTGGGGTCCTTTCCCATGTTCACGATTTTTGTCGATTTTTAAATTACTGTTTTGCCCATAGCTGATCTTGTTTCAGTCATAACTTTCGATTGGTAAGGAGTTATAACCTTAAACCACTTCCATTAGATCCGAATGATGGTTTACCTTTCAGTAGAGTGGTCACATTAGCCAAACGGGCTCATTGTTTGGGAGATATGGCTGAAACAAGGTTTAGAAGGTGCAAAACTGCTAAAGTGGGCTGATTTGGGTAATTAGCAAATGGGTCCATAACCCATTTCAGAATTAGGGTTATGGGGAGGCTGAAATGAGTTAGGTTTTCATTCTATTTCAGTTTTCTAGCTTCCATTTACCTCTTAGAAACCCTAACAATGGCGTCCACCTTCTAACTTCACCCCAAATCGCTCTCTAATCAAGGATTTAGCTAATCTATGTCAAATTAAGGAGAAATAGCATCAAATCAGAGTTGGAGCTGCTGTGTTGCATAGAGACTCGACCCAGATCATAGATAGTTTCATATCTAAGATTAATTTGTGGCCAAGGTGAGTGATTCGCATTGTTTTTCACTAATTACTGCTAATTAGGAGTGTTTAGTGTTAACTAGCGAAATTATAACTCAGAAAAATCTAGAAAAATTTGTAAAATTCTAAAATATTATTTTAGTGCTCTGATAAAAATTTGGGCTAATTTGGATAAGTTTAGCTAATTGTATGCTTAAACATGACTAAGGGGGATTAAGGGGAAAACATGGGTTTTGGGTATGTTTGATCCACTTTGACATGTTATATTGTTGTTTTGGTGTTTATGGTTGATTATACATGTTGCTATGACTGTTTGGAATGATTTGTGATTGCACAGAAAAGTTAGATTGGTCGAAAACACCATCGAATAGCGTAAACATCTCGCTGGACAAAGTGTAGGAGATATGCAGGGAATTGGATCGGATCGGGTTCCCCGAACCTACCTGGTCATGGAGCACCCCATGACTCCGACCCGCTCGCCAGAAGAGGAGTGCACGAACTGATCTAGGTGGGAAAGCCCAACCCGAACCAATGGGATCATCACGAATTCCGACCCGCCTGAGTGAAGGAACTGACCCGAACCACCTGATGGCCACGAACATGAGGAGTTATCAAGCATGCTTCAACCCGAGGTGAAGACCACGACTCGATCCAAAGAGAAGGTCATAAACCTAACCCATATGATAGGGTACCACGAACCGAACTGATGTGGATGATCACGAACCAGGCTACTTCAGGAGGACTGAACCGAGTCAAATGGGCCTGTTATCCGAATTGATCCGAATGAAGACCAAAACCAGAGATGCAACGGTAGTCCAAATGAGAAGTTGTGACTCAGGATCCAGATAGGAACCAACGATTTAACTTCATGAGTTGGACTTTGCTGCGGGGCGTGTGCTAAGGAGTTGTCGACATCCATAGCTTTGATTCACCACTGAGAGACGAATGTTAGGCTACGGATCAGTGCAGTGGGGTAGTTATTACTCCATGGGGCAGAGTGATCGTAGCATGGCTATGAGCCAGTGCAGTGAATTCGTCGCGACTTCATGGGGCATAGTGGACATAGCAAGGACTAGTGGCTATGGATCAATGCAGTGGAGTCGATATGACTCCATAGGGAAGAATGATCATAGCAAGGATATGGGTGATCAAAGCGGTGGATATCGTATGCTTTACACATTGTGTAACACCCCACGTCCATTAATGTCACTCACAAAGGTAATGCATTAACTTCCATGGAGCGTATTTAGTGTATAGAACAGAATATAACAAGACAGATATAAATAATGGTACTTGAAAATTTTAAAACAACTTTTATTATAGCGGAGAAAAAGTTTGATTACAACAACTTCATAAACCAAGTACACTTAATATCCATCTTGATAAATTGTTTCAGAGTACATAAAATAAAAAGCATAAACCCCAACACAAGTAGCCATAAAAGAGATGAGCTGAACTTTTCTTTCAGCAATCCCAGCACTTCCAAAAGAGAGAGAAAGAGATCCGAGATCAAGCTTCACTAGTATTAGTCCCACGCTGAGAACCTAGGGGGGAGGGGGAGGAAGAAAAGAGGAGAAAAGAAGGGGGTCAGATATAAAGTCAGGCGAGTATAATAACTTTAACAATATAATTATTAAAGTAACTAGGATAAGGCATAAACAGATAAGATAAGATATGACCATGAAACAAGTGGGCATGACAAAGAAAATAAGAGGAATATTCTGGCGTTAATCTAGTTCCTAATCACTATAGAATAATTACGATACTGCACCACCACTAGTCACCCAAAAAGTTGATCCCGCCTATAGAACTTAATAATGATAATGGTAGTTTCGTGTACCCCTAGCTGCCTTCATAGGTACCGTCTGCCCCTATATCCACTAGTTGTACCCACAACCCCCATTCGATCGGCTCCCTAACTCATGGATACCCGTGTTGGTCCCACAGTGGGGTGTATCACTCCCCAAAGTGGCATCCCGATACCACCAAAGATGCATGGCTTATATCTACATGATGCAACAACGTCTTATCTGCCAGCCCGGGCCCAGGCACGCACATGACCCCGTTGGACATGCGTTGCCACCGCTAACCCATTTTGACCTCTTACAATCTAATCCAGTAAGCGTGTACCGTCTTCGACTTGGGTCAAGCTCACAAAGATACTTAATGGATTACTGGTTTGAAAAGGGGCCCCATCCTTGACACAAGCCTTCCACCTATGCTTGGTCCCCACTAAGGTTTCCCCACTTAACCCCATTCTGATTCATGTCTTCTTATATGTTTCAATCTTGGTTAAGTGCATCTAATCGTATTTCACATGCCACCCAAGGCACCCACTTAATCCCCCATGTCCTACCACATGGTTATCTGGTTATGTGTTACTTAATTCATTAGAACCGTAATCTTGTAAAGACCTTCCACATTAGGCTGACATTTGCGGTTGCTGGATTTGCCGGGCGGGTCCGGGGAGTCTTATACCGCAAACGAGCCTAACCTCGTGTCTTTACAATTGTTACGCATTTAATTCGTGCCTTTGACCTCTCACATTAGACTTGCATTTGTGGCTGCTGGATTTGCCGGGCAGGTCCGGGCAGTCTTACACCACAAAAGAGTCTAGCCTCGTGTCTTGGGCGGTTAATTATTACACGTCTTTATTTAACCCCAAATTGGATTAATATCCCTATTCAAATTTGACAATAAATTCCAAATTTATTTATGTCCATAATTGTCTCTTAAAATTATGTGCATAAATACCAATTATGCCAATTAATGTCTCAAATTAATTATATGCCTATTTAGGCCATTTTATGCCAATTTACAATTTATGTATATTCAATATTATCCCATCATCCCCACGATATTCATACGTTTTCATATGACATATGTTAGACTCGCAAGTAGTCTAACTTATAAAAAGAAAAACAACATCACATAACACATAAAATAGATCTAAGGATCATGACATAAGATTACAAAGCCAATAACTTACATATGAATTTCATTCAAACTAGCATATGATACAAAACTAGCATAGGTAATGGGCATAAACTTGCATAACTTATGTACTGCTATAGATCCAAACATAAAAGTGTGAACTTGCAGATGGATCTAAACATAAAGATGTAAACTTGCATATAGATCTAAACATAAAGATGTAAACTTGCATATAGATCTAAACATAAAGATGTAAACTTGCATAGGGTCTAAACATAAAGATGTAAAGTTGCATATGGATCTAGACATAAAAGTTAATGTCACATAAACTAGCATATGCATATACATGTCTCACATATATTTTAACAACCCAAACTTGCATAAGATTCATACATGAATATATGATCCAACCATCACAAAATTGCATAAGATATATAATTCAACTTGCATAAGATTCACATAAGAACTAACATATGATCCAACTTGCATAAGACTAACATATGATTCAACACCATAAACATACATATAATTTACATCACATGATTCAAAATCATATTCTCAAAATCCCAATTATATCTTATCATAATTAAATTAAATAATTATTCTGTGAAAGCTATCATACTCACAATTAAAAAGAATAGTCTTGTCTTCTTAGGATCTGTATTTTGAAACTGAATTGCTCGCCTTTGATGTAGACTAATCGTTTTTTAGATTTGATTTGATTTTGATTCAAGCTTCTATCTTGCTTTAGGGTTGAAAGTGTATGGCGGCTACTCTAGGTTCTCTATTGACGGCATGGCGGCTCTTGTTATGAACTAACGTGATTAGGATTAGGGGTTTAGGAGTGTTTTTATAGAAGTTTATTTAATAAGAGTCGTCGGATTAACCTTGGGATAACCAGAAACATCAGGACCACTCAGATGCCACATCAGCCCTTAGGGCGAATCGGGCCACGGGTTGACAGCCAAACACCCTGGATCGACCCCTAGTCAACCCAGCGTGGCTCGGACCGACTCCAAAAACGGTGTGGTTCGGCTATTCCCCCTCCTGATTCGCTATTTTGAACTTTTTTTGAATATTATTTTATATATATATATATATATATTTCTATCATAAGCATACAAATTTCATGGCTTAATAACTTCTTCATAAGTTATCCGTTTTATGCAAACCAAATGTCTATCTTGACCCAAAATTTTGAGACGAACATAATAGCACAACCCATTTCACTTAATTCTTATTCTAAAAATTAAGTATACTTTAGTTTGTGAATTTAAATGTTATAAAATTACGAGGTGTTACATTCTCCCCTCCTTAAAGGATTTCATCCCCGAAATCTCTAAGTTAAGAAGAACGTATCCTACCAACCAATCATCCATTTACTCAACCATCATCCACAAGCATCCATTATCCTTAAAGAAATTTCTAATGCTATATGAACTTATGCAAAAATGTGTGTATATGTTCCTTATCTAATGCAAAGATCAGGCGGTCCACTGATTTAGTTGACCTCTTTAATGCAAATCATGTTAGTGTCATGCGTCCATTATGTATGCGAAAGAATCCTATCGATCCATATTATTTCTACATGTGTGCACGACCATTCATCAAAATGCAACATCCGTATGGTAACACAACCATTATACATCCATTAATTTAGATATGCACACTCATTTATATGCAACATGAAGATGATTGAGCTGATCTAGTGCCTAATGTGTGTGTACATGGATCCACGAGCAACCACTAGCAACCACTTGCATCCATTTGCATCCACCAAACATAACATGTCTCAAAAACATGTTTGCAACCATAGGGTTCTTCTTAACTAAAGATCAAAGATGGCATCGCAAAGATAATACTAAAAGATATGACAAGTGTCAACAAAGTGGTAGAAAAAGGAGAAATTAAAACATACCCTCAAAAAGGAAAGGGTACAACGTACGCATTTTGTTTTCTGTCTCCCAAGTCGCGTCTCTTTGATCATCTCCCCATTGCACTTTGACCAACTTGACCTCTTTGTTGCGAAGCTTTTTGACCTCTGATCTGAGAATGCGTGTAGGAGCTCGTCTGATCGTGACATTGCGATCTACTTCCACTTCTTCGGGCGTGCTCGGCTCTACCACTTCCGCCGCATCGTGTAAACACTTACACAAATGCGAAACGTGAAATGATATGAACTCCGCTGAGCTTCTCTGGTAACTTTACTCTATACGCCATCTGTCCAGTCCTCTCCATAATTGGAAAGGGTCCTACGAATCTCGGTGCCAACATCCCTACTGATCCAAAACGGACCGGTGACACCTTAACAAAAGCCATGTCCCCAATATTGAATTCAAGATCGGTTCGTCTCCTATCAGCATATGACTTCTGTCGGTCCTGCGTCGTCTTCATTCGCCGTCGAATCAAGTCTATCGTCTCGGAAGTCTCCCTAATCATGTCGAGTCCAAGCAAAACCTTATCAATGGATTCCCACCAACATGTAGGTGATCGACATGGTCGTCCATAAAGAGCCTCAAAAGGTGTCATGCCAATATTAGCCTGAAAACTATTATTATAGGCGAACTCCACTAGTGGAAAGTGTTCTTCCCATGTTCCTCCAAAGTCTAGGATGCATAGTCTCAGAAGGTCTTCTAGAACCCGATTTACTCCCTCAGTCTGGCCGTCCGTCTGAGGGTGATAAGCAGTTGTAACACCCCGTAATTCTGTAACATTAAGTTTCGCAAATTAAAGTATAATTAAATTTTAAGATAAGAATCAAGGGAAATGCATTGCGCCATTATGTTCGTCTCGAAATTCTTCTTGGAAACGAGTCCGAGATTTCGAGAAACGGAGTCCATATGAGGGAGATATGACCCTACGAAGTTTCAAGGATTTTCAGAATAGAAAAATAGCTCGAATTCGAATTCAAACCCCAGCGCATATTAGGCGGGAATTTTCCTGCCCAGGACTAGGTCGACTTGGGGGTCGACACTATGGTCCACCTCCCAGGGACCAGGTCGACCCTATGGTCGACCTGGTGCTGAAACCCAGTTTTGAGCCTAGTTTCATTCTAATGTTTCTGGTCTCGTTTTCGGTCTAGATTCGTTTGCCTAATCCTATATAAACAGCCCCTAGCCCTATTCTCTTTACACCATTTTATTCTCTCCTTATGCTGCCTCTGAAATAATTGAAATAAATAAATTAAAATAAAACACGAAGACTATTCTTGAAGACTACGACTAGGAATTGCATATTGGAGATTCAAATAAAGTTAAAGCTTCAAGAAGGGAAGCAAAGGCTAATTCAACGGCTTCGAGCAACGTCGCGTGAATCATACTAAATCACCTCAACGTTATTATCCTTTTCTAAAACCGATCAATGTAAGTCAGTTACTTTTTAGATTTGAACATCTAGATCTAATTGTGGCATGTGATTAAATGGATATAAGAATATGCCTGATCCTTTCATTTGAATCTGTGCCTGTATATGCCTTTGGATCTATTTAAGCACTATTATGATTAATTACCGATGAGACTGTGCCTATGCCTGTGACGTTGAAACTATTGTTAATGGGCTAAGACTATGACTGTGAACACAAGACTTTGCCTATGCCTATGACTGTGGACATAAGACTATTGCCTATGACTATGAACATTAGACCATTGCCTACGACAATGATTCATGACTATAAGATTATTGCCTATGATTATGAACATAAGACTATTGTCTATGACCATGACTTTGAAATTATTACAGATAATTGCCTATGACTATTTAGGATAATTGCCTAGGATTATTTTGGTTAATTACCCATGACTATTGTGGTTAATCGCCTTTGATTCATAACTATGAGGTATCTACCTATGACTATGACTATTGTGGTTAATTGCCTAAGACTATTATGGTTAATTGTTTATGCCCATAACACTATAGTTACAAACCGTGTTGTACACTGAACTGGCATTTTGTTGGATCTCATACCTAGGTGTGACTTGCTTAGTTTATTCCTATTTGCTATTATGTACACCAAAACCATTGGATCCATTATCCTTGTATTTGGCTCGCTTTTGCATGCCTATTCTTTTATGTCAATTCTCATGTTTATCCCCTATTCCCATTTAGTTTCATTTCATGAGTATTTAGAAAACATGTGAAATCATGGTATACATACGTTATGAATGCGGGGTTATTTGGGTATAACATGAAATCTATATTATTTGGCATAATTTAGAGCATGTATTATAACATGACCATTAGATGCAAATTGGGGTAATTTGACATGAATTATAGAATATGTAGATTGATATATTGAATCTGGTATTGGCTAGTAACCTAAGCTTTAGGCATAAATTGTAAACTAAAGTATCAAATCTAGTTTTGACATGAACTGTAAATGGAAATACTAGATCTAGATTGGCATAAAGCTGCACGTTGGGTTAATTGATAGGTAAATCAAGATTTGGGCCTAGAATATAGATATGTTAGTGGGCATGACAAATAAATAGTATATAGGCCAAATTTGTATAAAAGAGTTGTTACCAATTTACATATAGAAAAAAGGATAAATACGTAAATCTAGGAAAGACGAATATGCCTAACCCGAGGTTAGATTGAGTTACGGTATAAGACTGCTCGGAACTGCCCAGCAAATCCAGCAACCGTAACAATACCTATCTTATGTGGGTGGTTAGAGTATTGAGCCCAAAAGGACCCAAGGTTAGACTGAGTTGTAGTGTAAATCTGCCTGGAGCCGACCAACACATCTAGTGACCGCAACAATATATGTCTAATGCGAGTGGTTGGTGCTTTAAATGAATAATTTAAAGCTAAGAAACAGTTAAGCTAGAATGGGAGGGTTAAGTCCATAGGAACACTTAACCAACTTAACATGTTAACGAGACAAGACTTGTAGGGGTTAAATAACCGTTATAACATGTTGACTAGACAAGTGGGTGAGGTTAAGATAAGGTTTAACTGTTATAACATGTTAACTAGACTAAAAGGTGGGGTGTTACACATGGTATCAGAGCTGAAGGTTACCGAATCAGATAAAAGATTTGAAAAATTATTTTCAACGTTTTAAAAGAAGCATTTTCAAAAGAAAAGTTTTGTTTTAAAGGCATATTCCCCAAAAGCCATAAGCACTATCTTCTGATCCTCTGTTTGAATTCTTGTCCCCTTTTTCTTGAGTCTTCGGGGCTCCTGGATTTCTGGGAGTTACCCTCATCGCGGGACGGTTCCGTAGGCTTGATAACACAATGATACCTATCTAAGGGCAAAGTAGTGCCCGACTCCCACCTATAGCCATAGTAGTTTCACCTGCAACTAGTCTTCTTTCAAGCTTTGAAGTGTTTTCCATGCGATGGAGGCAGCTTTTGAGAAACTTGTCAATATGATTACATAAGGATGGTAAAGATGAGGATGAGAGAGTTTGGCTAGGGAGCTCAACGCAAGGATGAGAAATTCGTGGATATAAACTTGACTCACGAAGAAAGAAGGAATTATAAAACCTAAGACAAGAGGAAATACCTTTTCTATGGTACAATAGGGCATATAATTAAGGACAAGGGTAAGGACGAGGGACAGGATTTTCAAAAGGGCGAGTGCATGCTTTCACCACCAGAATACCTGAGAGAGAGATAGTAAAAGTCTCTGTTGGAAAAGTTTAGCTTTTCGTTTTGATCAACCAGTTAGTACTCTTTTGATCTTAGCACTTCGCATTTGTTCATATCTACTTCCATAGTTGAGTCTCTGCACCTTAGTACTTGTATAGTAGACGATCTCATTAGTGTCTCAAATCCAATTGGTGGTTCCACCTGCTTACCTTTGGTTTGTAAGGATTTGATAATAACTATATTAAGTGTTGAGTTTAAGCGTAATGCTTATGTTTTTTGTTCCATGGGCTATGAGTTGATTCTAGGCATGGGTTGGTTGGCTAGTAATTCTGAAAGGATGGTAGTTAGACTTTTGACTTGCCTTGGAAATACCCCCAAGATTTCGTGTAAAGAATCAGTTAGGCTTAGCTAGCTAAGAATTGCTTAATGTATTAATTGACGATTTGCAATCGGTTAGGGTAGTCCATGAGTACGCAGATGTTTTTGATTAGGTTAGGAGTTTACCCCTAAAAAGCGAGATAGACTTCTGCATATATCCAGTTGACAATGCAAAACCAGTTATCCGATCAACGACAGTTTTGGAAATGAAGGTCAAGTAGCTTCACAATCTTGAAGATTAAGTAGATAAGGTATAGAATAGTGAAGCTCAAGAAGAAGCGACTTAGAAGACTGAAGACTAGATACGTGCATCATACCCTTTTTCTTAAGGGTACATCCTTGATCTCTTTTTCTAGGTATTCTATGAATACTTTCTAGCTTTTAAGGTATATCCTCTAGGGCGTAGCATTGATCCTTAGGTAGAAGTCAATGGATGTAAACATGTATTTGAAACATGTTATGATTGATGGTTGCAAATGGTTGCTCGTGGATGCATATACACACCATAGGCGCTAGAACGACTCAGTCACTTTCATATTGCATTAGCATATATGTATTTGCTTAACGGATTTAACTGGACATGTTATCATATGGATATGGCATATGGATGAATGGCTATGCACACATGTAGTATTTACATAATTAGGGATGCTTTCATACATGATTGGACGCATGGCACTGGCATAATTCGCATTAAGGAGGTCAACTGAGTCAGTAGACCGCCTGATTTTGCATTAGATAAAGACATATACACACACTATGCATATGAACATGAAAGCATTAGAAATCTTTTTAAGGACAATGAATGCCTGTGATTTAATGGGTGATTGGATGGTAGGATACATTCTTCCTAACTTGAAGATTTCAGGAACGAAATCCTTTTAAGAGGGGGAGAATGTAACACCCCGTAATTCTGTAACATTAAGTTTCGCAAATTAAAGTATAGTTAAATTTTAAATTAAGAATCAAGGGAAACGGGTTGCGCCATTGCGTTCGTCTCGAAATTCTGCTTGGAAATGAGTCCGAGTTTTCGAGAAACGGAGTCCGTATGAGCGAGATATGACCCTCCGAAGTTTCAAGGATTTTCAGAACAGAAAAACAGCTCGAATTCGAATTCGAAATTCGAATTCAAACCCCAGCGTAGACTAGGCGGGAATTTTCCCGCCCAGGACCAGGTCGACCTGGGGGTCGAAACTATGGTCGACCTCCCAGGGACCAGGTCGACCCTATGGTCGACCTGGTGCTGAAACCCAGTTTTGAGCCTGGGTTCATTCTGATGTTTCTGGTCTCGTTGTCAGTCTACATTCGTCCGCCTAATCTTATATAAACAGCCCCCTAGCCCTATTCTCTTTACACCATTTTATTCTCTCCTTATGCTGCCTTTAAAATAATTGAAATAAATAAATTAAATAAAACACGAAGACTATTCTTGAAGACTACGACTAGGAATTGCATATTGGAGATTCAAATAAAGTTAAAGCTTCAAGAAGGGAAGTAAAGGCTAATTCAACGGCTTCGAGCAACGTCTTGCGAATCATAGCAAATCACCTTAGCGTTATTATCCTTTTCTAAAACCAATCAATGTAAGTCAGTTACTTTTTAGATTTGAACGTCTAGATTTAATTGTGGAATGAAATTAAATGGATATAAGAATATGCCTGATCCTTTCATTTGAATATGTGCTTGTATATGCCTTTGGATCTAATTAAGAACTATTGTGATTAATTACCAATGAGACTGTGCCTATGCCTATGACGTTGAAACTATTGTTAATGGCCTAAGACTATGACTGTGAACACAAGACTATGCATATGCCTATGACTTTTAACATAAGACTATTTGCCTATGACTATGAACATAAGACCATTGCCAACGACCATGATTCATGACAATGAGATTATTGCCTATGATTATGAACATAAGACTATTGTCTATGACCATGACTTTGAAATTATTAAAGTTAATTGCCTATGACTATTTAGGATAATTACCTAGGACTATTTTGGTTAGTTATCCATGACTATTATAGTTAATCGCCGATGATTCATAACTATGAGGTTTCTACCTATGACCATGATGATGATTATTGTGGTTAATTGCCTAAGACTATTATGGATAATTGTTTATGCCTATAACATTATAGTTACAAACCATGTTGTACACCGAACTGGCATTTTGTTGGATCTCATACCTAGGGTGTGACTTGCTTAGTTTATTCCTATTCGCTATTATGTACACCAAAACCATTGGATCCATTATCCTTGTATTTGACTCGCTTTTCATGCCTATTCTTTTATGTCAATTCTCATGTTTATCCCCTATTCCCTTTTAGTTTCATTTCATGAGTATTTAGAAAAATTGTGAAATCATGGTATACGTATGTTATGAATGTAGGGTTATTTGGGTATAACACGAAATCTATATTATTTGGCATAATAAAGAGCATGTATAATAACATGACCATTAGATGCAAATTGGGGGTAATTTGACGTGAAGTATAGAAGATTTAATTTGATATATTGAATCTAGTATTGGCTAGTAACCTAAGCTTTAGGCATAAATTGTAAATTAGAGTATCAAATCTAGTTTTGACATGAACTGTAAATGGAAATACTAGATCTAAATTGGCATAAAACCGCAAGTTGGGTTAATTGATAGGTAAATCAAGATTTGGGCCCAGGATATAGGTATGTTAGTGGGCATGACAAATAAATATGATATAGGCCAAATTACATATGTAAATCTAGGAAGGACGAATATGCCTAACCCGAGGTTAGATTGAGTTATGATATAAGACTGCCCAAAACCGCCCAGCAAATCCAGCAACCATAACAATACCTATCTAATGTGGGTGGTTAGAGCATTGAGCCCAAAAGGACCCGAGGTTAGACTGAGTTGCGGTGTAAATCTGCCCGGAACCGACCGGCACATCCAGTGACCGCAACAATATCTGTCTAATGTGAGTGGTTGGTGCTTTAAATGAATAATTTAAAGCTAAGAAATAGTTAAGCTAGAATGGGAGGGTTAAGTCCATAAGAACACTTAACCAACTTAACATGTTAACAAGACAGGACATGTAGGGGTTAAATAACCATTATAACATGTTGACTAGACAAGTGGGTGAGTTTAAGAAAAGGTTTAACTGTTATAACATGTTAATTAGACTAGAAGGTGGAGTTAAGTAAACTTAGAACACTTAGCCATCACGGTGTGACAAATGAACAAGGTTAAGTTAAAACATGAAGGGACAATACTTAACCATTAGAACATGTGAATTAAACAGATGTTAGGGTTTAGTTAACTAAGGGAACACTTAACCAGTACAAGATGAAGGGGTGGGGTTAAGTAATAAGAAATATTTAACCAATATAACTTGATTTGTGGTAGGGTTAAGTCAACATGAACTACTGATAACACTTGACCAGTTTAACATGACAAATGAATGGTTTAAGTTAACTTGAATTGACTAATGACACTTAACCAAACCAACTTGACGAGAAAGAGAACTAAGAATTAAACCTTAGTTAAGGGAACTAAGTAGTAAACCTTAGTAGAACACGAGAAGGAGCGAACGTCCATCTGATCTTAAAGAAGGCTCCAACGAACTGGGGTACGAAGCACGCGGCTTCGAGGGGACGTGAGGGTACTCTTGGTATCCCTCTGTGAGGCTGCAGATGGTCCGCCTGGGCCCACAGAGGTTAAGGTCTGTGTTAGAAGAACCAAGGGTTTGCCTTGGTTGCAATATAAGGCAACCTAAAGACTAGGATGGACCAGCGTGATTCGGCAAGACCGGTAGCCCTATGATAGCAACTCGTCGTCTACCTACCATCTTGAGTCAGTCGGGATACGTACAGCAGAAAGACGGAGAACTCCAAAAGACCATATACTTGCTATCTAGTTATGGGTGCAGATGGCCATAGGTTAGTGGGGGCATAGAGGGCCTGCGTATAGTTCTCATTTTTCAAGGTGTGCCTTTCATTAGTTGAGGGAGGGGTCAAGTGGGACCATAGCCACTGGAAAAATAGACCTTAGCATCTGCATCGGCAGATATTTGAAAGCTCCTGACTGAGTTCCATGTTTCTTGATTTGCCCTTCCACGAGACTCGGGTCGCGCATATAGAGGACATGTGCATCTAAACAGCGATAACGATCCATGACACGTACGTGGGGAAAGTCTACGAACATGTACCACTCTGGGTAGTATGACCTAGATTAGGGACGTCGTTCGATAGGTAGCATAATCCCTAGTTGGACCTAGGTCGTGTAAACTCTAAAATCCGAGAAACGTTCAATAGGTAGCATAAACCTCAGTAGTCCTAGGTAGTGAAAACCTTGGTTGGATCTAGAATGCGCTCGATAGAAAACCCTAGGTTATACCTAGGTAATAAATAATAGATGTACACCTGAAACAACCACAATTGCGGGGATTGGGATCTTGTATCTGTTCTTATCAGTTTATACAGATTACTAGTTAGGTGGTGCAGGGATATAGAAATTCGAATAACAAGGTAGTGGAGAAACAGAGAAAGTATAGAAGTGCATCTAATTTATCTTACCTTATCATATCTTGTTCTAACCTTATGATTCCTGTCATCGTGGTATAGTCTTGTATTCAATTAATTCATGCCATGTTGCTTTTTACCTGTTTACATGCTAAAAGTTACTGAAATTACCATACTTTATGTCTGACTCTGTTTTCTTTCGCTTTCTTGTCTTCCTTTTCCCCCCAGGTTCGCAGGGAGTCAATATACTACTTAGTCCAGTTTTCTTTCTAAGCTGAAGATTACTCGAAGTTTTGCTTGGATTCTCTTTTCCATTGCTATGGCTAGCTTACACTACATTGGGGAATATAAATGTTATTTTATGCTTCTTTATTTTGTTAGATAGATATTCTGGTATTGGAAAATAATTATTGTACAAACTATTTGATCAACAAAGTAAAGTTCTATTTTCCGTCGTTTTTATTTTGTCTTTCTTGTAATTTATCTGTATCTTTTACCTATAACTCTCCACCGAAGTTATGGCATTCCCTTTGTGAGTGACCTTAATGGATGTGGGGTGTTACAGCGGTACTTAAGCATAATTGCGTTCCAACCGCCTCTTGTAAGCTTTTCCAAAATTCGCTTGTGAAAATGGGATCTCTATCGCTCACAATGCTAGAGGGTATGCCGTGCAAACGAACTATCTCTCGAAGGTAAACAGATGCTAACCACGCGGCGGTCCTTCTACATTTAACGGGAATAAAATGGGCACTTTTGGTAAGTCTGTCTATAATTACCCAAATCCCCGTATTACCCTTCCTTGATCTTGGTAACCTATCTACAAAATTCATGGAAATGCTTTGCCATTTCCAAAGTGGAATCTCTAAGGGATGGAGCAAACCTCTAGGCTTCTTTTGCTCCGCCTTGACTTGTTGGCACACTAAGCATCTAGCAACGAACTCGGCCATGTCCTTCTTCATTCCGGCCCAAAAGAAAACTTGCTTCATATCCCTATACATCTTATCACCACCGGGATGTATGGTCATCTTAGAGCGATGTGAGACTTCAATAATTCCCTTCTTCAAACTCCCGTCTTGTGGTACGCAAAGCCTTCCATCTCTATGTAGCCGACCTCTCTTATATATAACATATCTATCAAGATGGCTCGAGCACTCCCCTCCTACAAGCTTGCCTACTATCTCAACCAACTGTGGGTCATTTCGCTGTGCCTCTCCAACTCGACCCAAAAGTGTAGGTTGCACCTCTAATGATGCCAATAATTAGGGTACATAATCGATAGAGGGTCTGAAGTCAAAGGAAGATATATACTCCAAACTCTGCCGCTCTATGAACAAAGGACTAAAAGTTAACTTCTTTCTACTTAAGGTGTCAGCTACAACATTACCCTTGCCAGGGGTATATGCGATCTCAAAATCGTAGGATGCCAAAAACTCCATCCATCTCTATTGCCTCAAGTTTAGGTCCTTCTGAGAGAATAAATACTTTAGCGACTTATGGTCTATATACAACTCAAACCTCTCACCAAGCAAATAATGACGCCATGAATTAAGCGCAAAAACTATGGCCGACAACTCTAAGTCGTAGGTAGGGTAATTTTTCTCGTGGGCTTTCAACTGTCTTCCACCATAGCATATCACCCTTCCCTCTTGCATTAAAACTGCGCCAAGCCTTGTCCCGCAAGCATCGGTATATACAGTGAATGTCTTACTCCCGCCTGGAAAAACTAAAACTGGAGCTGTCGTCAAAGCCCTCTTCAGACGTTGGAAAGCATCGTCACAGTCAACGTCCCAAGTAAAAGTCAAATTATTATTCGTTAATCGAGTGAGAGGGGCAGATATCTTCGTGAAGTCCTTAATGAGCTTCCTATAATAGCCAGCCAGCCCTAAAAAGCTTCTTACTTCTGTTGCGTTCTTAGGAGTTCTCCAATCTTAGATTTCTACCACCTTGGCGGGATCCACAGCTATCCCTTCTTTAGAGACAACGTGTCCTAAGAACCTCACTTCTTTTCTCCAAAAATGGCACTTGGAGAACATAGCTTTTAGATGATGTGCCTATAGGGTCTCTAAGACTTCCCTAAGATGTAGGGCATGCTCTTCTTCATTTTTAGAGAAAACCAGAATATCATCTACAAAGACTACCACAAACTTGTTTAGAAACTCCCTAAACACCCTACTCATTAAGTCAACAAAGTATGCGGGTGCATTCATCAAACCAAAAGGCATGACGAGCAACTCAAAGAAACCATCAGGAGTTCTAAAGGCAGTCTTATCGATGCTATCTTCAGCCACTCTTAACTGATGAAACCCTGTAGCTAAATCCAGTAGTGAGAAAACTGAAGCACCCAACAACTGATCGAATAAATCGTCTATCCTCGACAATGGATGTTTGTTCTTCTTTATTAGCTTATTCAGCTCTCTATAGTCCACGCACAATCTAAGTGAACCATTAGCTTTTGTAGAAAAAATGACTGGAGCACCCCACTCCTAAATACTTCTTCTTATGTATCCCTTCTCAAGCAATTCTTTCACTTGCTTATTGAGTTCCCTTCTCTCTCTTGGAGCCATGTGGAGCACTAGTAATCCAACTGGCTTTGCATTATCTACTAGATATATTCGAAACTCTATCTCGCGCCTCAGGGGTAAACCTCGAACTTTATCGAAGACATCACTATATTCACGGACCACACTAACAAACTTCAAATCATCATTGGATGCGTCTAGGGATTCTAAGTAGCTAACCATTACCAGACCTCTAGGGTCACAAGAAATATCAAGGGTCTTTCCACAAAGAGTCAACAATCTAACTACCCTTCTTTCACAATCTAGGATGGCATTGTATCTAGTTAGCCAGTCCATACCTAGAATCAAGCCGTAGCCCATGAAGCCAAGAACAAAGGTGTTGCATTCAAACCCAACGCCCAAGATAGACACCCTCAAATCCTGACAAATCATAGAAAGATGAGCCGAACAACCAATAGGATTTGAGACTACTATGGGATCCATAACTAGACTAGTATTTAGGTGCAGTGTTTCAACTAACGAAGCAGATAAAACGAGTGTGAAGCGCCAGAGTCAAACAAAGTATGAACAGAATGATCAAATAGAAAAACTAAACTTTCAACGGAAATGTTTCTACCTCTCTCCTGTTCTGGTGCCATGAGAGCCTGAATCTTCCCTCTCGCCTTCCCCGGTGCCATGAGAGCCTGAAGCTTCCCTCCAGAAGTTCTTTGCCTTTGCCCCTGTTTCCTTGGGCAGTCCTTAACTAGATGACCTGCCTCTCCACAGTTGAAACAACCAGTCTTCTTCTTTTTCCTACAGTCTGTGCTCAGATGGCCTGGTGTCCCACAATTAAAGCACTTCTTCTTTCCTTTACCATTATTATTCTTCCCGCCTTTCTTGTTTTGCTGTTTGTGGCTTCTTCTGGTCTCCTTTCTTCTCAGGTGCCTTATTAGCATTCGCACCTTTCTCTTCCTCATGCACAAGCGCCATGTCAACCAGTTTCTGAAAGGTAGCCCCCATCGGAATGTGGGTCATCGCCAACCCATGTAGTGTCTCATTCAAACCTTTAGCGAACCTCAGGGCCTTCTTCTCAGGTGTGTTTACCAATTCCAAGCCAAATCTCGCCAACCGATTGAACTTGTTGATGTACTTCTTTACTGATAAATCCCCTTGCTTCAACGCTAAGAATCTTTCCATATATAAATTCTCTTCTGCTCGTGAGAGAAACTTCATTTCGAACCTACGCTTGAAATCCATCCATGTCTCCACCAGACGCTCTCCATTCATGACCTCCCACCAAAAGGAGGCTTCGTCTTTCATTAACCAAACAGCCAATTGGACTTTCTTTCCATCTTCTACTTAGAAAATACCAAATAGACCTTCCACCTCCTTAAGCCAATTTCGAGCTTCAACAACGTCTCTGATCCCTGAAAAGGTTTCCCGGCCATTGCCCTAAAATCTTTGCATATCTTTGCAAAAGTATCAACACGGGGAGGAGGAGGAGGAACATTTGTTGGGCCTGCGACATTGCCCTAGCTTCCAGATACCTTCTAAACCATCCTGGTATCGGTATCCCCTCGGGTATCTCGGGAATTCCAGTTGAAAAGAAAATGATAAGATTCAAAAAGGAGAATTCGAAAGAATGATATATGGATCTTGGGGGTTATGTTTTTAAAACAAACTTTTCTATTGAAAATACTTTCCTTAAAACATACTTTTGGAAGTATTTCTTTATAACATGCTTTTTGAAAAATAGTTTTTCCAAATTCAGATCTGGTCTGTTAACCTTCAGCTCTAATACCACGTGTAACACCCCATGTCCATTAATGTCACTCACAAAGGGAATGCATTAACTTCCATGGAACGTATTTAGTGTATGGAATAGAATATAACAAGACAGATATAGATAATGGTACTTGAAAATTTTAAAACAACTTTTATTGTAGCGGAGAAATAGTTTGATTACAATAACTTCATAAACCTAGTACACTTAATATCCATCTTGATTAATTGTTTCAGAGTACATAAAATAAAAAGCATAAACCCCAACACAAGTAGCCATAAAAGAGATGAGCTGAACTTTACTTTCAGCAATCCAAGCATTTTAAAAAGAGAGAGAAAGAGATCCGAGATCAAGCTCCACTAGTACTAGTCCCACCCTGAGAACCAGGGGGAGAAAAGAGGAGAAAACAAAGGGGTCAGACATAAAGTCTGGCGAGTATAATAAGTTTAACAATATAATTATTAAAGTAACTAGGATAAGGCATAAACTGGTAAGATAAGATATGACCATGAAACAAGTGGGCATGACAAAGCAAATAAGAGGAATATTCTGGCGTTAATCTCGTTCCTAATCACTATACGATAATTACTATACTGCACCACCACTAGTCACCCTAAAAGTTGATCCCGCCTACAGAACTTAATAATGATAATAGTAGTTTCGTGTACCCGTAACTGCCTTCATAGGTGTCATCTTCCCCTATCTCCACTAGTTGTACCCACTACACCCATTCGATCAGCTCCCTAACTCGTAGATACCCATACTAGTCCAACGATGGGGTGTATCACTCCCCAAAGTGGCAACCCGATACCACCAAAGATGCACAGCTTATATCTACATGATGCAACAACATCTAACCTACCAGCCCGGGCCCACGCACGCACACGACCCCGTTGGACTTGCGTTGCCACCGCTAACCCGTTTTGACCTCTTACAATCAAATCCAGTAAGCGTGTCCCTTCCTCGACTTGGGTCGAGCTCACAAAGATACTTAATGGGTTACTGGTTTGAAAAGGGCTCCCATGCTTTACACAAGCCTTCCACCTATGCTTGGTCCCCACTAAGGTTTCCCCACTTAACCCCATTCTTATTCATGTCTTCTTACATGTTTCAGTCTTGGTTAAGTGCATCTAATCGTAATTCACATGCCACCCAAGGCACCCACTTAATTTCACATGCCACCCAAGGCACTCACTTAACCCCCCATGTCCCACCACATGTTTATTTGGTTAATTGTTACTTAATTCATTAGAACCGTAACCTTGTAAAGACCTCCCACATTAGGCTGACATTTGTGGTTGCTGGATTTGCCGGGTGGGTCCGGGCAGTCTTATACCGCAAACGAGCCTAACCTCGTGTCTTTACAATTGTTACGTATTTAATTCGTGCCTTTGACCTTCCACATTAGACTAGCATTTTTGGCTGCTGGATTTGTCGGGCAGGTCCGGGCAGTTTTACACCACAAAAGAGTCTAAACGTGTCTTAGGCGGTTAATTATTACACATCTTTATTTAACCCCAAATTGGATTATTATCCCTATTCAAATTTGTCAATAAATTCCAAATTTATTTATGTCCATAATTGTCTCTTAAAATTATGTCCATAAATACCAATTATGCCAATTAATGTCTAAAATTAATTATATGCCTTTTAACGCCATTTTATGCCAATTCACAATTTATGTATATTCCCCATCATCCGCACGCTATTCGTACGTTTTCATGTGACATATATCAGACATGCAAATAGTCTAACTTATAAAAAGAAAAACAACATCACATAACACATAAAATAGATCTAAGGATCATGACATAACATTACATAGCCAATAACTTGCATATGAATTTCATTCAAACTAGCATATGATACAAAACTAGCATAGGTAATGGGCATAAACTTGCATAACTTATGTACTTTTATAGATCCAAATATAAGGTATGAACTTGCATATGGATCTAAACATAAAGATGTAAACTTGCATATAGATCTAAACATAAACATGTAAACTTGCATATAGATATAAACATAAAGATGTAAACTTGCATATGGGTCTAAACATAAAGATGTAAATTTGCATATGGATCTAGACATAAAGATTTGTAACGACCCTGATTTTCGAACAAATTATCTTAAATATTAAATATGGTTTTAAATATTGAATTGATAATATAAAGGAATTTTTATATTTAGTTATCGATTTAAAAATCGATTTCGATTTAATGTCGAATATATTATCGTAATACGAAATATATCGAAATCGAAGTTAAAACTGAATTGAAAAGATTCAGATGATCAGTGTCAGTTCTGTCTGAATATGAAAGATAATAATAATAACTTATTTTTGGGAAAATGATTAGATCTGAATTTAAATTATATTATATTAATTTAATATGGTATATGTGTTAAAATTAAATTTCAGAATATATACAGTTCAATTTAGAATAGCATTATAATATTGGGGCATCGGTCTGTACGTTAAAATAGCAGTTTACGATTCTAAATTTGTACCCCGAGATATTTGTAATGGATAAGATCGAAATCAAATCAGAATCTGTTTAGATAAAATAAAATTCACTTTATATCTAATCGAAATAAATGAAAACCAAATCGATATCATTTTAAAAAGGATAAAAATCTCTTTAAGTCAAATCAAATTAAATTAAACTATATTTAATATCAATATCAAATCAAATTTATTAATTCTCTTATCAGCCGACCTACCTTGTTTCACCTAGTGTAGGCCTATTACTAAAACTATGACGTCTTTCTTCTTTAAAATCTTGTACCTTATGTCTCATACCTTCAGTACAAAGTAATACATGATTTTAATGGTTTTAGTACAGGTCCTTTCCTTCTCATGATTATAAAACCACGATCTCCGTTCTCTCCTTTCATTTTTTTCTCTAGACAATAAAATAGCGAAATCATTCTTCCTTTTCCTCTTAAATTCTTCAAATAATTATTAAAAATTGAAATCTCCTCATAATCGATCAGTTTTAAACCCATTCAACTCGTTCAAACTTGTACTTCGGTTCGACGAGATTGATTTTGTGCTCGACTGTATTCACTGACGATCGTTTTGGGGAAATCGAGTTGGGATTGCGTAGGATTTCGCGATGGGGTTTTGAGAAGAAGCGACAGACAGTAATTGGTGCGATCGAACTTCGGGTTGTTTGAAATTATGGCAGCGAGGTCTCGTTTGGTGGTTTGGATGTTGGTGCGATAGGGTGATTCGATGGGATGGTCGATGTCGTGGTCGAACTGAGATCTGGACGGGACGACAGTTGGATGTCATGAGGTTCGATGCGTATGGAGGGGATTATACTGCAGTCCGATCATGGAGTTTAGGGTGAGACAGTGTGATATTTGGGGATAGTTTGAATGGCCGATTTACAGTGAAGTGAAGTATGGGTTTTTGTGGTTTCAGTTAGGTGACCAGTGTGGACCTGTTGATGAAATCCAAGGTTGTCGATGCATCAGGGAAGAAGGAGGCGAGTTGCTCCTTTGGAGTATGGCAGGGTTCAGATTTTTATGATTTGAATTTTAGTACAATGGGTTTGTTGAATTTTAGATTTTGTGGAATGGTGAAGGAGGGAACACGTTCGGCCATAGTTATTGAGGTGCGGGGTCATTGATGTGTAGAAGAAGCAGTTGTGCTGCAGTGGGTTATTGGAGGCATCATAGCGGTGTAGCTGTGGTGATCTGTTCAGGATATGGTGAGATGGTGGCAGTAGGTTGAAAGGTGAGATAGTAGTTGTCAATGTAGTGTTCGGGGAAATGCTGGAGTGGATAATGATAGTATTTTGAGGCTGATTTGAGTTCGAGTGGATCGATAAATTCTTTGACTTGCTTCGTGGTTGGTTGAGAAAGCAGGAATAATTCATTCAATTCGATTTGTAGCCAACAAGATACAACATAAAAATCAGATATTCAACAAAGGAAAATCAAGGTGAGTAAATCCCACTAAAAGTTTTATTTTTAATCGTTAAAAATAAATTCTTGGTTGCTTGGATGCTTGCATGAATTATTGAATTACTATGGTCCAATATATTAGTTATTTAGGCTTGGTGATTGTGGTTATTGGATATTTCCCGGAGTACCATTAGCAGATGCCTGCAGTATCATTAGCAGATGCCCCTGGCGCCCACGTATATAAGTGGATCCCCTTTTATACCGCGATATCCTGCCTTAAAGCAGGATTGGTATTATTTATGTGACTAACATATGTGGATGCAGGGAAAACTGGTTGGAGGGATCCAACTGAATTCCTCAAAATATTTATTACTGTTTACATATTTGTATGTGTGTGATATGTTGAACTGGATTGATGGTTTGTGTATTTGGATGATTAAATATAACTTCCCTAGATATCGATATTATAGAATATCATTAAAAGGGATTTTTAGATTTAAAAAGGAATTTTTTTTTCAAAATAGAAATTTTATTTTGAATTGGCTTGGAAATTAATAACTGGTTTAAATAGTTAAAACAAGTAGTGAACTTATGTTCGATATTCATAAATTATCATCTGATAATTTAGAAATGTAAATTCAGGAATGATTTTAAAAAGAGGAAAGTTTATTTCCAAAGTAGAAATTGAATTTCAAATAGAATTTGAAATAATCTTGTTTTTAAAACAAGAAGTAAATTTATAAACGATGATTATAAATAAAAGAAATAGTATCATTTGATGATATTAATTTTTAAATTTCAAGAATGAATTTAAAGTTTTTCCAAAGTGGTAATTGGATTTTAAAAATGGGATTTGAAATGGAAAATGGTTTCAATATTTAAAACCAGAAGTGGAATTTATAAAAGATGCTTATAAATAAAGAAGGGAAATTTCCAGTGAATAACTTCTAGTTTAAATTCAAATATGATTGTCGAAAGGAGAATTTATTATCCAAAAATAGAATTTTAATTCAAATGAAACTTTAAATAGGAAATTTGTGCTATATATTTAAAACAAGAAGTGTAAATGACATTCGTTGATAAATATTATCATTTGATAGTTGATAAATTCAAATTTCAAGTATGAATTTAAAAGGGAATTTATACTTGGAATTTGATGAGATCGATATTTTATAAATAATCAAATTCCATAAGAATTAGACTTGAATATAGGAACTGGGGTTTGAATACATTCATAACTAAGTTATGAATATGGAATAAAAATTGACAAGTTTGAATAACTTGAACTGCTAAGTCAGATTTAGATAATGAGCTTGAGTTACTTTAAAGTATCGAAAAGGGAGTTGGAATGATTTTATAAATGAAGATTTTAAATGATATACTCAATTTAATTTAAACGAACTCGCCGTAGAGCGGTAATTTGTAAATTGACGATTCGAACTTCAATTGAGTATATAGAACTCAATATAAGTCAGAATTTGATGAAACAAGAAACGCCCTGACCGATTGAACGATGGTTTTCTAATGGAAGAGAAAAATAGGGATGTCGTTTTATAGATTTTGAGTTATATCAAAATCAAATTTTCAGAAAAACAACGCCGTAATCATTTTTAAACCATAACGGTTTATTTAATAAATTAAAGGGATTTTAAGTGAATAAAAATCCGATTTTCCACTTGAAAAATCCGGACTTGAGCTATAAAATAAATACGAACTCAAGTAAAGTAAATGGATGGATTTTTGGCATAAAAATCTGATTTTTTTTAAGTAACGAATAAAGTTAACTAATTTTAATGGAAATTAGTTAACAAAGGTTTGGGCCAAATTTAACTTTGGTTAAGTGATTTGAATTGTTAATTGAAATTGGGAATTCAAATATGGGACGAGAATTAGAATTGAAAAGTGAGCAAGGAGTTGAGTTTGATTTGTCTATAAGAGAATACAAATATATTTGAGCGTGATATTTTCAAATTAAAGGTAAATGAAACCAAGAAGCTAATTATAAATGTAATTAGCGAATAGAAAGCAAGTTATGTAAAAAGGGACGAATTGATTGAAATGAATTGGAAATGGGCGTATATATGTCAAACAGGTATGGGATGGAGAATATGAAGTAAATGAATATTATATTTTAAGTGCCCAACAAAAAGGTACATGTTTAAATTTCCATATGAGGTTTTATGCGCCGAATCAGCAAGCCACTTGGTTTTTTGATTTTCTTTTTGAATGAAAAGGGCCTAGAGAGGCGAGTTGAGTTTTGAACTATTTGCCGGTACAAAGGAGGTTATGGCCATTTTTTCCGGAAATTTAAGGAGTTAGAATATTTTTAAGAAATTTTGATAATAGAAATCGATAAAACGATATATATAGAATTCGCTAAGAAAATGAATTTAATATAAAATATTAGAAAGGGCCAGTGGTTGTGAAATTGTTTGATGGATTTTTATTTTTTCCTTTGATAGTTAAAACATTGGCTATCAAAGATTTTTACCATCGTTGTTAATACGGAGAGACCGGTTGGATCTAATATCCGAAAAACCACTCCGTATAAGCATAGGCATTGCGAATTAGATTATGCTGAAATTATCGAAGACGGAGTGATATTCAAGAGTTATTATGTTTGTCCATTCCCAGGACAACTTGTATGGACGAATGTCTAACGAGTATTCCTAACGGTCACGTAAGATGATCTTTTCAAGGTATTACGCCTGGTGGCGGAGAAATTCGTTTCTCTTAGCTTTTATACCCGTAATATTTTTGGGAAGATCAAATAGTGATTTGACGGGTTTGACGATGTGGCATTCAAAGTGTACGGTGGCCAGATGTTCTAAAAGATAGACGTAGCCTTAAGCTTCACAACCGGGAAATGACAAAAATCGGGCGGGCAGCATGGCTATGAGGGTCTCTTCCATTAGGGTGTATAATCACCTATCTAGAGAAATTCCTTTTACTTCTTTAATCTATTTCGATGCTATCCCTTTTCGGGAAGCGGTGGTTTGAGCCCAACCGTTGGTGATATACATTCGATACACTCAAGCGAAATGAGTGGTCGGTCATGTGTGGGTCAGGTTGCAAGACGTTCTTGTTGAACCCAGTGTATTCCCCTCTAGAGATACATTAGCGGTAGGTGGTCCCTTACCTTGTCATAGTTGGAATCCAATCTCCAAATAAGCGCCTTGCGGTTTTTGATTTTATACTATATATGTAGAGCGTGAGATGCAAGCATTCTACTATTTGATTATTTATTTTATTTAGACGCAATTATAATATCACTAGATTTTCGTATCAAAGTGTTTTGGGTTATAGTAAGGTAAAAATTGTCCGTGTTTATGTGTGGGCTGGTCTTACTATTATCTCTTTCATGCAAAAGATTTTTGAAGTTAAACCATATGGTTGGAGTTTACTCACACCAGTCCCATGACTGACCCAGAGTTTGTTTTGTTTTGTTTTTCCTAAACTCTTGGGTGCCCAAATTTGTATGGGCAGTCAAGTGTTTCAGGTTTTACAGATACACTTTGAGGAGCTTGAAGCAGGAGGCTTCACCGCTAGTTATTTTAGGGTTATTTCCGCTTTATCAAATATTGTATTGTTCTCTGATGATGGTATGTATGTATGATACAAATTTTGTATTCAAGATTATGTTATATAATATATTTTATTCATTCCGCTGTGAGGTTCTATATTGTTATTCCTGTTCTTCTTCTATCTTTTCTATTTTCTTTAACCCTAATGACTCGTATTTTTGTATTATTTGAGTTGGACGTGTGGTTGATTAGTTAGCTCAGATAGTGTGGATTTGCGGGTCGTTACAGTTGGTATCAGAGCTGGTTGCTTAATTGATATGGATGATAGGGGGTTCTCGCTTCGCTTTAGGTGGCGAACGGGAGACTCTTACCCCTATATCTCCCGACAATGTGGGTTGGTCAAGTCGCGAGGCTGGATGTAAAAGCAGTTCTGAGGTACCAGTGTAAGCCACGAAGGGAGTTAGCCCTCTGCCTTGGGGGTTGAGGGATGGTTGAAAAGCCTACCGAAATTCCCAGGTCGTTACAGTTGGTATCAGAGCTTAGGTTGAGTGAACACCTAGGCTTTTGTGGGGTTTACTCATTAGAGATAGGGTCAGTAGTACCCTAGAATGAGTTGAGTGTATATATGAGAGAGCGTATTCGTAAGTTGATATAAAATTGTTTTATATTGTGTTGGCCTGTCTGTTGAGTGGTTTATGAATTTTGATCGAATCGTGGGACGCCACGACGTCGATAAGAGTTTCTAAACACTTAAACAAAAGAATTGACATAATATTGTTTTAAATAGGGTAAATGATATAATTTTGCCCAAAAATTTTATTTTGATATAAAGGCACAATTTCCTATAGTATATGGATGTGTTGGTTGTTATTTTTATAATTAAATGAGATTATAAAATTGAAATGGTTATATATAACCAAATAGAACTTGTATATGAATAATATATGCAAATGTGATCAACTAAAATTGAATTCATACTAGAAATTGGAATTTAAATCCTGGAAGGTTGGAAAATATTTTTATCAAAGTATATTAGAATAATATAACATTATTTTTGGAAGGATTTTGGATAAAAATCATTTTGAATGGATTTTGAAAGTGATAAAGCACTGAAATCACTTCAGTGGGTGGAAAATAATTCTGATGATGACCGTAGCACCATCAGTGTTCATTTTCGAGTTTCTAAGTAATGGATTGCTATCTTAAAATAAAGTTGTTGATGGAAATTTGTTGGAAAGAAAACAAGTTGTGAAAAAAATTCAAATGTTTTGAATTTAAAATAGAAATAAATATATGTATATATATTTATGTGAATTTAGAAGAATTTGAAATAAAAACCGAGGATTTGAATTCTAAAATTTAAATTTAACTTAAACAAGTTAAATGAATAGAAATAAATAAATTGATCAAAATCAATTTGAATGGAATATGAATTGATTGTAGATCACTCAAATTAAATGAGTGAAAACCAAAAGTTTGTAGGTACTAAAATTCGTTGAAATATGAAGAGTTGAGTTTCAGCATAAGTATGTTTTGAAAGGTACATAAGTTTGTAACATTTTTCTTACCTTAGCAATTTCGGGGACGAAATTTTTTTATGGGGGAAGAATGAAACAACCCTGATTTTCGAACAAATTATTTTAAATATTTAATATGGTTTTAAATATTGAATTGATAATATAAAGGAATTTTTGTATTTAGTTATCGATTTAAAAATTGATTTCGATTTAATATCGAATATATTAACGTAATACAAAATATATCGAAATCAAAGTTAAAACTGAATCGAAATGATTCAGATGATCAGTATCAGTTCTGTCTGAATATGAACGATAATAATAATAATTTATTTTCGAGAAAATGATTAGTTCTGAACATAAATTATATTACATTAATTTAATATGATGTATGTGTTCAAATTAAATTTCAGAATATATATAGTTCAATTTAGAATAGCGTTATAATATTGAGGCGTCGGTTTGTACGTCAAAATAGCGGTTTACGATTCTAAATTTGTACCCTGAGATATTTGTAATGGATAAGATCGAAATCAAATTAGAATCTGTTTAGATAAAATAAAAATCACTTTATATCTAATCGAAATAAATGAAAACCAAATCGATATCGTTTTGAAAAGGATAAAAATCTCTTTAAGTCAAATCAAATTAAATTAAACTATATTTAATATCAATATCAAATCAAATTTATTAATTCTCTTATCAGCCGACCTACCTTGTTTCACCTAGCGTAGGCCTATTACTAAAACTATGACGTCTTTCTTCTTTAAAATCTTGTACCTTATGTCTCATACCTTCAGTAAAAGTAATACATGATTTTAATGGTTTTAGTACGGGTCATTTCCTTCCCACGCCTATAAAACCATGACCTCTATTCTCTCCTTTCATTTTTTTCTCCTGACAATGAAATAGCGAAATCATTCTTCCCTTTCCTCTTAAGTTCTTCAAATAATTATTAAAAATTGAAATCTGCTCAAAATCGATCAGTTTTAAACCCATTCAACTCGTTCAAGCTTGTGCTTCGGTTCGACGAGATTGATTTTGTGCTCGACCGTATTCACTGACGATCGGTTGGGGGAAATCAAGTTGGGATTGCATAGGATTTCGCGATGGGGTTTTGAGAAGGATCGACAGACAGTAATTGAAACACCCCACCTCCGTTAGGGTCACTCTCAAAGGGAATGCCCTAATTTTGGTGGAGGTTTATAAGTATAAGTCACAGATACACAAGACAGATATAAATACACATATTTTTGAAACAGCGAAAAACAACAGCAATTTTTATTTCAACAAAATACGTGTTACACAAACCATGTCATAATTGTCTTACAATACTTCCAAAAACCATTACATTTTCATAACTGTCTTGATTTCATAACTTAAAGAAGCATAAAAACAAAAGTAAACTGCATAAGTCCCTATAGTTGCAATCCAAAGCCATAGTCCAAAACGAAAGAGATCCAAGTAATACATTCTTTCTCTTCAAGCTGCATGTGAAAACTGGTCAAGCTGCGGTATTCCCTCCCTGTGGACCTTGGGGGGGGGAACGAAAGAAAAGAAGACGAAAGAAAAGTAGAGTTAGACATAAAGCCTGAGTCAGTCTAGGGCTATTCAGTCTATGAATAAAGAACTGGGCATGATAAGTATAAACAGGAAATGGGAAAGCACCATAAACTAAGTTAAGTTGTCTAGAGTCGAATATACTTATCGTACCCCATTTTAATCTCTGCATCCATATAAACTAGTTCCCAACAGGCACCCGATAATCAGGGTGAAGTGATCCGTTTCTAATGATCGGCTCCTACTCGCATAGTTACATGTGTCTTATGGCCCCCGATGTGGTAGTTACCTATGCTGGTCCAACCATGGGGTGTATCAAGTCCCATGGTGGCGGCCCGACACAATTCTAGAATGCACAGGTATACTACTGGTGCCCAGTGCCTTATTTTTCTACGCCGAAGTGTGTGCACGCCCGCACCCCGTTAGAACCTACACTACTGCACCACCGCCGTCGATTTAACCTCTTATAGTCAGCCCAGTAATCGTGCCCCACCCTTCCTAGTTCAGGGTATCCTGATACACCTTGTAGGGTTACTGCTGAAAAGGGTCCCCCGCTACTAGGTTTTCTCTTTCTAGCCAACATGCTAAGTTGGTTAAGTGTTTTGTAAACCTAACCCCCAATCAGTCTGTATAGCTTAGCATGTTCCATTTTTGATTAAGTATTAATTCAATTTACTTAATCCTACCAATCCTGACTCAGCCTTAATTGTCTTATTAAAGCCTCGACCTCTCACATTAGACAGATATTGTTGTGGTTGCCTGCTGCCGGTTGGGTCCGGGCAGTCTTACGCCACAACTCAGTCTAACCTCGGGTCCTTATTGGGCTCCGTGTTTAACCACCCACATTGGATAGGTATTGTTGTGACTACTGGACAACCGAGCGGTTCCGGGCAGGTTTACATCACAACTCATTCCAATCTCGGGTTAAACACATCGTATTTTCTAAATTTACATATTTTATCTCTTTTCCTTTTATATGTAAATATTTGCGGCCCATTATTCAAATTCATCTTTATTGGGTAAAATTAATTCACACCACTTAATTGTTTTTTTTAAGGTCGTTGGCATGCGTCAAACATGCCAACACATGTGTTCTATATTTTAACCCAAACGTCATTACCCCCGTTTTATACGTTCGCTACAATATAACAAATGTTGGGTTTAACATTTAAACCCAACTTAGCCACATGAAAAAGGGGAGGCTTAGAACATGGTGTTTATATATTCTAAGTAACATAAAAAGGGGAGTGTGAACGCATGAACTTGCAACATAGCGAACTAATTAACATAAATTTGGCACTTGTGAACTTGCATTATAATAGCATATAATCATGGCATAAACATACCTAAACATGAAATCATGGATTTTGATCTATTCATATAATCATGGCATAAACATACCTAAACATGAAATCATGGTTTTTGATCTATTCATATAATCATGGCATAAATATACCTAAACATGAAATCATGGTTTTTAATCTATTCATACAAACTTGCAATTGGAATGTAAATCTAACTTAGCTATGTGTCACATATATTATCATATGATTTTGATAACAATATAGGCCTAAATCATGTTTTTCAACTAGGCATAACACCAAACATAGTCTAGTCATGTTTGTAGAGTCAACACAAGTTCACAAAGATGCTTACTTTTGTCTCTAATACAAAAGTATGGTTTTACACTTGAATCATGATGCCAATTCCAACATAAATTCACATAAGTTATAATACCCAAATGGATCCAACTACACTAATAGTGATTATAATATATATTATGTTGGCATAATAGTGAATCATATACTTGCATGAATCTCAAATAAACTACCACAAACATGTAGTTGTTAATTTTCAACATGAATCACATACTTGCAAATATCCAATCGTTATACCACAACATCCCAAATCGTCTAAAATCAAAGCAACATACAAATATGAATTATTATCACCAAAAATCAAATACAATTCTATTTCTCATTTTACACAAATCAAAAAACAATTATTTATTCACATCGGAATAGCACTCTACTTACAACGTATGACGAATCTTCAATTCAGGAATCTGAATTCTGAATTTAGAGATGCTATCCTTTGTTGTAGGCGTTGTTTTGATTTAGTTGTCGTTGCTTTAAGCTTTTGAATTGTCTCCTAATCGTCTCTCAATTTTGACGGCTATTTCTAGTCCTTCCTCATCAGCATGACGGTCTCATTCTTATTTTTGTTTGTATGAATTAGGTGGAGTCTTAGGTCCTTTTTATAGAGTTTGTGAATTGATTAGGACCGTCGATGGAGCTTGGATTAATATTAGCCATTCATTTGAAGGAGAGGTCAATCAGGAGCTGACACCTAGCCCTAGTGACAAGGCAAGGCTCAGGAATTCGGCTAAGCACAGACCAGGTCAGAAAACACAAGTAGGTGCACCAGGACAAAATGGCCCGACCGGGGAGGTCGACCCCCAGGTCGACTCTAGAGTCGACCTGGCCTGGGGCAGGTCGACCCCCAGGTCGACTCCCAGGTCGACCTGGCCTGGCAGGTCGACCCTAGGGTCGACCCCCAGGTCGACCTGGTGGGTTGGGCGGGAACTTTTCCCACCTACTCTGATTGGGCTGAAATTTAAATCTGTTTTTGAATTTTATGAAACTTCATCGGGCCATAATTGGGTCATACGTACTCCGATTTACAAAATTTCGTACTCTATTTCGCGTATTTTTCCGAGACGAACGCAATGGCACAGCCCGTTTCCCCTGATTCAGATTTTAAAATTTATTTCTGCCTTGATTTATGATTATAGCATGTTATTAAAATTCGGATTGTTACATTCTCCCCACCTTAAAGGATTTCGTCCCCGAAATCTCCAAGTTAAGAAGAACGTATCCTACCATCCATCATCCATCTACTCAAAACATCATCCACAAGTAATCATTGTTCTTAAAAGATTTCTAATGTTGTATGAACATATGCAAAAGTGTGTGTATATGCACCTATCTAATGCGAAGATCAGGCGGTTACTGATTCAGTAAACCTCCTTGATGCAAAATATGTTTGTGTCATGAATCCATTATGTATGCAAATTTTCCTATTCATGATTCTACATGAGTGCACAATCATTCATATATAAATGCAACATCCATATGACAACACATTAAACTTCAACCATGTACGAATATAAATACTTATATGCATATGCAGTATGAAGTGACTGAGCCGATCTAAAACCTAGATTGTGTGTGTATATGCAACCACGAGCAATCACTAGCAATCACTTGCAACCACTTGCAACCATCATCCATAACATGTTTCAATTACATGTTTTCATCCAAAGGGTTTCTTTCTAAAAGATAAGGTCGAGGAGATATACCTAAAAAGATAGATAAAAGCGCAACTTAAGGAAAAAGATCAAAGATGTACCCTCGAAAAGAAGAGGGTAGGCTGTGCGTATTCTAGCTTCAGTTTCCCACGTTGCATATCTCCATCGGCGTCGCTCCACTGAACTTTGACGAGGTTGACTTCGCGGTTGCGTAGCTTCTTCACTTTCGTTCCTAATATGCGGGTTGGAACTTTCCTCACGGTTGCTTCGCGTTCCACTTCAGCTTCTTCTAGGATATTTGGCTCTACCACTTCAGCAGATTCATGTAGAAATTTTCGAAGGTGCGAAACATGGAAAACATTGTGAATTCCGGCCAGCTTTTCGGGTAGCTCTAATCTATAGGCCATTTTCCCAATTTTCTCGATGATAGGAAATGGCCCTACGAAACCTTGGTGCTAGCTTTCCTGTAGTTCCAAAACGAACAACGTTCCTTAGCGGAGATACCTTAAGAAAAACTCTGTCCCCAACCTTAAATTCAAGGTCGGTCCTCCACTTGTCGGTGTAGGATTTTTGTCTGTCTTGGGCTGTCTTCATCCTTCTTCGTATCAAGTCTACTTTCTCTGAAGTCTCTCGGATCATATCTGGCCCAAGTATGAGTTTATCAGTAGACTCCCACCAACAAGTGGGCAATCGGCACGGTCTTCCATATAAAGCTTCGAAGGGCGCCATTCCGATGGTGGCTTGGTAGCTGTTGTTGTAGGCAAATTCCACCAAAGGAAGATGGTCTTCCCACGTCCCTCTGAAGTCAAGGACGCACAGTCCTAAAAGGTCCTCCAAAACTCTGTTCACTCTTTCCGTCTGGCCGTCGGTTTGGGGGTGATAGGTTGTGCTCAAGCATAACTGTGTGCCTACCGCTTCTTGCAGACTCCGTCAAAACTCACTTGTGAAGATAGGGTCTCGGTCACTAACAGTGCTGAAGGGTACTCCATGGAGTCAAACAATTTCCTTGAGGTAAAGAGATGCTAGGGATGAGGCAGTTCTTTTACTCTTGACAGGTAAAAAGTGGGCTTTTTAGTAAGCCATCCACTATTACCCAAATGCTAGTGTTGCCTCTTCTAGACCTAGGCATCCCATCAATGAAGTCCATTGAGATGCTATCCCACTTCCACTACGGGACCTCTAGAGGATGGAGTAGACCGCCAGGCTTTTTCTATTCCGCTTTAACCTGTTGGCACACCATACACTAAGAAACGAAATCTGCCACGTCCTTCTTCATGACGTTCCAAAAGAAAGTTCTCTTTATGTCCTTGTACATTTTATCTCTGCCTGGGTGTATCGTCATCTTGGAGTGATGTGCTTCCTCGAGAGCCTTCTTTACTAAATCCCTTGTCTGTGGGACGCATAGTCTTCCGTCTCGCCTTAGCCAACCCTTATCGTCGATGGAGTATCTGCTGAGATGACTTGAAGTCTCACCCCTAATTAGCCTATCAATCGTCTCCACAAGCTGAGGGTCTTCGCGTTGTGCTGTCCCTATCGAGTCCACTAAAGTCGGGCGTACTTCGAGAGATGCTAGCAAGCCCGGTACAAAATCGGAGGAGGGCCTAAAGTCAAAGCTGGCTATAAACTCTAGGCTTTGTCTTTTAACAAACAGCGGGCTTAGGGTTAATTTCTTTCGGCTCAACACGTCTTCCACTACGTTGCCTTTGCCTGGAGTGTAGGAGATCTCGAAATCGTACGAGGCAAGAAACTCCATCCATCTCTGTTGCCTCAAGTTAAGGTCCTTCAGCGAGAAAAGATATTTCAACGATTTATGGTTAGTGTAAAGTTCGAACTTCTCACCTAGGAGATAGTGTCACCAAGACTTGAGTGTGAAGACGATGGCAGCTAACTCAAGATCGTGGGTCGGGTAGTTCTTTTCATGAACTTTCAATTGTCTTCCGCCATAAGCTACTACCCTTCCTTCTTGCATTAAGACAACGCCTAGCTCTGTCCCACATGCATCTGTATAAACTGTGAACATCTTGCTTCCATCTGGCAACGTCAAAACTGGGGCTGTTGTAAGAGCCCTTTTCAGTCGTTGGAAAGAAACCTCGCAATCCAAGTCCCAATTGAATACTAGATTCTTCTTGGTCAATCTTGTGAGCGAAGCTGAGATTTTCGCAAAATCCCTTATGAATTTTCGGTAGAAACCTGCTAGCCCTAGAAAGCTTCGGACTTCTGTTGCGTTCTTTGGTGTCTTCCAGTCCTGCACCGCTACTACCTTAGCCGGGTCTACAGCTAACCCTTCTTTGGATACTATGTGCCCAAGAAACCTCACTTCTTCTCTCCAAAAGTGGCATTTGGAGAATTTAGCTTTTAGCTGATGGACTCGCAGAGTTTCCATGATTGCGCTTAGGTGCTGAGCATGCTCCTCTTCACTCTTTGAGAAGATCAAGATATCGTCTACGAAGACCACTATGAACTTATTGAGGAAATCTCTGAACACCCTACTCATTAGGTCCACGAAGTAAGCGGGTGCGTTTGTCAAGCCGAAAGGCATGACAAGCCATTCAAAGAAGTCGTCTGGGGTTCTGAAAGATGTCTTATCGATACTATCTTTAGCCACCCTTAGCTGATGAAATCCGGTCGCTAAATCGAGTTGGGAGAAAACAGATGCTCCTACAAGCTGATCAAACAGATCGTCAATTATGGGGAGAGGGTGCCTATTCTTTTTCTTTAGCTTGTTGAGCTCCCTATAGTCAACACATAGACGGAGTGAACCATCCGCCTTTGTAGCGAACACTACTGGAGCGCCCCATTCTGAAATACTCCTCCTAATGAACCCCTTCTCTAGAAGCTCTTTAATCTGTTTACTGAGCTCTTTCCTTTCCCGTGGAGCCATGTGTCTAACGGGAAACGCAACGGGCTTTGCATTATCTACAAGATATATGCGGAAGTCTATCTCCCGCTTCGGAGGTAAGCCCTTCACCTCTTCGAAGACATCCGGATATTCCCGGACCACTCTAACCGATTGCAAACTTTCAACAGAGGCATCTAGCGATTCAAGATAACTAAGCATAACCGCATACGAGGGATTACAAGTAATTTCCAGAGTGTTACCGAGTTGGGTCAGAAGCCTAACCACCCTTTTTCACAATCCAGGATGGCACCATTACTGGATAGCCAATCCATGCCCAAAATCAAACCATATCCCGAGTAGCCCAAAACAAAGGCACTACATCTAAATTCTATGCTTAGAATAGAAATTTTCAATCCTACATAGATCATAGACAAATGAGTCGGGCCCCCAATTGGGTTTGAAACAATTAAGGGGTCCTCTATCATACTAGTTTCTAGGTGCAGAGATTCTACTAAAGTAGATGAGATAAAGGAGTGTGATGCGCCAGAATCAAATAAAGTGCGAACTGGGTGATCATAAAGATAAACTACACTTTCTACAGAAGTATTTATACCTCGCTGTTGCAGAGGTGGCGCGTCTAGCACATGAACCTGTGCCCCTGAGGTGGATCCATCCCTCTGCCCCTGCCCTCGTTTCTTTGGGCAATCCTTAGCCATATGGCCTGTTTCACCGCAAGAAAAGCACCCACCATTCATCTTGGCCTTCTTTTTCCGGCAATCTTTCATCAAGTGCCCCACTTTGCCACAGAAATTACACTTCCTCTTCTCTTTGTTGTCTTTCCTGCCCTTCTTAAAGTCTGTCTTCTTAGGCTGTAAACCCTCTTTCTTCCCTTGAGAGCTTTCTGCCTTTGTCTCCTTCTTGCCCTTATCCTCTTCGTTCAGCAATGCCATCTGCACCAACCTTTCATACGTAGCCCTCATGGGTATATGGGTCATGGCCAAACTGTGTAATGGCTCATTCAATCCTTTGACAAAGCGGAGAGCCTTCTTGTGCGGAGTGTTGACTAGGTCCAGTCCGAACCTAGCCAGCTGATCGAACTGATTAACATACTCTTTGACTGTCATATTCCCTTGCTTAAGAAATAATAAATTTTCCAACTGAAGACTCCTTTCAACTTCTGAGAGAAATTTAGCCTCAAACCTTGCCCTAAAGTCCTCCCATGTTTCCACTGGTCTTTCTGCATTGGTGACTTCCCACCAGTAGGAAGCCTCGCCTTTAAGTAGCCATACTGCCAGTTGTACCTTCTGCCTATCTTCTATCTCAAAGATGACGAATAAGTCCTCGGTTTTCTTCAGCCAATTCCTGGCTGCCACGAAGGACTCGGTTCCATGAAAGTCCTTTCCTCCCATAGCTTTAAAATCTTTACATATCTTAGCAAAAGTATTACCCCGCGGAGGAGGTGGAGGAAGAGGTGCTACTGCAGCTGGATGATTTTCCGCAGCTAGGGGAGGAGGAACGGTAGTCACTGGCTGAGTGGCCCTCGCTTCTAAGAATCGTCTAAACCAACCAGGCATTGGTACACCCTCTGGCAAGTTAAGTTCTTCGGACATGCTGAAACAAAAAGGGTAGATTCAAAACGAATGATAAAAGATAGTACCTATGGCTTTGGGGGACTTTGCCTTTTTAAAATAAAATAACATTTTATCTTTAAAATGCTTCTTTAAATTTTCTTTTGAAAATAAATTTTCAAAACTTTTTATCTTATCTGGTAAACCTATGCTCTGATACCAAGTAAAACACCCCACCTCCGTTAGGGTCACTCTCAAAGGGAATGCCCTAATTTTGATGGAGGTTTATAAGTATAAGTCACAGATACACAAGACAGATATAAATACACACATTTTTGAAACAGCGGAAAACAACAGCAATTTTTATTTCAACAAATTACATGTTACACAAACCATGTCATAATTGTCTTACAATACTTCCAAAAACCATTGCATTTTCATAACTGTCTTGATTTCATAACTTAAAGAAGCATAAAAACAAAAGTAAACTGCATAAGTCCCTATAGTTGCAATCCAAAGCCATAGTCCAAAACGAAAGAGATCCAAGCAATACATTCTTTCTCTTCAAGCTGGATGTGAAAACTGGTCAAGCTGCGGTATTCCCTCCCTGTGGACCTGGGGGGAAACGAAAGAAAATAAGACGAAAGAAAAGTAGAGTCAGACATAAAGCCTGAGTAAGTCTAGGGCTATTCGGTCTATGAATAAAGAACTGGGCATGATAAGTATAAACTGGAAATGGGAAAGCACCATAAACTAAGTCAAGTTGTCTAGAATCGAATATACTTATCGTACCCCATATTAATCTCTGCATCCATATAAACTAGTTCCCAACAGGCACCCCATAATCAGGGTGAAGTGATCCATTTCTAATGATTGGCTCCTACTCGCATAGTTACATGTGTCTTACGGCCCCCGATGTTATGCTGGTCCCACCATGGGGTGTATCAAGTCCCATGGTGGCGGCCCGACACAATTCTAGAATGCACAGGTATACTACTGGTGCCCAGTGCCTTATTTTTCAGCGCCGGAGTGTGTGCACGCCCGCACCCCGTTAGAACCTACACTGCTGCACCACCGCCGTCGATTTGACCTCTTATAGTCAGCCCAGTAATCATGCCCCACCCTGCCTAGTTCAGGGTATCCTGATACACCTTGTAGGGTTAATGCTGAAAAGGGTCCTCCGCTACTAGGTTTTCTATTTCTAACCAACATGCTAAGTTGGTTAAGTGTTTTGTAAACCTAACCCCCAATCAGTCTGTATAGCTTAGCATGTTCCATTTTTGATTAAGTATTAATTCAATTTACTTAATCCTACCAATCCTGACTCAGCCTTAATTGTCTTATTAAAGCCTCGACCTCTCACACTAGACAGATATTGTTGTGGCTTCCTGTTGCCGGTTGGGTCCGGGCAGTCTTACGCGACAACTCAGTCTAACCTCGGGTCCTTATTGGGCTCCGTGTTTAACCACCCACATTGGATAGGTATTGTTGTGACTACTGGACAGCCTGGCGGTTCCGGGCATGTTTACATCACAACTCAATCCAACCTCGGGTTAAACACATCGTATTTTCTAAATTTACATATTTTGTCTCTTTTCTTTTTATATGTAAATATTTGCGGCCCATTATTCAAATTCATCTTTATTGGGTAAAATTAATTCACACCACTTAATTGTTTTTTTTTAAGGTCGTTGGCATGCGTCAAACATGCCAACACATGTGTTCTATATTTTAACCCAAACGTCATTACCCCCGTTTTATACGTTCGCTACAATATAACAAATGTTGGGTTTAACATTTAAACCCAACTTAGCCACACGAAAAAGGGGAGGCTTAGAACATGGTGTTTATATATTCTAAGTAACATAAAAGGGGAGTGTGAACGCATGAACTTGCAACATAGCAAACTGTAATAGCATATAATCATGGCATAAACATACCCAAACATGAAATCATGGATTTTGATCTATTCATGTAATCATGGCATAAACATACCTAAACATGAAATCATGGTTTTTGATCTATTCATATAATCATGGCATAAATATACCTAAACATGAAATCATGGTTTTTAATCTATTCATGCAAACTTGCAATTGGAATGTAAATCTAACTTAACTATGTGTCACATATATTATCATATGATTTTGATAACAATATAGGCCTAAAACATGTTTTCTAATTAGGCATAACACCAAACATAGTCTAGTCATGTTTGTAGAGTCAACACAAGTTCACAAAGATGCTTACTTTTGTCTCTAATACAAAAGTATGGTTTTACACTTGAATCATGATGCCAATTCCAACATAAATTCACATAAGTCATAATACCCAAATGGATCCAACTACACTTAAAGTGATTATAATATATATTATGTTGGCATAATAGTGAATCATATACTTGCATGAATCTCAAATAAACTACCACAAACATGTAGTTGTTAATTTTCAACATGAATCGCATACTTGCAAATATCCAATCGTTATACCACAATATCCCAAATCGTCTGAAATCAAAGCAACAACAAATATGAATTATTATCACCACAAATCAAATACAATTCTATTTCTCATTTTACACAAATCAAAACACAATTATTTATTCACATCGGAATAACACTCTACTTACAGTGTATGACGAATCTTCAATTCAGGAATCTGAATTCTGAATTTGGAGATGTTATCCTTTGTTGTAGGCGTTGTTTTGATTTAGTTGTCGTTGCTTTAAGCTTTTGAATTATCTCCTAATCGTCTCTCAATTTTGACGGCTATTTCTAGTCCTTCCTCAGCAGCATGACGATCTTATTCTTATTTTTGTTTATATGAATTAGGTGGAGTCTTAGGTCCTTTTTATAGAGTTTGTGAATTGATTAGGACCGTCGATGGAGCTTGGATTAATATTAGCCATTCATTTGAAGGAGAGACCAATCAGGAGCTGACACCTAGCCCTAGTGACAAGGCAAGGCTCAGGAATTCGGCTAAGCACAGACCAGGCCAGAAAACACAAGCAGGTGCACCAGGCCAAAATGGCCCGACCGGGGAGGTCGACCCCCAGGTCGACTCTAGAGTCGACCTGGCCTGGGGTAGGTCGACCCTCAGGTCGACTCCCAGGTCGACCTGGCCTGGCAGGTCGACCCCCAGGTCGACCTGGTGGGTTGGGAGGGAACTTTTCCCGCCTACTCTGATTGGGCTGAAATTCAAATCTGTTTTCGAAATTTGAATTTTCTGAAAATTCATCGGGCCATAATTGGGTCATACGGACTCCAATTTACAAAATTTCAGACTCTATTTCGCGTATTTTTCCGAGATAACGCAATGGCATAGCCCGTTTCCCCTGATTCAGAATTTAAAATTTATTTCTGCCTTGATTTATGATAATATCATGTTATTAAAATTCGGGTTGTTACAGTAATTGGTGCATTCGAACTTCGGGTTGTTTTAAATTAGGGCATCGAGGTCTCGTTTGGGGTTTGGATATTGGTGCAATAGGTTGATTCGATGGGATGGTCGCTGTCGTGGTCGAACTGAGATCTAGAAGGGACAGCAGTTGGATGTCATGAGGTTCGATGGGTATAGAGGGGATTACACTAAAGTCCGATCATGGAGTTTAGGGTGAGACAGTGTGATATTTGGGGAGAGTTTGAATGGCCAATTTATAGTGAAGTGAAGTAGGGGTTTTTGTGGTTTCAGTTAGGTGACCGGTGTGGACCTGTTGATGAAATCCAAGGTTGTCGATGCAGCAGGGAAGAAGGAGGCGAGGTGCTCCTTTGGAGTATGGCAAGTTTCATATTTTTATGAGTTGAATTTTAGTATAATGGGTTTGTTGAATTTCAGATTTTGTGGAATGGTGAAGGAGGGCTCACATTCGGCCATAGTTATTGAGGTGTGGGGTCATTGATGTGTAGAAGAAGCAGTTGTACTGCAGTGGGTTATTGGAGGCATCATAGCGGTGTAGTTGTGGTGATTTGTTCAGGAAATGGAGAGATGGTGATAGTAGGTTGAAAGGTGAGATAGTTGTTGTCAATGTAGTGTTCAGGGAAATGCCGGAGTGGATAATGATAGTATTTTGAGGCTGATTTGAGTTTGAGTGGATCGATAAATTCTTTGACTTGCTTCGTGGTTGGTTGAGAAAGCAGGATTAATTCATTCAAGTCGATTTGTAGCCGCCAAGATACAACATAAAAATCAGATATTCAACAAAGGAAAATAAAGGTGAGTAAATCTCACTCAAAGTTTTATTTTTAATCGTTAAAAATAAATTCTTTGTTGCCTTGGTTGCTTGCATAAATTATTGAATTACCGTGGTCCTATATATTAGTTATTTAGGCTAGGTGAATGTGGTTATTGGATATTTGCTGCAGTACCATTAGCGGATGCCCGCAGTATCATTAGCGGATGCCCCTAGCATCCACGTATATAAGTGGATCCCCTTTTATACTGCGATATCCTGCATTGAAGTAGGATTGGTATTATTTGTGTGACTAACATCTGTGGATGCAGGGAAAACAGGTTGGAGGGATCCAACTGGATTCCCCAAAATTATTTATTACTGCTTACATATTTATATGTGTGTGATATGTTGAACTGGAGTGATGGTTTGTGTATTTGGATGATTAAATATCACTGGCCCTAGATATCGATATTTTAGAATATAATTAAAAGGGATTTTTAGATATAAAAAGGAAAAAAAAATCAAAATAGAAATTTTATTTTGAAATGGCTAGGAAATTAATAACTGGTTTAAATAGTTAAAACAAGTAGTGAACTTATGTTCGATATTTATAAATTATCGTCTGGTAATTTAGAAATGTAAATTCAGGAATAATTTTAAAAAGAGGAAAGTTTATTTTCCAAAGCAGAAATTGAATTTCAAATAGAATTTGAAATAATCTTGTTTTTAAAACAAGAAGTAAATTTTATAAATGATGATTATAAATAGAAAGAAATAGTATCATTTAATGATATTAATTTTTAAATTTCGAGTATGAATTTAAAGTTTTTCCGCAGCGGTAATTGGATTTTAAAAATGGGATTTGAAATGGAAACTGGTTTCAATATTTAAAACCAGAAGTGGAATTTATAAAAGATGCTTATAAATAAAGAAGGGAAATTTCCAGTGAATAACTTCTAGTTTAAATTCAAATATGATTGTGGAAAGGAGAATTTATTCTCCAAAAATAGAATTGTAATTCAAATGAAACTTGAAATAGGAAATTTGTGTTATATATTTAAAACAAGATGTGTAAATTATAAATGACGTTCGTTAAAAAATATTATCATTTGACAGTTGATAAATTTAAATTATAAGTATGAATAAAGGGAATTTATACATGGAATTTGATGAGATCGATATTTTATAAATAATCAAATTCCATAAGAATTAGACTTGAAGATAGGAATTTGAGTTTGAATACATTCATAACTTAGTTATGAATGTGGAATAAAAATCGACAAGTTTGAATAACTTGAACTGCTAAGTCAAATTTGGATAACGAGCTTGAGTTACTTTAAAGTATCGAAAAGGGAGTTGGAATGATTTTATAAATGAAGTTTTTGAATGATAATTAATTTAATTTAAAATGAACTCGCCGTAGCGCGGTAGTTCGTAAATTGACGATTGGAACTTCAATTGAGTATATAGAACTCAACATAAGTTGGAATTTGATGAAACAAGAAACATCCCGACCGATTGAACGATGGTTTTCTAATGGAAGAGAAAAATAGGGATTTCGTTATATAGATTTTGAGTTATATCAAAATCAAATTTTCAGAAAAACAGCGCCATAATCGTTTTTAAACCATAATAGTTTATTTAATAAATTAAAAGGATTTTAAGTGAATAAAAATACGATTTATAATTAGAAAAATCCGAACTTGAGCTATAAAATAAATACGAACTCAAGTTAAGTAAATGGATGGATTTTGGCATAAAAATCATTTTTTTTAAGTAACGAATAAAGTTAACTAATTTTAATGGAAATTAGTTAATAAAGGTTTGGGCCGAATTTAACTTTGGTTAAGTGATTTGAATTGTTAATTGAAATTGGGAATTCGAATATGGGACGAGAAATAGAATTGAAAAGTGAGCAAGGAGTTGAGTTTGATTTGTGTATAAGGGAATACAAATATATTTGAGCGTGATATTTTCGAATTAAAGGTAAATGAAACCAAGAAGCTAATTATAAATGTAATTAGCGAATAGAAAGCAAGTTATGTAAAAAGGGATGAATTGATTAAAATGAATTGGAAATGGGCGTATATATGTCAAACAGGTATGGGATGGAGAATATGAAGTAAATGAAGATTATATTTTAAGTGCCCAACAAAAAGGTACACATTTAAATTTCCATATGAGGTTTTATGCGCCGAATCGGCAAGCCACTTGGTTTTCTGATTTTCTTTTTGAATGAAAAGGGCCTAGAGAGGCGAGTTGAGGTTTGTACTATTTGCCGGTACAAAGGAGGTTATGACGAATTTTTTCGGAAATTTAAGGAGTTAGAATATTTTTAAGAAATTTTGATAATAGAAATCAATATAACGATATATATAGAATTCGCTAAGAAAAATAAATTAATATAAAATATTAGAAAGGGCCAATGGTTGTGAAATTATTTGATGGATGTTTATTTTTCCTTTGATAGTTACAACACTGGCTATCAAAGATTTTTACCATCGTTGTCAATACGGAGAGACCGGTTGGATCTAATATCCGAAAAACCACTCCGTATAGGCATAGGCGTTGCGAATTAGATTATGCTAAAAATAATCGAAGACGGAGTGAAATTCAAGAGTTGTTATGTTTGTCCAGTGCCAGGACAACTTGTATGGACGAATGTCTGACAGATTATTTCTAACGGTCACATAAGACAATCTTTTTAAGGTATTACGTCTGGCGGCAGAGAAATTCGTTTCTCTTAGCTTTTATACCCGTAATATTTTTGGGAAGATCAACTAGTGATTTATGGGTTTGACGATGTGGCATTCAAAGTGTATGGTGGCCTGATGTTCTAAAAGATAGATGTAGCCTCAAGCTTCACAACCGGGAAATGACAAAAATCGGGCGGGCGGCATGGCTATGTGGGTCGCTCCCATTAGGGTATATAATCACCTATCTAGAGAAATTTCTTTTACTTCTTTAATCTATTTCGACGCTGTCCCTTTTCAGCAAACGGTGGTTTGAGCCCAACCGTTGGTGATATGCATTCGATACACTCAAGCGAAATGAGTGGTCGGTCATGTGTGGGTCGGGTTGCAAGACGTTCTTGTTGAACCCGGTGTATTCCTCTCTAGAGATACACTAGCGGCAGGTGGTCCCATACCTTGTCATAGTTGGAATCCAATCTCCAATAAGTGCCTTGCGGTTTTTGATTTTATACTATAAATGTAGAGCGTGAGATGAGAGTGTTCTACTATATGGTTTTTTATTTGATTTAGACACTATTATAATATCACTGGATTTTCGTATCAAAGTGTTTTGGGTTATAGTAAGGAAAAAACCGTCCGTGTTTATGTGTGGCTGGTCTTACTATTATCTCTTTCTTTCAAAAGATTTTTGATGTTAAACCATATGGTTGGAGTTTACTCACACCAATCCCATGACTGACCTAGAGTTTGTTTTGTTTTGTTTTTCCTAAACTCTTGGGTGCCCAAATTTTTACGGGCAGTCAAGTGTTTCAGGTTTTACAGATACACTTGGAGGAGCTTGAAGAAGGAGGCTTCACCGCTAGTTATTTTAGAGTTATTTCCACTATATCAAATATTGTATTATGCTCTGATGATGGTATGTATGTATGATACAAATTTTGTATTCAAGATTATGTTATATACCATATTTTATTCGTTCCGCTGTGAGGTCTGTATTGTTATTCCTGTTCTTCTTCCATCTTTTCTATTTTCTTTAACCCTAATGACTCATATTTCTGTATTATTTGAGCTAGACGTGTGTTCGATTAGTCAGCTCAGATAGTGTGGATTTGCGGGTCGTTACAAGGTTAATGTCACATAAACTAGCATATGCATATACATGTCTCACATGTATTTTAACAACCCAAACTTGCATAAGATTTATACATGAATATAAGATCCAACCATCACAAACTTGCATAAGATATATGATTCAACTTGCATAAGATTCACATAAGAACTAACATATAATCCAACTTGCATAAGACTAACATATGATTCAACACCACAAACATACATATAATTTACATCACATGATTCAAAATCATATTCTCACAATCCCAATTATATCTTATCATAATTAAATTAATTAATTAATTTGTGAAAGCTATCATACTCACAATTAAAAAGAATAGTCTTGTCTTTCTGGGATCTGTATTCTGAAACTGAATTGCTCTTTTGATGTAGACTAATCGTTATTTAGATTTGATTTGATTTTGATTCAAGCTTTTATCTTGCTTTAGGGTTGAAAGTGTATGGCGGCTGCTCTAGTTTCTCCATTGATGGCGTGGCGGCTCTTGTTATGAATTAATCTGATTAGCGTTTGGGGTTTAGGAGTGTTTTTATAGAAGTTTAATTTAATAAGAGCCGTCGGATTAACCTAGGGATAACTAGAACCATTAGGACCACTCAGATGCCACATCAACCCTTAGGGAGAATCGGGGCCACGGATTGACAGCCAAACACCCTGGATCGACCCCTATTCGACCCAGCGATGCTCGGGTCGACTCCAAAAATGGTGTGGTTCGGCTATTCTCCCTCCCAATTCGCTATTTTGAACTTTTTTTTGAATATTCTTATATATATATATATATATATATTTCTGTCATATGCATACAAACTTCAAGTCTTAATAACTTCTTCATAAGTTATCCGTTTTGTGCAAACCAAATGTCTATCTTGACCCAAAATTTTGAGATGAACATAATAGTGCAACCCATTTCACTTAATTCTTCTTCTAAAAATTAAGTATACTTTAATTTGTGAATTTTAGTTTTATAAAATTACGGGGTGTTACACACTGAGTGAGAGATGTGAGGATGGTTTCTAGGGTTGATTGCTTGCCATCATTATGACATGCACACCCCTGTATCTTTATACAATATGTTAGTGTCACCTTAGAGTATTGTACATCTTGTGTGCTAACTCTTTGGTTGCAGGTCCAGGTTCAGGTATGGTTTAGTACACCTGTTATTGTTCCGTTTTGCTGCTTATCGCTCATACCATACTTTTGTCTGACCTAGAGTTTTATATCTCTTCTTATTACTCTGGGTGCTCTGAAACGGGCAAACTAGAGATAGGTTAGGTGCTTATGCACGAGTAGCTGCATCGAATACAAATAGGAGGCTTCCACGTACGATGTATATATATAATCTCCCCGTGTCGCTGCTGGTCACCACTTTGGGCATTAGTAGTGTACCTCTTTCTTTTGCTTTGGAGATAGTTTTAAAAGTTGTAATAATAATGATGTGGAACATAAGCTGTATTTTGGATTTTCCGCTGCTATGATGGTTTAGTTTTCAGCTTATGCACTGTCTCACCCATCTTATGTCAAAGTTATTTTATTCTTATATTTTGTTCCATGTGCTGTGAGATAAACTATAGGCTCCCTACTAGTTCAAATTCCTTTCTTTTCCTTTCTTTGGCGACCGTCCCATGCTAGTCGGGCATTGGCACAGTGCACTTTCATTGAAAATGTCGGCTGGTGTGGGGCGGGTCGTCACACTCGGTATCAGAGCCAAGTTGCCTAGTTAACCTAGGGAAAGACAGCAGGGAGAGATAGTATACGTATATGACAGCGCGTATTTGTGATATTTTGGTTTTCAAAAGCTATGTATATACTATTAGTATATTTAAGGATGGAGTCGCATTGCACTGGCACCACTGAAGAGATGGTTAATCGTTTTCTCCTTACAGATTGAACGATGAGCCGACATATGAGGGTTACTGGTTGAGGAGATAATAATGGGAATGCTCCTGATATGAAGATGATGTTCACTGACATCACGAGAGAGATGGTTAGAGATGTGCAAGGAGCAGATCCTAATGTTGCAAATGGTGGTGGTGCAGCAGTGCAGGCGCCTAGAGCCGATATCACCATGCTCTGTAAGGGCTACACTAGTCTTGGTGGGAATTCGTTCCACGGAACGGAATTGGCTACAAAAATTTAGGATTTTCTCGATAGTTGTGAGCGCATCTTCAAAGACTTAGGGATCGGTGATGCGATGAAGAGGAAGCTAGCATCCCATCAGCTGCAAGGACGGGCTATGAATTGGTGGAATGCTATTAAGGCAGCTACTCCTGAGGATCAAGTTACTTGGGATCAGCTCATGGCCCGATTCAGTGATAAGTTTATCCCAGTTTCCCAGAAGTCAGAGTTTTTTAGGATGTTCTTGGAGCTTAAGCAGAATGGTAGGGCAGTCTCAGAGTATATTGCTGAGTTTGATACTTTATTGAAGTATGGATTATCCCTTATTGACACTCCCGAGAAGAAGAATGAGAAGTTCATAACTGGTTTAGATCATTACTTGGGAGAAATGCTCATAAACCATATTGATGAGACTTTTGAATCGATTGTTAGGAAAGCATTGAGGTCAGAGAGCCTTTATCCTAAACCCAAGACTGAAGTCGTTGTTGCATCTACAGAGGGGCCAAAGCCGCAAGCAAGCGGTGGAGGCAAGAGTAATTCTCAGAACAAAAGGAAGCGGAACCAAGCTAAGGATGGTCAGAAAAAGAGCAAGAAAGATGTTGACTGCTTCAGCTGTGGCAAGAAGGGCCATTATGCTAAAGAATGTCGAGCAAAGCCAGCGGACAGGAAGTGCTTCAACTGTGGCCAAGTAGGACATCACAAGGATAAATATCCGCAACCCCCTAAAGAGAAGCAGATTGTGAAAGCATATGCTATTAATGTTGTTCCTTCTTCGTCGAATGCCCCAACTGCGGTGGAGAAAGGAAAGAATGTCGTCATTCAAGGTATGCTTTCTGTTTATGATGTTCCTGTTCGAGTATTGTTTGATACTTGGGCTTCCCGTTCCTTCATATCTAGTGACTTGGTTGATAGGTTGGGATTGGAATCTGAGATAGTCGATAGACCTTTAGCAGTGACGAACTCAATTGGTGGTTCGACTAGCCTTAGTATGATTTGTTGTAATGTGGTATTATCGAGTCATGGATGTATGTTTGTGATTGTTTTGCTTTAAGCTTTACTGGGTTTGGCATTATTTTAGGAGTCGATTGGCTCCAAAGGTATGAGGTGGTGGTAGATTGTGAGGGCTTTTTTGTGACAGTTAGAGCGGACAATGGGCGGAGGGTAGTGTTTGGTGGTCTACCTAGTGATGGGGTAATGGCTAGTTTTCTAAATTCCCTCGACATTCTGCATGATGAGTTGTCAGATGCGCCCCTGGCTAGCCGGTATCTGGACGTCTTCGAGGAAGTGACCAGACTTCCACCACACAGAGAGATTGAGTTTCGTATTGATTTAGTGAAAGATGCCAGACCTATAGTGATGCCATTTCGTCGTATGGCACCAAGGGAGTGGCAAGATCTCGGGGTGCAAGTAAGCGATCTTTTGAAGAAGGGATTTATCAGAAGAAGTGTCTCCAAGTGGGGCGGACCAGTTGTATTTTCTACCAAGGCAGATGGTTCCCTTCATTTATGTGTGGACTATCGCGAGTTGAATAAAGGTACCAGGAAGAATAAGTATCCTCTTCCGCGAATAAACAATTTTTTTGATCAGTTGAGTGGCGTGAGAGTGTTCTCCCAGTTGGATCCCACGATAGGTTTTCATCAGCTTAGGGTGGAAGTTAAGAGTATAGCTAAAACGGCCTTTCGGACGGCGTCTGGATTCTATGAGTGGTTGGTCATGCCATTCGGTTGGACCAATGCACCAGCATATTTTGTGGATCTTACGAATAGGATATTCAGAGATCAATTGAATAAGTTTATTCTTGTGTTCGTAGACGATATCTTGGTTTATACGAGGACAGAAAAAGAACATAAGGAACATTTGAGGATAGTGATGGAGGTGTTGAGAAAACACCAATTGAAAGCAAAGTTTTCTAAGTGTCACTTCTGGAGGAGGGAAGTGAGATTCTTGGGCCATGTTGTTTCAAAGAATGGTATTGTCGTGGATCCTACGAAGGTGGCTACGGTACAAGATTGGTCTATGCCTAAGAATGCAATAGACGTAAGAAGTTTCTTGGGGTTAGCTGGATATTATCGTAAGTTTATCCAAGACTTCTCTAGGATAGCGGCATCATTAACTCAGTTGACCAAGTAGAATCAAGCTTTCGTTTGGGACGGAAGGTGTGAAAATGCATTCAAGAGCCTAAAGGAAAATTTGACGTGTGCGCCAGTGTTAGTCATTTCTAAAGGGAATAGAGAGATGACAATATATACAGATGCATGTGGCACCGGACTAAGTGCTGTATTGATGCAAGGAGGAAGGGTTGTAGCTTATGCAAGTCGGCAACTGAAACTGCATGAGAATAGATATCCTACCCATGATTTGGCATTGGCAGCGATCGTATTTGCGTTGAAGATGTGGAGACATTATCTCTTGGGAGAAAGATTCGAGTTGTGTAACACCCCGTAATTCTGTAACACTAAGATTCACAAATCAAAGCATAATTAAAATTTAAAATCAAAATCAAGGGAAATGGGTTGCGCCATTGCGTTCGTGTCGGAATTATGCATGAGATAGAGTCTGAGTTTGCGTTAATCGGACTCCGTATGAAGGAGATATGGTCTTCAGAAGTTTCAGAATTCGATTTAAAATTCGAACATGTCAGAAACGAGTTCAAACTTCAAAATCGGACCCAGATTGGGCTGGGCGGGAATTTTCCCGCCCAAGACCCAGGTCGACTGGGTAGTCGACCAGGGGGTCGACACCCCTCCCCTCCCCCCCCCTCGCTTTTTCCAGATCTACAGTCTGGTTCGTTCTTCTATATCCAGACGCCATTCTGACCAGATTCGTTCACCTAATCCTATATAAATAGCCTTAGTCTCCTTCTATATTCACAATTCTTTTCTATCCTTATGCTGCCTCTGAGAAAATGTATAAATAAATAATATATAAAATAAATCAAGACGAGGAAATGTTGCTCAAGACTTTCAAGGAGAGGTTCAAGTCAAGCTAGGATTCAAGTATAGATTCAAACGACTTCGACGACTGTTTTTCTACGAATCTAATCTAATCTCTGTAAGTCGGTTACTTTTTAGATTTGAACGCTTTCTCTATTCGTGACATGAAATTAAAGGAATAAAAGAATATGCCAAATCTTTCTATTCGAATCTGTGCCTATATCTTTGGACCTAATTAAGAACTATTATGATTCGATGACCAATAAGACTGTGACTCTGAAACTATGGACCTTAGAACCATTTGCCTCTTTGACTATGAACATTGCTTATGACTATAAACACTGCCTATGACTGTGACTCATGACTATGAGAATTATTTCCTTGACTATGAACACAAGCCTATGCCTTTGATTAGGAAACATAAACTATTGCCTATGACATAACAAGGACAACTGATTAAACACCTATGATTCATGACTAGGAAAATGTTGCTTAAGTTTTGTGACTGTGAAATTGGGTATAAACCTGATTATCTATTCTGTCTATTCTTGGTTTACTTTGGTTTTAGATCTTGGGAATTTACCTATTAAGTTAGGTCGACCCATGCTCTTGAACCTACGTCGTTAATCAACCCTTTTTATGTCATAAGATTTTCAGACCTATAGGCCTTCGATGTTTTAGATCAATTTCAGTGTAATTCGTTAGGTCTGTAATTAGTAAATTATCATTTTATGCCAGTTATGATGTCTATCTTTTTCATAGCATCTCTGGTTCATTCCCTATTTTCAACGAATCTAGATTTATTTATAATCTAGGTTGAATCACGATTATACGAATGGAGGGAATACGATTTGGGAAAAATATGAAATTTACTAAAACATAGTTATAAACTTGGAAATTGGCATAAATTGGGAACATGTATTATGGCATGCTCATAGAAATGCAAATTGGATAAATTTGACATGAATAATAGGATGTGTAATTTGAATCTAGTATTGACTTGTAAATCTAGCATTTACATGAACTAGAATAATAAGTCTAGTTTGACATGAACTGTAATTAGAATGTTAAATCAGAATTGGATGAGCTAATTTGGCATAATAAGTAAATTGGCATAAATTTGAAATTGGCCGTAATAGTGAGTAATTGTCATGTTTAGCAAAATCATGGTTAGTGACACTTAATTTGGTATAGTTTACATACCAAAAAGCATAAATATGATATAGAGGGGAAAATGGGCCATAATAATAAAGGTTGACAATTTACATTAAAAGAGTAATTATGAAATAAGTAAATTAGGAATAATTTACTTATAGAATTTGTACTAAATGAGAAAATGAAAATTTAGACAAATTAAAGGTTTATTAACGACATCTCTTTTAATAAATACACCAGAAAGTTCTAGGGTGATAGAGAGGATAGTGTCTAGGCTTGGGTTTGGAAAATACAAGTTTCCTTCTCTCCTTGGCTATCCCTAACTGATCCGACGGACGGGATGGTTACTTTCAAAACCTGATTTGAAAATTAATCAAAACCCTTTTGAACTTAGAAAACACGAATATGCCTAACCCGAGGTTAGACTGAGTTGCGATGTAAACCTGCCCGGAACCAACCGGCACATCCAGTAATCGCAACAATATCTGTCTAATGTGAGTGGTCGCAGCTTTAATCTATTTAATTAAAGCTAGAACAAGGATGGTAGGGTTAAGTTAACTAAGACACTTAACCAATTCAACATGATAACAAAACCGATGGGTGGGGTTAGGTTCATACAGACACTTAACACAGTTAAGCTAGAATGGGAGGGTTAAGTCCATAGGAACACTTAACAACCTTAACACGGTTAAGCTAGAATGGGAAGGCTAAGTCCATAGGGACACTTAACCAAACTCATGGTAACAAGACAAGATTTGTAGGGGTTAAGTAACTAAGAAAACACTTAGCCAAATTAACATGTTAACTAGACTAGAAGGTGGGGTTAAGTAAAGTTAATACACTTAGCCAAATTAACATGTTAACTAGACTAGAGGTTGGGGTAAAGTAAAATCTAATACACTTAGCCAATTTGATATGTTAGCTGGGCTAGACCGTAGGGTTAAGTAAACTTGAACACTTAACCATCAGATTTTGATAAAGGAATAGGGTTAAGTCTAAAACATGAAGGGATAAAACATAACCATTAATAATAACATGTTAGTTAAAACAGACGGGCAAGGTTAAGTTAAGAAGGAACACTTAACCAATACAGGATGAACGGGTAGGGTTAAGTGATAAGAAATACTTAACCAATATAACTTGGTTTGTGGTAGGGTTAAGTCAACATGAATTACTGATAACACTTAACCAGTTTAACAGGATAAATGAAGAGGGTTAAGTTAGCTTGAATTGACTAATGACACTTAACCAATCCAAATTGACGGGAAAGAGAACTAAGTAGTAAACCTTAGTTAAAAGGAGCTAAGTAGTAAACCTTAGTTAAGAAAACAACGATTCTGGAAACAAAGTGGTAAACCTTAGTTAGCAAAACTAAGTAGTAATTCTTAGTATAACACGAGAAGGAGCGAATGTCCGTCTGAGTAAAAAGAAGGCTCCAACGAATTGGGTTACGAAGCCCGAGGCTTCGAGAGGACGTGAGGGTACTCTTGGTATCCCTCTGTGAGGCTGCAGATGATCCTCCTGGGCTCATAAAGGTTAAGGTCTGTATTAGAAGAACCAGGGGTATGCCTTGGTTGCAAGATATGGCAACCTAAAGACTAGGATGGACCAGCGTGATTTGGCGAGAAAACGGTAGCCCTGTGATAGCAACTCGTCGTCTACCATCCATCTTGAGTCAGTCGAGATACGTGAAGCGGAAAGGCGGAGAACTCCAAAAGACCATATACTTGCTATCTAGTTATGGGTGAGGATGGCCATAGGTTAGTGGGGCATAGGGGGCCTGCGTATAGTTCTCATTTTTCAAGGTGTGCCTTTCATTAGTTGAGGGAGGGGTCGAGTGGGACCATAGCCACTGGAATAAAAACAGACCTTAGCATCTGCATCGGCAGATATCTGAAAGCTCCCGACCGAGTTCTGTGTTTCATGATTTGCCCTGCCACAGGACTCGGGCCGCACATTACAGGACATGTGCATCTAGACAAGCGATAACGATTCGCGATACATGCGTGGGGAAGTATAGGAACATATACCACTCTAGGTAGTGTGTCCTAGACTTGGGGGCATCGTTCGACAGGTAGCATAATCCCTAGTTGGACTAGGTGGCATAAACCCTGAATCCGAGAAGCGTTCAGCAGATATTGTAAATTATAGTTGAATCTAGAAGGCACTTGATAGAAAACCCTAGATTAGATCTAGGTAATAAATAATAAATGTTTGCCTGAAGGCAATGGAAACTACAGGGATTGGGATCACGTTATCGTTACTAGTTGGGACACTAGATAGGTGGTGCAGAGATATAGAAACCAGTATAACAAGGAAATAGCGAAGTGGTGAAAGTATTAGAGCATATCCAGTTTATCTTAGCTTAGCATATCTTGTGTTAATCTTATCTAATCTTACTGATCCTATCATCATGGTGTTATCTTTTATTCAGTTAATTCATGTCGTTTTGTTTTTCCATGTTCTCATGCTAGAAGTTACTGAACTTACTCAGGCTTATGTCTGACTCTGTTTTTCTTTCGTCTTCTTTTCTTCCGTCTCCCCCCTCCCTAGGTAGTAAAGGAGGGAATAGTATAGCTCAGGCTAAGTTGGACTGTCACTCTTTCCCAGCTTGAAGATTTGTCGAAGTTTTGCTTGGATTCTCTTTTCAGATGCTATGACTGGCTCTTGCTAAATAATTGGGGAATATAAATATTGTTTTATGCTTCTTTACTTTGTAAGACAGATGATACTCTGATATTATAAAGAAATCGTTGTACAAACTATTTTATTAATGAAGCAAAGTTTTATTTTCCACTGTTTAATTTCTGTCTGTCTTGTAATTTATCTGCATCTTTTACCCTAAAATGCTCCACAGAACTTAGTGCATTCCCTTTGTGAGTGACACTAACTGATGTGGGGTGTTACACGTGGTATCAGAGCTGAAGGTTACCGGATCAGATAAAAGATTTGAAAAATTATTTTCAAAACGGTTTTAAAAGAAGCATTTTCAAAAGAAAAGATTTGTTTTAAAGACATATTCCCCAAAGCCATACGCACTATCTTCTCTTCCTCTGTTTGAATTCTTGTCTCCTTCTTTCTTGAGTCTCTGGGGCTCCTGGCTTTCTGGGAGGTAACCTCATCGAAGGACAAAGTCGTGCCTGGCTTCCATCCATAACCATAGTAGTTTCACCTACGGCCAGTTTCCTTTCAAGCTTATAGTGTTTTCTGTACGATGGAAGCAGCTTTCGAGAGATTTTCCAACATGACTACACACGGATGAGGATAAGGAACTCATGGATGTAGATTTAGCTCGCAAAGGAGGAAGAAATTATAAAACCTAAGACAAGAGGAAGTATCTTTAGTAGGCTATAATAGAGCGTATAATTAAGGACAAGGGTAAGAACGAGGAACAAGATTTTCAGAAGGGCAAGTACATACTTTCGCCACCAAGCGTACCTAGGAGAAAGGTAGTAAAGTTCTGTTGGAAGAGTCTAGTTTTGTTGTTCGTACTATTTCCTTTGGTTTTAGCGCTTCTCATTTGTTCATACCCACTTCCATAGTTGAGTCTCTGCACCATAGTACTTGTATAGTAGAAAGATCCCACTAGAGTCTCAAATCCAATTGGTGGTCCTACCAGCTTATTTTTGGTTAGTAGGGATTTGAGAATAGCTATCGAGTTTGCTTATATCATCTCACGTAGGTCGTCTAAATTCGGAGGAGATATTCCTTGGGTGCTTGTCTGATATTGGTTTAGGCCTTTGGGGCTTGTACTTGAGGAATGTCGAGTTCGACTAGGATGGTTTTGCGTGAGATATGAATAGTTGTGACAGGCACTCTAAAAAGTACGCAGTGACCTTTCGACCCTTATAGTTATGGCATGGTGGATAAGAGGGAGACCTCTAATCATCTTAGTACATATACTTGGTACCATGATTGACATCTGTTTATTTTGGAAATGGAGGTCAGAAACTTCACAATCATGTAGTTAAATTAGTTAGGATACAGTGGAGTAAAGCTCAAGAAGGCTAGATACTAGCATCATACCATTTTCCTTAAGGGTGCATCCTTGATTTCTTTGGTAGGAGCTTTACACATAATTGTATCTCTCTTTCCAAAGTATATCCTCTAGGTTGTATCTTCGATCCTTAGGTAGAAACTCTTTTGGATGCAAACATGTATTTGAAACATATTATGGTTGATGGTTGCGAGTGGTTGCTAATGGTTGCTCGTGAAGGCATATGCATACGTATTAGGCACTAGATCAGTACAGACGCTTTCATATTGCATTTACAGATATGTATTTGTTGGTAAGTTGAACTTGATATGTTATCATATGGATGTTGCATATGGATGAGTGGCTATGCACACATGTAGTATTTACATAACTAGGGATGCTTGCATACATGATTGGACGCATGGCACTAACATGATTCGCATTAAGGAGGTCAACTGAATCAGTAGACCGCCTGATTTTGCATTAGATAAAGACATATACACACACTATGCATATGAACATGAAAGCATTAGAAATCTTTTAAGGACAATGAATGCCTGTGATTGAATGGTTGAGTAGATGGGTGATTGGATGGTAGGACACATTCTTCCTAACTTGAAGATTTCGGGGACAAAATCCTTTTAAGTGGGGGAGAATGTAACACCCCGGAATTCTGTAACACTATGATTCACAAATCAAGGAAGAATTAAAATTTAAAATCATAATCAAAGGAAACGGGCTGCGCCATTGCGTTCGTCTCAGAATTATGCATGAAATAGAGTCCGAGTTTGCATTAATCGGACTCCGTATGAAGGAGATATGGTCTTCAGAAGTTTCAGAATTCGATTTAAAATTCGAACAGGTCAGAAACGAGTTCAAAATTCAAAAATCGGACCCAGATTGGGCTGGGCGGGAATTTTCCCGCCCAAGACCCAGGTCGATTGGGTAGTTGACCTGGGGGTCGACCCCCCCACCCCTGTTTTTTCCAGATTTGCAGTCTGGTTCGTTCTTCTGTATCCGGACGCCATTCTGACCAGATTCGTCCGCCTAATCCTATATAAACAGCCTTAGTCTCCTTCTCTATTCACAATTCTTTTCTATCCTTATGCTGCCTCTGAGAGAATGTATAAATAAATAATATATAAAATAAATCAAGACGAGGAAATGCTGCTCAATACTTTCAAGGAGAGATTCAAGTCAAGCTAGGATTCAAGTAAAGATTCAAACGACTTCAACGACTGTTTTTCTACGAATCTAATCTAATCTATGTAAGTCGGTTACTTTTTAGATTTGAACGCTTTCTCTATTCGTGACATGAAATTAAAGGAATAAAAGAATATGCCTAATCTTTCTATTCGAATCTGTGCCTATATCTTTGGACCTAATTAAGAACTGTTATGATTCGATGACCAATAAGACTGTGACTATGAAACTATGGACCTTAGAACCATATGCCTCTTTAACTATGAACATTGCCTATGACTATGAACACTGCCTAAGACTGTGACTCATGACTATGAGAATTATTTCCTTGACTATGAACACAAGCCTATGCCTTTGATTAGGAAACATAAACTATTGCCTATGACATAACAAGGACAACTGATTAAACACATATGATTCATGACTAGGAAATTGTTGCTTAAGTTTTGTGACTGTGAAATTGGGTCTAAACCTGATTATCTATTCTGTCTATTCTTGGTTTTCTTTGTTTTTAGATCTTGGGAATTTACCTATTAATTCAGGTCTACCCATGCTCTTGAACCTACGTCATTAATCAACCCTTTTTATGTCATAAGATTTTCAGACCTATAGGCCTTCGATGTTTTAGATCAATTTCAGTGTAATTCATTAGGTCTGTAATTAGTAAATTATCATTTTATGCCAGTTATCATGTCTATCTTTATCATAGCATCTCTGGTTCATTCCCTATATTCTACGAATCTAGATTTATTTATAATCTAGGTTGAATCACGATTATACGAACGGTGGGAATACGATTTGGGCAAAATATGAAATTTACTAAAACATAGTTATAAACTTGGAAATTGGCATAAATTGGGAACATGTATTATGGCATGCTCATAGAAATGCAAATTGGATAAATTTGACATGAATCATAGGATGTGTAATTTGAATCTAGTATTGACTTGTAAATCTAGCATTTACATGAACTAGAATAATAAGTCTAGTTTGACATGAACTATAATTAGAATGTTAAATCAGAATTGGATGAGCTAATTTGGCATAATAAGTATATTGGCATAAATTTGAAATTGGCCGTAATAGTGAGTAATTGTCATGTTTAGCAAAATCATGGTTAGTGACACTTAATTTGGTATAGTTTACATACCAAAAAGCATAAATATGATATAGAGGGGAAAATGGGCCATAATAATAAAGGTTGACAATTTACATTAAAAGAGTAATTATGAAATAAGTAAATTAGGAATAATTTACTTATAGAATTTGTCCTAAATGAGAAAATGAAAATTTAGACAAACTAAAGGTTTATTAACAACATCTCTTTTAATAAATACACTAGAAAGTTCTAGGGTGATAGAGAGGATAGTGTCTAGGCTTGGGTTTGGAAAATACAAGTTTCCTTCTCTCCCTGGCTATCCCTAACTGATCCGGCGGACGGGATGGTTACTTTCAAAACCTGATTTGAAAATTAATCAAAACCCTTTTGAACTTAGAAAACACGAATATGCCTAACCCGAGGTTAGACTGAGTTGCGATGTAAACCTGCCCGGAACTAACCGGCACTAATCGCAACAATATCTGTCTAATGTGAGTGGTCACAGCTTTAATCTATTTAATTAAAGCTAGAACAAGGATGGTAGGGTTAAGTTAACTAAGACACTTAACCAATTCAACATGATAACAAAACCGATGGGTGGGGTTAGGTTCATACAGACACTTAACACAGTTAAGCTAGAATGGGAGGGTTAAGTCCATAGGAACACTTAACCAACTTAACACATTTAAGCTAGAATGGGAAGGCTAAGTCCATGGGGACACTTAACCAAACTCATGGTAACAAGACAATATTTGTAGGGGTTAAGTAACTAAGAAAACACTTAGCCAAATTAACATGTTAACTAGACTAGAAGGTGGGGTTAAGTAAAGTTAATACACTTAGCCAAATTAACATGTTAACTAGACTAGAGGTTGGGGTTAAGTAAAATCTAATACACTTAGCCAATTTGATATGTTAGCTGGGCTAGACCGTAGGGTTAAGTAAACTTGAACACTTAACCATCAGATTTTGATAAAGGAATAGGGTTAAGTCTAAAACATGAAGGGATAATACTTAACCATTAATATTAACATGTTAGTTAAAACAGACGGGCAAGGTTAAGTTAAAAAGGAACACTTAACCAATACAGGATGAACGGGTAGGGTTAAGTGATAAGAAATACTTAACCAATATAACTTGGTTTGTGGTAGGGTTAAGTCAACATGAATTACTGATAACACTTAACCAGTTTAACAGGATAAATGAAGAGGGTTAAGTTAGCTTGAATTGACTAATGACACTTAACCAATCCAAATTGACGGGAAAGAGAACTAAGTAGTAAACCTTAGTTAAAAGGAGCTAAGTAGTAAACCTTAGTTAAGAAAACAACGATTTTGGAAACTAAGTGGTAAACCTTAGTTAGCAAAACTAAGTAGTAATTCTTAGTATAACACGGGAAGGAGCGAATGTCTGTCTGAGTAAAAAGAATGCTCCAACGAATTGGGTTACGAAGCCCGAGGCTTCGAGGGGACGTGAGGGTACTCTTGGTATCCCTCTGTGAGGCTGCAGATGATCCTCCTGGGCTCACAGAGGTTAAGGTCTGCGTTAGAAGAACCAGGTGTATGCCTTGGTTGCAAGATATGGCAACCTAAAGACTAGGATGGACCAGCGTGATTCGGCGAGAAAACGGTAGCCCTGTGATAGCAACTCGTCGTCTACCATCCATCTTGAGTCAGTCGAGATACGTGAAGTGGAAAGGCGGAGAACTCCAAAAGACCATATACTTGCTATCTAGTTATGGGTGAGGATGGCCATAGGTTAGTGGGGGCATAGGGGGCCTGCGTATAGTTCTCATTTTTCAAGGTGTGCCTTTCATTAGTTGAGGGAGGGGTCGAGTGGGACCATAGCCACTGGAATAAAAACAGACCTTAGCATCTGCAACGGTAGATATCTGAAAGCTCCCGACCGAGTTCTGTGTTTCTTGATTTGCCCTGCCACAGGACTCGGGCCGCACATTACAGGACATGTGCATCTAGACAAGCGATAACGATTCGCGATACATGCGTGGGGAAGTATAGGAACATATACCACTCTAGGTAGTGTGTCCTAGACTTGGGGGCATCGTTCGTCAGGTAGCATAATCCCTAGTTGGACTAGGTGGCATAAACCCTGAATCCGAGAAGCGTTCAGCAGATATTGTAAATTATAGTTGAATCTAGAAGGCACTTGATAGAAAACCCTAGATTAGATCTAGGTAATAAATAATAAATGTATGCTTGAAGGCAATGGAAACTACAGGGATTGGGATCACGTTATCGTTACTAGTTGGGACACTAGATAGGTGGTGCAGAGATATAGAAACCAGTATAACAAGGAAATAATGAAGCGACGAAAGTATTAGAGCATATCCAGTTTATCTTAGCTTAGCATATCTTGTGTTAATCTTGTCTAATCTTACTGATCCTATCTTCATGGTGTTATCTTTTATTCAGTTAATTCATGTCGTTTTGTTTTTCCATGTTCACATGCTAGAAGTTACTGAACTTACTCAGGCTTATGTCTGACTCTGTTTTTCTTTCGTCTTCTTTTCTTCCGCCTCCCCCCTCCCTAGGTAGTAAAGGAGGGAATAGTATAGCTCAGGCTAAGTTGGACTGTCACTCTTTCCCAGCTTGAAGATTTGTCGAAGTTTTGCTTGGATTCTCTTTTCGGATGCTATGACTGGCTCTTGCTAAATAATTGGGGAATATAAATATTGTTTTGTGCTTCTTTACTTTGTAAGACAGATGATACTCTGATATTATAAAGAAATCGTTGTACAAACTATTTTATCAATGAAGCAAAGTTTTATTTTCCGCTGTTTAATTTCTGTCTGTTTTGTAATTTATCTGCATCTTTTACCCTAAAATGCTCCACAGAACTTAGTGCATTCCCTTTGTGAGTGACACTAACGGATGTCGGGTGTTACAAGTTGTTTACCAATCATAAGACATTAAAGTATCTTTTCTCTCAGAAGGATCTAAATCTCCGACAGCAATGACGGTTAGAATTCTTAGCTTCCTATGATTTCGATATTGCGTATACACTAGGAAAGGGAAATGCAGTAGCTGATGCATTGAGTGGAAGACATGCCAGTTTAGGTTCTATGCTTCTTGAGTGGAAGCAACTGGAGTATATCATTGGGTACAATTTCAGACCAAAGTGCGAATTGGATCCAGAAATGTTAGCAAGTTTGACGATCAGACCCACTTTGATTGAGCAGATTGGTTCTAGTCAGATGGACGACCCTAACCTATTGGAAATCATCTCCAAGTTAGAGATGGGTATCGACGAGGAGATGAGCAAGTATGTGCTTGATCGAGATGGATGGCTTAGAAAGAATGGGAGATTGGTTATACCCAATGTCAATGGACAGAAAGATGAAGTGCTTAAAGAATGTCATCACACAAAATTGACTATACATCCCGGTGGTAACAAAATGTATCTAGACATGAAGCAGAATTACTACTGGGAAGGGATAATAAGAGATGCTGGGAAGTTTATATCCAAGTGCATGAACTTCCAGCTAGTTAAAGCTGAGAAAAAAGAAGCCTAGTGGTTTGTTGCAACCATTAGAAATTCTAGAATGGAAATGGGAGCAAGTCTCAATGGATTTCATTGATGGGTTACTAAGGACTAGATCGGACCATGATAGCATTTGGATGATTGTGGACCGATTGACCAAGAGTGCAAGGTTTATACCTATCAAGTCAAATAGAACAGTAGCTAAATTAGCAGAACTGTATATGAAATGGGCAGTGAGATTTCATGGAATACCCAAAAGCATTGTAAGTGACCAAGATCCGTTGTTTACTAGTGGATTTTGGAAAAGCTTAGAAGAGGCGTTAGGATCAGAATTACATCTTAGTACCGTGTATCATCCACAAACCGACGGTCAGACAGAGAGGGTGAATCGAGTATTAGAAGATCTCTTAAGAGCTTGCATATTAGATTTTGGAGGGTCATGGGATGACCATTTGCATTTGTTGAATTCGCATTTAACAATTGTTATCAGTCCTGTATTGGTATGGCTCCATTTGCAGCTTTGTATGGAAGACGGTGCAACTCACCATCATGTTGGTTAGAAACCGGTGAGAAGTTTTTGCTTGGGCCAGATGTGATAAGAGAAACTTCAGACAAGATTAAGGTTATCCAATAGCGAATGAAGGCTGCCCAAGATATGCAGAACAGTTATGCTGATAAGAGACGAAGAGACATGAAATTCTTCGTTGGTGACCTGGCATTCGTCAAGATATCTCCATTGAAGAGTGTGATTCGTTTTGGTAAAAGTGGTAAGTTGACACTAAGATTTGTTGGTCCATTCCTAGTTCTCGAGCAAGTTGAGAATTTAGCATATAAAGTTGAATTGCCGGACAAGATGGTGGGAGTTCATAACGTATTTCATGTTTCCCAGTTAAGGAAATTCATGCATGACCCCGATATGGCTATTTCACCTGATCAGTTGGATGATATCGAAGTAGAACCCGAGGCAGTTGAGAACTGCAAGTCGATTCGTATTGTTGAGCGCGATACGAAAAAACTTCGAAGGAAAGTGGTGAATTTAGTCAAGGTTCAGTGGGGCGAAGATGAGAATGACTATACTTGGGAGACAGAGGAGAGCATTAAGGAGACGTATCCAAAACTCTTGGTCCGGTAAGGTTTTCATTTCAATTTAGTCTTTCCTAATGCCAGGATAGGTTTTTTTGTTTGTTTTAAATGTTTGATTGTGAGATATTGCTGGTAGGCATGCGGGACCCATTGGTTGTTTCTTAGTTGAGGAATTTCGAGGGTGAAATTTCTTAAGGGGGGAGAGTGTAACGACCCGCATTCTACGCATCAGAGGATCGTAGAATATTTATTTCTTTTTTATATGAGGTCATATAGTTATGTTACTTTGGGGAACGACTATTGGGGTCATTTCCCATGTTCATGATTTGTGTCCATTTTTAAATGACTATTTTGCCCCTAGTGATCTTGTTTTAGTAATAAATTTTGATTGGTAAGGAGTTTTGACCTAAAACCACTTGCATTAGATCCGGATGATTGTTTACCTTTTCGTAGAGTGGTCACATTAGCCAAATGGACTGACCGTTCGGGAGATATAGCTGAAACAAGGTTTAGAAGGTGCAAAACTGCTAAAGTGGGTTGTTTAGGGTAATTAGCAAATGGGCCCATAACCCATTTCGGAATTAGGGTTATGGGGAGGATGAAATGAGTTAAGTTTTCGTTCTATTTCAGTTTTATAGCCGCCGTTTACCTCTTAGAAACCCTAACAATGGCCTTCACCTTCTAATTTCACCCCAAATCGCTCTCTAACCAAGGATTAAGCTAATCTACGTCAAATCAAGGGGAAATAGCACCAAATCAGAGTTGGAGTTGGTGTGTTGCATAGAGATTCAGCCCAAATCAGAGATAATTTCAGATCTAAGATTAATTTCTAGCCAAGGTGAGTGATTTGCATTGTTCTTCACTAATTACGGCTAATTAGGGGTGATTAGTGTTATTTAGCGAAATTATAGCTCAGAAAAATCTAGAAAAAATTGTAAAATTATAAAATATTGTTTTAGGGCTCTAATAAAAATTTGGGCTAATTTGGATAAATTTTGCTATTTATATGCTTAAACATGATTAAGGGGAAAACATGGGTTTTGGGTATGTTTGATCCACTTTGACATGTTATATTGTTGTTTTGGTGTTTATGGTTGATTATACATGTTGCTATGACTGTTCGGAATGATTTGTGATAGCGTAGAAAAGTTAGATTGGTCGAAAACGTCGTCGAATGGCATAAACAGCTCGTTGGACAAAGTGCAGGAAATATGAAGGGAATCGGATCAGATCGGGTTCCCCGAACCCACCCGCTCGTGGAGCACCCCATGACTCCGACCTGCTCGCCAGAAGAAGGAGTGCACGAACTGATCTAGGTGGGATAGCCCGACCCGAACAATGGGATCATCACAAACCTACTCGCCTGAGTGAAGGAACTGACCCGAACAGCCTGATGGCCACGAACATGAGGAGTTACCAAGAACGGCTCGACCCGAGGAGAAGACCCCGACCCGATTCGAAGAGAAGGTCCTGACCCGAGCCCATATGACGGGGTACCACAAACCGAACCAATGTGGATGATAACGAACCAGGCTACTTCAGGAGGACTGAACCGAGTCAAATGGGGCTGTTATTCGAACCGATCCGGATGAAGACCAAAACCCGAGATGCAAAGGTAGTCCAAATGAGAAGTTGTGACTTATTATCCAGATGGGAACCAATGAGTTAACTTCATGAGTTGGACTTTGATGCGGGACGTGCGCTAAGGAGTTAGCGATGTCCATAGCTTTGATTCACCACCGAGAGACGAATGTTAGGTTACGGATCAGTGCAGTGGGGTAGTTATTACTCCATGGGGCAGAGTGATCGTAGCATGGCTATGAGCTAGTGCAGTGAAGTCATCATGACTTCATGGGGGCAGAGTAGACATAGCAAGGACAAGTTGCTATGGATCAGTGCAATGGAGTCGCCATGACTCCAAGGGGCAGAGTGATCATAGCAAGGATATGGGTGATCAAAGCAGTGGATATCGTATGCTTTACGCATTGAGTGAGAGATGTGAGGATGGTTGCTAGGTTGATTGTTTGCCATCATTATGACATGCACACACCCGTATCTTTACACAATATGTTAGTGTCGCCTTAGAGTATTGTACATCTTATGTGCTAACTCTTTGGTTGTAGGTCCAGGTTCAGGTATGGTTTAGTATACCCGTTATTGTTCTGTTTTGCTGCTTATCGCTCATACCAGACTTTTGTCTGACCCAGAGTTTTATATCTCTTCTTATTACTCGAGGTGCTCTGAAATGGACAGACTAGAGACAGGTTAAGTGGTTATGCACGAGTAGTTGTACCGGAGACGAGTAGGAGGCTTCCATATACGATGTATATATATAATCTCCATGTGTCGCTGTTGGTTACTACTTTGGGCATTAGTAGTGTGCCTCTTTCTTTTGCTTTGGAGACAGTTTTAAAAGTTGAAATAATAATGATGTGGAACATAAGCTGTATTTTTGATTTTCCGCTGCTATAATGGTTTAGTTTTCAGCTTATGCACTCTCACCTGTTTTATGTCCAAGTTATGTTATTATTACATTTTGTTCCATGCGCTGTAAGATATACTACAGGTTCTTTGCAAGTTTAAATTCCTTCTTTTTCTTTCTTTGGCGACCATCCCATGCTAGTCGGGCATTAGTACAACGTACTTTCATTGGAAATGTCGGCTGGTGTGGGGTGGGTTGTCACATACATAGTCTGTTACTATGGCATTTTGAGGGATGCCAGAGTTCATCGTAAGACTATAATCCACTAGCTCACTCAAAATCAAACCCGGTCTCGCCCATGGACTATGCCAAAAAGAAAGATTTGGAATAATTCTATAATTACCTTGGATCCAGCTACAACTTTGTGGAATGGACATGAACCAGATATTCTTGTTACCAATCATGTTATTCTGAGCCCATAAAGCCCATAAACTTTTCTCATTTTTAAAAAGTTTTTCAAAGTAGACAAAAAGTGCAACCTTATTCCACAATAAAAGATTAGTAATACCAGGACCACAAAATTTCTTATTGTCATAAAGTTTGTGAAATGCAAAAGGAATCATTTTCTTAGAGAAAGGGTGCCCATGCCACAAAAATTTATTTAGTGCACTTGTGATCATATCAATAAGCTTAGTTGGCAACATGTAATGTCCGGACCAATAAGTCTTCATGGCATTCGCAATGGACTATATATATAATGGTAAGTCTACTAGCTTATGAAAGCTTGCAGGAAGGCCATTGCAATAATTTAGTGATGATCTTTTCAAATAATGGAATGCACTACTCCTTACTGATTCTTGAACAAATTAAAGGCATGCCTAAATAGAACGAGTTTGCAAGTAATTCAGTAAGTCCACCATAATTGACAATCTTTGTTTTTCTTTCATGCAGTACACCAGTGATCAAGATATGGGATTTTTGATATTAATTTGAAGACCAGTGATACTATGAAAGAGAGCCAAAATATTAAAAATACATTGGATATTTCTTGGCATTGGCTTTGTGAAAATAATCAGATCATCAGGAAAAAGTAAGCGGAAAATTAAGGGCTGCTTACATTTAGGGTGAAGCTCCAAATTGCCTTTTTGGATTTGCTCAATGATTAAAGAATTAAAATAATGAATAAGTATGCAGAGATCAGGCCCCCTTGCCTAATGCTCATAGTGCCTTTGAAATAGCCATGTAAACAACCATTCCTTTTGATAGAATATGATGGTGAAGAAATACACGTGTATATCCAAGCAATGAAAGGCTAAGAAAAATTCATGCGAGATAAAATGGCTAAAATGGAATGCCATGACATCGAATCAAATGCCTTTTTTATGTCCAATTTGATCATACATCTTAGAGATATGTTCTTGTGTTTGTATCCATGCAGAAGCTCTTGAGTAATCAGAATGTTATCACTGATTGATCTACCTTTGATATAAGTAGATTGATTAGAAGAGATGATTGAAGGCAACACAGATTGCAGTCTGTTTGCTAATATCTTGGATAAGATCTTGTAGAGTACATTACAACAAAAAACTGGGCGAAAATGCGAGAAAGCTTCAGGGTTTTCAAGTTTGGGTGTAAGTGCAACAGCAGTTGCATTGATACTTTTAGGTAGACAATTATTCAGGAAGAAAAATTGGATAGCTCCAATGATGTCATCTCCTATGGTAGACTAGCACCATTGAATGAAAAAAGCATTGTAACCATCGGGGCCCACACAGCTATTAGCATTCAATCCAAAGGCAGCATTTTTGATCTCATCACTATCGATCAAGCGCACAAGTCCCTGAGATTGCTCGTTAGTCAAAGATGGAATTGTGATGCTAAAGAGCATTAAAACATTGACTATAGGCAGTGGTGCTGCTAGAATAGAGAAGAAATACTCAACAAAAGCATGATTAATTCCATCATCAGATGATTGCACAACACCATGCATGTCTTTTACAGTTAACAATGATTCTCTGAATTTTTTAATTTCGATGGAGTTATGGAAATACTTTGTATTTCTATCAGCATTGCGCTCCCTTCTAACAAAAGCATTCTGCTTCAATCCCTATATTTCAAGTTTTATAGCTTTTGACAAGTTGTTCTGCAGCTCACAATCCATCCTACGAAGATTTGCATTACCTGGGTTATAATTGATATCTTCTTGGATCCTATGCAATTGCTGGCGAATAACAGAGGATTGTTTAGATCCCGAACCAAAATTGTGGCAGACCAAGCTTTGAGGTGCATTTTGAGAGCTTTGAATTTATACAAAAGTTGTTGCAATGGATTACCATCAACTTGCTGTATCCAGACCTGCGTCAAAATACTAGAAAAGTTATCATGCTTTAGCCAAAAGTTAAAAAATTTAAAAGAGGAAGATCCTTTGCTATTGATGTCAACACTTCACCAATGAAGAATAAGAGGGCAATGATAAGATAAGGATGGGGGAGGAATTTGATAAGAGGAGCTGAGCCATTTATTGATGAAGTGAATATCAACAAAGATATGGTCAAGTTAGCAATGGGTTGGAGGACCAAATTTTCTCCTATTAGACCAAGTGAATTCAAAACCAGTACTACTCATAGGGATGAGACGAGAATTAATCATAGCTTGATTTAAAGGAGCAATATCTTTAACTAAGAGAGGACAACCACCAGATTTTTGAGAGGATGAGTACATGTAGTTGAAATCGCCGCCAACTATCCAAGGCAAGTTGGAATTCAAGGAAGGTAAACTATCAAGAAAAGCCTACTGCAAGGACACACCATTCTGAGCGTACACAGATGTTAAATGGATACACGAACCAGAAGGTAAATGAGTACACTTGAAGTGGAGAATTTGATCAGAAGAGGCTAGTTTGATTAAATGAAAGAAAGAAGGATTCCACAAAGTTAGCAGTCTACTATAGCTTACATCGGTGAGATTATGTTCCTAGTGCCATCCATAGGATATAAAAGATGCTGCTTTCATGGTTAAGTACAAATCTAATTTAGTTTCAGAGAGTCAAATTAACTGTACATTGTGATGTCTAATATAGTTCTTGATATTACCTTGCTTTTCATCCAAATACAGTCCTCTAATATTCCAGAAAGAAATCTTATGCATCATTATTGATTAAGAGGACTGATGAGAGGGGTAGGATGTTTCTTGGTGTGTCGTTTGGATGGCATCTTATTACTACGAGAGGGGAGAATATCAGATTATGAGAATTCGGTTCCATCTTTAAGGTCTTCAATTTCAGTATTCATTAGTTGCAATTTTTTTCCTACCCCTTCTCTTCTTCTTACTGCCATGTGCGATAGGAGAGTGTTCAGTCATCAATGATTTGTCAACATCGTTAATGAGAGGTGGTGGAAGAGCAAGGAGGGGGGCGTTGATAGATGGCCATATGGAGAGGATGACGAGTTGAGCTTAGCGCTGAAGGAAGAATTCGGGTGAACTTGAAAAAGGAGAGGACATTCATTAGAGTGTGCCGCAGATGTTGAAGCTCCAACATAAGATGTTGTAGGATTTTCTAGATTAGAAATGTCATCCAAAACTGAGAATGCATTATTTAACTACAGCACGTTAGAATCAGTAGCATAATCAACTACTGACTGTTTACCTTTATTTGAAGCTGAGTTATTGGTTACTTCATCACTAACGTTTGTTTTAATATTAGACTCACCATTGCTATGAACTATAACTCCACTGTCAATAATTATAACTTCATTTGAATGCTCGTTCCTCTTGTGAATAGTACCAGTCTTGTTTTGCACATTGCAGCTGTTTACTTTGTGGTACTTTCAACGTTATTAGTTGCTTTATCACTGACATTTACATCAATATTTGGACTCACCATTGTGATATTTTCAATGTTAAGGTGTTATTCAACAGCAGCTTTTTTCATCCAGACTTTCTTTCTCTTAGAAACAACATCATTCCAATTATTATGATTCCTTGTTATCCTCTCCTTATTCTAGTTCAAACTCCGGCTTGATTGTGCTCCTCGACTACAGCGTGTCGATCCTCCTCGCCTCTATCACTATCTAAGTTGTGCTCACATTTAGTTGTTTCGTGACCAAAGACCTTACATACTGTGCATATGGACGGCTTCCAATCATAATACACTTTCACCGAAGTACAATTGACTGCTAACTCGTCAATCTCAATACTTTCCGGTAATTCATAATCAGGATTTATTTTAACAAGAGCCATGGCGTATTTAAATCGATGTAACTTCTCGGTACTTTCATCAAAACAAATGAGCCTGCCAATATGGCATACAAGCTAGTTGATGCCGTGAAGAGTCCAATGCAAAGTCGGAATTCGATGAAGGTGAATCCAGATTGGAACTTTTCTAATTTGAGATTGGGAGCTCCCAAATGAGGGGTCCCATTTGGTGATGATGAACATTCTACCCCTACTGAAATGGGATCAGCATGGATGACTTTCTCTCTATCTTAATGATTTGAAAATTTGAAGAAAAAGTTACTACCATCCGACTTTATGTCGACTTCACCTTGCAATTTCCAGTACTTACGTAGAAAGTTAGCAACAACGATGTATGATAGAGTGCCATCTAGGAAGAAAACGACTAGATGTTCTTGCTAATAATTCATACCTGCCTCTCTAACCAGTTCAGGAATTTGCGGTGTTTTGGAACCATCACAAGGGATTTCAAAATGAATTGGTTTGTAGGAACTAGCATTACGCGGAAGCGCTTTGAACAAAGACGCATAATTTTCTTTAGGTGGATTTGATGGAGGTTCTATTGTATTTGACGGATTATCATGGTGGGGGTTTGACGTGTTCAATGGAATATCGCTCTGAAAAGAGGGTTTCGATTGTATAATGTTGAGATCTTTAACAGAGGTAGGACGATTAGCGATATGAGGTGCGTCAGATCCAGAAGAAACATGACGGATCTGAGGGAAGTTTGGATCTGAATAGATATTGTCAAAAATGGGCTCCGCTGTACATGTAGCAGGGGATTGATTATCATGGTTGAGATTAATTGGTTCACGTGAAACAAGCTGATCAGATGCCGATTTCACAAGGGTAGATTTACCAGGGATGGAGTTGTCAGATGGAGGAGGATCAGGTGATTTTCAAAGATGGAATTGACTGTAGGTGGTGGATCTGGTGGACGAGAAGGATGTGGTGGGAAGGCTTGATCAAAAATGAAAGAAGAAGAAGGGAGCGGATGTGAGGAAGAAAAAGACGCCATTAGCCCTTGAGTTTTGGATGTTAATAGTTTACAACTATTATTGGATACATACAATGAATGGAATCCATATGAATTGATTTATATGGATAGTGGTTGAAAATTTAATCCCAATCAGGAATAAATATGAATGTTTTTATAATATAATATTCAATGAAGATTAGAAGTTTAATTTTGATGTCCGATTTTGGATGGACACAAAAATAAAAAAATATGAAGTCGAGTCAAGTATATAAACGCTATTTTAACTCAAACGGATTTTTATATTGATTTTTTTCATTTTTAAAATGAATATCGAGAAGACTGAATTTCAAAATCGGTCATTTTGAAAATATTATCATGTTAAGATCATAACGAAATGCAATGTTCAATTTTAAATTAAAAATTGAAATGGAAGTTGAATTCGGTTTTAAGCGAATTTATAAATGTTTTATAAAACACGTTTCGAACGGAAATCGATAAAATATATTATATATATATGTGTATTTTAATGGCTTGAATAGAAAGTGCCGTGCAACGACCATTCGCGAATTTCAACGATTAACTTTGAATGGACGTAACAGGAGACCAAACAGTCCGATTCTCCTACAACTAGAACCGTTGGGTTCGTATCGAAACGATCTTTCAAATGAATATATGAGATTTAAATTTGAACGAATATATTTGTAAATATGTCCAAATCAATTTTAGAAAAGGTCGCTATGGATATAGTTTGGCGGCCAATATTGGAAGCCGATTGTAAGGGACTTAATAATATTATTAAAAGTGTAGATAAATTATGTAAAACCATAATTAATGATTCGGAAAGATTTGGATGAAATATTACATAGTTGAAAAGATAAAAGATATTTTTATCTAAGTGACAACAACTAGAGTAATAATTCAATGATTTCAAATTAATAAATTGGAATGGATTTGAATGGAAATTATTTTCGGATATTTCGATATTGAATTTCGCGATTATACGGATATTGTTGTAGGAGTTTGGAAGATACAAATATCGTTATTCCAAAATGATATCTGTTAGTTTCAGAATTTGGTATTGAATTTAAGTCGACATGATTTCCATTTAAGATCTTATACTTAATAACAATTTGGATTTTGGGTTCGTTGTGAATGGTATCTTAATTAATATTGTTCTTGAACCCACTTGTGAAAGTAATAAATCTTTTAATTAAGATTAAGGAAGATTTCTAGTTTATTCAGTTAAATTGGAATTGAATGGAATTCAACTAATAGTAATCGAGATGAGCTTATGTAAAGGAAGACATACACTATTTATGGAATTTAACAAGGCCTTGCCGTTATTCCACTTAAAATATTGGCCAAATATGGAAATTTATATCGATTATAAATTGTTTAAATTTCCGTGAAAGTTCCATTTAAATGGAAGATGATTTTGGGTTTATCGTGAACTGTGTTTTAAATGACAATGGTTCTTTAACCCAGTTAAAGTCAGGATCAAGTTTACCAAAGTTGAATAATCATTAAATGATGATTTTTTAAGATTAAAACTAAGTGGAGTTTTAATGAATCTTTAAGTACATTAAAATGTGAATGGGACAAATAAATTTGTCAAATTCGAGAATTATTTGAGAATTGGTCGAGATGAAGTACCGCCAGTTTTACTCCATGCGATATTTAAATCTTTAATTAGATTTGAACGTAAAATGGTAATTAAATTTATCGATAGCACTATGGGTGCTAAATACAAAGTACTATCAGTTTTTCTCTATAGGATGAATAGGTTGGGATAGGGAATAAAACATTACTGCGGTAAGGCTCGATAATCCTGACTAGTTCTTAAACCTTAATTTGGTTTAAGTTGCGAAAAGATAATAAAATGATTTTGAAAATGATATCCAAAGGAGGATTAAACTATAAGTTTAAAAGAATTTATCCTCGATAAAATTAATGGGAACCTTTCCCCAAAGATGTGAATATTTGAATAAAAGAATATTCAGGATTAGAATAAGATGTGTGTTGTCTTTGTATATTTATCACATGATTATAAAGATGCATCGGTTATTCGGAAAGACCAGGTTTAACCCATTCTGAATAACTGTTCCAACGATTAGATGTCGAAAATGAAGACGGTGGTTGAAGATCGGAGATCTTCACATCGTTTGGGCTATTTCCGATGTCTCACTTGGAAAGTACACCCAAGTAGAGGTTATATGTTGTGGTCGTCCAGACTTACTTGGAGATCGACCGAATATGCGAGGACCTCTCTCCTGTATTGGACATATGGGACAAGGAATAAGGTGCCTCCGGTTTCGTTCAGACCCAAAACGAACTTGTAAATGGATTATATGTCTGACAATGGATTTCATTCTGTATTGATTGATTTCTATTTAATATATATCTTTTTGGTGGTGGAGAATTTATTATCTTGCTTAACACCCTTCTCTGATATGTACGAGCTAAGAGGTTATATATTGGTAGACATCAGTTGTACGACATGGGTTGTCAATGTGGCACGTTGTAATGCAATGATCAAGGCTTTTGTTGAAAAGCAGAGTCTTGTGGATGATTATAAAAGCACAACTTTAATTTGCATTTCTTTTTGTATAGCGTTAATTTGCAAGCCTCGCTCTCGATATGAGTCAAAAACGGGATAGTGACTACAGTGAGTGCATGCATTTCTTTCTAGCTAGAAGAGTTGTCATGGTAGGGAGCCTAGACATTTTTACTTATGTGGATAATGGATTGCGAGGCGCCTCGGATATGGAGCCGACTAAAAGGCTCATATGGTCAACGTACCGAACATTTTGGAGGTTTGATAAGACTGGAAAACGTATTGTTCAGGAATAACTAATCCACAAAAGTAAGAGTGGACTGACCTTGAAGATCCAAGTGTTACTAAGGGTGTTATCCCGGGGCACATTCTAGAGTGTCTCGAAACTGGTGCGGAGACACCCCTTGCCTCGGCTCATAAATGGAATCCAATTTCTGATACACGACTTTTTTGTTTTAGTCTTAAACCTATATAGCGGCATAGTATATAGTACCGATGTCGTCTATGATTGATACATTTATATTCGAAGTTGTTTTCTACACTATGCACTTATAGTAATATCAAAATTATTATTTTTTAAATGTATCAAGCATGTTTGGCTATTAAAAAGTAAAAATCTATCCTCCGGCTTGTGTTGCATTGTGTGATGGGACCTGAGTCTTATAATAGCTTCATTTCTGAAAATGCATTGCAGTGTTTTATATTCTAAACTTATATTCATGTGGAGTAAATCCATTCGATGTTATGCGACATGGTTCCATGATTTTTTCCACTTTTAAAATAAGTTTTAATAATTGTTTTAAGTTCTCACACCATTCTCATGACTGACTTGGTGTATATTATTTTCACCTAAACTCTGGGTGCCTATATTTATGCACGGGCAGCTAGTAGTTTTGGTTTTGCAAATGTATATTTAATAGGATCCTGGTTTACAGCTGGAGCTATATTCAGAAAGCTTTGTACCCGTGTATTTATTTCTATTGTGGTAGTCGATGTATATCTGTTGTGCATTGTATTTATACATTTTTTATTTCCGCAGCTATGTAAATTATTAATCTTTGATACATTTTTTTTGCTGTGTAATATTTATTCATACTCTGATAATCTTGTACTCTAATGTAAGTTGTTGTAAAAGCGATGAAAATTTCTATTGATCTGTGTTCTGATGAGTCGTGTTCTCATACAATCCGTGCTTTTCCATCTCTTAGGAGATCTGGGGATTTCAGAGCGTAACAGCTTGGTATCAGGGCTTTGGTTTACAAAGCTCGAGAGCAAGACACATTAGAACCAGGCGAAAGAATTCATCAGAGACAGGATCGGTAACATCCTATAAGAATACTCATCAGAGATAGGATCAGTAGTATCCTAGAATGAGTGACTCATTAGAGATGGGGTTAGTAACGCCCTAGAATGAGTTGGAAGAGTATTATATGTAGAAAGGAATAAACTATTTTATTTATAAAAATGAATTCAATTATGAAAGGGTATAATTTATAATATTATTTTGAGTGTTATTTTGATGTCAAGGTTAGACTATCGTGTATAAGAAGATTTTGATTACATGCCTTGCAAATGTATATCCAAAGTCTTGAATATGCTTGCTTGGTATAGAATCACATTCTAGTCACTTGAGGATGATTCTGTTGATGACTACGTAGCATCAATAGTTTATTTTCGAGTTTTGAAAGTGGGATGACTATATAATTCCAATTAAAACGTCGAATTATACTTAAACTGATTTGAATAAATATTCTAAATAAGTTGAGCTTTAAAACTCAACTAAAACAAGTTAAATATATTGAAAATATACAAGTAAATCAAATGAATTAAATTTTAACTCAAGTAAAGTTGGATAAAATTGGAATAAAACCAATATGCGTATAGAAGTTAAATTGAGCCAAAATAAATTTAATGATGAATTAATTTGAAATTAATTCCAATTAGGCATATACATGTATATATCTATTGAGCAGGTTAATGGCTTAGCGCTGAGTAGAGAAATAAATTGCATGCCCAACAAACAGGTGCACCTTTGAGACGACCCGAACTTCCCCGTGAAGGAAAGCCCGGATTGCTTTGAGGACAAGACGAATCAGAACACAAGCAGAAGAACATTTCATTGCTTATTACAACAATTTCATCAAAATACAAGAATATACAGAGTATGAATAAATATTACACATTCGATAAATATCAGAGATTTACAAGTTACAATGCAGCGGAAAATAATACAAAACACAACTGAAAGAGATAAATAGGTATAGAGCTTTCCGAATATCATTCCAGCTGTAAATCAGGACTCTGTGAATATAAATCTGCAAAACCAAAACTACTAGCTGTCCGTGTGGAAAATAGGGGCACCTATAGTTTAGGTTAAAACAATAAACTCCAGGTCAGTCATGTGACTGATGTGAGAATTAAAACAGTTATTTAAAACTTTACTTTAAATCGGATATATCAAGGGACCACGCCATATAACACGGAACGGGTTTCCTCCCAAGGATACGAGTGCATATAACAAAACAATGCAATGCTTTTTGAAAATAAAGCTATTATAAGACCCAAGTCCTATCACACAATGCAACGCAAGCTGGGGGGTAGGGTTTTCCCTTATAATAGCCAAACATGGTTGGTATGTTAAATCAAATCATTTGATACTATTATAAGTGCATAGTGTATAAAACAACTTCAAATATAAATGTATCAATCCTAGATGACATAAGTACCATATATTATGTCGCCAACACTAGGCTCTATAATCAAAACCGCAAATGTCGTATTGGAATTTGGATTTCCATCTGTGAACCAAGGCAAGGAATCGTCCTTACCGCTTCGAGACGCTCTACCCCATGTCTCAGGAACAGCCGCAACTGCACCTTGGATCGTCAGGGTCGGTCCACATAGAGTGGATTAAAATGCCTAAACAATGCGTTTCCCCGCCCTATGGGGCTTCAACTGGTCATATCCCAACCAAACTATCGGCCCCAGAATGACCGATATAACCGAGGCACCTCGAAATCCATCATCCACATAAGTAAAATGTAAGGGCTAGTAAAACGCTGACACCACTCCTAGCTAGAAGGAAACGCTTTCCCTCCCTGAGGTCCTCTCCCGTTTCTGGTTCACACTGGGGTGTGAGGCTCGTGAATAAATGCTACACAAAGCTATGCTACATCAAAGTCGTGCTTTGATCATCAACTAAGACTCTGCTTTTTCAATTGACGCCTTGATCATTTGCATCTCAGCATGCCACACAGGCAATTCACGCTATGCAACCGATGTCTATCAATCACAAAGAATGAAATCTGATGTCAAACACACATCTATTTAAAAGTTCATTCTGGGTCTGAACGAAACCGAAGGCATGTTATTCCTCCCCCATATGTCCAATACAGGGGAGAGGCCCTTGCATATCCGTCGATCTCCAAGTACGTCTGGATGATCACCACTTATTACCTCGTCTTGGGTGTACAGCCCAATCAAGACATCAGTAATCATCCAAACAATATGAAGACCTTCGGTCTTCAATCACTGTCTTCATCCTCGACACATCGTCGAATCAATTATTAAAAATAGGATAAACCCGGTCTTTCTGAATAACTTGCGTATATAATAAACAAGTGCTATAAAAACACAACATACGCCTCATTCCAATCCAGAATATTCTTTTATTCAAATATTCTTATACTTCGGGAAAAGTTCCAATTAATTTTATCAAGGATAAATTCTTTAGATTTGTTCTTTAATTTTCCTTTGGATATCATTTCAATCTAATTAAAGATGCATTAAAACTCCACTTGGTTTTAATCTTCCCAAAAATTAATATTAACGATTGTTTAACTTGGGAATATCATATCCTGTCTTTAACTGGGTTAAAGAACCAATGTCATTTAAAACACCATTCATGATAAACCCAAAATCACATTCAATTCCATCAGCCTTTAACCGTAAATTAGCAAGTGAACAATTCCCTAAGTATTAACCCCGAAGGCCAAAACCAACATCAGATCAATACCCAAGAGACCATTCAACTTAACTATTCTCCAGTTAGTTTCTGATTTTCTTAACTCCATTGGGTCTAAGAACAATATTATTAAAGATACCACTCACGACAACCCAAAATCTTATTCCTGTCTTTAACTGGGTTAAAGAACCAATTTCCTTTAAAACACAGTTCACGATAAACCCAAAATCAGATTCCATTCCATTGGCCTTTAACCGTAAATTTGCAAGTGAACAATTCCCTAAGTATTAACCCCGAAGGCCAAAACCAACATCAGATCAATGTCCAGGAAACCATTCAACTTAACTAACCTCCAGTCAGTTTCTAATTTTCTTAACTCCATTGGGTTTAAGAACAGTATTATTAAAGATACCATTCACGACAACCCAAAATCTTATTCCATTGTTAATCGGGTTAAAGAACAAGTGTTATTTAAAACACCATTCACGATAAACCCAAAGACCAATTTCAATACCATTCCAATTAAATATCAATTAATTAGTATCCTTCATTAAATCTAAATAAAAATATTTAATTTTTCTCAACTGGGTTCAAGAACAGTGTTAATGAAGACACCATTCACGACAAACCCAAAATCACATTTAATATTAAATAGAAGACTCTGAATAGAAAATATATCGACTTATATTCAATATCAAATAATGGAATCAACAAATATCATATTGGAATAATGATATATATATCTTCCAAATTCCTACACAATATCCATATAATCCCGGGATCCAATATTGAAATATTTCAAAGGTAATTTCGATTCAAATCCATTCCAATTCATATACTAGAAATTCCGGTTATTTTTTAAACCATTTCAAATCCAATTTATTTATTTTAAAATATTGGATTTCATAATTCTAGTTCATAACTAGTTCATTTCGATAAAAATATATTTTTTCTTTTCAAATATGAAATTTTTCATCCCAATTCTTTCCAAATCATTTGTTATGATTTTACACAAATTATTGATATTTTTAATAATTTTATCAAGGCTTGTACAGTCGATTTCCATAAATGGCCATCGAACTGTACTAACAGCGACCTTTTCCAAATTTGATTTGGACATAATTCCAAATCCAACCATTAGATTTCAAATCTCACATATTCTTTAGAAATCTATTTTCGATACGAACCCAAAGGTTTTGGTTTTGGGAGAATCCGACAGTCGGGTCTCCCGTAACGTCCGTTCGAAGTCAATGGTCGAAATTCACGAACTGCCACGGCACGGCGCATTCTATTCAAGCCATTATATATATATATATATACTTCATCGATTTCTATTTAAAACATATTTTATAAATCATTTTAGATTCATTTTCAAAACTATTTCAACTTCATATTCAATTTCAAATCAAAATTGAATATTCCATATCATCGATATATAAATGATAATATTTTCAAAGCATCAGATTTTGAAATCAATTCCTTTTCAATATTCATAAATTGAATAAAATCGATATAAATATCATTCACGTTAAAATGGCATTAATCTAATCAATACGGCTCTATGTATTTAAATATATTCGTGTCCATACCAAATCGGACATCAAAATCAGGTTTTGATCTTTTTTTTTTTTGAAAATTGGTTCACTGTACTGCTTAAAACCAATAAAAAACCTCCTTTATGAGCCTCGTTAAAACCCCATAATCCCCCTAGTGGGTACCTTATAGGGAAAAAGAGTACTCATAAATTTAGTATACTACATGAAGATTACATATGTCATGATCAAAAGAAAATCCTTAGAAGGGTTTCAATTTAGAACTAAAAATCAAGTCCATCTCTTCTCAGCCCAAGAAACAGGCCCATCCACTTCTTCAGTTCAAAAGCTTATCTTCACTTCATCCTGTATCTGTTAATTCAATACCCCACTTCTCGAGAAATCTCTCATTCCTCAAACTTCGAGCAGATCTGGATCCATTATTTTGGACAATAAAAACAATTTCACGTTCAATTTTAAAGAGCGTTGATGCTGCTAGATTCTTCTTTCCCTGAAAAACCCTCAAATTCCTCTCTCTCCAAATGAAGTAAATAGTTGTTGTAAAAGATCCATACGCTAAATCTCTCAATTGATATTCTACTGGAACGTTTAAAAACAACTGTCTTGCTTCTTCCTTCAGGTCCAGTGAACTATTCAATGAAAGTTCCAATTTTTGCCTCAACGTCAACCAGATGAAAGATGAAAAATCACATTGGAAAAACAAATGATTTATGGATTCTGGATGGTTTTCACAAAGTGGAAAAATAGGATTTACTTTAGAGTTATATCGCAAGATTCCATCTTTAGTGCTCAATCTCCCCTAAGCCGCAAGGTATGATATAAATGACATTCTTCTACTATTCTTTTTATGCCAAATAACTAAATAAAGTGCATCTGAAACTTCACGAACCCGAATAAAGCCCCAAACTTTGTGAAAAGAAAAATCACCACCTTTACACCATTCATATCTGTCATGATTTAATTCAGGATAACATTTAATTGCGTTTATTTCATCAAGTAGATCTCTTGTTGCAGGGTGGACTTAAGGATAGAAAACTTCATTTCTGATAATCTCAGCAACTTTATCTTTAGGTTGGTCGATTATATGCAATCTGTCAAAACCTAACAGATCAACCATATATTTACAATTTATCCAGGGCTCCATCCAAAGATAAGCGTTTTGACCTTTGGATATTATCTTATTAAAAAAAAATTTGGATTCTAGATTTGAGTTTTAATAGAGATTTCCATGTACTTGATGCATTTACGTCTACTGCCATAGTCTAAAATTTTTTTTTTTTTTGCAATATCTATTTTGTACCCATTTGCTCCATAAAGAAGAATTAGAAAGATAATTCCAATTAGTTTGATACAGGCAACTTCATTGAGATCACTAAAATTCTTCAAACCAATTCCACCTTCTTCTTTAGGTTTACATAGTGAATCCCATGCAACTTTGTGTGAAGTCCCACCCCAGAAAAAATAGCACACAGTGTCTGTAGTTTGCTTAAGGTATATTCAGAAATTTGATAAATTAATAACCAATATAAAACTATTGGGGTTATTACTGAATTTATCAATTCTGCTCTACCTGCAAAACTAAGAAGTTTTGTTTCCCACCCTTGAATTTTACTTTGTACCCTTTAAATCAAGGAGTTACATTCTGAATAATGTAGATAATTTGATGACAAAGGAACACCAAGGTATTTAATTGGAAGAGAACCTTGCTTAAACCTTAATATATTTAAAATTTCTGATGCATTTTCAACAGATTTGCTGAAAAATATCTTTGTTTTAGTTGCATTCACATTCAAGTCTGCATATTTACTTAGATTCTAAAATATATCCTTGAGAGTATTTGCATTTTGAATTGAAGATTTTCCAAAAAACCATCAGGTCATCTGCATATAATAGGTGTGAAATCATAGGCTGCACTGGACTACTTGATTGAAATACTTTAGAACTTGTTGCTTCATCCATCATAAAAGTGAAATACTGCATTGCTATTGCAAACAAGTATGGAGACAGTGGATCACCTTGCCTCAATCCCCTTGTAGATGAAATGAAACCTTTAGGGACTCCCTGAATTATAACAGAAAAAGTAGCAGTAGCTATACACTCAAATATCAAATTGATAAAATGATTAGGAAAATTCATCTTTGACATTAAAAAACATATAAGCCTCCTATTGACTTTATCATATGCTTTTTGTAAATCAACCTTCATACACATCTTTGGCATACCTACTTTTCTGAAATCTCTCAACAGTTCATGGGCCAAAATTATATTATCCCCAATATACCTCTCTTGAATAAATGCAATCAGATTTAAAGAAATCAGTGATGGAAGAAAAGGTTTTAGTCTATTGCGTAAAATTTTAGAATTTTTTTTATAATAGACATTACGGCATGAGATTGGTCTGTAATGAGCAATTTCAGATGGTCTTTCATTCTTTGGGATTAAAGTTATAAAAGTATGATTTAATGCTTTAGGAAGTTTTCCAGATTGAAATATATCAGATATTGCAGCATGTAAATCATCTTTTAATTCAGCCCAATGATATTTAAATTTTTTTGCACCCATACCATCTGGACCAGGACTAGAGTCATCATGAATAGAGAAATTTGCATCTTTAATTTCTGATAAATCAATTTCTCTTAGTAGAAAATTCTAACTTTGCTCATTAATAGTTGATATTGGCTAAAAATTGGGGAAATTGGTTGCACATGAACCATTAAACATTGATGAGTTGATTGCCTCATTTTCAATCTCTTCTGTTTTAAACAGCAAACTTCCACTTGAATCAATTAGAGCTCTGATATGATTAAAATACCTTCTGTTGGACATTCTAGAAAAGAAAAAATTATAATTTGTTTCACCTTGCTGAAGCCAAGAAACTTTAGATTGTTGCTTTAAACCACTAAAGTAAGATAGTTGCAAATTCTGAAAATTTCTTTTAGCTTGTACATAATCATCATATACATGGACATCATCTGGATTAAGATCTGCATCAACTTCCAATTGGGAAACTAGCTGTTCAGCATGCTCAAGGTTAGTTGTATTCCTATTTCTTACTTTATCCCACTTTTTCAATTCTCTTTTACAATTGCAAAGTTTTTGTAAAAATTGATAACAGTGAAAGCCCCAACTAGTACCACTCAAACCTTTTTGAATTGCATCCTGGTATCCTTCTATGTGTAGCCAATCATTTCTGTATTTGAAAGGGAATCCTTTAATTTCTGGAGTTGGGATTATATCTAGCAAAATAGGGTTATGATCACTGGACTTTTGAGGAAAAAAGAGAGCCTTCATGTTAAGGAATTGATGCATTTATATATTATTCACCAGTATTTTTTCAATATGTGTAACTATTCCTCTTCTACGCCAAGTAAATTGAAAACCCAATGGTTTTATCCCTGACAGACCAGTTTGAATTAAGAATTTTTGAAATTCTTTGATTTGGCTATAAGGCACAGGAAGTCTCCCTTTTTTTATCATGTGGGGATAACACATTATTAAAATCTCCCATTAAAATCCATGCTTTTGAATATGAATTTGATTCAGTAATCAGTTGATTCCATAGATTTATTCTTTCACCAAAAGTGTTACTACCATATATCACTGTAAATGTCATTATATATTCACCTCTATTAACTGCATTAACTGTCATATGTTGTGGAAACAAAAATAGCACATTCATATCCCATACCTTAGAATCCCAAATCAATAATATTCTTCTAGAAGAAATTGATGAATTATTTGTAAGGAATTTCCAATCATTTGGGAGAAGAGAAGAAAATAAACCTAAATTAGCTGAATTTAACTTTGTTTCTACTAAACCAACAAGAGTTGATTTAGTAGAACTAAGGAGTTTGATCACTTCCTTCATTCTAAAAGAAGTGTTCAATCCCCTTACATTCCATGCCAATAAGGTCATTTAATAGATGAAGAACTCCTTGTATTTCTTTTAGCAGGAGTAGGAATTTTTGATTTTGCAGCTTGTAAATAACTTGTGTTCTGATTGATATAAGAAGAAACATCCACCTCTTTGCCTTTTTCTAGATTATTAACTTTATCATTCTCAGCAATAACATTTGCTATGTTATTAATATCATCAGGTATGACTTTTTCAGGAAGCTTGGAATTCAAAAAATCTAAATCATGTTGAGCTCTTGAACTAGATGGATCTGGATTATTTGATAATATATCAGCTATGTTAGGTTCCTTTGGGTGAGATTGATTATTTGAAATATTGTAACGACCCGGAAAATCCGAACCAATTTAAAATTTTTATTTTAAATTATTTGGTGGAAAAATGTGGTAGAAATTAAAATTTCCATTTTTAAATAATATTAAAGCCAGTGAAAATAGTTAATTTTCAAACGATCTCTGTTTTCGACGAAACCACTTTCATTGGAACCGGAATGTCATATTATTTCTAGGTTTCAAATTATAGAATTTTTCGAATTAATATGTGATCGTGGCAAAGGAAAATGTGTTTGGTCGATTACAGTCAGATTTAATTGACTGAAAAATAGCCATTTTTCAAACAGTGTCAGAATTCGACGAAATTAATTTTGTTAGGACTGTATCGTCATAACATAGACAAAAAAATTTTTCTGGATTTTTCTGAGTCCGTTTGTGGCCTCGGTGAATTTATTTATGCAGACGAATTAAATTAATAAAGGGATTAAATATTAAATTAAATAATACAGTCCACAAACAGCCGTTTGGGCTGACGGGACCTGTCCATTGGGTCCGGAATATGGGCTATTGGCTAGGGTCACTTTCTGCTGGACTGAATTTGAACCGGTTTGAAAGATTTGGATTTATTTGTAAAAATACACAAAAATCAATATAAAAATAGGAGATTAAAACCCTAATATTCTATTCATCTTCGTTGTAGACGCCGCCCCCTTCATACCAATGGCCGAATTTGCTTCCCCTTCCTCCATTAATTTCTTCATCATCTCTTCGAATTAGAATCCCTCACACATACCAAATCAAAGCCCCTTCCTTCCCTTTTAATTCCATACGGCTGTATCATCTTCTCATCGCCCGAAGCCCGAGCAGCAAACCCCCATAACCGTCGCGTCTCGTCCGTTGTGGGCCCCGCTAGCCACGACCGAGCTCGGCCAAACCACACCCCCGCGTGCGCCACCCGTAGCCAGTCGACGTCCCGCCATCCGATCAGCCTCTAGTGCATCCATCCAAGAGCAAATCCGAACCCTGGTATTGAACAATATTGAAAATAGTCGGCCTGTAGTGTCTGAAAGGAGAAGAAGGTTATTTACTTTATTAATTTATTATTTAATTAATTTAAATTGTTTTGAAACTTCGATTAACCATATCTAACTCATTTCAATTCGAAATTCGATGATTTCAGCGACGTTGTAATCGTGTGACTGAGATCTACGCATATAGACTGACTGGAGTTAATTCTGAACAGATTGAATTTTGGCCAAAAATCGTCAACGACTGTGAGATTCTGAATTTAAATAATTAAATAATTTATTTTAATTCTATTCGATCTGTTGAATCATTGTATATTATTCTGATCTGTTATGTGGTGATGGTTGTATTGTTGAATTTTATTCGTTGTGACGTCATGTTATAATTTGACTGTTTGGATCTGTAAAATTCAGATGTAATCATAATAAAGTTCTCGCCTTTATTTTTTATTTTTATTTTTATTCCTTTCTCTTGAAATTGATCTTTTTATTTGAAAATAAAATATAATAAAGATGGGATCTTGGTTTAAAAGTTTTGATATTTTTTGATTTGAAATAAAATATAATTAAGTTTTAATCTTTTGTTTTGAAAACAAAAATTAAGTTTGGATCTTATGTTTTGAAAACAAAATAAAGTTCTAATCTTTTGTTTTTGGAAACAAATTAAAGTTGAATCTTTTGTTTTTGATTTACGAATAAAACAAAGTTTTAGTCTTTTGTTTTGATTAACAGAATTTTGTTTTTCAAAAACAAAATAAAAGAAAGTTTGATATTTTGTTTTTCAAAAACAAAATAAAAGAAAGTTTGATCTTTTGTTTTTCAAAAACAAAAGAAAGTTTGATCTTTTTTTTTTGAAAACAAAATAAAATAAAGTTTCATCTTTGGTTTTTGAAATAAGATAAAGTTTTGATTTTTTTTCAAATCAATACAAAGTGGAGCCTTTCATTTTTTTTAATAATAAATAAAGATTTGGTCTTTTATTTTGACTTATATAATAAAAGAAGTTGGATTTATATAATGAATAAAGATTTGATCTTTTATCCTATAAAATGAATAAAGTTCGTATATTTTGTTTGATTTCACAAAATAAAGGTGGGATCTTTTATTTTGATTCATAGAAACTTTACAATCAATCATATGTTGCCATTGTTGTAATGCACAAAATTCATCGTATGTTAAATTAGTTGTAATGACACCCAAATTTCATCGTCATGTTAGTATAGTTGAATGAACAAAATTTCATCGTTATGTTAATATAGTTGAAATGAATCAAATCTTGACATTAGAAAATATATTTATTTTAGGAATGTTGACGCTAGAAAAGATGTTTACATTGGAAATAAAGTCCACCTTTTTAATTGCATTTTACAATGCAAATATTACATAGAAAGATGAATTAACTTTTAATTGAGTTCCCTTAGTTATAGAAAAGAATAAAAAGACATTTTCATTTTCAATGTAATAGAAAAGAATAAAAGACATTTTCATTTTCAATGTAAATAGGAAAGAATAAAAAGAGATGTTCATTTTATATGTAAAAAATGAGAATAAGGGACATGTCATTTTGTGGAATATTGAAATTATACATTTTAAAATATCATTTTTGGTCGCATTAGAATTGGCGAACAAAAATGTCATTTTGTCGAATATTGAAATTATACATTTTAAAATATCATTTTTGGTCGCATTAGAATTGGCGAACAAAAATGTCATTTTGTCGAATATTGAAATTTTACATTTTAAAATATCATTTTTGGTCGCATTAGAATTGGCGAAAAAAATGTCATTTTGTTGAATATAGAAAATATAAATTTTAAAATATCATTTTTGGTCGCATTAGAATTGGCGAACAAAAATGTCATTTTGTGGAATATTGAAATTATACATTTTAAAATATCATTTTTGGTCGCATTAGAATTGGGGAACAAAAATGTCATTTTGTCGAATATTGAAATTATACATTTTAAAATATCATTTTTGGTCGCATTAGAATTGGCGAACAAAAATATCATTTTGTCGAATATTGAAATTTTACATTTTAAAATATCATTTTTGATCGCATTAGAATTGGCGAACAAAAATGTCATTTTGTTGAATATAGAAAATATACATTTTAAAATATCATTTTTGGTCGCATTAGAATTGGCGAACAAAAATGTCATTTTGTGGAATATTGAAATTATACATTTTAAAATATCATTTTTGATCGCATTAGAATTGACGAACAAAAATGTCATTTTGTTGAATATAGAAATATACATCGTTGAATTATCATTTTTGGTCGCATTAGAGTTGGCGAACAAAAATGTCATGTCTATTAGATATAAAATGATACATTGTTGAAACCATCATTTTTGTCGCACTAGAATTAGCGAACGAAAATATTTCTTTAATAGAATAAAAGGAATGGATTTTAATAAAGGAAATCGCTCAAATGGTTTATATATTATATATAAATATAAAATATAAAATTAACGAAACGAGCGCGGCAGTTCGCGTATCGACAATCATATCTTCAAACGAATATATAGAAAGATCCGACCGTTGGATTTTCACAAAACTGGAACCGTTAGGACCGCTTTGGGAAGAGCTTTCCAACGATATAAATTTCATCAAAATCCGACGATTAGATTTTAAGATAGGTGTAAATCAAATTTTGATAAAAGCAGCGCCAGCACCGCCCATTGACCTGAAACGTCGTTTATATATTTTTAGCTATTTTTAATAAATACAAATAGCGATAAATAGTTATAAATATAGATGAAATGTTTTTAACTATAATTATGCGACAATTATTTGAAATGGCCGAGTTTAACCCATTTCAAATAATTGAACGGCGATTGAATCAAAGATGCAAGAAGACGATGGTTGAAGACCGGCGATCTTCACATCGAATGGGCGGTGACTTCTGATATCTTGGACTGACTTACTCCCAGGACTGGGTTGAAGCAGTAATTGTCCGGACGTGTGCGTTGGTCGTGCGGATAAGCGAGCGCCTTTTTGGTGTCTCCGGTTTCGTTCAGACCCAGAACGGACTTGTAAATGGATGTGTGTCTGACGTTGGAATTCGCTTCATGTAATTAAATCGATTTCTATTAATATATGTCTGTTTGGTGGTGGAGAATTTATTCTCTACTTAACACCCGGATACGTAGTAGTAGTTATCGATAGCATGGCGTTGAATTGTCAACGTGGCACGCCAAGATGCAATGATCAAGGCTTTGTTGAAAAGTAGGCCTTGTGGCTGATGATCAAAGCATAGCTTGTTTAGGCATAGCTTTGTGTATAACGTGAGTTCGCGAGCCTCACACCCCGGTATGTGTCAAAAACGGGATATGGACCGTAGGGAGTGCATACGTTTCTTTCTAGCTAGAGTGGTGTTTGGGCTTTAACACGGCACAGCATTTTACTATGTGGATTTTGGATTTAGGTACCTCGTTTTTATAGGCCGGAACTGGTCACATTATAGGTCCAAAGGGGCCGGGAAACGTATGTTCAGGAATTGCCAATCCACTACTGTTAGGTGGGGACCGGCCCCACCATTCCAAGGGTTCACTGCGGGGGATCCTGAGGCATTTTCTAGAGTGTCTCAAATCGGAGGAGGACGATCCCTAGCCTCGATTTCATGACATAAAACCAATTCCCAATACGATGACATTTCGGTTTTGATTGTAATCTTATATACGTCGACATAGTAGGATGGGGTACTATGCCGTCTAGGATTGATATATTTATATTGAGGTATTTTAATACTGCTTAAACACTAATGATAATATTAAAATATTACTTTTCACGTATTAAGCATGTTTGATCATCATAAGGGAAAAACTCTATCCTCCTGTGTGCGTTGCATTGTGTGATGGGATCTGAGTCTTGTGATTGTTTCATTTTTCAAAAGTCATTTCGCTATTTTATGTAAACTTTATAAAATATTGCACTGGCAATTCAATGGAGTAAACCCGTTCCGCGTTAGCGTCTTGGTCCTAAGATTCGCCATCTTGATAGTTAATTTAGTTAAGAACTCTCACACCAGTCCCATGACTGACTCGTAGTTTGTTTCACGTTTGCAAACTCGGGTGCCCTCTTTCCACACGGGCAGCCAATTGACAGGTTTCTAGGTGATACTTTCTGGTTGGAGCTTGCTTTGGGAGGAAGAAGAAGAAGACCTTTTCTCCATCTTTTATTCTACTTTTGAGACATTTTTCTATCTTTTTCTTTTGATGTATGTAATGGGATTTGAAACTAATTTCCTTTCATTTGAGACTTGTTCCTCTTTTGTTAAGACTTCTATTATGCTAAGTGGATCCTGTAAAACTGCATACTCTGATGTTTTGTTGTGATGCTGATGACATTTATTTCCGCTGCAATGGTTTATGTGTTATGATAATTATCTGAGATCTGTTTTTCTTGTAAATATGTCGTATTCCAAAGTGATTATCCTTACATTCGGTCTACGGAAGTTTGGGGTTATCACAGTTGGTATCAGAGCCTAAGGTTAACCTTAGCTATGGAATATAACATATGTAGAACAATTCGTCTAGGTAGAATCCACATTATTCTAAGACGAGTAGCTCATTAGAGATAGGACTAGTAATGTCCTAGAGTGAGCACAGCAGAATGGCACATATTTACCAGTCATTACATCATCATCTTTTCATCTCGTCCTTATCTTATCTTTTCTCGAAAATTCTCATTTTGTTGGTCTGACTCTTTCCTTGATGGTACAGACTGATTTAAATGGATACTAGAGCAAGAACAGCCCGAGGCGGAGCCCGAGGTGGAGCTCGAGGCGGGGCTAGAGGAGGAGCCTGAGTAGGAGCTGGAGGGCAAGCTAGAGACGAGACACCCATCACTCAGGAGCAGCATAATTCAGAGGTCGTAGTCGAACCACCTCTACCTCCACAGCCTTTCGATTTAGAGAGAATGTCAAAGAAATTCAAGAACCTTGGAGGTGTACCTTTTACAGGGCGGGAGTCTGCGATTTAGGAAGAAGCATGGCTTAAAGATTGCGAAAAGATCCTAGAAGGCTTGGAACTGGAAGATCAGTGAAAGCGTTATCTGGCAGTTTGGCAACTAAAGGAGGAAGCAGGGCATTGGTGGCATACAATTAAAATCTGCAATGACGTGGCCAATATGTCTTGGGCCAAATTCAAGGAGCTTTTCAATGAGAAGTATATACCCCCCCCCCACAAGCTAGAGAGCGTCTGCGCGAGCAGTTCGTTAACCTACAGCAAGGGAATATGGCCGTTTCTGAGTATGTGAGGAAGTTTGATGAGCTTTCACGATATGCCCCTAGTTTGATTCAAGATCCAGAAGAGAAGAATAAGAAATTTATCAAGGGGCTGTCCAAGAAATATTTGAATCGAGTCACTGCCCATATCAAGCTTCCTTTCAATGAATTAGTGGAGATGGCATGCCGCTATGAGGAAAATGATGAGTCTGGACCACAGGATAGAGGTAAAGGTCAAAGCAACAACCAGAAGGAACAGGCTAACAAGAAATAGGAGGCGAGCAATTCTTCTACAGCTAAGCCCCAAGGGAAGAAGAGGGATAGGAGCAAGGTGACCTGCTATAACTGCGGCAAGATTAGGCATTTCGATTTCGAGTGTAGAGCTCCTTAAAAGGTCAAGAGAAATGATTCGGGCCCTAGTCAGAACCGTGGTCAGAGCTCCCAAAACCGTGGTCAAGATCCTCAAAATCGTGGCCAGAGTTTGCAGGACAAAAGGGAATGCTACGATTGCCATCAAAAGGGGCACATCAAGGCGAATTGTCCACTGCTAAGGAATGCTCAGGTGGCACATGTTTATGAGGGAGAAGATACACCAGCTTCGACTGAGGGGCCTAATAAGCCCGATGTCTTAGGAGGTACGATTAATACTAAGAACATCCCTACTACTGTCTTATTTGATACTGGTGCTACACGAAGCTTTATTTCTAATGATGCAATTAAAAAGTTGAAACTGAAACCAAGGAAACTAAAAAATTTGATTAGAGCTAATAGTCCGATAGGAGGTTCTCTTATTCTTGATCAGTATTGTCGAGTACCTATTTCTTATTCTCGCTGCAAATTTCCCTTTGACTTGATCGTTATGAGTTTCTCCGGCTATGATGTCATTCTTGGGATAGATTGGCTGACAAAATATGAGGCCGAAGTCAATTGTGCTGAAAGAATTGTCAAAGTTAAAACTAATCTTGGAAATGTATGTATCCCCTTCCATGGCACCGCCACCGACAGGAAAACCTTCTGGTCTTCTCTAGAAGTTACCCATACTTCTATTGAGGATATCCCTGTCATCAAAGATTACGCTGATGTTTTCAAAGAAGTTGAGGGCCTACCTCCACATAGAGAAATCAGCTTCCGAATCGATTTAGCTTCGAATGCAAGGCCTGTTGTACATCCAATTCGGAGATTGTCGCCAAAAGAAAGAGAGGAGCTGAAAAATTAAACCAAACAGTTTTTGTGGAAGGGTCTGATCAGGCCCAGCTTCTCAGAATGGGGAGCAGCAGTGGTATTCGTCCCAAAATCAGATGGTACTCTCAGGCTATGTGTAGACTACCGTGATCTCAACAAGCAAACTCTTAAGAACAAATATCCACTGCCTCGTATTGATGACTTGCTTGACCTATTGCATGGGGCACGAGTATTCTCTAGGATGGACCTAGCTACAGGCTTCCATCAACTTCGCATTGCAGAGGAGTGTGTGCCTTTAACTGCTTTCAGAGGCCCTGACATCTTTTATGAATGGCTAGTAATGCCTATCGGTCTATGTAATGCTCCAGCATATTTTGTTGATTTGATGAATAGAGTATTTAGAGATGTTTTAAATAAATTTGTGCTCGTGTTCATCGATGACATTCTCATCTTTTCTAAATCCGCTGCTGAGCACGAACAACATCTGAGAGAAGTCTTAGAGATTTTGCAAAGAAATGTGCTGAAAGCAAAATTTTCTAAATGCGTATTCTGGCAAGAGGAGGTGAAATTCCTCGGCCATGTTGTATCAAAGGAAGGAATCTCAGTATATCCAGGAAAGATCTTAGCCATCCAAGAATCGAAGCAGCCTAGAACTCCCACGGAGGTCAGAAGTTTCTTGGGACTGGCTAGCTATTATCGGAAATTTGTCAAAGATTTTTCGAAGGTAGCTTGTCCATTGACAAACCTGACCAAGAAGCATACGAAATTCAAGTGGACACCGGAATGCGAGGCAGCTTTCCAAGAGCTAAAGACGAGGTTGACCAATGCTCCTGTGTTGACCATCATTGATGGCAATCAGGATTTGAAGGTCTGGACCGATGCCTCTAAGCGAGGTTGTTTCTTTTATAAATTAACATGACTGAGTTAACATTTTTCCTTTAAATGACAAAGCTCATTTTAACATGTTATCCCTTATTTATTTAAGGTATTGGTGCGGTGCTGATGCAAAGAGGTAGGGTAGTCGCATATGCTAGCCGCCAACTGAAACCGCATGAGAAGAATTATGTTATGCATGACCTTGAACTAATGGCCATCGTGTTTTCTCTTAAAATATGGAGGCATTATCTTTTGGGTGAAAAGTTTGAAATTTACACGGATCACAAATCCTTGAAGCACCTTTTTACCCCAAAAGATTTGAATATGAGGCAGCAGCGCTGGGTCGAATTTCTTGCATCATATGACCTGGATATCCTATATACTCCGGGAAAAGCAAACGTTGTAGCCGATGCACTCAGTAGAAAGAACGCAGAATGCAACAATCTCATTATCGCCATTCTCATTATCACTCCTTCTTTGATTGATAAAGTCTCTATTCTTCAAAAGAATGACGAATTTATTCAGAAGCTTTGTGAGCGAGTCCGTAAGGGCGAAGCCTCAAGTTTCCAGATTGATGATAACGGGACCCTTAGAGTACGAGGGCGAATTTGTATGCCAGACATTGCTGAGCTAAAAAGAGAAGTGATGGATGCGTTCCACAAATCTAAAATCAGCATCCATCCAGGTGTGAACAAAATGTACCATGATCTCAAACGCACCTTTTGGTGGAAATCGATGAAGAGGGATATTTCTATTTATGTTGCTAGATGTCCCACTTGTCAGCAAGTTAAAAGTAATCAACAGAAACTGGCAGGTTTGTTGCAACCGCTAGGAGTTCCTGGTTGGAAGTGGAAGGAAATTTCTATGGACTTTATAGATGGCTTGCCTCGAAGCCGAAAGGACAACGATAGCATATGGGTGATTGCCAACCGCTTAACAAAATCTGCCCATTACATCCCTGTTCGGTCCAATAGAACAGCTCGAAGTTTAGCACAGCTCTATCTTAAAGAGATAGTCAGACTGCATGGGGTTCCCAAAAGCATTGTCAGTGATCAGGATCCATTATTTACCAGTAAATTCTGGGAAGCTTTTCAAGAAGAGCTTGGAACCAAGTTGAATCTGAGCTCTGCCTATCACCCTCAGACAGATGGCCAGACTGAGAGGGTGAATCGTGTTTTGGAAGACTTATTGCATGCTTGCATTCTTGACTATGGCGGTTCATGGGAGGACCACTTGCACTTGGTGGAATTCTCCTATAATAATAGCTACTAAGCAAGCTTGGGGATGTCACCATTTGAATTACTTTATGGCAGGCCATGCAGATCTCCAACATGTTGGGTGGAGTCGGGCAATCGACTAGTCTTGGGCCCCGACATGGTTCGAGAATCTTCGGATAAGGTTAACTTGATTAAGAAGCACTTGTTGACTGCTAAGAGCCGACGAAAGAGCTATGCTGACCAGCGAAGAAGGAATCTAGAATTCTCTGTGGGTGATCGAGTACACTTGAAGGTTTCTCCTTTGAGAGGCGTGATTCGTTTTGGGAAGACGGGAAAGTTGGCACCGAGATTCATTGGTCCATTCCCTATTCTCGAAAGGATGGGTACTCTCGCTTATAGAGTGCAGCTGCCCAACTGGTTGCCAGGGGTGCATGATGTATTTCATGTGTCTCAACTCCGCAACCATGTGCACGATCCAGATCTGATTGAGGACAAATTAAACCAACAGGTCCTAGATATTGCTCCAAGTCTAACAGTGAGAAAGGACCCGATTAAGATCATTGGCAAAGAAACCAAAATCTTGAGGAACAAGAAGATCAACCTAGTCAAGGTTCAATGGAGTGGGGATCCTAGAGACTGTACTTGGGAGATAGAAGATAGCATCAAAAAGCTTACCCCAAGTGCAGAGTGGATATCTCCGAGTAACTCTTGTACTAAGGTACGTTTATACCAATTTACATTTTCCATCTTGGTTCCTACTTTACTTTGTTTCCTTTTCGAGAACGAAAATTCTTAAGTGGGGGAGATTGTAATGACCCGTAAAATCTGAACCAATTTAAAATTTTTATTTTAAATTATTTGGTGGAAAAATGTGGCAGAAATTAAAATTTCCATTTTTAAATAATATTAAAGCCAGTGAAAATAGTCAATTTTCAAACGATCTCTGTTTTTGACGAAACCACTTTCATTGGAACCGGAATGTCATATTATTGCTAGGTTTCAATTTTTAGAATTTTTTGAATTAATATGTGAACGTGGCAAAGGAAAATGTGTTTGGTCGATTATAGTCAGATTTAATCGACTGAAAAATAGCCATTTTTCAAACAGTGTCAGAATTCGATGAAATTAATTCTGTTAGGACCGTATCGTCATAACATAGACAAAAATATTTTTTCTGGATTTTTCTTAATCCGTTTGTGGCCTCGGTGAATTTATTTATGCAGATGAATTAAATTAATAAAGGGATTAAATATTAAATTAAATAATATAGGCCACAGACAGCCGTTTGGGATGACGGGACCTGTCCCATTGGGTCCGGAATATGGGCTATTAGCTAGGGTCACTTTCGGCTGGACTGAATTTGAACCGGTTTGAAAGATTTAGATTTATTTGTAAAAATACACAAAAATCAATATAAAAATAGGAGATTAAAACCCTAATATACTATTCATCTTCGTTGTAGCCGCCGCCCCCTTCATACCAATGGCCGAATTTGCTTCCCCTTCCTCCATTAATTTCTTCATCATCTCTTCGAATTAGAATCCCTCACGCGTACCAAATCAAAGCCCCTTCCTTCCCGTTTAATTCCATACGGGTGGATCATCTTCTCATCGCCCGAAGCCCGAGCAGCAGACACCCAAAACCGCCGCGTCTCGTCTGTCATGGGCCCCCCTAGCCATGACCGAGCTCGGCCAACCCCCCCTCCCCCCCGCGTGCGCCACCCGTAGCCAGTTGACGTCCCGCCATCCGATCAGCCTCTAGTGCATCCATCCAAGAGCAAATCTGAACCCAAGTATTGAACAATATTGAAAACAGTCGGCCTGTAGTGTCTGAAAGGAGAAGAAGGTTATTTACTTTATTAATTTATTATTTAATTAATTAAAAATGTTTTGAAACTTTGATTAACCATATCTAACTCATTTCAATTCGAAATTCGATGATTTCAGCGATGTTGTAATCGTGTGACTGAGATCTACGCATATAGACTGACTGGAGTTAATTCTGAACAGATTGAATTTTGGCCAAAAATCGTCAACGACTGTGAGATTCTGAATTTAAATAATTAAATAATTTATTTTAATTCTATTCGATCAGTTGAATCATTGTATATTATTCTGATCTGTTATGTGGTGATGGTTGTATTGTTGAATTTTATTCGTTGCGATGTCATGTTATAATTTGACTGTTTGGATCTGTAAAATTCAGATGTAATCATAATAAAGTTCTCGCCTTTATTTTTTATTTTTATTTTTGTTCCTTTCTCTTGAAATTGATCTTTTTATTTGAAAATAAAATATAATAAAGTTGGGATCTTGGTTTAAAAGTTTTGATATTTTTTTATTTGAAATAAAATATAATTAAGTTTTAATCTTTTGTTTTGAAAACAAAAATTAAGTTTGGATCTTATGTTTTGAAAACAAAATAAAGTTCTAATCTTTTGTTTTTGGAAACAAATTAAAGTTGAATCTTTTGTTTTTGATTTACGAATAAAACAAAGTTTTAGTCTTTTGTTTTGATTAACAGAATTTTGTTTTTCAAAAACAAAATAAAAGAAAGTTTGATATTTTGTTTTTCAAAAACAAAATAAAAGAAAGTTTGATCTTTTGTTTTTCAAAAACAAAAGAAAGTTTGATCTTTTTTTTTTGAAAACAAAATAAAATAAAGTTTCATCTTTGGTTTTTGAAATAAGATAAAGTTTTGATTTTTTTTCAAATCAATACAAAGTGGAGCCTTTCATTTTTTTTAATAATAAATAAAGATTTGGTCTTTTATTTTGACTTATATAATAAAAGAAGTTGGATTTATATAATGAATAAAGATTTGATCTTTTATCCTATAAAATGAATAAAGTTCGTATATTTTGTTTGATTTCACAAAATAAAGGTGGGATCTTTTATTTTGATTCATAGAAACTTTACAATCAATCATATGTTGCCATTGTTGTAATGCACAAAATTCATCGTATGTTAAATTAGTTGTAATGACACCCAAATTTCATCGTCATGTTAGTATAGTTGAATGAACAAAATTTCATCGTTATGTTAATATAGTTGAAATGAATCAAATCTTGACATTAGAAAATATATTTATTTTAGGAATGTTGACGCTAGAAAAGATGTTTACATTGGAAATAAAGTCCACCTTTTTAATTGCATTTTACAATGCAAATATTACATAGAAAGATGAATTAACTTTTAATTGAGTTCCCTTAGTTATAGAAAAGAATAAAAAGACATTTTCATTTTCAATGTAATAGAAAAGAATAAAAGACATTTTCATTTTCAATGTAAATAGGAAAGAATAAAAAGAGATGTTCATTTTATATGTAAAAAATGAGAATAAGGGACATGTCATTTTGTGGAATATTGAAATTATACATTTTAAAATATCATTTTTGGTCGCATTAGAATTGGCGAACAAAAATGTCATTTTGTCGAATATTGAAATTATACATTTTAAAATATCATTTTTGGTCGCATTAGAATTGGCGAACAAAAATGTCATTTTGTCGAATATTGAAATTTTACATTTTAAAATATCATTTTTGGTCGCATTAGAATTGGCGAACAAAAATGTCATTTTGTTGAATATAGAAAATATAAATTTTAAAATATCATTTTTGGTCGCATTAGAATTGGCGAACAAAAATGTCATTTTGTGGAATATTGAAATTATACATTTTAAAATATCATTTTTGGTCGCATTAGAATTGGGGAACAAAAATGTCATTTTGTCGAATATTGAAATTATACATTTTAAAATATCATTTTTGGTCGAATTAGAATTGGCGAACAAAAATGTCATTTTGTCGAATATTGAAAATTTGCATTTTAAAATATCATTTTTGGTCGCATTAGAATTGGCGAACAAAAATGTCATTTTATTGAATATAGAAAATATACATTTTAAAATATTGTTTTTGGTCGCATTAGAATTGGCGAACAAAAATGTCATTTTGTGGAATATTGAAATTATACATTTTAAAATATCATTTTTGGTCGCATTAGAATTGGCGAACAAAAATGTCATTTTATGGAATATTGAAATTATACATTTTAAAATATCATTTTTGGTCGCATTAGAATTGGGGAACAAAAATGTCATTTTGTCGAATATTGAAATTTTACATTTTAAAATATCATTTTTGGTCGCATTAGAATTGGCGAACCAAAATGTCATTTTGTTGAATATAGAAAATATACATTTTAAAATATCATTTTTGGTCGCATTAGAATTGGCGAACAAAAATGTCATTTTGTTGAATATTGAAATTATACATTTTAAAATATCATTTTTGGTCGCAATAGAATTGGCGAACAAAAATGTCATTTTGTTGAATATAGAAATATACATCGTTGAATTATCATTTTTGGTCGCATTAGAGTTGACGAACAAAAATGTCATGTCTATTTGATATAAAATGATACATTGTTGAAACCATCATTTTTGTCGCACTAGAATTGGCGGACGAAAATATTTCTTTCATAGAATAAAAGGAATGGATTTTAATAAAGGAAATCGCTCAAATGGTTTATATATTATATATAAATATAAAATATAAAATTAACGAAACGAGCGCCGCAGTTCGCGTATCGACAATCGTAACTTCAAACGAATATGTAGAAAGATCCGACTGTTGGATTTTCCCAAAACTGGAACCGTTAGGACCGCTTTGGGAAGAGCTTTCCAATGATACAAATATCATCAGAATCCGACGGTTAGATTTTAAGATAGGTGTAAATCAAATTTTGATAAAAGCTACGCCAGCGCCGCCCATTGACCCGAAATGTCGTTTATATATTTCGAGCTATTTTTAATAAATAAAAATAGCGATAAATAGTTATAAATATAGATGAAATGTTTTTAACTATAATTATGCGACAATTATTTGAAAAGGCCGAGTTTAACTCATTTCAAATAATTGAACGGCGATTGAATCAAAGATGCAAGAAGACAACGGTTGATGACCAGCGATCTTCACATCGAATGGGCGATGACTTCTGATACCTTGGACTGACTTGATCCCAGGACTGGGTTGAAGCAGTAATTGTCCGGACATGTGTGTTGGTCATGCGGATAAGCGAGCACCTTTTTGGTGTCTTCGGTTTCGTTCAGACCCATAACGGACTTGTAAACGGATGCGTGTCTGACGTTGGAATTCACTTCATGTAATTAAATCGATTTCTATTAATATATGTCTATTTGGTGGTGGATAATTTATTCTCTACTTAACACCCGGATACGTAGTAGTAGTTATCGATAGCATGGCGTTGAATTGTCAACGTGGCACGCCAAGATGCAATGATCAAGGCTTTGTTGAAAAGCAGTCCTTGTGGTTGATGATCAAAGCATTGTCTGTTTAGGCATAGCTTTGTGTATAACCTGACTTCGCGAGCCTCACACCCCGGTATGAGTCAAAAACGGGATATGGATCGTAGGGAGTGCATACGTTTCTTTCTAGCTAGAGTGGTGTTTGGGCTTTAACACGGCCCGACATTTTACTATGTGGATTTTGGATTGAGGTACCTCCTCTTTATAGGCCGGAAGTGGTCACATTATAGGTCCAAAGGGGCCGGGAAACGTATGTTCAGGTATTGCCAATCCACTATCGTTATGTAGGGACCGACCCTACCGTTCCAAGGGTTCACTGCGGGGGATCCTGAGGCATTTGCTAGAGTGTCTCGAATTGGAAGAAGACGATCCCTAGCCTCGATTTCATGACAGAAAACCAATTTCCAATACGACGACATTCGGTTTTGATTGTAAGCTTATATACGTCGACATAGTAGGATGGGGTACTATGCCGTCTAGGATTGATATATTTATATTGAGGTATTTTAATACTACCTAAACACTAATGATAATATTAAAATATTACTTTTCACGTATTAAGCATGTTTGATCATTATAAGGGAAAAACTCTATCCTCCTGTGTGCGTTGCATTGTGTGATGGGATCTGAGTCTTATGATGGTTTCATTTTTCAAAAGTCTTTTCGCTGTTTTATATAAACTTTATAAAATATTTCACTGGCAATCCAATGGAGTAAACCCGTTCCGCGTTAGTGGCATGGTCCTGAGATTCGCCATCTTGATAGTTAATTTAGTTAAGAACTCTCACACCAGTCCCATGACTGACTCGTAGTCTGTTTCACGTTTGCAAACTCGGGTGCCCTCTTTCCACACGGGAAGCCAATTGACAGGTTTCTAGGTGATACTTTCTGGTTGGAGCTTGCTTTGGGAGGAAGAAGAAGAAGACCTTTTCTCCATCTTTTATTCTACTTTTGAGACATTTTTCTATCTTTTGCTTTTGATGTATGTAATGGGATTTGAAACTTATTTCCTTTCATTTGAGACTTGTTTCTCTTTTGTTAAGACTTCTATTATGCTAAGTGGATCCTGTAAAATTGCATACTCTGATGTTTTGCTGTGATGCTGATGACATATATTTCTGCTGCAATGGTTTATGTGTTATGATAATTATCTGAGATCTGTTTTTGTTGTAAATATGTCGTATTCCAAAATGATTATCCTTACTTTCGGTCTACGGAAGTTTGGGGTTATCACAAATATCATTATCTGAATTTGAATTGTCCACATTTTTAGTTTGTTTAGATCCATTATTACTCTCTTGATTTTCTTCTTGTGTATCGGGAGGAATCAATCTTGAATCTTTTACAACTTCATGATACTCATCATCATGTCCAAAAAGATTACATTGAGAGCACTTTAATGGTATGAATTCATACTCAACATTTATTTTAATCTTCTCTTCATTATGAAGCAATACAGGAATTTTAGTTTTCAACTCTGTTTGGGTATCAATTGAAATAAGAACTCTCGCATATTTAGTGAACTTTTTCTCTGCTGTACTCTCATCAATTAATAGTGGTTTTGAGATAAAACTAGCTAATAATTGAAATGCTTCTTTTGTCCATAGTTATAAAGGCAAATCAGCTAATCTAATCCCGATCTGGACCAAATTACTCTGTTTTCCTTTAAAAAGAAAACCAGGATACCATGGTTCAACATACATTAATCTCCCAAAATATGAGTACGTGCTACTTTCTATAATACGCTAGAAATCTTCATTGCTTTCAAACTGAACAATAAAATCATAACTAGGTGAAACATTGATATTAAAAAACCCCAATGGTTTCCATACCTTTGTTATATACTCCTTTAGTTTGATTGCTGAAAGTCTGAAAAAGATTGAAATCAAAGCAATCGTATTAACCCATGAAGATTCTGATAGATTATACACTTTTTCAGGTACAAAAACATAATCCAGCGAAGGTTTTATGAATTCGAGCATTCTGCTTTTCAAGTTTGAAGACAGATCTGGATTCGACTTTGGATTTTGATCTTTTACTGAATATTATTTTAAAATGTTCGTTATTTTAAAATATTCATTCTTTCTAAACTGGAATCAGACACAGTCAATTACCATATAATTTTATTTATATGGATTTCACACAACAAATGTGTATAACAACAATAATAAACAATCAACCATCATCCAGAGTGCATTTTACACAGTATGTAACACCCCACCTCCGTTAAGGTCACTCACAAAGGGAATGCCTTAACTTTGGTGGAGCATTTTAGTAAACAGAAACAGAATACTACAAGACAGATAAACAGTACTTGAAAATTTATAACTTTATTTCAAACAGAAGCATGATTACATCCTTTCAAATCACAATATCAGAATTCAAGTACAAAATATCAGTCTTGTACAAAAGCCTTCATAATGCATAGTTTAAAATCATAATCCCCACAGAAGAAGACAAGCCATACTTTAAGCACTGCAAGCGGAAGAAATCTGGATCAAGCTAGAGTAATCCCTTCTACAAAACCTGGGGGGAAACGGAAGAAAGGAGGTGAAACAACAAGGGTCAGACAAAAGTCTGGCAAGTCCAGTGATTTTCAGTTATGAACAGATAACAATAACATGACATGAAAATAAAACTGGATGAGAGATAACTGTAACGGATGTAGCAGATATAACAGAAGAACAGAATGATATAAGCTATTGCTTTACACTTCTCTGTACTAATACTAGTATAACAGAATTAGGTGTCACCCTAATGTCTAAACTGAAACAGAAACGGGTACAGAATAATTTAACCAAAACAGAATGCTAATAATGGGCCTTTACTACCCGATCAGAAACAAACAGAAGCAGAAACATATTAATCCCTACGGAAACAGAATGTAGAATTAGGCGTACACTAGTAATGGGCCTTTACCACCCGAACAGACGGTACCACGCAGAAACAGACAGGTGTTACCACCCAACAGAAACAGATGGTACCAACAGAAACAGACAGAACTAAGTGTACCCTAAAACCCTACCCCAAGCGATCGGCTCCCTAATACATAAATATCCTGTGTCGGCCCCACAGTAGGGTGTATTACTCCCTAAAGTGGCAACCAATTGGCACAGAACTATTTACAGATGTCACGGCGTCGTACATCCTCAGAGGCAGACCGGGATCCATGCACGCACATGACCCGTTTGGAACGCACCATCAACACCCCTCGCCATTATCAGAATGAACCGCTTATAATTAGTTCAGTACGCGTGCCCGGACCCTACTTACTGTTGGGTCAAAGTTTTGATACCAGAAAGGGTTACTGACTAATATGGGTCCCAAACAACAGATGACACAAGTAATTCCCCTCCTAACCTTGTGTCCCCAAACTAACAGATTTCAGCTTAACTTGTCTACAAGTTTCCGACATACAAAATTTAGATTAACTAGTTCACAGATCAGACAATCAAGTTAACAGGTTTTCAGACTAACGGATCAGATGTTCGGATTAACAGGCTTACAGATTAACTGGTTACATATTAAAAGACTTACAGATTAACTGGTTACAGATTATCTAACTTTGTATTGGGCCTATGGATTCACGAAACGGGTTTATCAGATTCATTGGTCATATTGGTTTAGCCTTACCCAACAAGTTTTAGACATCATAATTATCTCAGATTTTCATTAATTAAATATTAATGCCCAAACCTCTCACATTAGACTGACAGTTTGCGGCTACTGGTTAGGCCGGTTGGTTCCGGGCAGATTTCTGTCGCAAACTGAGTCTAACCTCGGGTTTCAAGCACGTTATGACTAACTTCTCACATTAGAACCTATTGTTTGCGGCCACTGGAATATGCCGGGCGGTTCCGGGCAGAATTACGCCGCAAACTCATTCTAACCTCGAGTTAGCCATGTTTATCTTTGCGGCCAATTAATTAATGATTCACCATTTATACCCACGCCTAATATATGTCAATTATTCATAACTATAGACAATTTAGATTATGTCAATAGCGGACTAATTATATCAACTCAACAGATATTGCAGATAACAGATTTTTCAGATTAGGCGACTTAACGGATTTAGCAGATTAAGCAAACTAGCAAATCAAGCATATAACAGTTTAGGCATCTTCAGCAGACTTAGCAGATGACAGATTTGGTATATGAACAGATATAGCAGATTATAGCAGAACTAGCAGATTAGGCAATATAACAGAACTAGCAAATTAGGCAATATAACAGAACTAGCAGATTAGGCCATATAACAGATTTAATCATTCCTTAAAGTTTCATAAACATATCTTGCCTAATTTTAAATTTGGCCTAAGTTTGCATGCCTAAATAGTTGTCATGATTCACGTTATGATCATATACCCCACGTTTGCATTGAATTTACATGGCACAGATTATGGTCATAATTTACCATATAACACACGTCTCAAATTTAGTTAAACTTGCCTAGTACAAAAGATTCACATATAAATTATACCAAATATTGCCATCGATTTCAACGCATGTCATATATTCAAAAAATCTCCCACTTAGGTGTTATTCACATTTAATAGTTATCAAATCTTAACATAAATCTTCACACCTAAGTCATATTCCCTTTTTATCCCAAATCATGAATTTCTATATAAACAATATGCCCAACAATCTAGAATTTTAAATTATAACAGATCTTTAATTCAAAAATATGCGTTACGTCCAATGTCTCAAGTCACATGTTAATATACAATGGTTCCTCTTCTTCCAATTCACAGAATATGCACAGATCTAAATCTAGTTTACAACCTATGTCCTTTTAGTCACAGATTAGCCATGTCCAATTATGCAATCATTCATTATTTATCCCAAAGTTTGACGTTCGTGCGTTAATCTCTTATGAGATTTGGCGCAGGCTCGGGGTAGCCTGGCTATAGAACAGAAAGAAGAAAGAGATATAGAATAAAATAGATCAGAACAGAACATACGCAATCTCAAATTCAGATTTACAATCATGTCACAATTATAATTAAAGTTTATATTGGAAAATAACTGCACTTGCCTTGGTTGGATTCTAAAAGAAAAAGGTGTTTTAGTTGTTCTCTTTTAAACCTAATCAGAATTGGAGGAAGAAGAAGCACAAGTCCTAGCTTAGGTTTCAGCAGAGTAGAGACGCCATTGATTTATTTATTTTTAGAGAGGAAGAGAGCAATGGAGGCTAGAGAATTGTATATGAGATTTAGGTTTAGGTTAGGGATGTATATATAGGTGTAGGAAGTTATTTAGGACCATTAGATTAACCCTTAATCATGAGAACCATTCAAATGCAAAATCTGCATTTGAGCGAATCGGCCCACGGGATGACAGCCCAACACCCTGGATTAACCCCTAGTCGACCCAGCAGGGCTTGGGTCGACCTCAAAATTGGGCCGGTTCGGTTATTCCCCCTCCCAATTCGCTATTTTGAACCTTTTTTGCATGTTTATTTATTTAATTTTTATATATATCTATATATATTTCTCTCATATGCATACAAACTTCAAGGCTTAATAACTTCTTCATAATTAACCATTTTTTTTTTAATATTCTCAGAAAATACGGGGTGTTACATTCTCCCCTCCTTAAAGGATTTCGTCCCCGAAATCTTCAAGTTAAGAAGAATGTATCCTAACATCCAACATCCATCTACTCAACCATTCAATTACAGGCATCCATTGTCCTTAAAAGGTTTCTAATGCCGTATGAACATATGCAAAGTGTGTGTATATGTTTCTTATCTAATGCAAAATCAGGCGGTCTACTGATCCAGTTGACCTCCTTAATGCGAATCATGTTAGTGTCATGAGTCCAAATATGTATGCAAGAAATCCTATTTGATACACATCATTTCTATATGAGTGCATAACCATTCATCCAAATGCAACATCCATGTGAGGAGTCAATCATTCTGCATCCACAAAAATTGAAAAATGCACACACATCCATATGCAGTATGAGAGTGTTTTTAAGCCAATCTAGTGCCTAGTGTGTGTATATGCATCCACGAGCAACCACTAGCAACCACTTGCATCCACTTGCAACCATCAAACATAACATGTCTCAAACACATGTTTACACCCATTAGTTTCTACCTAAAGTTCGAAGATTCGATCGATAGGATATAGTCGAACGATGGAAGCGAGTACAGATAAAACAAAAACTTGGTTCCCATTAGACATTGGTTGAGAGAATAATTCCCCTAAGTATCAACCCCAAAGATCGAAATCAATATCAGATTGACACTCAGAGGATTACCCTCTTTAGACAATGTCAAAACTGGAAATCTTAACCTTATCAGAGATATTTAGATATTTACAGACTATTAGTACAGATCAGATTACCAAATGATTCTTAGAAAACTAAGCATGATAAAACCCAAAATGTATGCGTCCTACTTGACGCCTAACACAGATATCTCTCAAACCCCAATTTATCACAAGCAGATGAGTCATAACCCTTATGGGTTTGAGTCTACAGCGGAATCAGAAACAATACTAGTATTAAAGTGCAGAGTATCGATTACAGAATCAAAATGCCAGAATCAGAAAGAGTTTTAACCCAACAATCAGATGAGAAAATTAAACCTTCTACGGAAATTTTCCCTATTTCTATACTATCCACTAGCCTCAAGAGTGTTCGCCTGCCCTCCAGCAGTTGGTCCTATCTTCTGCCCTTGCCTTCGTTTCATCGGGCAGTCCATAGTGAAGTGTCGCATCTCACCACAGTTGAAGCAAGCGGCCTTCTTTGGATCCACTTTCTTATCGTGTGTCCTATCCATATCTCCCATGTACGTTCTCCATTCTTGACCTTCCACCAAAATGAAGCTTCATCTTTCATTAACCAAGCAGTTGGTTGAACCTTCCTCCCATTGTCTATCTCAAAGGTACCAACAAGTCCTATACTCCGTTGAGCCAACTTCTAGCCTCGACAACGTCTCAGTCCCATAAAGCGGTTTTCCACCCATCGCACGGAAGTTCTTACATATCTTAGAAAAAGCATCACGCGGAGGAAGAGATTCAAAAGGGAAAGAGGAAGGAACTCGAAACAAAGAATCGAAAGAAAGATATATGGCTTTTGGGGATTATGTTTTTTTTTCAAAATAAGCTTTACTTTTGAAAATACTTCCTTTTTAAAACATAGTTTTCAAAAACTTTTTATCAAATCTGGTAAACTTCAGCTCTGATACCAAGTGTAACAGCCCACCTCCGTTAAAGTCACTCACAAAGGGAATGCCTTAACTTTGGTGGAGCATTTTAGTAAACAGAAACAGAATACTACAAGACAGATAAACAGTACTTGAAAATTTATAACTTTATTTCAAACAGAAGCATGATTACATCCTTTCAAATCACAATATCAGAATTCAAGTACAAAATATCAGTCTTGTACAAAAGCCTTCATAATGCATAGTTTAAAATCATAATCCCCACAGAAGAAGACAAGCCATACTTTAAGCACTGCAAGCGGAAGAAATCTGGATCAAGCTAGAGTATTCCCTTCTACAAAACCTGGGGGGGAACGGAAGAAAGGAGGCGAAACAACAAGAGTCAGACAAAAGTCTGGCGAGTCCAGTGATTTTCAGTTATGAACAGATAATAATAACATGACATGAAAATAAAACTGGATGAGAGATAATTGTAACAGATGTAGCAGATATAACAGAAGAACAGAATGATATAAGCTATTGCTTTACACTTCTCTGTACTAATACTAGTATAACAGAATTAGGTGTCACCCTAATGTCTAAACTGAAACAGAAACGGGTACAGAATAATTTAACCGAAACAGAATGCTAATAATGGGCTTTTACTACCCGATCAGAAACAGACAGAAGCAGAAACAGATTAATCCCTACGGAAACAGAATGTAGAATTAGGTGTACACTAGTAATGGGCCTTTACCACCCGAACAAACGGTACCACGCAGAAACAGACAGGTGTTACCACCCAACAGAAACAGACGGTACCAACAGAAACAGACAGAACTAAGTGTACCCTAAAACCCTACCCCAAGCGATCAGCTCCCTAATACATAAATATCCTGTGTCGGCCCCACAGTAGGGTGTATCACTCCCTAAAGTTACAACCAATTGGCACAGACCTATTTACAGATGTCACGGCGTCTTACATCCTAAGAGGCAGACCGGGATCCATGCACGCACATGACCCGGTTGGAACGCACCATCAACACCCCTCGCCATTATCAGAATGAACCGCTTATAATTAGTTCAATAAGCGTGCCCGGACCCTACTTACTGTTGGGTCAAAGTTTTGATACCAGAAAAGGTTACTGACTAATATGGGTCCCAAACAACAGATGACACAAGTAATTACCCTCCTAACCTTGTGTCCCCAGACTAACAGATTTCATCTTAAGTTGTCTACAAGTTTCAAACATACAAAATTTAGATTAACTAGTTCACAGATCAGACAATCAAGTTAACAGGTTTTCAGACTAACGGATCAGATGTTCGGATTAACAGGCTTACAGATTAACTGGTTACAGATTAACAAACTTACAGATTAACTGGTTGCAGATTATCTAACTTTGTACTGGGCCTACGGATTCACGAAACGGGTTTATCAGATTCATTGGTCCAATTGGTTTAGCCTTACCCAACACGTTTTAGACATCATAATTATCTCAGATTTTCATTAATTAAATATTAATGCCCAAACCTCTCACATTAGACTGACAGTTTGCGGCTACTGGTTAGGCCGGTTGGTTCCGGGCAGATTTCTGTCACAAACTGAGTCTAACCTCGGGTTTCAAGCACGTTATGACTAACTTCTCACATTAGAACCTATTGTTTGCGACCACTGGAATATGCCGGGCTGTTCCGGGAAGAATTACGCCGCAAACTCATTCTAACCTCGAGTTAGCCATGTTTATCTTTGTGGCCAATTAATTAATGATTCGCCATTTATACCCACGCCTAATATACATGTCAATTATTCATAACTATAGCCAATTCAGATTATGTCAATAACGGACTAATTATATCAACTCAACATATATTGCAGATAACAGATTTTTCAGATTAGGCGACTTAACGGATTTAGCAGATTAAGCAAACTAGCAAATCAAGCATATAACAGTTTAGGCATCTTCAGCAGACTTAGCAGATGACAGATTTGGTATATGAACAGATATAGCAGATTATAGCAGAACTAGCAGATTAGGCAATATAACAGAACTAGCAAATTAGGAAATATAATAGAACTAGCATATTAGGCCATATAACAGATTTAATCATTCCTTAAAGTTTCATAAAATTATCTTGCCTAATTATAAATTTGGCCTAAGTTTGCATGCCTAAATAGTTGTCATGATTCACATTATGATCATATACCCCACGTTTGCATTGAATTTACATGGCACAGATTATGGTCATAATTTACCATATAACACACGTCTCAAATTTAGTTAAACTTGCCTAGTACAAAAGATTCACATATAAATTATACCAAGTATAGCCATCGATTTCAATGCATGTCATATATTCAAAAATCTCCCACTTAGGTGTTATTCACATTTAATAGTTATCAAATCTTAACATAAATCTTCACACCTAAGTCATATTCCCTTTTTATCCCAAATCATGAATTTCTATATAAACAATATGCCCAACAATCTAGAACTTTAAATTATAACAGATCTTTAATTCAAAAATATGCGTTATGTCCAATGTCTCAAGTCACATGTTAATATACAATGGTTCCTCTTCTTCCAATTCACAGAATATGCACAAATCTAAATCTAGTTTACAACCTATGTTCTTTATGTCACAGATTAGCCATGTCCAATTATGCCATCATTCATTATTTATCCCAAAGTTTAACTTTCGCGCGTTAATCTCTTATGAGATTTGGCGTAGGCTCGGGGTAGCCTGGCTATAGAACAGAAAGAAGAAAGAGATATAGAATAAAATAGATCAGAACAGAATATACGCAATCTCAAATTCAGATTTACAATCATGTCACAATTATAATTAAAGTTTATATTGGAAAATAACCGCACTTGCCTTGGTTGGATTCTAAAAGAAAAAGGTGTTGTAGCTGTTCTCTTTTAATCGTAATCAGAATTGGAGGAAGAAGAAGCACAAGTCCTAGCTTAGGTTTCAGCAGAGTAGAGACGCCATTGATTTATTTATTTTTAGAGAGGAAGAGAGCAATGGAGGCTAGAGAATTGTATATGAGATTTAGGTTTAGGTTAGGGATGTATATATAGGTGTAGGAAGTTATTTAGGACCATTAGATTAACCCTGAATCATGAGAAGCATTCAAATGCAAAATCTGCATTTGAGCGAATCGGCCCACGGGATGACTGCCAAACACCCTGGATTAACCCCTAGTCGACCCAACAGGGCTTGGGTCGACCTCAAAAATGGGTCGGTTCGGTTACTCCCCCTCCCAATTCGCTGTTTTGAACCTTTTTTGCATGTTTATTTATTTATTTTTTATATATATCTATATATATTTCTCTCATATGCATACAAACTTCAAGGCTTAATAACTTCTTCATAATTAACCATTTTTTTTTAATATTCTCAGAAAATACGGGGTGTTACACTGTATGAGCATTAAATATAAATATTCAGTGCTTACACAGCTTATCAACCAATCGATTGACATACAACTGACTACTGGGATTAGTGTATGTCCAATATCGTCCCAATACCTGTGTGGGGTTTCAATCAAAAAATAATGAATTTTATTTGTACAGTTGGGCGATGTGTAAAATTTATCGTCCCAATCCATATCAGTAAAATGGGTGTTCATAAACAAATCTCTGATTTGTAAATGAATATTTATTTTATTCATATCAACATTAAAAATTATATTTTTAACGATAAAATATTTTATTCAATATATGAATATTTAGTTTATTTATATAATAAAAATGATATTTTTATTGTTCTAATACATTTTAGAAAATTTTGCCGGCATAACGACGCGATACTAGAAACGGGAAAAGCCTAGCCTTATCCCCAGTCTAGTAATGGCCTGCACTATACACATATCAATCAAATTAATTCCATTTCGTTTCCCAAACCAAATTCAACCAAATAATCCAACCAACAAAACTAAACAATTACACAAGTCGTCCTTGGCCTGTGGACGACGAGGAACAGTTCATATATGCAGTTATAAAATAAATAACTTTATAAGAAAATTATAGTGAGGTGTTCTCACCTTTGGATTCCACTCCACCATTCCCTGTTTCTGAATGGTTTTGACTTGCCCAACATTCCAATGCGATCTTTTACCGCTGTTTATAATAAAAATCGCAATTTTGTTATGATGTTTATTTTAAAAATCACATTTTTATAATAGCAGTTCATATATAAAAATCACATAATTTTACAACGCTTCTTTCTATATATAAAAATTATATTTTTATATCACTACTTCTTATATAAAGATCGAATTTTTTTTATTTTATCTCGCTTTCATGTATACAAAGATTATATTTCTATATTTTCAAAAATCATAACTTTGTATTTTCAAAATTTGCTCCTTTTCATCTTCAAAAATCGCTCCTTTCCCTTTTCAAAAATCGCTCCTTTGCATAAACTGTAGGATCTAAATTAACCGGGGTGAATAGGGTTTATCGCATATTTTCACAGAGTAATTAAATAATCACAGCACAGATAATGCAGAAAATAAATGACACACAGATATACCCAGCTTCGGCAAAACCCTGCCTACGGCTGCATTCCCCAAGGTTTCTACTAGGAGTTAAAACAATCTCTACGCTTACAATCCCCTGTAAACTCGCGACACTCACTCCCAACTGTTTTTAACCCTACGCTCAAAATCCTGTACTGGTTTCTATCCCCAAAACCAGATTTCCCCAAATTACAATTCCCGTAATTCGTCTCTCTAGTTTTGAGACAAACTAGAAAACTCTCACTCGATTACAATTTGAAATTAAAAAACAAATAAAACAATTTAAAACCCCTTTTAAACAAAAATTATAAATCCTTAGGAGTTTAAAATAGGGTTATCCTCCTTTATATGAAACTAGGTCGGCCGTTTCCTAATTGCTTCACCACTTCTTTTTAGCCTGATCTCTATTCCTCTGAAGTAAAAAAAAGGGCGGCTGCGATAATGTCTAGGGTTTGATTTTCCTTCTTGAAATTGAAGATTAAAGTGATGATTGACTTTAGGGTTTTGATTCTCTTTCAATCTGGAGGTTGTCGTTCTGTCTGCGATGATCTCGAGTTATTCAGAGTCTATTCTCTTTAATTTGATGTTGAATTCTCGATTCAAGCTTCCTCCTCTCCTGGTATGATTTTAATTTGAGATTCGGTTTTTAATTGATGCTAGAACTTGGATGCTTTGCCTGTGATGAATCGGTGGTAATTTATAGGATTAAAAATCCTAAATATTCTCTGATTTCAATATTCGACTTGGTAATGATATATACGAAAATTTTTGGGGCTTGATTTAATTGGCTTTGTTTATGTGGAGTTTGAATTCTTCAATCTTCTGGAATCTGGTTATTTCTTCGATTCAAATTTTGTGGAGTAACTTGTGTTTAACCTGTATACTTTAAACTTGAATTTCCTACTTTAAATCAATCCCTTGATTTATGGAACTTGAAATCTTCAAACTTGCGTGTGATTTCCTAAATATTTGCATGAGAATTCTGGGCTTTCTCTGGTTGAATTTGAATCAGCAACTTGAATGGTTCTTCCTTATATATTTCATACTTCCAAGTTTAAATCCTGATTTCTAGAATTTTTAAAATTCTTTGAATCATTCTTTTCAAAACAAAACCATTTTTCCTATCTTTAAATCTGATATGAACAGTTGCTTTACACTTTGCTGAGTCTGATTTGAACTGATAAGAACAGATGAACATTTGAATTTGTGAATGGATACTTCACTTAATTAATTTGCTCTTGCATATACGTTCACTACTGTTCCTTCATGTTTTGGAAATTGCAAAATTAACTTCCTAATTTGAATTTCTTAGCAAAAATTGAGCATTTAGTCATTCCTTTTTTGGTCTTACTGGAGATAAGAACTGAGCAGATCATATACTTGATTTTCCAAAAACTAAAATTGGTGCTATTCTTTGATTGTTAAAAAACTGTACTGGCTTTTGTGTCGACTTTGAAATTTTTCTTTGAATTGATCCAATACTGAACTGGTAATTCAAATGTCCATCTCGACATTTAGCTTTCCACTGTATTTGAAACAATATTTTGGTTCTTTGTACATGTGTGTGTACTGCCTTTAGCTCGAGTCATGTATGCTTGAACCTGAATGCTTGGCTCTACCCTATATATTTGATGCTGCTTTGTTGTATACCTGATTTTGTATGCACCCTGTCTTGACCACTTTACCTCTTCTCTGGTCCACTGTGCATACTTGAAAAAGTACTTTGAAACTATCATGTTGTTGAGTCATCCTGTCTTTGCCTTGTGCACAATTCTATGTGTCATGTGTATGTATGTTGCCACTTTAACTTGTACATTCTTAATGTATTCTTATGCTGCAGAATTATGTATGTCATTTGTGTTGCTTGACCATTAGAATATGTTGCTGTGCACCATCGAGTTTACTTGATCATGGCTTGACTATTTGGCTATTGTCTTGTAAACCGTTTTGAATTGTGCTCGGCCCCCTCTGGTCATTCTTATATTCTGGCATTTTGCACTTGTATCCTCATATATAATCTGCTAGCTTGACCATTTTGTAGCTGAGTTGTATTTGACCATTCACCATACTTGAGTTGCTTTCTAATGATGTCCATTGGTACTTGTAGTTGATCGTTTTGCTTGAGACTGTGCTTGCACCATTGTACATGCTTTCATTACCATGCCACTTGTATTTGCACTACTACTTGTGGATTTTTATGATATTTCACTTGCATACTTGTAATGTTCATGGCTCGTCTATGACCATGTATTGCTTCATCCACTTTGTAGTTGCTATAATTCATGTATATGCTGCGTGTTTTTGCATGCACCAGTGTTGGATTGACTACTCGCTTTGTATACTTGCATCCCCTTTGAATTTTATAAGACTTTTCGACCATTTTGACTTTTCATTTTTATTTGCACTTTTCGCTCGACAATTTGCACACTGATTTGCACTGAGTCGAGAAGGTCCACGTGGCTACTCCTCAGTTGCACACTGATTGGCAAGGCAGTGCACACGTGTATACACGTGTGTACATGCAGCCATCAGACGAGTTTTTCTGTCCCTGCATATCAGATCAAGTCTAGAAAAGTGATGAGAAAATCACCGTAATTCTAAGGCAAAATAAAATTTAAAAATAATTTATTTTTCTTTTATTTAATTTTATTTTTGTTGCAGTCTACTGTGTTTGTTCTTCTGTATGTGACAGGTATGAAGATGGACTGATGAAAGTTGTGAAAACAGAAGACTGAAGATGAAGAAAAGAACAGCGTTAGTGTGTGCATATATGTAGGAAACAGTGTTTGTACAACTGAAAGAATATGTAATGAGGAATTTCTTTATTGATTGTGGATGTGAATAAAAATTGTACTATTATTTGTAATAAACAGATTTGATTGAAATAAAATATTATTTTTGTTGTTTAATTCAATCTGTCTATTTTTATTTTGTTTGAATCTTTTAATAGTACAATGTCTGTGATGTGTTAAATGTGTCATGACAAAAATATTCAAAAATATTTAAATGTGTAAATAGTGGAGTTATAAATAGTTGTACTGTTTGAAAGATTGAAATATAATATTTAATTTAAATAAAATACTGTATGAATATATGAATGTCTGTACAGTCGTATTCTATTTAAATATAAATATTATATTCCTATCTGTGATGTATATATATAGAACATTACAGTAACAAACACATTCAAAATAATATTTATTTGGTTGTTATAATCAAACAAAAATCATATAATTTTGCATACAACACTGTTATATACAACAATCTCTCCCTTTTGATGATGATAAACAAATAAAAGATTTTGAATGTGTTTGAACGTGAAATATATTACTCCCCCTATTTGTTTGCTCCCCCTACAACTGAACTCCCCCTATATATGTGGAAAATATGAATGATGAAATCCAATTGACCATTCTCCCTTTAGATATTTAATTTCAAATCTTAAAATACTTTTGAATTAAATACTCATCAATCAAAATCTTGACCATTCTCCCCCTTTTGTTATCATCAAAAGGATAATAGAAATCGAAACAGTGATGAATATAGACCATAAATATAAATTCAAACTAAGAGAGAGAATATATATCGCAAATCCCATTTAATCAAAAAAAATCATAATAATCTTTAAATCAGAAGCAGATTTCACTTTCAGAATGAATGGATTTACGATGGATCTTATAGAATGAGGAGAGTTCAATTAAAATTGAATATTTGAATATGAATTCTAAAGAATTTAAATATGCTCAAAAATGTGTTAAGCACTTTCTAACCACGCATAGCCCAAAGTTCTTTTAAATGGGGTTAGTAGTAACTTAACTTTATCCTCTCTAATGAGTTCCATCCATGCACAACCCAAAGGTCTTTTAAGTGAGAATGGAAGCACATAGATATTAAGGTAATTCACCCACGCATAACCGCGAGGACTTTTAAATGGGAGTGAATACCAAGGATAAATTATTTATTTATTATTATTTTTATTTTATTTTATTTTAAATTTCAAGAATAATTAGAACTCCCCAAATTAAGTAAAACCATGATGAATGATAGAAATATGGTAGATATAGAAGATGGTCGTGAAATAAGCTCTAATTCAAAGATATTATAAAATCCGTCCAATCATCATGAGATTTAAAATAACATCTCCTCTAGTTATGAATTATACCATAGTCATAACCCATCACAAATTTATAAATCTATTAATAATTTTGATGAGTCACAAAACGGTTCGAATTAATCAATAATTTCAATTTTTGAATAAACAATCAAAAATAATTTTAAAATTGAAAATATCAATTTCAAGAGGAGTTTTTGAAAATATCAATGCAAGCTTGAAAATTAGTTTCAAATATCAATCAGTAGAATATGAAATTATCTAATTTTTCTAATGCTGATTATTCCTAGACAATTTCGAAACAACTTATATATTTAATTCAGATTGTCTATGGAATTATAAAGATATTTAATTACTGATTTTTCAACTCATCGTCCAATCACCAAATCAAATCAATTTCCTTATCAGAGCAGCATAAGATCATTTTCAAAGCAAGCATCATGGGTGAAATTTTCAGAGACTTTTTTAGACAAACACAAGAAATATTCAGCGATTAAATCTAAGATAATTATTTGGGATCACCAAAAAAATCAAAATTTTCATAATCTAGGAAATTCAATAATCTATAATGAATGATTTCAAAATCAGCCACGTAAAAAAAAACTAAAAGAAAATAAACTATGGCTAAGGAAAATAAAATAAATAAAAACTAAAAAAAGAAAATAAACGAAAAGGAATTAAAATAAAAGTATGAGTTTAGAGATCATACCTGGCTTACCATAATCAATGTGATCCAATGAATCTCCAACTCTGAATCTATGGCTAAGGAACTCTAAATAATTCGATATATGAATCAATTTGAATTTTATCTCACTTAAGCACATTTGTTCCTTAGCCTCCCACGGTACCTAAATGTTTATATGATCGAGTGGTCTAACAAAAGTTGTTTTACCACTCTTATCTTCATTTACACGTTTTGGTACCCAAACCCGTTTATATAACAATCCATTATTATTCACTAGCGTACCCTTTAGAACACAAATTTGTTTAGATTTGGTTAAATTTATTTTGTTATTTTTTGGAATCCAAACAGATTTAAATGAATTGTTTTTAAACGAGTTATCAATTTGCTTATGATTTAAAAACCCTTTGAAATTATTAAATTTCAAAAATTCAATTTGATCATTTTCAAAGCCAATTAAAGGATTTTTAAAATCATTAAAATTTTGTTTTTCAACTTGATCAGATTCAAATCCAAGTCCCTTTTTATTCTGAACAAAAAAAATGAATTTTTAACAGCATATTCAATGATTTCTCTCCTTTAGAAAATTTAGTCAAAGCTGACTCAAGTCGTTGAATTTTAAATTTAAGATCGCTATTTTCTTTCATTAAATTTGAAAAACGACTAATAGCGATTTTCCTCTTTTCAGCATCAGTTTGTTTTAGAATCAAATTTTCATTTTCAAGTGCTTTGATTTTAGCATTGGACTTGGAAATTTCAATTTCAAATTGTTTTCGCTTTTCAAAATCAAGTTTTTCAGATTCTCTAAACTTTTCAATCTCCTTTTCAAAATCATGATTTTCATTTTTCAAATTCATGTTTTCACTTTTAAGTAACTCAAGATCAGATTTTAATTTCAAAAAATCGTTACTCAAAAATTGACATTTTTCGCATTTTGAAAACGGTGAATTCTTACCCTTTTCAAGTTTTCTTTCTAAACTGTTATTTTCTTGAACTAGTTTTAACCTATTAGATTTCAATTTCTTAACTTTTAGATCAAGAGAATCAACAGTTTTCCTGAGGTCGCGACACATTAGAATTAATTCTTTATAGGAAAAATTCGATACCTGACCAGAATCCTTTTCACTACCTTCCGAATCAGATTGAGCCATAAGACACAAATTAGCTTCTTCTTCATCACTTTCAGAAACTTCTTCTCCTTCCTCGTCATCCCATGTAGCAGCAAAAGCTTTCCTCTTTCTTCTGAACTTCTTCTTCTTTTCATTTTTGAGCTATGGGCAATTTGGTTTGATAAGACCGGGTTTCTTGCAATTGTAGCAAAACACTTCATCATCTAAACTATGTGAACTTTCAGACTTATCGGTTTTTGAATTCTTCTTTCTTGGTTTGTATTTTCCTTTGGCCCACTTTTTCAAAACCATGGCTAGCTCTTCAGCGGGATCATCATCATTACTTTCAACAGAATTATTTAAAGCGACCATCTTTTTCTTTGATTCAGAATCCTTTCGTTCTTCTCTTGCTTTTAACTCCATCTCGTAAGTAATCGGATTTCCAATCAACTCTTCCATGCTTACTTTATTCAGATCTTTTGATTCTTGTATCGCCATCACCTTAGCTTTAAAATTCTTCGGTAGCACTCTCAATATTTTTCTGATCAGTTCCACTTCAGTATAGGTTTTGCCAAGAGCTTTTGCATTATAGACTAGTGACGAGAAGCATCTATACATCTCTTTTATATCTTCATCTCTTTGCATAGAGAAATTTTCATATTCGTTGCTGAGTAGAGCGAGACGAGATTCCTTCACTTGAGATGTACCTTCGTGTGTGACCTCCAACGTATGCCATATTTCCTGCGCAGTCTCACAATGAGAAATTCGATTAAATTCAGTTTTATCAAGAGCACAGATTAAAGCATTCATCGCTTTGGCATTAGTTGAAAATAGTTTTTTATCATTTGCATCCCACTTGTCTTTTGATTTAGGAATTTCAACACCACTAACAATAACAGTGGGAGATCTATAACCCGTTTCAATAATATCCCACACATCATAGTCGACTGAACTCAAATAAATTTTCATCTTAGCTTTCCAATATGCATAATCAGTTCCATTAAACGTTGGTGGCATAGCAATGGACTGACCCTTAGAAAACGCGTTATTGGACAGATTCATGACTCTAGAGTTAAAATAAAATAAAAAATACCTGCTCTGATACCACTTGTAGGATATAAATTAACCCTAGAAGGGGGTGAATAAGGTTTATCACAGATTTTCGCAGAGTAATTAAATAATCACAGCACAGATAAATGCAGAAAATAAATGACACACAGATATACCCAGCTTCGGCAAAACCTTGCCTACTACTGCATTCCCCAAGGTTTCTACTAGGAGTTAAAACAATCTCTATGCTTGCAATCCCCTGTAAACTCGCGACACTCGCTCCCAACTGTTTTTTACCCTACGCTCAAAACCCTGCACTGGTTTCTAGCCCCGAAACCAGATTTCCCCGAATTACAATTCCCGTAATTCGTCTCTCTAGTTTTGAGACAAACTAGAAAACTCTCACTCGATTACAATTTGAAATTAAAAAAAAATAAAAAAATTTAAAAACCCTTTTAAACAAAAATTATAAATCCTTACGAGTTTAAAATAGGGTTATCCTCCTTTATATGAAAACAAGGCCGGCCCTTTCCTAATTGCTTCACCACTTCTTTTTAGCATGATCTCTTTTCCTCTGAAGTAAAAAAAATGGCGGTTGCGATAATGTCTAGGGTTTGATTTTCCTTCTTGAAATTGAAGATTAAAGTGATGATTGACTTTAGGGTTTTGATTCTCTTTCAATCTGGAGGTCGTCGTTCTGTCATGTGATGATCTCAAGTTATTCAAAGTCTATTCTCTTCGATTTGATGTTGAATTCTCGATCCAAGCTTCCTCCTCTCCTGGTATGATTTTAATTTGAGATTCGGTTTTTAATTGATGCTAGAACTTGGATGCTTTGCCTGTGACGAATCGGTGGTTATTTATATGATTAGAAATCCTAAATATTCTCTGATTTCAATATTCGACTTGGTAATGATATATATGAAAATATTTGGGGTTTGATTTTAATCGGCTTTGTTTATGTGGAGTTTGAATTCTTCAATCTTCTGGAATCTGGTGATTTCTTCGATTCAAATTTTGTGGAGTAACTTGCGTTTAACCTGTATACTTTAAACTTGAATTTCCTGCTTTAAATCAATCCCTTGATTTCAGGAACTCGAATTCTTCAAACTTGCGTGTGATTTCCTGAATACTTGCATGAAAATTCTGGGCTTTCTCTGGTTGAATTTGAATTAGCAACTCGAATGGTTCTTCCTAATATATTTCATACTTGCAAGTTTAAATCCTGATTTCTGGAATTTTAAAAAATTCTTTGAATCATTCTTTTCAAAACAAAATTATTTTTCCTGTCTTTAAATCTGATATGAACAGTTGCTTTACACTTTGCTGAGTCTGATTTGAACTAAAAAGAACAGATGAACATTTGAATTTGTGAATGGATACTTCACTTAAGTAATTTGCTCTTGTATATACATTCACTACTGTTCCTTTATGTTTTGGAAATTACAAATTAACTTCCTGATTTGAATTTCTTAGCGAAAATTGAGCATTTTATCATTCCTTTTTCTGGCTTTCTGGAGTTAAGAACTGAACAGATCTTATACTTGATTTGCCAAAAACTAAAATTGGTGCTATTCTTTGATTGTTAAAAAACTGAACTGGCTTTTGTGTCGACTTTGAAATTTTTCTTTGAATTGATCCAATACTGAACTGATAATTCGAATGTCCATCTCGACATTTAGCTTTCCACTGTATTTGAAACAATATTTTGGTTCTTTGTACATGTGTGTGTACTGCCTTTAGCTTGAGTCATGTATGCTTGAACCTGAATGCTTGGCACTACCCCATATACTTGCTGTTGGTTTGTTGTATACCTGATTTTGTATGCACCATGTCTTGACCACTTTACCTCTTCTCTGGTCCACTGTGCATACTTGAAAAAGTACTTTGGAAATAAAGTCCACCTTTTTAATTGCATTTTACAATGTAAATATTACATAGAAAGATGAATTAACTTTTAATTGAGTACCCTTAGTTATAGAAAAGAATAAAAAGACATTTTCATTTTCAATGTAATAGAAAAGAATAAAAGACATTTTCATTTTCAATGTAAATAGGAAAGAATAAAAAGAGATGTACATTTTATATGTAAAAAATGAGAATAAGGGACATGTCGTTTTGTGGAATATTGAAATTATACATTTTAAAATATCATTTTTGGTCGCATTAGAATTGGCGAACAAAAATGTCATTTTGTCGAATATTGAAATTATACATTTTAAAATATCATTTTTGGTCGCATTAGAATTGGCGAACAAAAATGTCATTTTGTCGAATATTGAAATTTTACATTTTAAAATATCATTTTTCGTCGCATTAGAATTGGCGAACAAAAATGTCATTTTGTTGAATATAGAAAATATACATTTTAAAATATCATTTTTGGTCGCATTAGAATTGGCGAACAAAAATGTCATTTTGTGGAGTATTGAAATTATACATTTTAAAATATCATTTTTGGTCGCATTAGAATTGGCGAACAAAAATGTCATTTTGTGGAATATTGAAATTATACATTTTAAAATATCATTTTTGGTCGTATTAGAATTGAGGAACAAAAATGTCATTTTGTCGAATATTGAAATTTTACATTTTAAAATATCATTTTTGGTCGCATTAGAATTGGCGAACAAAAATGTCATTTTGTTGAATATAGAAAATATACATTTTAAAATATCATTTTTGGTCGCATTAGAATTGGAGAACAAAAATGTCATTTTGTTGAATATTGAAATTATACATTTTAAAATATCATTTTTGGTCGCATTAGAATTGGCGAACAAAAATGTCATTTTGTTGAATATAGAAATATACATCGTTGAATTATCATTTTTGGTCGCATTAAAGTTGACGAACAAAAATGTCATGTCTATTTGATATAAAATGATACATTGTTGAAACCATCATTTTTGTCGCATTAGAATTGGCGGACGAAAATATTTCTTTCATAGAATAAAAGGAATGGATTTTAATAAAGGAAATCGCTCAAATGGTTTATATATTATATATAAATATAAAATATAAAATTAACGAAACGAGCGCGGCAGTTCGCGTATCGACAATCGTAACTTCAAACGAATATGTAGAAAGATCCGACCGTTTGATTTTCCCAAAACTGGAACCGTTAGGACCACTTTTGGAAGAGCTTTCCAATGATATAAATATCATCAAAATCCGACGGTTAGATTTTAAGATAGGTGTAAATCAAATTTTGATAAAAGCAGCGCCAGCGCCGCCCATTGACCCGAAATGTCGTTAATATATTTCGAGCTATTTTTAATAAATAAAAATAGAGATAAATAGTTATAGATATTGATGAAATGTTTTTAACTATAATTATGCGACAATTGTTTGAAAAGGCCGAGTTTAACTCATTTCAAATAATTGAACGGCGATTGAATCAAAGATGCAAGAAGACAACGGTTGAAGACCGGCGATCTTCACATCGAATGGGTGATGACTTCTGATACCTTGGACTGACTTGATCCCAGGACTGGGTTGAAGCATTAATTGTCCGGACGTGTGTGTTGGTCATGCGGATAAGCGAGCGCCGTTTTGGTGTCTCCGGTTTCGTTCAGACCCAGAACGGACTTGTAAATGGATGCGTGTCTGACGTTGGAATTCGCTTCATGTAATTAAATCGATTTCTATTAATATATGTCCGTTTGGTGGTGGAGAATTTATTCTCTACTTAACACCCGGATACGTAGTAGTAGTTATCGATAGCATGGCGTTGAATTGTCAACGTGGCACGCCAAGATGCAATGATCAAGGCTTTGTTGAAAAGCAGGACTTGTGGCTGATGATCGAATCATAGTCTGTTTAGGCATAGCTTTGTGTATAACATGACTTTGCGAGCCTCACACCCCGGTATGAGTCAAAAACGGGATATGGACCGTAGGGAGTGCATACGTTTCTTTCTAGCTAGAGTGGTGTTTGGGCTTTAACACGGCCCGACATTTTACTATGTGGATTTTGGATTGAGGTACCATGTTTTTATAGGCCGGAAGTGGTCACATTATAGGTCCAAAGGGGCCGGGAAACGTATGTTCAGGAATTGCCAATCCACTATCGTTAGGTGGGGACCGGCCCTACGATTCCAAGGGTTCACCGCGGGGGATCCTGAGGCATTTGCTAGAGAGTCTCGAATCGGAAAAGGATGATCCCTAGCCTCGATTTCATGACAGAAAACCAATTTCCAATACGACGACATAGTAGGATGGGGTACTATGCCGTCTAGGATTGATATATTTATATTGAGGTATTTTAATACTGCTTAAACACTAATGATAATATTAAAATATTACTTTTCACGTATTAAGCATGTTTGATCATCATAAGGGAAAAACTCTATCCTCCTGTGTGCGTTGCATTGTGTGATGGGATTTGAGTCTAATGATGGTTTCATTTTTCAAAAGTCATTTCGCTGTTTTATATAAACTTTATAAAATATTGCACTGGCAATCCAATGGAGTAAACCCGTTCCGTGTTAGTGGCGTGGTCCTGAGATTCGCCATCTTGATAGTTAATTTAGTTAAGAACTCTCACACCAGTCCCATGACTGACTTGTAGTTTGTTTCACGTTTGCAAACTCGGGTGCCCTCTTTCCACATGGGCAGCCAATTGACAGGTTTCTAAGTGATACTTTCTAGTTGGAGCTTGCTTTAAGAGGAAGAAGAAGAAGACCTTTTCTCCATCTTTTATTCTACTTTTGAGACATTTTTCTATCTTTTGCTTTTGATGTATGTAATGGGATTTGAAACTTATTTCCTTTCATTTGAGACTTGTTTCTCTTTTGTTAAGACTTCTATTATGCTAAGTGGATCCTGTAAAACTGCATACTCTGATGTTTTGCTGTGATGCTGATGACATTTATTTCCGCTGCAATGGTTTATGTGTTATGATAATTATCTGAGATCTATTTTTGTTGTAAATATGTCGTATTCCAAAATGATTATCCTTACTTTCGATCTACGGAAGTTTGGGGTTATCACAAATATCATTATCTGAATTTGAATTGTCCACATTTTTAGTTTGTTTAGATCCATTATTATTCTCTTGATTTTCTTCTTGTGTATCAGGAGGAATCCATCTAGAATCTTTTACAACTTCATGATACTCATCATCATGTCCAAAAAGATTGCATTGAGAGCACTTTAATGGTATGAATTCATACTCAACATTTATTTTAATCTTCTCTCCATTATGAAGCAATATAGGTATTTCAGTTTTCAACTCTCTTTGGGTATCAATTGAAATAAGAACTCTCGCATATTTAGTGAACTTTTTCTCTGCTGTACTCTCATCAATTAATAGTGGTTTTGAGATAAAACTAGCTAATAATTGAAATGCTTCTTTTGTCCATAGTTCTAAAGGTAAATCAGCTAATCTAATCCAGATCTAGACCAAATTACTCTGTTTTCCTTTAAAAACAAAACCAGGATACCATGGTTCAACATACATTAATCTCCCAAAATATGAGTACGTGCTACTTTCTATAATACGCTGGAAATCTTCATAGCTTTCAAACTGAACAATAAAATCATAACTAGGTGAAACATCGATATTAAAAAACCCCAATGGTTTCCATACCTTTGTTATATACTCCTTTAGTTTGATCGTTGAAAGTCTGAAAAAGATTGGAATCAAAGCAATCGTATTAACCCATGAAGATTCTGATAGATTATACACTTTTTCAGGTACAAAAACATAATCCAGCGAAGGTTTTATGAATTCAAGCTTTCTGCTTTTCAAGTTTGAAGACAGATCTGGATTCGACTTTGGATTTTGATCTTTTACTGAATATTATTTTAAAATATTTATTATTTTAAAATGTTCGTTATTTTAAAATATTCATTCTTTCTATACTGGAATCAGACACAGTCAATTACCGTATAATTTTGTTTATATGGATTTCACACAACAAATGTGTATAACAACAATAATAAACAATCAACCATCATCCAGAGTGCTTTTTACACTGTATGAGCATTAAATATAAATATTCAGTGCTTACACAGCTTATCAATCAATCGATTGACATACAACTAACTATTGGGATTAGTGTATGTCCAATATCGTCCTAATACCCGTGTGGGGTTTCAATCAACAAATAATGAATTTTATTTGTATAGTTGGGCGATGTGTAAAATTTATCGTCCCAATCCATATCAGTAAAATGGGTGTTCATAAACAAATCTCTGATTTGTAAATGAATATTTATTTTATTCATGTCAACATTAAAAATTATATTTTTAACGATAAAATATTTTATTCAATATATGAATATTCTATTTAGTTCATTTATATAATAAAAATGATATTTTTATTGTTCTAATACATTTTAGAAAATTTTGCCGGCATAACGACGCGATACTATAAACGGGAAAAGGCCTAGCCTTATCCCCAGTCTTGTAATGGCCTGCACTATACACATATCAATCAAATTAATTCCATTTCGTTTCCCAAACCAAATTCAACCAAATAATCCAATCAACCAAACTAAACAATCACACAAGTCGTCCATGGCCTATGTACGACGAGGAACAGTTCATATATGCAGTTATAAAATAAATAACTGTATAAGAAAATTATAGTGAGGTGTTCTCACCTTTGGATTCCACTCCTCCATTCCCTATTTCTGAATGGTTTGGACTTGCCCAACATTTCAATGCGATCTTTTACCGCTGTTTATAATAAAAATCGCAATTTTGTTATGATGTTTATTTTAAAAATCACATTTTTATAATAGCACTTCATATATAAAAATCACATAATTTTACAACGCTTCTTTCTATATATAAAAATTATATTTTTATATCACTACTTCTTATATAAAGATCGAATTTTTTTATTTTATCTCGCTTTCATGTATACAAAGATTGTATTTTTATATTTTCAAAAATCAAAACTTTGTATTTTCAAAAATTGCCCCTTTTCATTTTCAAAAATCGCTCCTTTCCCTTTTCAAAAATCGCTCCTTTGCATAAACTGTAGGATCTAAATTAACCCGGGTGAATAAGGTTTATCGCAGATTTTCACAGAGTAATTAAATAATCACAGCACAGATATTGCAGAAAATAAATGACACACAGATATACCTAGCTTCGGCAAAACCCTGCCTACGGCTGCATTCCCCAAGGTTTCTACTAGGAGTTAAAACAATCTCTACGCTTACAATCCCCTGTAAACTCGCGACACTCACTCCCAACAGTTTTTAACCCTACGCTTAAAACCCTGCACTGGTTTCTATCCCCGAAACTAGATTTCCCTAAATTACAATTCCCGTAATTCGTCTCTCTAGTTTTGAGACAAACTAGAAAACTCTCACTCGATTACAGTTTGAAATTAAAAAACAAATAAAACAATTTAAAAACCCTTTTAAACAAAAATTATAAATCCTTAGGAGTTTAAAATAGGGTTATCCTCCTTTATATGAAAACTAGGCCGGCCTTTTCCTAATTGCTTCACCACTTCTTTTTAGCCTGATCTCTTTTCCTCTAAAGTAAAAAAAATGGCGGCTGCGATAATGTCTAGGGTTTGATTTTCCTTCTTGAAATTGAAGATTAAAGCGATGATTGAATTTAGGGTTTTGATTCTCTTTCAATCTGGAGGTTGTCGTTCTGTCTGCGATGATCTCGAGTTATTCAGAGTCTATTCTCTTTAATTTGATGTTGAATTCTCGATTCAAGCTTCCTCCTCTCCTGGTATGATTTTAATTTGAGATTCGGTTTTTAATTGATGCTAGAACTTGGATGCTTTGCCTGTGATGAATCGGTGGTTATTTATAGGATTAAAAATCCTAAATATTCTCTGATTTCAATATTCGACTTGGTAATGATATATATGAAAATATTTGGGGCTTGATTTAATCGGCTTTGTTTATGTGGAGTTTGAATTCTTCAATCTTCTGGAATCTGGTTATTTCTTCGTTTCAAATTTTGTGGAGTAACTTGCGTTTAACCTGTATACTTTAAACTTGAATTTCCTGCTTTAAATCAATCCCTTGATTTATGGAACTTGAAATCTTCAAACTTGCGTGTGATTTCCTAAATACTTGCATGAGAATTCTGGGCTTTCTCTGGTTGAATTTGAATCAGCAACTTGAATGGTTCTTCCTAATATATTTCATACTTCCAAGTTTAAATCCAGATTTCTGGAATTTTTAAAAATTCTTTGAATCATTCTTTTCAAAACAAAACCATTTTTCCTGTCTTTAAATCTGATATGAACAGTTGCTTTACACTTTGCTGAATCTGATTTGAACTGATAAGAACAGATGAACATTTGAATTTGTGAACGGATACTTCATTTAATTAATTTGCTCTTGTATATACGTTCACTACTGTTCCTTCATGTTTTGGAAATTGAAAATTAACTTCCTAATTTGAATTTCTTAGCAAAAATTGAGCATTTAATCATTCCTTTTTCTGGCTTACTGGAGATAAGAACTGAACAGATCTTATACTTGATTTGCCAAAAACTAAAATTGGTGCTATTCTTTGATTGTTAAAAAACTGTACTGCCTTTTGTGTCGACTTTGAAATTTTTCTTTGAATTGATCCAATACTGAACTGGTAATTTGAATGTCCATCTCGACATTTAGCTTTCCACTGTATTTGAAACAATATTTTTGTTCTTTGTACATGTGTGTGTACTGCCTTTAGCTCGAGTCATGTATGCTTGAACCTGAATGCTTGGCTCTACCCAATATACTTGATGCTGCTTTGTTGTATACCTGATTTTGTATGCACCCTGTCTTGACCACTTTACCTCTTCTTTGGTCCACTGTGCATACTTGAAAAAGTACTTTGAAACTATCATGTTGTTGAGTCATGCTGTCTTTGCCTTGTGCACAATTCTATGTGTCATGTGTATGTATGTTGCCACTTTAACTTGTACATGCTTAATGCATTCTTATGCTGCAGAATTATGTATGTCATTTGTGTTGCTTGACCATTAGAATATGTTGCTATGCACCATCGAGTTTACTTGATCATGGCTTGACTATTTGGCTATTGTCTTGTAAACCGTTTTGAATTGTGCTCGGCCCCCTCTGGTCATTCTTATATTCTGGCATTTTGCACTTGTATCCTCATATATAATCCGCTAGCTTGACCATTTTGTAGCTGAGTTGTATTTGACCATTCACCATACTTGAGTTGCTTTCTAATGATGTCCATTGGTACTTGTAGTTGATCGTTTTGCTTGAGACTGTGCTTGCACCATTGTACATGCTTTCATTACCATGTCACTTGTATTTGCACTACTGCTTGTGGATTTTTATGATATTTCACTTGCATACTTGTAATGTTCATGGCTCGTCTATGACCATGTATTGCTTCATCCACTTTGTAGTTGCTATAATTCGTGTATATGCTGCCTGTTTTTGCAAGCACCAGTGTTGGATTGACTACTTGCTTTGTATACTTGCATCACCTTTGAATTTTATTTGACTTTTTGACCATTTTGACTTTTCATTTTTATTTGCACTTTTGGCTCGACCATTTGCACACTGATTTGCACTGAGTCGAGAAGGTCCACGTGGCTAATCCTCAGTTGCACACTGATTGGCGAGGCAGTGCACACGTGTATACACGTGTGTACATGCAGCCATCAGACGAGTTTTTCTATCCCTGCAAATCAGATCAAGTCTAGAAAAGTGATGAGAAAATCACCGTAATTCTGAGGCAAAATAAAATTTAAAAATAATTTATTTTTCTTTTATTTAATTTTATTTTTGTTGCAGTCTACTGTGTTTGTTCTTCTGTATATGACAGGTATGAAGATGGACTGATGAAAGCTGTGAAAACAGAAGACTGAAGATGAAGACAAGAACAGCGTTAGTGTGTGTATATATGTAGGAAACAGTGTTTGTACAACTGAAAGAATATGTAATGAGGAATTTCTTTATTAATTATGGATGTGAATAAAAATTGTACTATTATTTGTAATAAACAGATTTGATTGAAATAAAATATTATTTTTTTTGTTCAATTCAATCTGTCTATTTTTATTTTGTTTGAATCTTTTAATAGTACAATGTCTGTGATGTGTTAAATGTGTCATGACAAAAATATTCAAAAATATTTGAATGTGTAAATAGTGGAGTTATAAATAGTTGTATTGTTTGAAAGATTGAAATATAATATTTAATTTAAATAAAATACTGTATGAATATATGAATGTCTGTACAGTCGTATTGTATTTAAATATAAATATTATATTCCTGTTTGTGATGTATATATATAGAACAGTACAGTAACAAACACATTCAAAATAATATTTATTTGGTTGTTATCATCAAACAAAAATCATATAATTGTGCATACAACACTGTTATATACAGCAATCTTTCCCTTTTGATGATGACAAACAAATAAAAGATTTTGAATGTGTTTGAACGTGAAATATATTACTCCCCCTATTTGTTTGCTCCCCCTACAACTGAACTCCCACTATATATGTGGAAAATATGAATGATGAAATCCAATTGACCATTCTCCCTTTAGATATTTAATTTCAAATCTTAAAATACTTTTGAATTAAATACTCATCAATCAAAATCTTGACCAATCTCCCCCTTTTGATATCATCAAAAGGATAATAGAAATCGAAACAGTGATGAATATAGACCATAAATATAAATTCAAACTAAGAGAGAGTATATATCGCAAATCCTATTTAATCAAACAAAAATCATAATAATCTTTAAATTAGAAGCAGATTTCACTTTCAGAATGAATGGATTTACGATGGATCTTATAGAATGAGGAAGTTCAATTAAAATTGAATATTTGAATATGAATTCTAAAGAATTTAAATATGCTCAAAAATGTGTTAAGCACTTTCTAACCACGCATAGCCCAAAGGTCTTTTAAATGGGGTTAGTAGTAACTTAATTTTATCCTCTCTAATGAGTTCCATCCATGCACAGCCCAAAGGTCTTTTAAGAGAGAATGGAAGCACATAGAGATTAAGGTAATTCACCCACGCATAACCGCGAGGACTTTTAAATGGGAGTGAATACGAAGGATAATTTATTTATTTATTTATTATTACTTTATTTTATTTTATTTTATTTTATTTTTAAATTTCAAGAATAATTAGAACTCCCCAAATTAAGTAAAATCATGATGAATGATAGAAATATGGTAGATATAGAAGATGGTCGTGAAATAAGCTCTAATTCAAAGATATTATAAAATTTGTCCAATCATCATGAGATTTAAAATAACATCTCCTCTAGTTATGAATTATACCATAGTCATAACCCATCACAAATTTATAAATCTATTAATAATTTTGATGAGTCACAAAACGGTTCGAATTAATCAATAATTTCAATTTTTGAATAAATAATCAAAAATAATTTTAAAATTGAAAATATCAATTTCAAGAGGAGTTTTTGAAAATATCAATGCAAGTTTGAAAATCAGTTTCAAATATCAATCAGTAAAATATGAAATTATCTAATTTTTCTAATGCTAATTGTTCCTAGATAATTTCGAAACAACTTATATATTTAATTCAGATTGTCTATGGAATTATAAAGATATTTAATTACTGATTTTTCAACTCATCGTCCAATCACCAAATCAAATCAATTTCCTTATCAGAGCAGCATACGATCATTTTCAAAGCAAGCATCATGGGTGAAATTTTCAAAGACTTTTTTAGACAAACACAAGAAACATTCAGCGATTAAATCTAAGATAATTATTTGGGATCACCAAAAAAATCAATTTTTTCATAATCTAGGAAATTCAATAATCTATAATGAATGATTTCAAAATCAGCCACGTAAAAAAAACTAAAAGAAAATAAACTATGGCTAAGGAAAATAAAAAAAATAAAAACTAAAAAAAAGAAAATAAACGAAAAGGAATTAAAATAAAAGTACGAGTTTAGAGATCATACCTGGCTTACCATAATCAATGTGATCCAATGAATCTCCAACTCTGAATCTATGGCTAAGGAACTCCAAATAATTCGATATATGAATCATTTTGAATTTTATCTCACTTAAGAACATTTGTTCCTTAGCCTCCCACGGTACCTAAATGTTTATATGATCGAGTGGTCTAACAAAAGTTCTTTTACCACTCTTATCTTCATTTACACGTTTTGGTACCCAAACCCGTTTATATAACAATCCATTACTATTCACTAGCGTACCCTTTAGAACACAAATTTGTTTAGATTTGATTAAATTTATTTTGTTATTTTTTGGAATCCAAACAGATATAAATGAATTGTTTTTAAACGAGTTATCAATTTGATTATGATTTAAAAACCCTTTGAAATTATTAAATTTCAAAAATTCAATTTGATCATTTTCAAAGCCAATTAAAGGATTTTTAAAATCATTAAAAAAAAATTTCAACTTGATCAGATTCAAATCCAAGTCCCTTTTTATTCTGAACAAAAAAATGAATTTTTAACAACATATTCAATGATTTCTCTCCTTTAGAAAATTTAGTCAAAGCTGAATCAAGTCGTTGAATTTTAAATTTAAGATCGCTATTTTCTTTCATTAAATTTGAAAAACGATTAATAGCGATTTTCCTCTTTTCAGCATCAGTTTGTTTTAGAATCAAATTTTCGTTTTCAAGTGCTTTGATTTTAGCATTGGACTTGGAAATTTCAATTTCAAATTGTTTTCGCTTTTCAAAATCAAGTTTTTCAGATTCTCTAAACTTTTCAATCTCCTTTTCAAAATCATGATTTTCATTTTTCAAATTCATGTTTTCACTTTTAAGTAACTCAAGATCTGTTTTTAATTTCAAAAAATCGTTACTCAAAACTTGACATTTTTCACATTTTGAAAACGGTGAATTCTTACCCTTTTCAAGTTTTCTTTCTAAACTGTAATTTTCTTGAACTAGTTTTAACTTATCAGATTTCAATTTCTTAACTTTTAGTTCAAGAGAATCAACAGTTTTCATGAGGTCGCGACACATTAGAATTAATTCTTTATAGGAAAAATTCGATACCTCACCAGAATCCTTTTCACTACCTTCCGAATCAGATTGAGCCATAAGACACATATTAGCTTCTTCTTCATCAATTTCAGAAAATTCTTCTCCTTCCTCGTCATCCCATGTAGCAGCAAAAGCTTTCCTCTTTCTTCTGAACTTCTTCTTCTTTTCATTTTTGAGATATGGGCAATTTGGTTTGATATGACCGGGTTTCTTGCAATTGTAGCAAAACACTTCATCATCTAAACTATGTGAACTTTCAGACTTATCGGTTTTTGAATTCTTCTTTCTTGGTTTGTATTTTCCTTTGGCCCACTTTATCAAAACCATGGCTAGCTCTTCAACGGGATCACAATCATTACTTTCAACATAATTATTTGAAGCGATCATCTTTTTCTTTGATTCAGAATCCTTTCGTTCTTCTCTTGCTTTTAACTCCATCTCGTAAGTAATCGGATTTCCAATCAACTCTTCCATGCTTACTTTATTCAGATCTTTTGATTCTTGTATCACCATCAACTTAGCTTTAAAATTCTTCGGTAGCACTCTCAATATTTTTCTGATCAGTTCCACTTCAGTATAGGTTTTTCCAAGAGCTTTTGCATTGTAGACTAGTGACGAGAAGCATCTATACATCTCTTTTATATCTTCATCTCTTTGCATAGAGAAATTTTCATATTCGTTGCTGAGTAGAGCGAGACGAGATTCCTTCACTTGAGATGTACCTTCGTGTGTGACCTCCAACGTATGCCATATTTCCTGCACAGTCTCACAATGAGCAATTCGACTAAATTCAGTTTTATCAAGAGCACAAATTAAAGCATTCATCGCTTTGTCATTAGTTGAAAATAGTTTTTTATCATTTTCATCCCACCTATCTTTTGATTTAGGAATTTCAACACCACTAACAATAACGGTGGGAGATCTATAACCGGTTTCAATAATATCCCACACATCATAGTCGACTGAACTCAAATAAATTTTCATCTTAGCTTTCCAATATGCATAATCAGTTCCATTAAACGTTGATGGCCTAGCTATGGACTGACCCTTAAAAAACGTGTTTTTGGACAGATTCATGACTCTAGAGTTAAAATAAAATAAAAAATACCTGCTCTAATACCACTTGTAGGATATAAATTAACCCTAGAGGGGGGTGAATAAGGTTTATCATAGATTTTCGCAGAGTAATTAAATAATCACAGCATAGATAAATGCAGAAAATAAATGACACACAGATATACCCAGCTTCGGCAAAACCCTGCCTACTACTGCATTCCCCAAGGTTTCTACTAGGAGTTAAAACAATCTCTACGCTTACAATCCCCTGTAAACTCGCGACACTCGCTCCCAACTATTTTTAATCCTACGCTCAAAACCCTGCACTGGTTTCTACCCCCGAAACCATATTTCCCCGAATTACAATTCCCGTAATCCGTCACTCTAGTTTTGAGACAAACTAGAAAACTCTCACTCGATTACAATTTGAAATTAAAAAACAAATAAAACAATCTAAAAACCCTTTTAAACAAAAATTATAAATCCTTAGGAGTTTAAAATAGGGTTATCCTCCTTTATATGAAAATTAGGCCGGCCCTTTCCTAATTGCTTCACCACTTCTTTTTAGCATGATCTCTTTTCCTCTGAAGTAAAAAAAAAATGGCGGCTGCGATAATGTCTAGGGTTTGATTTTCCTTCTTGAAATTGAAGATTAAAGTGATGATTGACTTTAGGGTTTTGATTCTCTTTCAATCTGGAGGCCGCCGTTCTATCATGTGATGATCTCAAGTTATTCAAAGTCTCTTCGATTTGATGTTGAATTCTCGATCCAAGCTTCCTCCTCTCCTGGTATGATTTTAATTTGAGATTCGGTTTTTAATTGATGCTAGAACTTGGATGCTTTGCCTGTGACGAATCGGTGGTTATTTATATGATTAAAAATCCTAAATATTCTCTGAATTCAATATTCGACTTGGTAATGATATATATGAAAATATTTGGGGTTTGATTTTAATCGGCTTTGTTTATGTGGAGTTTGAATTCTTCAATCTTCTGGAATCTGGTGATTTCTTCGATTCAAATTTTGTGGAGTAACTTGCGTTTAACCTGTATACTTTAAACTTGAATTTCCTGCTTTAAATCAATCCCTTGATTTCAGGAACTCGAATTCTTCAAACTTGCGTGTGATTTCCTGAATACTTGCATGAGAATTCCGGGCTTTCTCTGGTTGAATTTGAATTAGCAACTCGAATGGTTCTTCCTAATATATTTCATACTTCCAAGTTTAAATCTTGATTTCTGGAATTTTAAAAAATTCTTTGAATCATTCTTTTCAAAACAAAACCATTTTTCCTGTCTTTAAATCTGATATGAACAGTTGCTTTACACTTTGTTGAGTCTGATTTAAACTGATAAGAACAGATGAACATTTGAATTTGTGAATGGATACTTCACTTAAGTAATTTGCTCTTGTATATACGTTCACTACTGTTCCTTCATGTTTTGGAAATTACAAATTAACTTCCTGATTTGAATTTCTTAGCGAAAATTGAGCATTTTATCATTCCTTTTTTTGGCTTTCTGGAGTTAAGAACTGAACAGATCTTATACTTGATTTGCCAAAAACTAAAATTGGTGCTATTCTTTGATTGTTAAAAAACAGTAACACCCTGTGTATTCTATAATAGTGAGATTCACAAATTAAAGTATAACTAATTTCAAATCAAAGAATCAAGGGAAACGGGATATGCCATTGCGTTCGTCTCGGAATTCTGCTTGAAATAGAGTCCGAGTTTGCGTAAAACGGGTATCGAATGAAGAAGATATGGACGAACGAAATTGGGTGAAAAACCAGAAAATGGGTCAGAATGCACTGGCGCACTTGGGAAGTGCGCCAAAACAAAAATGAACTGGCGCACTTGGGAAGTGCGCCAGTACATTTTTAGCCTGGTGCACCTGCCAAGTGAGCCCAGGTCAGAATGACCTGCTGGTCAGGTCTTGGCTGGCCAAGTCTGTGTTTGGTCGATTTTCTGAGCCTTGCCTTGTCACTAGGGCTAGGTGTCAGCTCCTAGTTGGTCTCCCCTTCAAACTAACGACTATTATTGAACCAAGCTCCATCGACGGTCTAAATCAACTCAAAAACTCTATAAAAAGGACCTAAGACTAACCCTGATTCACACAAACTAAAATGGAGATGAGACCGTCATGCTGCTGAGGAGAGACTAAGGATAGCCGTCAGAAATTGGGAGACAACTAAGAGATAATTCAAAGCTTAAAGCAACGTCAAATCAATCAAAACAACGCCTACAACAAAGGATAGCATCTCCAAATTCAGAATTCAGATTCATGAATTGAAGATTCGTCATACGTTGTAAGTAGAGTGCTATTCCGATGTGAATAATTAATTGCATTTAATTTGTGTAAAATGCGAAATGGAATTGTGGCGATAATAATCTATATTTGTATGTTGTTTTGATTCTAAACGATTTGGGAAAGTTATGGTATACGATTGGATATTTGCAAGAATGTGATTTGCATTGGAAGTTAACAACGAAATGGAATTGTGGCAAAAATAATCTATATTTGTATGTTATTTTGATTCTAAACGATTTGGCAATGCTATGATGTACGATTGGATTCATACAAGTATATGATTTATGTTGACAACCACATGTTATGGAATTTTAATTGGGATTCATGCAAGTATATGATTCATTATTATGCTAATATGATGTACATACTTTTATGATCACTTTTAGTGTGTAATTGAATCGACTAAGTACTATGATTTATATGAATCTATGTTGAAATTGGAAAATCATACTTTTGTGTTAGAAACAAAAGTAAGCACCTTTATGAACATGACCAAACTATGTTTGGTATTATGCCTAGTTGAATTATGTTTTAGGCCTAAGTTGTTATCAAAACCATATGGTGAAATATGTGACACAATTAAGTTAGATTTACATTCCACTTGCAAGTTTACAATGATTCATGTTTAAGTATTGCTTATGCCATAATCATCTAGAATGATTCATGTTTAAGTATTGTTTATGCCATAATCATATGAATAGAATGATTCATGTTTAAGTATTTTTCATGCCATAATCATATGAATAGAATGATTCATGTTTAAGTATTGTTTATGCCATAATCATATGAATAGGATGATTCATGTTTAAGTATTGTCTATGCCATAACCATATGAATAGAATGATTCATGTTTTAGTATTGTTTATGCCATAATCGTATGAATAGAATGATTCATGTTTAAGTATTGTTTATACCATAATTATATGAATAGAATGACTCATGTTTATGTATTGTTTATGCCATGATTATATGGATTAAATGATTCATGTTATGCCATGATTATATGATGTTACAATTGCAAGTTCACATGTGCCTACTTTATGTTAATTGAATCGTTCGTTGCAAGTTCATGCGTTCACACTCCCCTCTTTCATGTTACCTTATAAACACCATGTTATAATCCTCCCCTTTTCATATGGCTAAATTGGGTTTAAATATTAAACCTAACACACCTTACATTGTAGTGAACGTGTAAAGCGGGGTTAATGACGTTTGGGTTAAAATATAGAACATATGTGTTGGCATGTTTGACGCATGCCAACAACCTTGAAAAACAATTAAGTGGCATAAATAAATTTTAATCAATAAATATGAATCTGAATAATGGGCCTCAAATATTTACATATAAAAAGAAAAGAGACAAAATATGTAAATGTAGAAAATACGATGTGTTTAACCCGAGGTTGGATTGAGTTGTGATGTAAACCTGCCCGGAACCGCCCGGCTATCCAGTAGTCACAACAATACCTATCCAATGTGGGTGGTTAAACACGGAGCCCAATAATGACCCGAGGATAGACTGAGTTGTGGCGTAAGACTGCCCGGACCCAACCGGCAACAGGCAGCCACAACAATACCTGTCTAATGTGAGAGGTTGAGGCTTTAATAAGACAATTAAGGCTGAGTCAGGATTGATAGGATTAAATAAATTATATTAGTACTTAATCAAAATGGAACATGCTAAACTATACAGACTGATTGGGGGTTAGGTTTATAAAACACTTAACCAACTTAGCATGTTGGCTAGAAATAGAAAACCTAGTAGCGGGGGACCCTTTTCAGCAGTAACACTACAAGGTGTATCAGGATACCCTGAACTAGGCAGGGTGGGGCACGATTACTGGGCTGACTGTAAGAGGTCAAATCGATGGAGGTGGTGCAGCAGTGTAGGTTCTAACGGGGTGCGGGCGTGCACACACTCCGGCGCAAAAAAATAAGGCGCTGGGCACCAGTAGCATACCTGTGCATTCTAGAGTTGTGTCGGGCAGCCACCATGGGACTTGATACACCCCATGGTGGGACCAGCATAGGTAACTACAACATCGGGGGCCGTAAGACACATGTAACTATGCGAGTAGGAGCCGATCATCAGAAATGGATCACTTCACCCTGATTATGGGGTGCCTGTTGGGAACTAGTTTATATGGGTACAGAGATTAATATGGGGTACGATAGTATATTCAACCCTAGACAACTTAACTTAGTTTATGGTGCTTTCCCATTTCCAGTTTATACTTATCATACCCAGTTCTTTATTCATAGACTGAATAGTCCTAGACTTACTCAGGCTTTATGTCTGGCTCTACTTTTCTTTCGCCTTCTTTTATTTCGTCCCCCCCCCCCCCAGGTCCACAGGGAGGGAACACCGCAGCTTGACCAAATTTCACATCCAGCTTGAAGAGAAAGAATGTATTGCTTGGATCTTTTCCGTTTTGGACTATGGATTTGGACAGCAATTATGGGACTTTTGCAGTTTATTTATGTTTTCTTTATGCTTCTTTAATAATGTAATCAAGACAGTTACGAAGTTGTTATGTTTTTGGAAGAATTGTAAGACAAGTATGGCATGTTTTTGTGAACACGTATTTTAATGAAATAAAAGATGTTGTTGTTTTTCTCTGTTTAAAAATATGTGTTCTTATATCTGTCTTGTATAACTGTGACTTATACTTATAAACCTCCACCAAAATTAGGGCATTCCCTTTAAGAGTGATTCTACCGGAGGTGGGGTGTTTCACTTGGTATCAGAGCATAGGTTTACCAGATAAGATAAAAAGTTTTGAAAATTTATTTTCAAAAAGGAAATTTAAAGAAGCATTTTTAAAAGATAAAATATTATTTTGTTTTAAAAAGGCAAAGTCCCCCAAAGCCATAGGTACTGTCTTCTATCCTTCGTTTTGAATCTATCCTTTCTGTTTTAGCATGTCTGAAGACCTTACTCCCCAGCTGCTGACGCTTTCTCTCCTCCTCCTCCTCCACGTGAACCAGCAAGCGAAAGAGTCCCAGAGCAGGAAGACGAATAATAGTCAAACAAGAAAGGATCATAACAGTAATAACAAGAAACGAGAAAAAAGGAAATGCAATTTTTGCGGTACGGAAGGGCACATAGCCAAGGATTGTAGAAAGAGGAAAAGAAAGCAAGGAGAATGTTTTCATTGTGGGGAGACTGGACACATCAGCAAAGACTGCCTTGAGAAGACAGACTTTAAGAAGGGCGGGAAAGACAACAAGTCCCAAGAGAAGAGGAAGTGTAAATTATGTGGCAAAGTGGGGCACTTAGTGAAAGATTGCCGGAAAAAGAAGGCTAAGATGAATGGTGGGTGCTTTTCTTGTGGTGAGACAGGCCACATGGCTAAGGACTGCCCAAAGAAACGAGGACAGGGGCAGAGGGCTGGATCCGCCTCGGGGGTACAGGTTCATGTGTTAGAAGCGCCACCTCTGCAACAGCGAGGTATAAATACTTCTGTAGAAAGTGTAGTTTATCTTTATGATCACCCCGTTCGCACTTTATTTGATTCCGGCGCATCACACTCCTTTATCTCGTCTGCTTTAGTAGAATCTCTACACCTAAAAACTAGTATGGTAGAGGACCCCTTAATTGTTTCAAACCCAATTAGGGGCCCAGCTCATTTGTCTATGATCTGTGTGGGATTGAAAATTTCTATTCTAAGCTTAGAATTTAAATGTAGTGCCTTTGTTTTGGGCTTTTCGGGATATGGTTTGATTTTGGGCATGGATTGGCTATCCAGTAATGGGGCCATCCTTGATTGTGAGAAAAGGGTTGTTAGGCTCCTGACCCAGCTCGGTAACACTTTGGAAATTTCTTGTAATCCCTCGTATGCGGTTATGCTTAGTTATCTTGAATCGCTAGATGCCTCCGTTGAAAATTTGCAATCGGTTAGAGTGGTCCGGGAATATCCGGATGTCTTCGAAGAGGTGAAGGGCTTGCCTCCGAAGCGGGAGATAGACTTCCGTATATATCTTGTAGATAATGCAAAGCCCGTTGCGTTGCCCGTTAGACACATGGTTCCACGGGAAAGGAAAGAGCTCAGTAAACAGATTTAAGAGCTTCTAGAGAAGGGGTTCATTAGAAGGAGCATTTCAGAATGGGGCGCTCCAGTGGTGTTCGCTACAAAAGCGGATGGTTCACTCCGTCTATGTGTTGACTATAGGGAGCTCAACAAGCTAACGAAAAAGAATAGGCACCCTCTTCCCAGAATTGACGATCTGTTTGATCAGCTTGTAGGGGCGTCTGTTTTCTCCCAACTCGATTTGGCGACCGGTTTTCATCAGCTAAGGGTGGCTGAAGATAGCATCGATAAAATGGCATTCAGAACCCCAGACGGCTTCTTTGAATGGCTTGTCATGCCTTTCGGTTTGACAAATGCACCTGCTTACTTCGTGGACCTGATGAGTAGGGTATTCAGAGATTTCCTCAATAAGTTCGTAGTGGTCTTCGTAGACGATATCCTTATCTTCTCAAAGAGTGTAGAGGAACATGCTCAGCACTTAAAGGCAATCATGGAAACTCTGCAAGTCCATCAGTTAAAAGCCAAATTCTCCAAATGCCACTTTTGGAGAGAAGAAGTGAGGTTCCTTGGGCACATAGTATCCAAACAAGGATTAGCTGTGGACCCTGCTAAGGTAGTGGCGGTACAGGATTGGAAGATACCAAGGAATGCAACTGAGGTCCGAAGTTTTCTAGGACGAGCAAGTTTCTATCGAAAGTTCATAAGGGATTTTGCGAAAATCTCAGCTCCGCTCACAAAGTTGACCAAGAAGAATCCAGTGTTCAATTGGGACTTGGATTGCGAGTTTTCTTTCCAGCGACTGAAAAGGGCTTTTACAACAGCCCCAGTTTTGACGTTGCCAGATGGAAGCAAGATGTTCACCGTTTATACAGATGCATGTGGGACTGGGCTAGGCACCGTCTTAATGCAAGAAGGAAGGGTAGTAGCTTATGGCGGGAGGCAGTTGAAAGTGCACGAAAAGAACTACCCGACCCACGATCTTGAATTAGCCGCCATCGTCTTTGCACTCAAGTCTTGGCGACACTATCCCCTAGGTGAGAAGTTCGAACTTTACACTGACCATAAATCGTTGAAATACCTTTTCTCGCAGAAGGACCTTAACTTGAGGCAACAAAGGTGGATGGAGTTTCTTGCCTCATATGATTTCGAGATCTCCTACACTCCGGGTAATGGCAACGTAGTGGCAGACACGTTGATCCGAAAGAAACTGACCCTAAGCCCGCTGTTTGTTGAAAGATAAAGACTAGAGTTTATAGCCAGCTTTGACTTTAGGCCCTCCTCTGATTTTGTACCGGGCTTACTAGCATCTCTCGAAGTACGCCCAACTTTAGTGGACTCAATAGGGACAGCACAACGCGAAGACCCTCGGCTTGTGGAAACAATTGATAGGCTAATTAGGAGTGAGACTTCAAGTCACCTCAACAGATACTCCATCGACGATAAGGGTTGGCTAAGACGAGACGGAAGACTATGCGTCCCACAAACAAGGGATTTAGTAAAGACAGTTCTCGAGGAAGCACATCACTCCAAGATGACGATACACCCAAGCGGAGATAAAATGTACAAGGACATAAAAAGAACTTTCTTTTGGAACGGCATGAAGAAAGACGTGGCAGAATTCTTTTCTAAGTGTGTGGTGTGCCAACAGGTTAAGGCGGAACAGAAAAAGCCTGGCGGTCTGCTACATCCTCTAGAGGTCCCGTAGTGGAAGTGGGATAGCATCTCAATGGACTTCATCGATGGGCTGCCTAGGTCTAGGAGAGGCAACACGAGTATTTGGGTAATAGTGGATAGGCTTACTAAAAGCGCCCACTTTTTACCTGTCAAAAGTAAAAGAACTGCCTCATCCCTAGCATCTCTTTACCTCAAGGAAATTGTTCGACTCCATGGAATACCATCCAGCATTGTTAGTGACCGAGACCCTATCTTCACAAGTGAGTTTTGGCGGAGTCTGCAAGAAGCGGTAGGCACACAGTTATGCTTGAGCACAGCCTATCATCCCCAAACTGACGGTCAAACAGAAAGAGTGAACAGAGTTTTGGAGGACCTTTTAAGACTGTGCGTCCTTGACTTCGGAGGGACATGGGAAGACCATCTTCCTTTGGTGGAATTTTCCTACAACAACAGCTACCAAGCCACCATCGGAATGGCGCCCTTTGAAGCTTTATATGGAAGACCGTGCCGATCACCCACTTGTTGGTGGGAGTCTACTGATAAACTCATACTTGGACCAGATATGATCCGAGAGACTTCAGAGAAAGTAGACTTAATACGAAGAAGGATGAAGACAGCCCAAGACAGACAAAAGTCCTACGCCGACAAGAGAAGGACCGACCTTGAATTTGAGGTTGGGGATAGAGTTTTTCTGAAGGTATCTCCTCTAAGGAGCATTGTTCGTTTTGGAACCACAGGAAAGCTAGCACCAAGGTTCGTAGGACCATTTCCTATTATTGAGAAAATTGGGAAAATGACCTATAGATTAGAGCTACCCGAAAAGCTGGCCGAAATCCACGTCTTTCACGTTTTGCACCTCTGAAAATGTCTACATGAATCTGCTGAGGTGGTAGAGCCAAATATCCTAGAAGAAGCTGAAGTGGAACGCGAAGCAACCATAAGGAAAGTTCCTACCCGCATATTAGGAACATAAGTGAAGAAGCTACGCAACCGCGAAGTCAAGCTCGTCAAAGTTCAGTGGACGACGCCGAGGGAGACGCAACTTGGGAAACTGAAGCTAGAATACGCGGTGCCTACCCTTTTCTTTTCGAGGGTACATCTTTGATCTTTCTTTTTCCTTAAGTTGCGCTTTTATCTATCTTTTTAGGTATATCTCCTCGACCTTATCTTTTAGGAAGAAGCCCTTTGGATGAAAACATGTAATTGAAACATGTTATGGATGATGGTTGCAAGTGGTTGCAAGTGATTGCTAGTGGTTGCTCGTGGTTGCATATACACACACAATCTAGGTTTTAGATCGGCTCAGTCACTTCATATTGCATATGCATATATGTTTGCATTCGTATATGGTTGAAGTTTAATGTGTTGTCATATGGATGTTGCATTTATATGAATGGTTGAGCACTCATGTAGAATCGTGAATAGGAGAATTTGCATACATAATGGATTCATGGCACTTACATAATTCGCATTAAGAAGGTCAACTGAATCAGTAGACCGCCTGATTTTGCATTAGATAAGTACATGTACACACACACTTCGCATATGATCATGAAGCATTAGAAGTCTTTTAAGGACAATGGATGCTCGTGTTTGATGGATGAGTAGATGGTTGTTTGGATGTTAGGATATTCATTCTTCCTAACTTGAAGATTTCGGGGACGAAATCTTTTTAAGTGGGGGAGAATGTAACACCCCGTGTATTCTATAACAGTGAGATTCACAAATTAAAGTATTACTAATTTCAAATCAAAGAATCAAGGGAAACGGGATAAGCCATTGCGTTCGTCTCAGAATTCTGCTTGAAATAGAGTCTGAGTTTGCGTAAAACGGGTATCGTATGAAGAAGATATGGACGAACGAAATTGGGCGAAAAACCAGAAAACGGGTCAGAATGCACTGGCGCACTTGGGAAGTGCGCCAGAACAAAAATGAACTGGCGCACTTGGGAAGTGCGCCAGTACATTTTTAGCCTGGCGCACCTGCCAAGTGCGCCCAGGTCAGAATGACCTGCTGGTCAGGTCTTGGCTGGCCAGGTCTGTGTTTGGTCGATTTTCTGAGCCTTGCCTTGTCACTAGGGCTAGGCGTCAGCTCCTGGTTGGTCTCCCCTTCAAACGAATGGCTATTATTGAACCAAGCTCCATCGACGGTCTAAATCAACTCAAAAACTCTATAAAAAGGACCTAAGACTAACCCTAATCCACACAAACTAAAATGGAGATGAGACCGTCATGCTGCTGAGGAGAGACTAAGGATAGCCGTCAGAAATTGGGAGACAACTAGGAGATAATTCAAAGCTTAAAGCAACGTCAAATCAATCAAAACAACGCCTACAACAAAGGATAGCATCTCCAAATTCAAAATTCAGATTCCTGAATTGAAGATTCGTCATACGTTGTAAGTAGAGTGCTATTCCGATGTGAATAATTAATTGCGTTTGATTTGTGTAAAATGCGAAATGGAATTGTGGCGATAATAATCTATATTTGTATGTTGTTTTGATTCTAAACGATTTGGGAATGTTATGGTATACGATTGGATATTTGCAAGAATGTGATTTGCGTTGGAAGTTAACAACGAAATGGAATTGTGGCAATAATAATCTATATTTGTATGTTATTTTGATTCTAAACGATTTGGCAATGCTATGATGTACGATTGGATTCATACAAGTATATGATTTATGTTGACAACCACATGTTGTGGAATTTTACTTGGGATTCATGCAAGTATATGATTCATTATTATGCTAATATGATGTACATACTTTTATGATCACTTTTTGTGTGTAATTGAATTGACTAAGTACTATGATTTATATGAATCTATGTTGAAATTGGCAAATCATACTTTTGTGTTAGAAACAAAAGTAAGCACCTTTATGAACATGACCAATCTATGTTTGGTATTATGCCTAGTTGAATTATGTTTTAGGCCTAAGTTGTTATCAAAACCATATGGTGAAATATGTGACATAATTAAGTTAGATTTACATTCCAATTGCAAGTTTACAATGATTCATGTTTAAGTATTGTTTATGCCATAATCATCTAGAATGATTCATGTTTAAGTATTGTTTATGCCATAATCATATGAATAGAATGATTCATGTTTAAGTATTGTTCATGCCATAATCATATGAATAGAATGATTCATGTTTAAGTATTGTTTATGCCATAATCATATGAATAGGATGATTCATGTTTAAGTATTGTCTATGCCATAACCATATGAATAGAATGATTCATGTTTAAGTATTGTTTATGCCATAGTCATATGAATAGAATGATTCATGTTTAAGTATTGTTTATACCATAATTATATGAATAGAATGATTCATGTTTAAGTATTGTTTATGCCATGATTATATGGATTAAATGATTCATATTATGCCATGATTATATGATGTTACAATTGCAAGTTCACATGTGCCTACTTTATGTTAATTGAATCGTTCGTTGCAAGTTCATGCGTTCACACTCCCCTCTTTCATGTTACCTTATAAACACCATGTTATAAGTCTCCCCTTTTCATATGGCTAAATTGGGTTTAAATATTAAACCCAACACACCTTACATTGTAGCGAACGTGTAAAGCGGGGGTAATGACGTTTGGGTTAAAATATAGAACATATGTGTTGGCATGTTTGACGCATGCCAACAACCTTGAAAAACAATTAAGTGGCATAAATAAATTTTAATCAATAAAGATGAATCTGAATAATGGGCCGCAAATATTTACATATAAAAAGAAAAGAGACAAAATATGTAAATGTAGAAAATACGATGTGTTTAACCCGAGGTTGGATTGAGTTGTGATGTAAACCTACCCGGAACCGCCCGGCTGTCCAGTAGTCACAACAATACATATCCAATGTGGGTGGTTAAACACGGAGCCCAATAATGACCCGAGGTTAGACTGAGTTGTGGCGTAAGACTGCCAGGACCCAACCGGCAACAGGCAGCCACAACAATACCTGACTAATGTGAGAGGTTGAGGCTTTAATAAGACAATTAAGGCTGAGTCAGGATTGATAGGATTAAATAAATTATATTAATACTTAATTAAAATGGAACATGCTAAACTATACAGACTGATTGGGGGTTAGGTTTATAAAACACTTAACCAACTTAGCATGTTGGCTAGAAATAGAAAACCTAGTAGCGGGAGACCTTTTCAGCAGTAACCCTACAAGGTGTATCAGGATATCCTGAACTAGGCAGGGTGGGGCACGATTACTGGGCTGACTGAAAGAGGTCAAATCGACGGCGGTGGTGCAGCAGTGTAGGTTCTAACAGGGTGCGGGCATGCACACACTCCGGCGTAGAAAAATAAGGCACTGGGCACCAGTAGCATACCTGTGCATTCTAGAGTTGTGTCGGGCCGCCACCATGGGACTTGATACACCCCATGGTGGGACCAGCATAGGTAACTACAACATCGGGGCCGTAAGACACATGTAACTATGCGAGTAGGAGCCGATCATCAGAAATGGATCACTTCACCCTGATTATGGGGTGCCTGTTGGGAACTAGTTTATATGGGTACAGAGATTAATATGGGGTACGATAGTATATTCAACCCTAGACAACTTAACTTAGTTTATGGTGCTTTCCCATTTCCAGTTTATACTTATCATACCCAGTTCTTTATTCATAGACTGAATAGTCCTAGACTTACTCAGGCTTTATGTCTGACTCTACTTTTCTTTCGCCTTCTTTTCTTTCGTCCCCCCCCCCAGGTCCACAGGGAGGGAATACCGCAGCTTGACCAGATTTCACATCCAGCTTGAAGAGAAAGAATGTATTGCTTGGATCTTTTCCGTTTTCGACTATGGCTTTGGACAGCAATTATGGGACTTTTGCAGTTTATTTATGTTTTCTTTATGCTTCTTTAATAATGTAATCAAGACAGTTATGAAGTTGTTATGTTTTTTGAAGAATTGTAAGACAAGTATGGCATGTTTTTGTGAACACGTATTTTAATGAAATAAAAGATGTTGTTGTTTTTCTCTGTTTAAAAATATGTGTTCTTATATCTGTCTTGTATATCTGTGACTTATACTTATAAACCTTCACCAAAATTAGGGCATTCCCTTTGAGAGTGATTCTAACGGAGGTGGGGTGTTTCAAAAACTGAACTGGCTTTTGTGTCGACTTTGAAATTTTTCTTTGAATTGATCCAGTACTGAACTGGTAATTCGAATGTCCATCTCGACATTTAGCTTTCCACTGTATTTGAAACAATATTTTGGTTCTTTGTACATGTGTGTGTACTGCCTTTAGCTCGAGTCATGTATGCTTGAACCTGAATGCTTGGCTCTACCCCATATACTTGGTGCTGGTTTGTTGTATACCTGATTTTTTGTGCACCATGTCTTGACCACTTTACCTCTTCTCTGGTCCACTGTGCATACTTGAAAATGTACTTTGAAACTATCATGTTGTTGAGTCATGCTGTCTTTGCCTTGTGCACAATTCAATGTGTCATGTGTATGTATGCTGCCACTTTAACTCGTACAAGCTTAATGTATTCTTATGCTGCAGAATTATGTATGTCATTTGTGTTGCTTGACCATTATAATATGTTGTTGTGCACCATCGAGTTTACTTGATCATGGCTTGACTATTTGGTTGTTGTCTTGTAAACTGTTTTGAATTGTGCTCGGTCCCCTCTGGTCATTCTTATATTCTGGCATTTTGCACTTGTATCCTCATATATAATCTGCTAGCTTGACCACTTTGTAGCTGAGTTGTATTTGACCATTCACCATACTTCAGTTACTTTCTAATGATATCCATTGGTACTTGTAGTTGATCGTTTTGCTTGAGACTGTGCTTGCACCATTGTACATGCTTTCATTACCATGTCACTTGTATTTGCACTACTGCTTGTGAATTTTTATGATATTTCACTTGCATACTTGTAATGTTCATGGCTCGTCTATGACCATGTATTGCTGCATCCACTTTGTAGTTGCTATAATTCATGTATATGCTACCTGTTTTTGCATGCACCAGTGTTGGATTGACTATTTCCTTTGTATACTTGCATCTCCTTTGAATTTTATTTTACTTTTCGACCATTTTGACTTTTCATTTTTATTTGCACTTTTGGCTCGACCATTTGCACATTGATTTGCGCTGAGTCGAGAAGGTCCACGTGGCTACTCAGTTGCACACTGATTGGCGAGGCGGTGCACATGTGTATACACGTGTGTACATGCAGCCATCAGATGAGTTTTTCTGTCCCTGCATATCAGACCAAGTCTAGAAAAGTGATGAGAAACACACCATAACTCTGAGGCAAAATAAAATTTAAAAATAATTTTTATCTGCTTTTATTTAATTTTATTTTTGTTGCAGTCTACTGTGTGTGTTCTTCTGTATGTGACAGGTATGAAGATGGACTGACTGAAAGCTGTGAAAACAGAAGACTGAAGATGAAGACAAGAACAGCGTTAGTGTGTGTATATATGTAGGAAACAGTGTTTGTACAACTGAAAGAATAAGTAATGAGGAATTTCTTTATTGATTGTGGATGTGAATAAAAATTGTACTATTATTTGTAATAAACAGATTTGATTGAAATAAAATATTATTTTTGTTGTTCAATTCAATCTGTCTATTTTTATTTTGTTTGAATCTTTTGATAGTACAATGTCTGTGATGTGTTAAATGTGTCATGACAAAAATATTCAAAAGTATTTGAACATGTAAATAGTGGAGTTATAAATAGTTGTACTTTTTGAAAGATTGAAATATGATTTTTAATTTAAATAAAATACTATTTGAATGTCTGTACAGTCGTATTCTATTTAAATATAAATATTATATTTTTGTCTGTGATGTATATATATAGAACAGTACAGTAACAAACACATTCAAAATAATATTTATTTGGTTGTTATCATCAAACAAAAATCATATAATTGTGTATACACACTGTTATATACAACATAAACAAAATCATATTTTTGAAACTAACTTCCTGGTGAAAATTTTATTTTTAGATCGTCATTTTCTATATAAAAATTATATTTTTAAAACGATGTTTATATCATAAAAATCATATTTTTAAAGCTAATCTATTCATGTAAAAATCTAATCCTTCTATTTTTAAAAATCACGTCTTTCTAGTTTTAAAAATCATGTCTTTCTAGTTTTAACAATCATTTCTTTCTATCGCTAACTTCAGAATAAAAATCTCTACTTTGTACACATAAGAATTCCAACTTTATATGTAAATAAAATTAAATCCTTATATATAACTAATCCTATTTTTGATTCGCTATTATATGTATAGATTTCATTTTTAATTGCATAAATATAAAAACAATAAATAAAAACTCACATTTGCTTAACGGTGATGGAGAAGAGCTTGGCGTCGCTGGTGGTCGCTATCGACGGGGGTTTATTGTTAAACTAAAAGTCTATATAAATACTGGATTTTTATATTGGAGGAGGGGCCTATGGTAGTCGGAGGGTTGGCCAGAGGTGACGCAGGTGGTGAGGAAGGCGTTGCTAGGCCGGTGGTGGTGGCTAGGGGCCAGAGGCGTTTGGCTTTCGGGTTTGAAAGGGGCACAGGGGTTTTGGTTCAAATCGAGAGATACGGAAAAGGGGAGAACGACGGAGAGAGGAAGGACGAGGAGGGGCGACGGGGTGGCCCGCCTGAGGTGCGGCGGTGCTGGTGATGACGAGGGGGAGCGGCGAGGGTTTCCCCCTTTTCTGTTGTCTTTTTTTATTCTGGTCGGGGAGAGAGAAAGTAGAAGGGGAGGGGGAAGGGTGGTTATATAATAATATATATATTATTCGATTTAATTTCAAAAAGGTACGTTTTTATTTCGAACTCCAATCCAAACTCACTGAATGTCGTTCCTAACTAATTACCTCCATTCCGAACACAATGGGATAAGTATTGTAAGCCAGTTCAGCTGTTTCGATAGGGTTTTATTTAAATTAAAATATAAATCATTCAATATTCAATTTGAACGTGCATTTTAATTCACTGGGCCCACATACAGACTCTAAAAATTTCAGAAAAATTATTTCTAGCTTCGTATTGACGACGTGGTCCTAATAAAACTAATTTCGTCAAATTTGAAGATTATCTGAAAAATGGTCATTTTTTGGTCGATCCAAATTGACTTAAGCTAAAAAAATACGTTTTACTTCGCCAAGCCCACATATTGATTTCAAAAATTATGAATTTTGGAATCTGGCGATAACTTGACATCTCGGATCCAACAAAAGTGGTTTCGTCAAAAACGGAGGTCATTAGCAAAATTTCCATTTTTAAGGGCTATATTTCCATAGCGACTATTCTGAATTATCAACTGGACATAACTTTTTATTCCTGCTATGAAATTTCAATTTTTCAGATTCATTGGAAAGATATTTTCAAATAGATTCAAATATTTTTGGTTTTGCTAAAATTTGGTTTATTTTGAATCCTATACATTCATTTGAATTTTGAAATCAAATTTTCAAACTACCACGCCTTGAATTTTGAAATCAAATTTTCAAACTACCACGTCATTTTCAATTCCTTTTATAATTAAAATAAATATTTATGTTCTAACATCGATTTATACAAATACATATGTTCTAATTCTATTCAAAATAAATTTATCGTTGTAATTATTTAAAATAATTCATTTTAAATATTCAAAATTCTTTAAAATTTCCAAAACAAAAATTTTAAATTGGCTTAGATTTTCTGGGTTGTTACAACCTTATTTAGTTGGTTACGCAATTTTATCGTTATTATACTACTGCGAATGATTTGGATGCGCTACGATGGTTGCTCTGTGTGAAATTAAACATACGCCATAGGATATAACCAACAAATTATGGACTACGCCGCATAATATATATTAAAGACATCATAGCCTAGCATACCCATATAAGAATTTGGTGCTTATATGACGAGGTTGGGATATCATATGAGCAAGATGCTTTTATGTCGATGACTGAATTACATGTTGAACTGAGGACTAATTACGGACTTAATAAGTATAAAGATAAATGGCATGATTTAATAATAAACCCCATCACTGGGTCTTGAGACAACAAAAATACACACATCTCTCTTGTTTTAGATACGACATATGGATTATGACTAATTCCCATCATTGGGTCAAGGGATGATTTCTCACACATCCCCCTTAAGCATAGATAATTCGTATTTGATTGGTATGCGATATATTAATTTATTGGGTGCCTCATAAGGCCATATAAATTTGTTTAGATCAACCCATACAAAGGAGATTATAGCGAAATTTTTCAGAAATTTAGGGTGTTAGTTCTTAGAAACTGAAAATTTGAAGAACTGAAGCTATAATGAAAGTTGAGTCGGTTAATTAAACAACTTTCAACACCGTTCTTTTTCAAGGATGAATTTTTTTTAAGTGGGGGTGATTGTAACAACCAGAAATTTTGGTACCAAGTTAAATTTATTTTTAACGGATTTTGATGCAAATTAAATATTTTGAATGACTATTTTGAGAATAAACAACTTAAAATTTATTTAAAATGAAGTTTGAACGTATATACTAATATTAATTATAAAACGAGCTTGAAATGGCGCGGTAGTTTGAAAATTTAATTTTAAACTTTAAATGAATATACAGAATTTGTTATAAATCAGAATTTGATGAAAAAAGAAGCGTTAGGATCTAGTTAACTATATCTTTCTAACGAATGTAAGAAATTGAGATTTTGTTTTATAAATTGTAAGTTATGACCAACTCAAGATTCAAAATTGTCGCTATGGAATTTATATATAATTTAATTTTATATATAGCCCTTAAATATAGCTATTTTGCAAACAACCTCCATTTTCGACGAAATTAATTTTGTTGGATCCAGAACATCAAATTATTGTCAAGTTTAAAGTTTTAAGTCAAAGGGAATTAGTATGTAAGCATAATAAATTTAAACGTGTATTTAAATTCAGTTGAAATTAATAAGCTAGATAAAAGGGTCATTTTTCAAACGGTCTCCAAATTCAAGAAATTAATTTTGTTAGAATTGTAATTGCAAAACATAGTTAGATTTCAAATTTCATAATTTTTGGAGTCAATATGTGGCCTTAATAAATCAAATGTACGTTTAAAGTCAATATTGAACGTTATATTAATTTATGTTTTAATTTTGATAAAAACTGATCGAAATAATCGAATTGGCTTGCAAAACATATTTCATATTGTTCGAAATAGGGGCATTTGGTTAGGAACGTTAGCCATTGGGCCTCGTTTGTAGTTCATAGTGTTAAACAAGTAATCATAGAATTAAATAATATTATAAAATATATACATATTAAATTCAAACCCTATCTCCCTCACACCAAATTTCCGCCGGCCTTAATTCATTGTTGGCCAATATCGCCTGGATTTCTTCACCAAATTTCTTCTAATCCATACAGTATTTTTGAAAATTTCCAAAGGAAAAATCGTTCAGCACTTCGTGATCTCTAAGTCCAATGGTGGAGATTTGTTTTCGTTGCCTGGATTGCTCGATTTTCGAGCCTGAAGCACTCGCGTTTGGGGGATTTTTTGGGGAGAAGGGGGGTTGAGAGCTTCACAACAAAACTAATTTGGTCATATTTGGAGCAAGTTGAATTTTGAGCTGAATTAAACGTCTGTTTAATTTAGTTTAAAAATAAATTGTTTATCCGACCAATGTGAGAACTCTCTCAATCAAATATTTTGTATATTTATTTATTTTTATAACGAATATATATTCATTGCGTATGTTGATTTATATTTGATTTAATCATCATAAATTGTTATACGGTGCATAGTAGCTCACATCACAGTTGTTTGCAAAAAAATGAATGAATTGATGAATTATTATGTTATGTTTTGATTGTGATTTCGAGTTGTTTAACATATAAAAATAACTATTACATGTTTAAGTAAAATTAGTTAGTTGGAAAAATAATTTGAATTGAATTAGAAATGACTGTATTCAGGAATTAGTAATGAATTTAAACCGGTTGTTGTTGGTTGAAAACCCCACATGGCTCTTGGGATGATATTTGACTCACACATCACCCTTGTGTGAAATTGCAGTTTATCGGTTGATTGATAGATTTATACAAGTGTCAATTATTTTTTTGAAGCTTATATGAAAATAAAATGCACATTGGATGTCATTTTGGATGTTGATAGTTGTTTACAACTATTGCTGGATATATGATGAATGGAATCCATATGAATTGATTTGTATGGATATTTTTTGAAAATTTTATCCCAATCCAGAATAAATATGAATATTTTTATAATATAATATTCAATGAAGATTGGAAGTTTGATTTTGATGTTCGATTTTGGATGGACACGAAAATATTAAAAAAATAATATGAAGCCAAGTTAAGTATATAAACACTACTTTAACTTGAACGGATTTTTATATCGATTTTATTCATTTTTAAAATGAATATCGAGAAGACAAAATTTCAAAATAGGACATTTTGAAAATATTATCATGTTAAGATCATAACGAAATACAATGTTCAATTTTAATTTGAAATGGAAGTTGAAATCATTTTTTAAAATAATTTATAAACGTCTTATAAAACACATTTTGAATGGAAATTGATGAAATATATTACCTATATATATATATATATATTAATGGCCTGAATAAAACGCGCCACACAGCAACCGTTCACGAATTTCAATCATTAACTTTGAATGGACGTAACGGGAGATTCAACCATCGGATTCTCATAAAACTAGAACCGTTGGTTTCGCATCGAAAAGATCTTTCAAATGAACATATGATATTTAAATTCAAATGGTTAGATTTTTAAATATGTCCGAATCAATTTTAGAAAAGGTCGCTATGGATGCATTTCAACGGCCGATATTTGGAAACCGATTGTAAGGGCCTTAATAAAATTGTTAAAAATATATATAAATTATGTAAAATCATAAATAATGATTTGGAAAGATTTGGATGATATACTCCATATTTGAAAGTTAAAAGATATTTTTATTTAAACGAACTAGTTAACAACTAGAGTAATAATTCAATGATTTCAAATTAATAAATTGGAATGGATTTGAATGGAAATTATCTTCAGATATTTCGATATTGGGTTCCGTGATTATACGGATATTGTTATGGGAATTTGGAAGATATTGATATTGTTATTCCAAAACGATATCTGTTAGTTCCAGAATTTGGTATTGAATGTAAGTCGACATGATTTCCATTTAGGATCTTATATTTTATATCAAATTGGATTTTGGGTTTGTTGTGAATGGTTTCTTAATTAATACTGCTCATGAACCCACTTGTGAAAGTAATAAATCTTTTAATTAAGATTTAAGGAAGTTTTTCAGTTTATTCCATTAAATTGTAATTGATTGAAATTTGAATAATAATAATCGAGATGAGTTTACGTGAAGTAAGGCATTTACTATTTATGGAATTTAAAGAGGCCTTGCCGTTATTCCACTTATATTATTGGCCAAATATGGAAATTTATATCGATGATAAATTGTTCATTTCCGTGAAAGTTCCATTTCAATGGAAGATGATTTTGGGCTTATCGTGAAATGTGTTTTAAATGACATTGGTTCTTTAACCCAATTAAAGACATGATTAATTTTCCTAATGTTGAATAATCATTAAATGATGATTTTTGAAGATTAAAACTAAGTGGAGTTTTAATAATCTTTAAGTAGATTAAAATGAGAATGGGATCATTAAATATTTCAAATTCAAGAATTATTCGAGATGGTGTACCGCCAGTTTTACTCCTTATGATAGTTAAATCTTTAATTAGATTTGAACGTGAAATGTTAATTAAATTTACGGATAGCATTATAGGTGTTAAATATGGAGTACCATCATTTTTTCTCCATGGGATGAATAGGTTGGGATTGAGAATAAAAGATTACTGTGGTAAGGCTCAATAATCCCGACTAGTTCTTAACCTTAATTTGGTTTAAGTTGCGAAAATATAATAAAATCTTTTCGAAAATAATATCTAAAGGAAGATTAAACTATCAGTTTAAAAGAATTTATCTTTGACAAAATTAATGGGAACCTTTCCACAAAGATGTGAATATTCGAATAAAGAGTATTCTGGATTGGAATGAGATGTGTGATATCTTTGTGTATTTATCACATGATTATATAAATGCACCAGTTATTCAGAAAGACCGGGTTTAACACATTCTGAATAACTGTTCCGATGATTAAATGTTGAAAATGAAGACGATGGTTAAAGACTAGAGATCTTCACATCGTTTGGGCTATTGCTGATATCTCACTTAGAAAGTACACCCAAGTAGAGGTTATATGTGGTGGTCGTCCAGACATACTTGGAGATGACCTCTCCCATGTATTGGGCATATGGGATGAGGAATAAGGTGCCTCCGGTTTCGTTCAGACCCAAAACAAACTGGTAAATGGATTGTGCGTCTGACGTTTGATTCCATTTTGTATTGATTGATTACTATTTAATATATACCTGTTTGGTGGTAGAGAATTTATTCTCTTGCTTAACACCCTTCTCTAAGATGTATGAGATTAGAGGTTATATATTGGTAGACATCGGTTGTATTGCATGGGTTGTCAATGCAACATGATGAGATGCAATAATCAAGGCTTTTGTTTAAAAGCACAGTCTTGTGGATGATGATCAAAGCACATCTTTAATTAGCATTGCTTTGTGTATAGCGTTTATTCGTGAGCCTCACACCTGGTATGAGTTAAAAATGGAATAGTGACTGCAGGGAGTGCATGTGTTCCTTTCTTACTAGAAGTGGTGTCATGATATAACCCAGACATTTTTTACTTATGTGGATGATGGATTGTGAGGCGACTCAGATATAGAGCCAACTAAAAGGCTCATATGGTCGACGTACTGACCATTTTGGAGGCCCAATAGGAGGGGAAAATATATTGCTTAGGAATAACTAATCCACAAAAGTAAGAGTGGACTGGCCCTGAAGATCCAAGGGTTACTAAGGGTGTGATGCTGAGGCATTTGATGGAGTATCTTGAAACCGGTGAGGAGGAATCCCCTGCCTTGGCTCATAGATGGAACCAAATTTCAAATAGGTACCCATGTCGTCTATGATTGATACGGTTATATTCGAAGTTGTTTTCTACACTATGCATTTATAATAATACCAAAATTATTTGTTATAAATGTATCAAGCATGTTTGGCTATTATAAAGTAAAACTCAATCCTGCGACTTGCATTGCATTGTATGATGGGGTCTGAGTCTTTAATAACATCATTTTTGAAAAAACATTGCGTTGTTTAATATTCTAAACTGATATTCATGTGGAGTAAACCCATTCAGTGTTATGCGGCATGGTCCTATGATTTTTTCCATTCTAAAATATGTTTTAATAACTATTTTAAGTTCTCGCACCAATCCCTGACTGACTTGGAGTTTATTGTTTTCACCTAAACTCTGGGTGCCCATATTTCCACATAGGCAGCTAGTATGGTTTTGCAGGTGTTTGTTTAACAGGATCCTGGTTTATAGCTAGAGCTATATTCAGAAAGCATTGTATCCGTGTATTTATTTCAGTTGTGGTAGTTGATGTATATCCGTTGTGCATTGTATTTATACATTTTATTTCCACTGCTATGTAAATTATTAATCTCTGTTTTTTTTTCACTACGTAATATTTATTCATACTCTTATGTAAATTGTTGTAAAAGTGATGAAAATTTCTATTGTTCTATGTTTTGATGCGTCGTGTTCTCATACATTCTGTGTTTTTCCATCTCTTAGGAGATTGAGGGATTTCAGAGCATAAAAAATAAACATACAAGTAAAGCTCACTCACGCAAACATACATATAAACATAACACACACACACACACATCATGCTCAACAAAAATAACATCACCCATACAGTGCTCATAACCACATACACACGACCCATACTCAACACACACAATATCACATACAAATATTTATATACAACTCATACACAAATACCCTTACTGCACAACTCACGCATAATTTCAATACTCACACCACAAGACACATACACACATGAAAATAATAAGAAACTCATTCTCACACACTGGAAAAGACACTGTAACAACCCGGAAAATCAGAACCAATTTAAAATTTGTATTTTGGAAATTTTGATGAATTTTGAATATTTAAGAAAATTTATTTTTGACGAAGTTAAAATGAATAAATATATTTTAATTATAAAAGGAATTGAAAATGACGCGGTACTTTGAAATTTCGATTTCAAATGAATGTACAGGATTCAAAATAAAATGGATTATAGTGAAACCAAAAATATTTTAATCTGTTTGAAAATAACTTTCCAACGAATTCAAAAAATTGAAATTTCATAGCGGGAATAAAAAGTTATGTCCAGTTGAAAATTCAAAATAGTCGCTATGGAATTATAGCCCTAAAAAATAGTGATTTTGCAAACGACCTCCGTTTTCAATGAGACTACTTTTGTTTTATCCGGAATGTCAAATTGTTGCTCGATTCCAATTTTCATAATTTTTGGGATCAATTTGTGAGCGTAGAAAAGGAAAAGGTGTTTTGTCAGTTTCACTCAATTTGGATCGACTAGAAAATGGCCATTTTTCAAACGGTTTCCAAGTTCGATGAAATTAGTTTTGTTAGGATCATATCGCCAAAACATAGCTAGATTATTTTTCTGGAATTTTTAGAGTTAGTATGTGGCCCCGGCAAATTGAAAAGTACGTTTAAATTGAATATACAGATTTAAATTTTAATTTAAACAAAAACTGATCAAAACAGTCGAATTGGATTACGGGATATATCCCATTGCGTTCGGAATGGAGTTAGTTAGCTAAGGGCGGTAGTCGTTGGGCTCGATTCGGAGTTTGAATTTAAACTAACTTTTTGAAATTAAAAATAGAATTAAATATATAATTATATATTGGGGTCAACCCCTTCTTCCTTCCATAGTCGAAATCGATCAAACAAAAAAAAGAAAAGGAGAAGACGACGGAATCTCTCTCCCCCGTCGCATACGCACCGCCGCTCTCCCCCAGGCGGAGCGCCGCCGCCACACACCCCAACCCCCTCTTCTTCGACACACTCTCTTCCCCCCTCTCCGTACGATTTCTGGCCTACTCCAACCCTAACCCCCCAATTCAAGACCGCGCCGCCACTCTGATGCCACGCAATGACCACCCATAACACCCCCTCTGGGCGACACAACAGAAGCGCCGAAACCCCCCTCGAGCAAAAACCTATGTGAAACCCCTCCTCCTCCGATCGATTCACAGTAAGTTTTCTGGATTTCTTTATTATATAAAAATCTGATTTTCTCTATTTTATAAAGTTATGAACTTAAATTTAGGAAAATATGATTTTTGAATAGATAAAAATATGATTTTTGCCTTAGATAAAAATACGATTTTTATTCATATAAAGCTAGGATTTTTATACATATAAAGTTTTGATTTTTATAATAGAAAAGTTTTGATTTTTGATTAGGAAAAGTATAGGATTTTTATACATATGGAAGCGTAATAAAAATTGGATCTTTCATACGTAGGAAGTGTAGTAAAGTTCGAATTTTTAATATGAAGAAAGTTTGGATTTTTAATTTAGCGTTGTGATAAAAATGAGATTTTTATTACTAGAATAGAGATTAAAAATATGATTTTTATATAATAGAGAATATAAAAAATATGATTTTTATATTGAAAGTGAACAAAAAAATATGATTTATGTATATATATAGAATGGCGATAAAGATTTGATGTTCATATATGTAGTAGCGAAATAAAAATTCGATTTTTATTATATCTTTAACGATATAAAAATATGATTTTTATATATGTAGCATTGAAATAAAAATACGATTTTTAATATGAAAATCGTGTGAAACAGATTAAGATGGGACCGACTGGAAACGAATCAAAATTCAAATCGTTCAACAATAAAGAATGGAGGTGTGGATCCCAAAGGTGAGAACTTCTCACTTTAATTTTATTTTTTAGTTAAAATATATACTAGGACACTGAGTGGGCTTAGCAGCACCCGTCCACAGACCATGGACGACCTGTTTGTTTGTTTTATTGTGTTGTGAAAATTGTTTGTGATGTGGAATGGACTGTACAAAATATTCATGTGTTGAAATAAATATTTTATCGTTAAAAATATAATTTTTAACGGGTATATGAATAAAATAAATGTTCATTTACAAATCGGACGATTTGTTTATGTACACTTATTTTACTGATATGGATTGGGACGATAAATTTTACACGTCGCCCAACTGCACAAATAAAATATGTGTTTTTTAATTGAAACCCCACATGGGTGTAGGGATGATATTTGACATACATTAATCCCATCTGTTTAGTTGTATGTCAATCGATAGGTTGACAGACTTTTGTAAGCGTTAAGTATTTATATTTAATGCTAATACAATGTAGAATGCACTCTGGATGATGGATGAGTGTTGATTATGGTTGTTATAAATATATATGTGTGTGTGTGTGTTGTATGAAATCCATATGATAACATTATATGGTAATTGGCTATGTCTGATTCCAGTTCAGAAAGAATGAGTATTTTAAAACAACAAATATTTTAAAACAATGAATATTTTAAAATAATATTCAGTAAAAGATCAAAATCTAATTTTGATGTCCAATTTGGGATGGACACAAATATATTTAAAAATATATAACCGTGTTGATTAGATATGTGCCATTTTGATGCGGATGATATTTATATCGATTTTATTCATTTTTATAATGAATATAAAAAATGAAGTGATTTCAAAATCTGATGTTTGAAAATATTATCATTTATATATTAATGATATGGAATATTCAATTTTTATTTCAAATTGAATATGAAGTTGAAGTCGTTAGAAAGCGAATTTAAAACGATTTATAAAATAAATTTTGAATAGAAATCGGCAAAATATATAATATATATATATATATATATATTATATATATATCTAATGGCCTGAATAGAACGCGCCGCTCGCGAATTTCGACCATTGACTTCGAATTGACGTTATGGTAAATCCGACCGTCGGATTCTCCTAAAACTAGAACCGTTGGGTTCGTATCGAAAAGAGCTTTCCAACGAACATGAGAGATTTGAAATCTAATGGTTAGATTTGGAATTATGTCCAAATCAAATTTAAAAAGTTGTTGTAAGTGCAGTTCAACGACCGTTTATGGAAATCGACTGTACGGGTCTTGATAAAATTATTAAAAATATTAATAATTTGTATAAATCTTGATAAATGATTTGGAAAGAATTGGGATGAAAAATTACATATATGAAAGGATAAAAATATATTTTTATCGAAATGAACTTGTTACGAACTAGAATTATAATCCAATGTTTTTAAATAAATAAATTGGATTTGAAATGGTTTTAAAAATAACCAGAATTTTCAATATATTAATTGAAAGTGAAAATTAGGCTCACATCCCTATTTTCAAACTTAATTAAAGCCACGTCCCCCCCCCCCACCTTTACATGCATTTCCGGTCCCTAAAATGAAGGTGCCGCCCAAAAAATTTGGTCCCATCCGCCTCCTGCTGCTCCCCCTTCGCCTTTTCTCATTTCTGACCAGAAAAAAATGCGCCAGCCACTAAAAAAAAAATTCCTAAAATATGGAAATAATCCCAGGAGCCCATGCAATTTGAAAAAAAAAGTTGCATAGTTCTGTGCAACTATTGCCTATAGTAGCATACATATATGCATATATTCATATAGTGTATTTATGTTGAAAATCTGGACCAATATATGCATACATGTATGCAACTATTAGCAAATAACCGCATACATTTATGCATACAAAGTTGAACTGAGATTCACGTGTAACGAAAAGTTGCATACACGAATGCAACTATTCTGTATATATGCATGCATGTGTGCAATATTTTTAAAAGGGACAAAGGCTTGCGAATATACGCATGAATGCATGCATTTATTCTGTACAAGAGCATAAATGTGTGCAACAATGTCTGAAAATGGTGAATGATTGAAAAAACATGTCAAATTTGTATATATGCATAAAAGGATGCATGTAATGCAGTTTAGCTGCATACATGTATGCATTTATACTACAGTTTGGGCGCAACACTGAAATATTACCATGAATGTGTGCAACTATTTACAAAAAGGTGCATCTTTTGATGCAAAAACCTGCTGTTTCGCTGATTTTGTGTTTTTTTGGATTTTGAGGTGGTTTTTCATTGTTTTTCCACCTGATTTTTTTGGCATGAACGTGTTATTTTTAATAATGAATTTACGTGATTTTTTATATTTTTTTATATGTTTTTGAAAAATAGGGACCTAATTTACAATAAGTTTAGGACCGGATGTGAGCCTAATTTTGAAACTTAATAGGGACCTGTGACAAACGGGCACTAATTGAAATGGATTTAAATCAAAATTATCTTCAGAATATTTCGATATTAGATTCCATGATTATATGGATATTGCGGAGGAATTTGGAAGATATATATATATATATATATATATATATCGTTATTCCAATACGTTATTTGTTGGTTTAGAATTTGATATTGAATATAAGCCAATATATTTTCTATTCAGATCCTTGTATTTAATATCAAATTGGATTTGGGTTTGTGGTGAACTGTGTTTAAATTACACTGTTCTTAAACCCGGTGTGAAAAGAATAAATCTTTTAATTAAGATTTAAAGAAGAATTACCAATTAATTACCGATTAATTGGAACTGAAAATGGAATGTGAATTGGGTTTATTGTAAACTGGGTTTTTAAAGACATTCGTTCTTAAACCTAATTTACAGTGAAATGTGATTTGGAATTTATAAATCTTTTTATTAAGATTTAACGGGTATTTTATAAAGTAAAGTTTTCCAATTTAATATATTAAATTGGAATTGAATGGAATTCGATTGATAATAATCGAAGTGAACTTCTGTGGAGGAAGACTGTTAATACATATGGAATTAAAAACGAATAGCATCATAAATATCAATCATAGACGGCATAAGTGCCCCATACCACTATGTCGCCATACTAGTTCTACAATCGAGTCCGTTATTTTGTATTGGAAATTGGATTTCCGTCATGAGTCGAGGCAAGGGGCAAGCTCCTCTCCGCTTCGAGACATTCTAGCAAATGCCTCGGGACTACACACTCTGGGTAACCCCTGGATGCTTCAGGGCTGGTCCTCTCTTACGTTTGAGGATTAATTATGCCTGAACACACGTTTCCCGGTCCTTACAGACCTATAATCGAGGCGCCTCGCATTCCAACAACCACAAAGGTGAAAATTAGATATATATGTCAGGGCTGGTAAGTCACTGACACCACCATAGCTAGAAAGAAACGTCGTGCTCTCCCTGCAGTCCGTATCCCGTTTTTAACTCATACCAGGATTTGAGGCTCGCGAATCTACGAAATACACAAAGCTAGGCCACGTAGACCGTGCTTTGATCATCATCCACAAGACTTTGCTTTGCAACAGAAGCCTTGATCACAGCATCTTGGCATGCCACATAGGCAGTCCACTCCATACGATTGATTTCTATCGATATATAACCTCTGAGCTCGTACGTCACAGAGAAGGGCGTTAAACAAAAGAATAAATTCTCCACCGCCAAACAGATATATATTTAACAGAGATTAATCAGTACAGAACAAAATCCAATGTCAGACACACAGTCCATTTACAAGTCCGTTCTGGGTCTGAACGAAACCGGAGGCGTCAATTCCTCGTATATCCGTACAATCAACACATATGTTCAGACGGCTACTACTTCCGTCCCATTCCGGTAGCTACTCCGGTCAGGAACCTCAGTAGCACCCATCCAACCGATACGAAGGTCGTCGGTCTTGAATCATCTTTGCATTTTCTAATTCGAATCGCTCAATATATTATTTGAAATGAGGGTTAGCTCGGCCTTTTCAAATAATTCACGTCATTAGAATTTAAATCGATTCTTTCCATGGTTATATTATTCGACATCCATATTACAGTTCTTTAGTGTTATTTTCGCGTCAAGCACATACAACCATCAAATATCAAACAATTCAAGCCCAATTGGTTTATTTGCAATCTATGTTGCCTATAATATTTTATAACGATTTTTCGCCATTTTTATTTATTTAAAAATGGCCATATTTAATTAAATGACGTTTCAGGTCGTGCCGTGGCACTGGCGCTGTTTTTCCCTTAGTATGTTTGACACATATCGGGAAATCTAATTGTTGGATTTCTACAAAGTCTATATCAGTGGGAAGATATCCCCAAAGCGAACCCAACGGTTCCAGTTTCGTGAAAATCCGACGGTCGGATCTTCCACACTAGTCGTTTGAAGTTACGATTTCAAAATTCGAACTGCAGCGTCGTTATTCGATTCAATTTAATTATATTTATATTTATATATAAATATAAACGATTCTGGCGCTGTTTTTCTTCAGATTTGAATTAAACATTCCGGACAATCCAACCATTGGATTTTTACAAGGTTGGTGCCATTGGGAAGATATTTCCAAGGTGAACCCAGCGGTTGCGGTTTCGGGAAAATCCGATGGTCGGATTTCTCATACTAATCATTTCAAATTACGATTTCGAAACACGAACTACACGACTTCAATTCCCTTTTATTATATTTATATTTATATATATAAATATAGTTCATTCTATAATTCCAACTATAGTTCATTCTATATTTTCAACTTCGTTTTCACTTCAAATATTTCACTAACGCCTTAATATTTCGAAAAATTTCGCCATAACCTCCTTTGTACGGGGAGGGGTTTGGAAATTTATTGGGCCGTGTTAGGTACCCAATAAATCATAAAAAGCATTCACATATTTATAGTGATATATTCTGGTGTTTACGGGGGAGCATGTATAGATAATCACTCCAGAGAATAAATTTTCGTCACCTCGTTTCCGTGTGGAAATAAATAGTCCATGTGCTGTATCTAATAACTTAGAGCGACGTGATTATTGTCAACTCCAGACCCGTGTGGGGTTTTTATTAATCTGGCGATTTATCTTTATATTTTATATAGTCCATATCAGTCATCAGTTCAACCTGTAGTATATAATCATCGCCATACAAGCCTCTTGCTCGTATGGTAAATCTTCCACCTCGTCACACAAGCTCCAATTGCTTATGTGGAATATGATGAAGTATGCCTATCGTCAAGAAGTATGCCATGTAGTGTAGTTCAAAATTGATTGTTACTATCCTATGGCGATATTTATTATTTCACACAGAATAACCAACACTCCACATCCAATGGCATTCACAGGAGTTGATATAAAAATAAAATTGCGCAGCCAACTCATCAAGGCTTACCTATTTGTCGGGCATGCAAATAATTCCTTTACTCTACACCTAATCCGTTTTTCCTGTTCAACACATGTATGTATATGCAGAACAAAGCTAATAATAATATTTCTAGCAAACTATTATTTATTTCAACACGTGTGTATTTTTATCAAAGCATATACATGATAAAAGAAGTATTTTTATCGTCACAAATATTTGTTCAACACGTGAATGTTTCTAACACTTCATATTTACAATAAAGATATAGTTTTTATTATCGATTCATTTTATTTTAAAAGACGATAACATTCAACACATGAATTTCAACTCGACGAGCGAATTGTAATTCAGCACATGAATATTCTATATAGTTTGTATATATATAAAAATGTGATTTTTATCGCTAAAGCTATTTGTTTAAATTCAAATAAAATTCAACACATGAATTTCAACTCAACGAATGAATTGCAACTCAACACATGAATATTCGCTATAGTTTGTATATATATAAAATTGTGATTTTTATCGCTAAAGCTATTTGTTTAAATTCAAATAATATTCAACACATGAATTTCAACTCAACGAATGAATTGCAACTCAACACATGAATATACTCTATAGTTTGTATATATATAAAAATGTGATTTTTATTGCTAAAGCTATTTGTTTAAATTCAAATAATATTCAACACATGAATTTCAACTCAACGAATGAATTGCAACTCAACACATGAATATTCTCTATAGTTTGTATATATATAAAAATGTAATTTTTATCGCTAAAGCTATTTGTTTAAATTCAAATAATATTCAACACATGAATTTCAACTCAACGAATGAATTGCAACTCAACACGCGAATATTCGCTATGGTTTGTAAATATATAAAAATGTGATTTTTATCGCTAAAGCTATTTGTTTCAACATATGTAATTTATTTCAACGAATGAAAATTATTCTAACACATGAATATTTCAAAAAAATTCAGCAGCATAACGGCAGGGTAGTTAAAACCGGGACCGTCCCTAGTACGGCTCCTCGCTCTACCTTAAAACCTCGCGGTTTTTGACAATGGAGATATTGCATCTAGTTCGCACGCAGGCGGCATGTTTTATTTTCAATTCCACAATCCTATTCTAATTTGTTTCAACCACAGGAGGGTATTTTTCAACCACAAAGGTATTTTTCAACCATCAAATCAACCACAAACAATTATTTCCAACCATTCGTCATACCATATAATATCACGTCAATCACAAGCAATAAATATCGTCCATGGTCTGTGTACGAGGGGAGTGTATATATATATATATATATATATATAATATAATATAATATAATAATTCACTTGCATTTCATCACAATTCAAAGCATATATGTTTCGAACAACGCTTGTATAATTTATACATCGCTAATATAACTTATACAACACATGTACATGAGGAATACAATGCGTATATAATTTACACTTCGCTTATATAATTTATACAACGCGATTTCATTCACACAAATAGTTTAGATTCCTCACATTGGTTATTGCAGTGCTAAAAATCGTAGGAAGATCAGAAAAATCCGCAGCTTCTTCTAGAATGTAGAGAGCCTCCTTGCGGTCACGGTGTCTCCTGTTTCATCGAATTTCGTTAACACACTAAAAAGATATGATTTTTCAAAGTTTTGCAACACTTAAAAGTGTTATTTTCATTTCAGAAATTTAAATCAGAAAGGTTTTCAAAGCTTCAAAACTAGGTTTTGATTTTAAATCAAAACCGTACCTTGTTGCTCCGATCAGTCTACACAACGTCGAAGGGCTACGAACCACCTTCCGATCGACGGTGGTGGCGATGAACTTGGTGGCTCCTGCGAGTCGCGGCGGTGCTCCAAAGAGGGTGACTTCCTTCCTGAAATTCGACGCGTACAGTTGATGGTTTGAGGGTCGGATTTAAAGAGGGGGCGAAGGCGATCAAAATCTTCAACTGGCGGCGGCGGCGAAACTGACTGTGGCGGCGGCAAAATCGATGAGAAGCTTCGAGCTTCGTGCGTCGTTCAAATCGCTGGCGGCTAGCGTTTTTCTCGATTCTTATTTTTTTTAAAAAAAAAAATCCTATTGGTCGGAGCTATATAGTAAATTTTAAATAGTGTTTTCACAAGCGGACTCGAAATCAAACCCAACGACTGTTGCCCCTAGCTAAATACCCCCATTCCGGACACAATGGGATATGTTTCGTTTGCCAATTCGACTGTTACAGTCAGTTATTTTTCAAATTAAAGTATAAACATTCAATATTTAATTTGAACGTACATTTCAATTTGCCAGGGCCACAAGCTGAATCGAAAAATTCCAGAAAAATAAATCTAGCTTTGTTTTGACGATGCGGTCCTAACAAAACCAGTTTCGTCGAATTCTGAGCTCGTTTGAAAAACGGCCATTTTTAGGTCGACCCATTTTAACAGAAATTGACCAATCACATTTTCTTTTGCCCCGCTCACATACTAGCTTCAAAAATTATGAAATTTGAAACTTAGCAATAATTTGACGTTCCGAACCCAACAAAAGTGGTTTCGTCTAATTCCGAGGTCGTATGCAAAATATCAATTTTCAAGGGCTATATATGCTATATAGCAACCTTTTTGAAAATTCATTTGGCCATAACTTTTGATTCCCGCTATGAAATTTCGATTTTTCAAATTCGTTAGAAAGGTATTCATAAACAGATTTAAATATTTTCAGTTTCGCTAAAATCCGTTATATTTTCCACCCGGTATAGTCAGACAAAGTTTGTATTCAAAATTTCAAACTGCAATACTATACCCAATTCTATATTTTATTGAAATATGCTATTTCAACTATTCAAATTCTTTGGTAATAACCTAATTTAAAACTTTTAAATTGGTTCACATTTTCCGGGTTATTACAATCTCCCCCACTTAAAACTTTTCGTCCTCGAAAAGGAAATAACAGCTAAGTAGGAAATAAAATGTAAATGCAAAGTATTGTAAAGGTACCTTGCACCGGAGTTAGTCAGAGATGTCTACTTTGCATTTGGGGTAGGCTTGTTTAATGCCTTCCTCAGTCTCCCAAGTACAGTCTCTAGGATCACTACTCCACTGCACTTTGACTAGATGAATCTTTTTCCTCCTTAGCTCTCTAGTTTCTTTGCCAACTATCTTTAATGGCTCTCTTCTGAGTGCTAATTCTGGAGTTATGTCAATATCCTGTTGCGCTGCTTCTTCCACAACAAGATCTGGATCATGAACATGTTTTCTGAGTTGAGACACGTGGAACACATCATGTACACCAGGCAACCAATCAGGTAATGAAACCCTATATGCAAGAGTTCCAATCCGTTCAAGTATAGGAAAGGGACCAATAAATCTCGGTGCCAACTTCCCAGTCTTGCCAAATCTGATTACTCCCCGCATTGGGGAAACTCTTAAATAAACATAATCGCCAATTGCAAACGATATATCCCTTCTTCTCGCATCAGCATAACTTTTCTATCGGCTCTGCGCGGTTTTTAATCGCTTCTTAATGAAATCGACTTTATCCGATGCTTCTCGAATCATATCGGGCACTAACACAAGTCTGTTTCCAGGTTCTACCCAACATGCGGGAGATCTGCACGGTCTACCGTATAATGCTTCAAATGGAGACAATCCCAAACTTGCTTGATAGCTATTGTTGTAAGAGAATTCGGCTAAATGTAAGTGATCTTCCCATGAGCCTCCAAAATCGATAACGCAAGCCCGCAATAAATCTTCTAGAATTCTATTCACCCGCTCAGTTTGGCCGTCTGTCTGAGGGTGATAAGCGGTGCTTAGATTCAATTTGGATCCCAATTCTGTCTGGAATGCTTCCCAGAATTTGCTAGTAAATAGGGGATCTCTATCACTGACTATATTGAGCGGCACTCCATGTAGTTTAACTATTTCTTTGAAGTAAATCTGTGCTAGACTTTGAGCCGTTTTGTTGGATCGGACAGGTATGAAATGGGCAGTCTTCGTGAAGCGATCTACGATTACCCATATACTGTCGTTTCCTTTTTTAGTCCGAGGCAAGCCATCGATGAAGTCCATCGAAATTTGCTCCCACTTCCATCCTGGAATTTCTAATGGTTGTAATAGTTCAGCTAATTTCTGTTGATCGCTCTTGACTAACTGACAAGTGGGGCATCTGCTAACATATAATGAGATATCTCTTTTCATCGCCTTCCACCAGAATGTGCGCTTGATATCGTTATACATTTTGCTCACACCGGGATGGAAACTAATTTGGACTTGTGGCATTCATCAAGCACTTCTCCTTTTAGCTCGGAGATGTCGGGAACACAAATTCTTCCTTTTAATCTCAAAACTCCCTCACTATCCACTTGGAAGCTGGAGTCTATGCCTTCATTGATCCTTTTGATCATCACTTTTACAAAATTATCCTCTTTTTGAAGGGTCGAGATCCTGCCAATTAAAGAAGACATAATGATAAAACTGGCAATGATTTCATTCTTTCTGCTGAGCGCATCTGCAACAACATTGGCTTTCCCTGAAGTGTATAGAATTTCAAAATCGTATGCTGCAAGGAATTCTAACCAATGCTGTTGTCTCAAGTTTAGATGTTTCTGAGTGAACAGATATTTCAAGGATTGATGATCGGTAAATAGTTCGAACTTCTCGCCCAATAAATAATGCCTCCAGATTCTTAAAGCAAACACGATAGCAATAACTCAAGATCATGAGTAGCATAGTTCCTTTCATGCAGCTTCAGCTGACGGCTGGCATAAGCGACCACTTGGCCTTTTTGCATTAATACTGCGCCTAGCCCTCTAATAGAAGCATCTGTTCATACAGTCAAGTCTTGGTTGCCTTCTATAATTGTCAATACTGGAGCGGTTGTCAACTTCAGTTTTAGCTCCTGAAAAGCTTCTTCACATTCGGGAGTCCATTTGAATTTCTCATGCTTCTTTGTAAGCTTTGTCAATACTCCTGATATCTTTGAAAAATCTTGAACGAATTTCCGATAGTAACTAGCCAATCCAAGGAAACTTCAAACTTCAGTGGGGGTAGTAGGTTGTTTCCAGTTCTGAATCGCTGTAATTTTGCTTGGATCTACAGCAATTCCTTCTTTCGATACCACATGGCATAGGAACTTAACTTCATCCTGCCAGAAGACACATTTAGAAAATTTAGCTTTCAAGACATTTCTCCTTAGAATTTTCAACACTTGTTCTAAATGTTTTGCATGTTCATCTTCCGACTTAGAGTAGATTAAAATGTCATCGATGAAGACTAGAACAAATTTATTCAAGACACCACAGAACACTCTGTTCATAAGATCAACGAAGTATGCCGGAGCGTTACACAAGCCGAAGACATTACTAACCATTCGTAGAATAAATCGGGACCCCTGAAGGCTGTAAAGGAAACACAGTCTTCGGCTATACGTAATTGGTGGAAACCTGTAGCTAGGTCCATTATGGAGAATACTGTTGCTCCATTTAATTGATCCAACAGATCGTCTATTCGGGGCAAGGGATATTTGTTCTTCAGTGTCTGCTTATTGAGATCTCGGTAATCAACACAAAGTCTTAGAGTACCGTCTGATTTCGGGACAAATACTACTGCTGCTCCCCAATCTGAAAAGCTTGGTCTGATCAGACCTTTCCAAAGCAATTCTTGGGTTTGACTACCTAACTCTTCTTTTTCTTTCGGGGCCATTCTTCTAATTGGATGTACTACTGGTCGGGCGTTAGGAATTAGATCTATTCTAAATTCAATTTCCCTTTGCGGCGGTAAGTTTTCTACTTCTTCAAACACATCCGCATAGTTTTTAACGACCGGTATCTTTTCTAATGAAGGGGAAGTAACTACTAAAGAAGACCAAAATTCTGTTCTATTAATTTCGGAGCCGTGGCATGGTATAGTGATATGCCCAAATTTTGTTTTAACTTTCACGATTTTTTCGGCACATCTAACTTCGGCCTCATATTTTGTCAACCAATCAAGTCCCAGAATAATATCAAATTCGGAAAGGTCCATGACAATCACTTTAAAAGAGAACTTATAGCAAGAATAAGAGACAGGTACTCTACAGTATGAACTGAGACTAACAGAACCTCCTATCGGGTTTTGAACTTTAATTGGTTCTTTAAGTTTTCCTTGTTTCAATTTTAACTTGTGAACAATGTTACCAGAAATGAAGCTACGTGATGCACCAGTATCAAAAAGTACAGAAACAGGAATATTTTTAATGGTAAGGGTACCTCCCAAGACATCGGGTTTACCTGATCCATCGGTGGTAGCTGGCGGGGCCTCCCCTTCATACACATGAGCCACTTGTGCATTCTGCTTCAGAGGACAGTTCCTGCTATAGTGCCCCTTTTTATGGCAGTTGTAGCATTCGGCTGAGTCATTTGCCTTTGGTTTCCTCGGGGCTTTGCATACATTAGAAAAATGACCTGGCTTCCCGTAGTTATAGCAATTTCCTTTGGGGATCTTTCCAGGTTTCTGAGTAGCGGCCGCTGTAATGCTAGACTCGGGTTGATCTGCTGAAGCCTTGCGCTTATTTCCAGCTTGGCTTTTGGCGCGGTCTTGGATGGCGTGCCTTTCATCCATATCTTCATAATTGCAAGCCATTTCTACCAATTCTGAGAAGGAGAGTTTGATGTTTCTCATAGCTCTACCATGGTACTTGCGCTTTAGCCCAAAAATAAACATCTTGTTCTTTGCTTTGTTAGTCATAATAAGCTCTGGAGCATATCGCGACAACTGGGTGAATTTATTGAGGTAATCCTGGATAGAGAGATCTCCTTGTTGGAGATTAGCAAACTGCTCTCGCATTCTCTCTAAGGCCTGTTCAGGTACAAACTTCTCGTTGAACATGGTTTTGAATTGCTCCCAGGTCCTGACAGTACCAGCTGCATCCTCTGAGCTAATGGCATCCCACCACAGCTCTGCTTCCTCCTGTAGGAGCCAAATGCCAAGTCGTGCTTTGTTGTTGGTTCCCATACCCATGCCTTCAAAGATTTTCTCACAGGTCTTCAACCAAGCTATAGCCTCGGTCACTGTACCAGTGCCAGTAAAGGATTTTCCCCCAAGGTTCCTATACCTCTTCGCTACTTTGTCTAGCTCAAAGTCCTCGGGTGCTGGTGGCTGAACAATAGGGCCTTCCACAACTACGGGGATATTCCCCCGTCCTCCTGCTGCTCCTGCTCGGCCTCTACGGCCTCCTCTAGCTGCTGCTGCTCGTGTAGCCATCTAAGAGAATACTGTATAAGCAGGAAAAGAGTCAAGCTCACAGATTTGATATTTTCATATATGATAAAGCAGGAGAACATAAGGAAAGATAATGATGATGTACTGATCAAATTGTTTTGCTAATCTGCTTAGCTCATTCTAGGACATTGCTAATCCTATCTCTAATGAGCTACTCGCATTAGAACACTACAGATTCTATTCTGACGAGGTGTTTAATGTGCTAGATCCCGGAACTAAGATTAACCAAAGCTCTGATACCAACTGTGACGATCCCAAAATCCGAGGGGCGGTATTAAGGATAATCATTGGAATATAACACATTAATCATCATAGCAGAGAACAGATAATAGCAGAAACAATAAATTGAATAATTTTACATGGATATGACAGCGGAATCACCACATGTAATAATATCAGAATAGCATAGCGTAGGATATAACTTAGTAAGTAAAAAGGAAAGTGATCAGTCATCATCGCCAGAGGCGGAATACATACATGCAGTGAGACATAATAAGGGTATCAGTCTACATCGCCGAAGGCGGTACATATACATACAATAAGAAGTACTGAAAGTAAATCAGTCTGCATCGCCCGTGGCGGAATCATAATATAAGTACAGTAATGGCGGAAAATGTCAAAGTCAGCCACGCCATGAGCCAAAAATGCACTCTATGCAACAGTGCAGAGCCAAAATCAACCTGTCACCTATGAACTAGGCTGCCCATGTGAAAATAAGGGCACCCGCGTTTGCAAAGTGAAACAAACAACGAGTCAGTCATGGGGACTGGTATGAGAAATCTATTTAACGGTTAAACAACAGTGATAGCAAATCATAGGACCACGCCACTTTCGTGGAACGGGTTTACTCCAGTGATTGCTAGTGCATTTAAAACAAAGTAAATTCCTTTAAAACAACGCAATGCTTTTTGAAAGAATGAAGCCATTATAAGACTCAAGTCCCATCATACAATGCAACGCAAGCCGGAGGATAGAGTTTTACCTTATAATAGCTAAATATGCTTGATACGTATAAAGCAAAATCATTTGATATTATTACTAGTGCATATATGTTTCAAAAACGAATAGCATCATAAATATCAATCATAGACGGCATAAGTGCCCCATACCACTATGTCGCCATACTAGTTCTACAATCGAGTCCGTTATTTCGTATTGGAAATTGGATTTCCGTCATGAGTCGAGGCAAGGGGCAAGCTCCTCTCCGCTTCGAGACATTCTAGCAAATGCCTCGGGACTACACACTCTGGGTAACCCCTGGATGCTTCAGGGCCGGTCCTCTCTTACGTTTGAGGATTAATTATGCTTGAACACACGTTTCCCGGTCCTTACAGACCTATAATCGAGGCGCCTCGCATTACAACAACCATAAAGGTGAAAAGTAGATATATATGTCAGGGCTGGTAAGTCACTGACACCACTATAGCTAGAAAGAAACGTCGTGCTCTCCCTGCAGTCCGTATCCTGTTTTTAACTCATACCGAGGTGTGAGGCTCGCGAATCTATGAAATACACAAAGCTAGGCCACGTAAACCGTGCTTTGATCATCATCCACAAGACTTTGCTTTGCAACAGAAGCCTTGATCACAGCATCTTGGCATGCCACATAGGCAGTCCACTCCATACGATTGATTTCTATCGATATATAACCTCTGAGCTCGTACATCTCAGAGAAGGGCGTTAAGCAAAAGAATAAATTCTCCGCCGCTAAACAGATATATATTTAACAAAGATCAATCAGTACAGAACAAAATCCAATGTCAGACACACAGTCCATTTACAAGTCCATTCTGGGTCTGAATGAAACCGGAGGCGTCAATTCCTCGTATATCCGTACAATCAACACATACGTTCAGACGACTACTACTTCCGTCCCTTTCCGGTAGCTACTCCGGTCAGGAACCCCAGTAGCGCTCATCCAACCGATACGAAGGTCGTCGGTCTTGAATCATCTTTGCATTTTCCAATTCGAATCGCTCGATAAATTATTTGAAATGAGGGTTAGCTCGGCCTTTTCAAATAATTCACGTCATTAGAATTTAAATCGATTCTTTCCATGGTTATATTATTCGACATCCATATTTCAGTTCTTTAGTGTTATTTTCGCGTCAAGCACATACAACCATCAAATATCAAACAATTCAAGCCCAATTGGTTTGTTTGCAATATATGTTGCCTATAATATTTTATAACGATTTTTCGCCATTTTTATTTATTTAAAAATGGCCATATTTAATTAAATGACGTTTCAGGTCGTGCCGTGGCACTGGCGATGTTTTTCCCTTAGTTTGTTTTACACATATCAGGAAATCTAATCGTTGGATTTCTACAAAGTCTATATCAGTGGGAAGATATCCCCAAAGCGAACCCAACGGTTCCAGTTTCGAGAAAATCCGATGGTCGGATCTTCCACACTAGTCGTTTGAAGTTACGGTTTCAAAATTCGAACTACAGCGTCGTTATTCGATCCAATTTAATTATATTTATATTTATAAATAAATATAAACGATTCTGGCGTTGTTTTTCTTCAGATTTGAATTAAACATTCCGGACAATCCAACCGTTGGATTTTTACAAGGTTGGTGCCGTTGGGAAGATATTTCCAAGGCGAACCCGTAGGTTGCGGTTTCGGGAAAATCCGATGGTCGGATTTCTCATACTAATCATTTCAAATTACGATTCCGAAACACGAACTACACGGCTTCGATTTCCTTTTATTATATTTATATTTATATACATAAATATAGTTCATTCTATAATTCGAACTATAGTTCATTCTATATTTTCAACTTCGTTTTCACTTCAAATATTTCACTAACGCCTTAATATTTCGAAAAATTTCGCCATAACCTGCTTTGTACGGGGAGGGGTTTGGAAATTTATTGGGCCGTGTTAGGTACCCAATAAATCCTAAAAAGCATTCTCATATTTATAGTGATATATTCTGGTGTTTACGGGGGAGCATGTATAGATAATCACTCCAGAGAATAAATTCTCGTCACCCCGTTTCCGTGTGGAAATAAATAGTCCATGTGCTGTATCTAATAACTTAGAGCGACGTGATTATTGTCAACTCCAGACCCGTGTGGGGTTTTTATTAATCTGGCGATTTATCTTTATATTTTATATAGTCCATATCAGTCATCAGTTCAACCTGTAGTATATAATCATCGCCATACAAGCCTCTTGCTCGTATGGTAAATCTTCCACCTCGTCACACAAGCTCCAATTGCTTATGTGGAATATGATGAAGTATGCCTATCGTCAAGAAGTATGCCATGTAGTGTAGTTCAAAATTGATTGTTACTATCCTATGGCGATATTTATTATTTCACACAGAATAACCAGCACTCCGCATCCAATGGCATTCACAGGAGTTGATATAAAAATAAAATTGCGCAGCCAACTCATCAAGGCTAACCTATTTGTCGGGCACGCAAATAATTCCTTTACTCTACAGCTAATCCATTTTTCCGGTTCAACACATGTACATATATGCAGAACAAAGCTAATAATAATATTTCTAGCAAACTATTATTTATTTCAACGCGTGTGTATTTTTATCAAAGCATATACATGATAAAAGAAGTATTTTTATCGTCACAAATATTTGTTCAACACGTGAATGTTTCTAACACTTCATATTTACAATAAAGATATAGTTTTTATTGTCAATTCATTTTATTTTAAAAGACGATAACATTCAACACATGAATTTCAACTCGACGAACGAATTGTAATTCAACAAATGAATATTCTATATAGTTTGTATATATATAAAAATGTGATTTTTATCGCTAAACCTATTTGTTTAATTTCAAATAATATTCAACACATGAATTTCAACTCAACGAATGAATTGCAACTCAATACATGAATATTCGCTATAGTTTGTATATATATAAAAATGTGATTTTTATCGCTAAAGCTATTTGTTTAAATTCAAATAATATTCAACACATGAATTTCAACTCAACGAATGAATTGCAACTCAACACATGAATATTCTCTATAGTTTGTATATATATAAAAATGTGATTTTTATCGCTAAAGCTATTTGTTTAAATTCGAATAATATTCAACACATGAATTTCAACTCAACGAATAAATTGCAACTCAACACATGAATATTCTCTATAGTTTGTATATATATAAAAATGTGATTTTTATCGCTAAAGCTATTTGTTTAAATTCAAATAATATTCAACACATGAATTTCAACTCAACGAATGAATTGCAACTCAACACATGAATATTCGCTATGGTTTGTAAATATATAAAAATGTGATTTTTATCGCTAAAGCTATTTGTTTCAACAAATGTAATTTATTTCAACGAATGAAAATTATTCTAACACATGAATATTTCAAAAAAATTCAGCAGCATAACGGCAGGGTAGTTAAAACCGGGACCGTCCCTAGTACGGCTCCTCACTCTACCTTAAAACCTTGCGGTTTTTGACAATGGAGATCATGCATCTAGTTCGCACGCAGGCGGCATGTTTTATTTTCAATTCCACGATCCTATTCTAATTTGTTTCAACCACAAGAGGGTATTTTTCAACCACAAAGGTATTTTTCAACCATCAAATCAACCACAAACAATTATTTCCAACCATTCGTCATACCATATAATATCACATCAATCACAAGCAATAAATATCGTCTATGGTCTGTGGACGAGGGGAGTATATATATATATAATATAATAATTCACTTGCATTTCATCACAATTCAAAGCATATATGTTTCAAACAACGCTTGTATAATTTATACATCGCTAATATAACTTATACAACACATGTACATAAGGTATACAATGCGTATATAATTTACACTTCGCTTATATAATTTATACAACGCGATTTCATTCACACAAATAGTTTAGATTCCTCACATTGGTTATTGCAGTGCTAAAAATCGTAGGAAGATCAGAAAAATCCGCGGCTTCTTCTAGAATGTAGAGAGCCTCCTTGCGGTCACGGTGTCTCCTGTTTCATCGAATTTCGTTAACACACTAAAAAGATATGATTTTTCAAAGTTTTGCAACACTTAAAAGTGTTATTTTCATTTCAGAAATTTAAATCAGAAAGGTTTTCAAAGCTTCAAAACTAGGTTTTGATTTTAAATCAAAACCGTACCTTGTTGCTCCGATCAGTCTACACGGCGTCGAAGGGCTACGAACCACCTTCCGATCGACGGTGGTGGCGATGAACTCGGTGGCTCCTGCGAGACGCGGCGGCGCTCCAAAGAGGGCGACTTCCTTCCCGAAATTCGACGCGTACAGTTGATGGTTTGAGGCGAGGCTTGGTCGGATTTAAAGAGGGGGGCGAAGGCGATCAAAATCTTCAACTGGCGGAGGCGGCGAAACTAACTGTGGCGGCGGCAAAATCGATGAGAAGCTTCGTGCGTCGTTCAAATCGCTGGCGGCTAGGGTTTTTCTCGATTCTTATTTTTTTTAAAAAAAAAAAGAAAAAATCCTATTGGTCGGAGTTATATAGTAAATTTTAAATAGTGTTTTCACAAACGGACTCGAAATCAAACCCAACGACTGTCGCCCCTAGCTAAATACCCCCATTCCGGACACAATGGGATATGTTTCGTTTGCCAATTCGACTGTTACAGTCAGTTATTTTTCAAATTAAAGTATAAAACATTCAATATTTAATTTGAACGTACATTTCAATTTGTCAGGGCCACAAACTGAATCAAAAAATTTCAGAAAAATAAATCTAGCTTTGTTTTGACGATACGGTCCTAACAAAACCTGTTTCGTCGAATTCTGAGCTCGTTTGAAAAACGGCCATTTTTAGGTCGACCCATTTTAACAAAAATTGACCAATCACATTTTCTTTTTCCCCGCTCACATACTAGCTTCAAAAATTATGAAATTTGAAATTTAGCAATAATTTGACGTCCCGGACCCAACAAAAGTGGTTTCGTCGAATTCCGAGGTCGTATGCAAAATATCAATTTTCAAGGGCTATATATGTTATATAGCTACCTTTTTGAAAATTCATTTGGCCATAACTTTTGATTCCCGCTATGAAATTTCGATTTTTCAAATTCGTTAGAAAGGTATTCATAAACAGATTTAAATATTTTCAGTTTCGCTAAAATCCGTTATATTTTCCACCCGGTATAGTCAGACAATGTTTGTATTCAAAATTTCAAACTGCAATACTATACCCAATTCTATATTTTATTGAAATATGCTATTTCAACTATTCAAATTCTTTGGTAATAACCTAATTTAAAAAATTTAAATTGGTTCACATTTTCCGGGTTATTACAACGGATATGTGAGGGCCTCTCTCCTATATTGGACATATGGGACGAGGAATAAGGTGCCTCTAGTTTCGTTTAGACCCAGAACGAACTTGTAAATGGACTGTGTGTCTGACATTGGATTTTATTCTGCGGTGATTGATCTCTATTAAATATACATCTGCCTGGTGAAGGAGAATTTATTCTCTTACTTCACCCTTCTCTGAGACGTACGAGCTCAGAGGTTATATATTGATGGATACCTGTCACATGGCATGAATTGCCTGTGTGGCATGATGAGTTGCATGGATCAAGGCTTCAGTTGAAAAGCAAAGTCTTGTGGTTGAGGATCAAAGCACAGCTTTAATGTAGCGTCACTTTGTGTTTTGTTAGACCGAAATTTGGGCCTAACACCCAAATGCTATGTGAAAACCTCAAAATCACAGATTAATGCAGAAAAAGCAGTAAAATAAGAGGAGACACACAAGATTTTTATAGTGGTTCGGCTCAAACCAAGCATATGTCCACTTTATAGTTTCTTAAATCCTAAGAAGCTATTACAATACTGTTTATTTGAGGTATATACCCAATAGCCTTGTGCTACAATGAATAAGAGGAGATTAGAGAATGAATTTATACACGAATTCCTCGTGTTAAAGTGATGAGCAATGTCCTTGCTTGGTTGTAAAGGAGGCCAAGTGTTGGAGTAGCCGAAAAAAGTCCCTTGAAATGGTCATATGATGGTGTATTTATAGGCATAGAGAAGCCCCAGGGAGACCTGGATGAATGACAAGTGCCCCTAATCCAACGCCTTGATAGGTGTTGGTGACTAAGTGGCAAAATGGGAGAAAGCCTCTCCAATTCATGTAAAGCCATGTGGAAGGTGATCCATGAAAGTAGGAGGAAATGGTGCCACATGAATAGGTCAACACTGAAGTGCAGCAGCAGGTTGAAGGGTGTCGGTTCGGTTCTCCATCCGATCCGAACCGGAGTGTCCAAAGCCAAGCGTGCTTGACGAGTAGAAGGGGCTTTGTGCGGGTCGGTTCTTCCTTTAATCGATCTGAACCGAGGCGATGTCTCTGATCCGAAGACTGGAAGCACTTTAGTGCAGAATACTTCAGGCGGGTCGGGTCTTCTGTGCTCCGATGCAATCCGAGGAGTACTAAATTTCCTTTCGCAAAGTTATGCCATTGGGTCCTCTCACCTGATCCGAACCGACCCGATAGGGGTGATCTGATCTGAACCGAGTGAATCATGCCAATTCCAAAGTCCAAGTTTCCGGTTCTGCATGTGTTCATGGAAACGAGCATAACTTTCAAACCGTAAGTCCGTTTTAGCCAAACTAAAGCTCGATTCGAAGAGGATTCAGAGAGCTACAAGAGTTACAGAGCTCAGCTCCATAATTGTTGTTTGCAGTCCCGAAAGAGATTGTCTGATAAGAGTTTCGGGCCGTTCTTTGTTTGTGGTGCGATTTCGACCAAATCATTGCCTGTCTTCTGACGATGCTTCCAATACTGGAGCATATTGTTTATCAGAGATTTCATGTGTGACTACTTTGACTAAAAAGCAGGTCAACATTTTGCCCCCGAGAACATGTCTTACTGAATTAAGGAAGATGTGTTCTAGATAATCCAAGAAGTCCAAGGCCACGCTCGTCCTGCCAGCTGCAAGTATAATCTATGTCTACGAAGAAAAGAGAGAAAAAAGGTGTGTCAAATCCTGAAAAAACTGATTACACTTTCGAGCATAAACCATGCTTGGGCGTTTGTTTGAGCATAAACCATACTCGAGGGACGTTCGAATCATCCTGCCAAAACCTGGCGAGGGACCTAACCTTCCGGGTATAAGCCATAAGTTCAAACTGAGCATAAGCCATACTCGTGTTTTATTGAGTTCCTTTGCCCAATCCTGACAAGATCATTTGTCATTCTGGAGTATAATCCATACTTAATCATCCTAGTGAGTACAATCCATACTCTTGCCGAGATGGAGCTGTACTTGCCAAAGCCTGACAAGATAGTCTGTCCCTAGGCACAATCTGTACCAAAGGTTTCGAGATAAGTATAAACCATACTTTAATCGAGATTGAGAATCCTGCCACAACCTGGCAAGACACTTAAATTCACCAAACATAGTCCATGTTCGTAAAGTCCTTCCTTATTCAATTCCAAGTACAAAACCAAAGCAAATCCTGATTGGTTTGTCATCGAGTCCAGAGCACGTTTTGGAGCTAAATCCTAACCTCGAACGTGTGTACTCCGATTTAGCCAATCGGAAAACCTAAAGAAAGCAAAGAGACATATCTTAAATCCTACGAAATGCTGAAAATGCAGAGTGATCCAATCCAGATCAGTTGCTGATGAGTCCACGAGAGCTCGATCCAGGATCATTCCCTCTCCGGGGAACAGGTGGAGGTAGCGCAGGTGCAGGCGCTGTTAGTTGTTTCACATACTCGGGTAGCTCTCCGCGTCTAACCCGTTCCTCAATCAGATCTCTAAGATGCTTGTAGTCATCCGTGTTATGACCGTCCATATCGTGAAATATGCAGTGTCTTCTAGAATCACGTTCTCTTTGCGATGGCTCCCTCCTGGGAGGCTTTGGATAGGAGATATCACTGTTTGTGTTTCGGTTAGTGATGAATTAAGCTCTGTGTACTTTTCATATCTAGGCCCTCTCCGGCTCAGCATTGCGGTCATTCTTGATAGCAACTTTCCCTTTCCCTTTTCCAGAAACAAACGGTTCTCCATCTCTAAGCATGTTGACATCGAGAATTTTCTTTTCGGACATTGCATCTTCTTCACGTAGAAATCTATTTGACTCAAGGTAGAATTCGCTGAGATTTCGTGGTAGGTCCCGGTACAAGGATTTCTTGAACTCTGAGTTGTCCAAAATGTCGGATACTGCCACCATCAATACTATAGATTGCTCAGGTCGATCAACTGATGTTGCTGCAACGTTGAACCTTTCCAGGAATGAGCGCAGAGTTTCTATGGGTCCCTGTTTGATTGTAGTAAGCGACATGACGTTCTTGGGTCTAGCGATGTGGACCCGAAATTGTTTGATGAAGCGAGCGACCAACATGTCCCAGCTGTTGATCGATTCAGATTCCAACTACCGAATCCATATAGCAGCTATATCAGTCAAAAGGAGACGGAAGCACTTTCCATGACATTCTCCGACGCCGATTGAACTTCCATGTGTCGTTTGTAGCGCATGAGATGCACGGTAGGATCCATCCTGCCGTTGTAGGGCTCCAATTATGGAAGTTTGAAATATGGGGGATTGTGAGAATTCCTAATTTCTTGTGTGAATGGATTGTGATTGACATCATCCATGTCACACTGATAAGTGCGGCCTCGAGAGAGGCGTTCAATGAGATTGGCGAGTCGGTTGCCTTCAAAGAGCGGTTGCAAGCTGCCGAGGTCAGAGCTGGTGGCCCCAGCGTTGAATCTAGAAGACTTCCGAAAAGTACGGGGAGCTAGGAAGGCCATTCGGTTCGGTTCGGAGGTACTCCCATGCTGTGGGTCGTGGAGGCCGAACCGATTCGGTTCATGATGCCCGGTTCGAACCGATGCTTGGTTACCATTCTGAGTTGCTTCGTGCTGCTGCATTCGTGTGGGTTTTATCCAAACCGGGGCAGAGATTGGTCGTTCTTGACCTGAGTTTTCCAAATTAAGGGGGTTGCCCCCGATCTCAAGTGGAGCAGCGGGTCGAGTGAAGGCTGATCCGACCCGGTTGGCGCGAGCTGATGCATCTTGAGCGACTTCTGAATTTGGGTCTCCTTTGACTCGGATTGGGCCCGATCCGATCCGAATCGCTGCTCCTTCTGGTGCTGATTCCATGCCATTTCCAATGAGTTGAGCGTTGTCGCTAGGCCTTCCTTCCATCCGAGCGAAGAATTGGTCGATCATCTTCTGTTGTTTGCAGAGAAGATCGTCTTGCCTTGCCATTTGAGCTCTCAATTCAGTGAGAACACCGTCCATTTCGTCTCTAGTCAGGTATGCTGATGAATTTCCATGAGAGGAAGCCTCCTGGCTCGCCTCGTTCCCTGCGCCTTCAGTGCCAACGTCCTCAGCACGAGAGAAGGTTCCGTCTTTCTTTCGTTTGACCATTGATCCAATAGCCGAATAATCCAATCAAAAGTTGAAGTTGTCGTGTGCCCCCTTCCTGGCGCGCCAAAAAATGTTAGACCAAAATTTGGGCCTAACACCCAAATGCTATGTAAAAACCTCACAATCACAGATTAATGCAAAAAAGCAGTAAAATAAGAGGAGACACACGAGATTTTTATAGTGGTTCGGATCAAACCAAGCCTACGTCCACTTTATAGTTTCTTAAATCCTAAGAAGCTATTACAATACTGTTTGTTTGTGGTTTATACACAATAGCCTTGTGCTACAATGGAGAAGAGGAGATTAGAGAATGAATTTATACAAGAATTCCTTGTGTTAAAGTGATGAGCGATGTCCTTGCTTGGTTTTAAAGGAGGCCAAGTGTCGCAGTAGCCAAAAAAAGTCCCTTGAAATGGCCATATGATGGTGTATTTATAGGCATAGAGAAGCCCTAGGGAGATCTGTATGAATAACAAGTGTCCCCAATCCAACGCCTTGATAGGACATGGTGACTAAGTGGCAAAATGGGAGAAAGCCTCTCCAATTCATGTAAGGCTATGTGGAAGGTGATCCATGAAAGTAGGAGGAAATGGTGCCACATGAATAGGTCAACACTGAAGTTCAGCAGTAGGTCGATGGGGGTCGGTTTGGTTCTCCATCCGATCTGAACCAGAATGTCCAAAGCCAAGCGTGCTTGACGAGTAGAAGGAACTTTGTGCGGGTCGGGTCTTCCTTTAACCGATCTGAACCGAGGCGATGTCTCCGATCCGAAGACTAGAAGCACTTCAGTGCAGAATACTTCAGGCGGGTCGGGTCTTCTGTGCTCCGATCCGATCCGAGGAGTACTAAATTTCCTTTTGTAAAGTTATGCCATTGGGTCCTCTCACCCGATCTGAACCGACCCGACATGGGTGATCTGATCCGAACCGAGTGGGTCATGCCAATTCCAAAGTCCAAGTTTCCGGTTCTGCACACGTTCAAGGAAACAAGCGTACCTTTCAAACTGTAAGTCCGTTTTAGCCAAACGAAAGCTCGATTCAAAGCTGATTCAGAGAGCTACAAGTGTAACTGAGCTAAGCTCCGTAATTGCTGTTTTTGGTCCCAAAAGAGATTGTATGATAGGAGTTTCGAGCCGTTCTTTGTTTGTGACGCGATTTCGACCAAATCGTTGCTTGTCTTCTGACGATGCTTCCAATAGTAGAGCATATTGTTGATCAGAGATTTCATGTGTACTGCTTTGACTAAAAAGCGGGTCAACATGCATGGTGTTAATTTGCGAGCTTCACTTCCCGGTATGAACCAGAAACAGGAGAGGATCCAGGGAGAACATGCATTTCTTTCTATTTATGGGTGGTGTCAGGGTTTCACACGCCTTGGCATTTATATACTTTTACCTATGTGGTTGTTGGGATGCAAGGCGCCTCGGTTATATCGATCACTTTGGTGCCGATGGATGGTTTGGTCGATATATGACCAGTTTACTCCCTATAGGGTGGGGAGACCTATTGTTCAGGGAATTATTAATCAACTTCATGTGGACGAGCCCTGTGGTCCTAAGGGCTCACCTGAGTCTGAGTCCTGAGGCACGGTCTAAAGTGTCTCAAAGAGGTAAGGACGATCCCTTGCCTTGGTTCATGATGGAAATCCAATTTTCAAATATGACATTGCGGTTTTAATTGTAGAACTAGTATGGAGACATAGTAGCATAGGATGATATGCCGTCTATAATTGATACATTTATATTTGAAGTTGTTTTCTTCACTTATAGTAATAATAAAAGATTAAATTTCACGTATCAAGCATTATTTGGCTATTATAAGGGAAAACCCTATCCTCCGGCTTGCGTTGCATTGTGTGATGGGACCTGGGTCTTATAATAGCTTCATTGTTCTTTATTTAGCATTGCGCTGTTTGTTTTATGCACTGGTATTCTTCGGAGGAAACCCATTCCATGTTATACGGTGTGGTCCCTTGATTTACCTTACTTTAAAATAAAGATCAATAACTGTTTTAGTTCTCACACCAGTCACATGACTGACCTAGAGTTTATTGTTTTAACCTAAACTCTAGGTGCCCCTATTTTCCATACAGGTAGCTAGTAGTTAGGTTTTTGCAAATTTATATTCACAGGATCCTAGTTTACAGCTGGAATGATATTCGGAAAGCTCTGTATCCATGTATCTCTTTCAGTTGTGTTTTGTATTATTTTCCGCTGCATTGTAAATTATAAATCTCTGATGTTTATCAAATGTATAATATTTGTTCATAATTTGTATATTCTTGTATTCTGATGTAAATTGTTGTAATAAGCAATGAAATGTTTTGTGTCTATGCACTGATTCGTTGTGTTCTCAATACAATCCGGCTTTCCTTTACGAGGAAGTTTGGGACGTCTCATTTGGTATCAGAGTTTTGGTTTATAGAGCTCAAGAACAAGACACATTACAACCGAAACGAAAGAATTCATCAAAAATTGGGTTAGTAATATCCAATGAGAATGACTCATTAGAGATAGGAACAGTAGTATCCTAGAACGAGTGTGAAGAGTGTTGTTTCAAAATGAAAATGAAAACAAACATTGTTTCGTAAATTTAAACCATATTCAACGTATTTGAATATCTATTTTATATTGAATTTGGACAATCTAGTATATGTAGATTACATATACACCTTGGAAACGTGTATACGAAGCCTTAAATATATTGGATAGATATAGAATCAAAATCTAGTCACCCGGAGATGGTTCTGATGATTGATATATCATCATCAGATTCTATGTTCGAGTTTCGAAGTTAGGATATCTATATATTTCCTATTGACTAGTGTGCGAACCAAAACTAGATATGTTACTGTTGTGATTTGGCATCAAAAATATGATTTTTGAATATATATTAAAGTTATGCATTTGAAAAACTAATTAACTAATTGATTGATGGTTGTGTTGTTTGATTGTTGGTTGATTAATTAAAATTTTGAACCATTAAGCCAAATTGAATCAAATATTGAATAGACTGGAAAATTGTTTGAGATTGCATGCATATACATGTATATACATTGAACAGGTCATAGCAAGGAGGCTAAAGAAGAGGAATAAAATTGTATGCCCGACAAATAGGTACATGTTTATTAATTTATTGGGTTTGGATGATTTTATGAGCCGATTGGCTAGCCGCTTGGATTTTTCTTTTTCTTTTTGAGATAGGGCCTGTGTGGCGGTTTGGGGATTTTCGCGGTGCTCCCTGTACAAAGGAGGTTATGGCGAAAATTTTCGAAAATTTAGGGTTTTAGCCAATTTTTTGAAGAATTGGGAAATTCTTAGAAACTGAAAAGTTGAAGAATGAAAGCCAAACTGAAAGTTGAGTAGATTAATTAAACAACTTTCAGCACCGTTCCATTTTAAGGACGAAAAGATTTTAAGTGGCAGAGATTGTAACAACCCGGATAATCATAACCAATTTAAAAATTTTATTTTGGCAATTTTGATGAATATTTAAAATGATTTATTTTAAATAATAACAATGGAAAAATTATTTTCAAAAAAGTTAAAATGAATAAATATATTTTAAATATAAAAGGAATTGAAAATGGCGCGGTAGTTTGAAAATTCGATTTCAAATTTCAAATTTCAAATGAATGTATAGGATTCAAAATAAACCGGATTTTAGTGAAACTAAAAATATTTGAATCTAATTGAAAATATCTTTCCAACGAATCCGAAAAATTGATATTTCATAGCGGGAATAAAAAGTTATGTCTAGTTGAAAATTTAGAATAGTTGCTATGGAATTATAGCCCTTAAAATAGCGATTTTGCAAATGATCTTCGTTTTCGACGAGGCCACTTCTATTGAATCCGGAATGTCAAGTTATTACTAGATTCCAATTTTTGTAATTTTTGGGATCAATATGTGAGCGTGGCAAAGGAAAATGTGTTTTGTCAGTTTAGGTCAATTTGGATCGACCAAAAAATGCCTTTTTTTTAAAACGGTCTCCAAGTTCGACGAAATTAGTTTTGTTAGGATAGTATCATCAAAACAAAGCTAGATTTATTTTTCTGGAATTTTTAGAGTCAGTATATGGCCCCAGTAAATTGAAAATACGTTTAAAATTGAATATATAGATTTAAATTTAAACAGAAACTGATCGAAACAGTCGAATTGGCTTACGGGACATATCTCATTGCGTTCGGAATAGGGTTAATTAGATAGGGGCGATAGTCGTTGGGCTGGATTCGGAGTTGGAATTTTAAACTAACTTTTTGAAATTAAAAATATAATTATATATTGGGGTCAACCCCCTTTCTTCCTTCCATAGTCAAAATCGATTAAATAAAAAAACGAAAAGGAGAAGACCACGGAATCTTTCTCCCCCGTTGCATTCACATTGCCGCTCTCCCCCTACGGAGCGCCGCGGCTACATACCCCCACCCCCCTCTTCTCCGAAGCACTCACCTCCCCCCCGCTCCGTATGATTTCTAGCATGCTCTAACCCTACCCCCTCCCAATTCAAGACCGCGCCGCCACTTTGAAGCCACGCCCCGACGAACAATAGCACCCCTCCGGGCGATGCCAACAGCAGCGCCGAAAACACCCTTGAGCAAAAACCGACGTGAAACCCCTCCTCCTCCGATCGGTTCACAGTAAGTCTTTTCAGGTTTTGTTTATATATAAAAATCAGATTTTCTCTAATTTATAAAGTTATGAACTTAAATTTAGGAAAATTTGATTTTTAAATAGATAAAAATATGATTTTTGCCTTAGATAAAAATACGAATTTTATTCATATAAAGCTAGGATTTTTATACGTATAAAGTTTTGATTTTTATAATAGAAAAGTTTTGAATTTTAATTAGGAAAAGTATAGGAATTTTATAAATATGGAAGCATAGTAAAAATTGGATCTTTCATATGTAGGAAGTGTAGTAAAGTTTGAATTTTTAATATGAAGAAAGTTTGGATTTTTAATTTAGCGTTGTGATAAAAATGAAATTTTTATTACTAGAATAGCGGTTAAAAATATGTTTTTTATATAATAGAGAATATAAAAAAATGATTTTTATATTGAAAGTGAACAAATAAAAATATGATTTATATACAAATAGAATGGCGATAAAGATTTGATGTTCATATATGTTATAGCAAAATAAAATTTCGATTTTTACTATATCTTTAACGATATAAAAATATGATTTTTATATATGTTGCGTTGAAATAAAAAAACAATTTTTAGTTTGAAAATCGTGTGAAACAGATTGCGATGGGTTCGATTGGAAATGAATCAAAATTCAAACCCTTCAACAATAAAGAATGGAGGATTGGATCCCAAAGGTGAGAACTTCTCACTTATTTTTATTTTCTAGTTAAAATATATACTAGGAAGCAGACGGTGCTTAGCAGCACCCAACACCCATCGTCCACAGACCATGGACGACTTGTTTGTTTGTTTGATTGTGTTGTGAAAATTGTCTGTGATGTGGAATGGACTGTATAAAATATTCATGTGTTGAAATAAATATTTTATCGTTAAAAATATAATTTTTAACGTGTATACGAATAAAATAAATATTCATTTACAAATCAAACGATTTGTTTATGTACACTTATTTACTGATATGGATTGGGACAATAAATTTTACATCTCACCCAACTGCACAAATAAAATATGTGTTTGTTGATTGAAACCCCACACGGGTGTTGGGATGATATTTGACGTACACTAATCCCATCTGTTTAGTTGTATATCAATAGATAGGTTGGCAGACTATTGTAAGCCTTAAGTATTTATATTTAAATGCTTATACAGTGCAGAATGCACTCTGGATGATGGATGATTGTTGATTATGGTTGTTATACACATGTGTTGTAAGAAATCCATATGATAAGATTTTATGGTAATTGGCTGTGTCTGATTCCAGTTCAGAAAGAATGAATATTTTAAAACAACGAATATTTTAAAACAATAAATATTTTAAAATAATATTTAGTAAAAGATCAAAAGCTGATTTTGATGTCCGATTTGGGATGGACATGAATATATTTACAAATATATAGCCATGTTGATTAGATATGCGCCATTTTGACGCGGACGATATCTATATCAGTTTTATTCATTTTTGTAATGAATATCGAAAATGAAGTGATTTCAAAATCTGATGTTTGAAAATATTATCATTTATATATTAATGATATGGAATACTCAATTTTGATTTGAAGTTGAATATGAAGTTGAAGTCGTTTAGAAAACGAATTTAAAACGATTTATAAAATACGTTTTGAATAGAAATCGACAAAATATATATAATATATAGATTATATATTTAATGGCCTGAATAGAACGCGCCGCGCCGCGGCAGTTCGCGAATTACGACCATTGACTTCGAATTGACGTTATGGGAGATCTGACCATCGGATTCTCCTAAATCCAGAACCATTAGGTTTGTATTGAAAAGAGCTTTCCAACGAATATGAGAGATTTGAAAGCTAACGGTTGTATTTGGAATTATGTGCAAATCAAATTTGGAAAAGGTCGTGTAAGTGCAGTTCGATGACTGTTTATGGTAATCGACTGTACGTGTCTTGATAAAATTATTAAAAATGTTAAAAATTTGTGTAAAATAATAATAAATGATTTGGAAAGAATTGGGAAGAAAAATTCCATATATGAAAGGATAAAAATATATTTTTATCGAAATGAACTAGTTACAAACTAGAATTATAATCCAGTATTTTTAAATAAATAAATTGGATTTGAAATTGTTTTAAAAATGGATTTGCCTAGTCTTTTTCAGGACGTAGGTAGTTGATTTTAGCTGTGGAGCTTATTGGAGAGACGTTCTTTTGATTTATGCTTTGAAATTTTTTGAGTGCAATCTTTAGAAACGAATGGCGACTGAAACTTCTCGTTCTTTCTTGTTGAACAATTCTGGTTCCTATTCGCTTTCTTTTCAATCTTTTCTGAACAAATCAAGTTCGAATGCGAAGGGGACTAAATCGAACGCATCTAATAGTTCTGGTTGGGCTCCGGTGAGATCTCAGATCCGGTCAGACAGAGGTTTTGGGGTTGGAATTGGCGATCATGATGTGAGAGGTGGTGTGAATCAAATTCGATGTTTTAATTATGGTCTTTTGGGGCACAAAAGGGTCAATTGTTCGATTGCTTCAGGTAGTATATTTTCTTGGCATAATCAGGAAAAGGTCAAAGAATCACAGTATCAAATTCTTAGTTCTGGTATGATATTATTAAAGAATTTCTTAAGCCTTAATGATCAGGTACAAATCGTAAATAAGTGTCAAGAACTAGGTTTCAATGATGGAGGCTTCCACAGACCAGGGTATGAGAATGGAGCAATGTTGAATCTTCTTATGTTGTGTTTGGGTAGAAATTGGAATCGTCAAACTAGACAATACGATGAAAGGCGGTATAATGATGGTGGTACCCCTTCAGAAATCCCTTTTGATTTCAAAAAATTGGTTAATGATTCCATGTTGTTAGCGCATAAAGAAATAATAAGCAATGGTGGAGAAGCTGTTGATTCACCGCTTATGTCTCCTGATGTGTGTATAGTCAGTTATTACAACTTAGATGGAAAATTGGGATTGCATCAAGACAAAGACGAAAGTAACGAAAGTTTATTGCTTGGTCTTCCTGTGGTTTCTTTCTCGATAGGAGATTCGGCTGAGTTTGTGTTCAAGGAAGATAGATTCAAAGGTTTGGAAAGAAAAAATTTACTTAAATCAGGGGATGTCCTCATTTTTGGTGGGAAATCAAGAGGCATCTATCATGCCATATCAGGCATTCGAAAAGACACGGCTCCATTTTTACTTAGAGAAAAGACTAATATGAAAGTGGGAAGATTGAATTTGACATTCAGACAATGTGAGGCTCCAATTGAAGGGGAGAGTCTTAATTTTCCATCTAGCAATGTTAGTTACCCGCATCAGCTTAATACAAAGTTTATTCGATCCTTTGCGGAAGTGGTTAAGCAAACACCAACCAATATGCCAAACTGGAACTCATCTAAAAAGGTTCGTTTTCAGAAATTTGTGGGTAATCGTTTTTGTTTTCATTGTGGTGACGCAAATCATTTAGCGAAGGACTGCAGAAATGGGTTGCGATGTTATAATTGTGGTGGAGTGGGGCACCGTTAGGTTGGTTGTCCATTGAGATACTCTGGTAAATCAGTTAAGGAGTTAATGCACTTCAATTTTTTGATGATTTTCCTAAGACTGTTGGACTTACTGGAATTGTATTCACTAGATTTTTCGAATAACAAGAATGAAGGGGCTTATCTGATTCTACTACTGGGTTGGAATTTTGAATTGTTGGTTGAAGGAATTTTGTGGGACAACTGTGTTGATAACATGAAGATTTATCCTCCACTACCGCAACCACTGACAAGAAAAGAGCACGCTTTCGCTTTCAGTTTGAACCTTATTAAACTGAGGAGATTATACACGGATTTGATTGTCAGAAATAAAAGAGCAGTTTTTAGCTTGTTGGATATGATTCTAGAGCATTTTGATGTTCTAAATATGGCCATTAACTGTGATGTTGGTGATAGGCAGTATAAGTCTACATGTTTTGTACCAGTTAATGCGGGAATGAGTGAGGATATGGGGGCAAGTTCTGATTTGGTAAATGCTGGAGAGGCTTGTTTTATCGAACATGCAAGTGATGATGAGGGTTTATGTTGGTTGTCGATGTGTGATCCAATGTTACTCGATCCTTCGGTTCTGAGTTGTTTGGGTAATAGTGATATGAATTTGCGTACTGTTTGGGTTAAGGGGAGTTTGACTGCCACTAAGGGGAAGGGTAAGGAAGTGATGACGGGAGTGGATCTGGTGGACATGGGAGATTATGTCCCAGACTGTGCCTCGGAGTTAGTGCCGGTTTGTTTTCAGGAGGTGGAGGAAGGGCTTGACTGGTATGTGGCGAAGGGAGTGGAACTTTCGAATAGTTTTGAAATTTTAAGGGAATGGGATGATGGGCTGATTTCGAAGAAGGTGGGGTTAGAGGAAGCTAAAGCTGCAGCTATCTCGAAGTGTGGATCCTTGTTGACGAAGAACCTTAGTCTAAGACGTTCAAAATATGGGAGGTTGTTTCAAATGAAGAATAGAAGGCACAGTGGTTGTGAGCGAGACAAGGTAAAGAGGGGTATGCATGTAAATAAGGCAAAGGCTACAAGCCTTAATGTCATGGACGTGGGGGATGAGAACGGCAGTGAGACTTTGGATAATACAGAGGTGGATAAGTGGGCAGGTGAGAATGAGGAGGATATGGAATTGTACAGTATGGTCAGTACTGTTATTAGCTTGCCTACCAGTGGTGATTTAACTGTAATGGCTAAAGGCATGGTTGGCTTAGATTCTATGTTTGATTGCCAGTCGTATGGTTTTACAATTTCATGGGGTAAAGATTCTTGCTCAGTTGTTGTGTGCGACAAGTTAGTTAAACTTCTTTTTATGTATTTGAGACCAAGCCATGGTATATTTGGTGGGGAGGAAGACTGTCTACGCTCAATGATTGTTCATGAGGTTGATACTAGTATCTCGAGTAGTGTTGGTTTGATGGAGCCTAGTGTGGTCCTTTGTCAGAGTATAGTTGTTGCTCCTTCTTCTTCATCTAGGAGGGGGAGACGCAAGAGAGTAATCCCCAGTTCTGGTGTTATTCGTCGCAGTTCTAGGATCAGATCGAGTTCTTCTCATCTTCTAGGTAGGTCCCTGAGTCCGATTGCTAGTAGTAGTAATTCGGACTTGGGCTCAGGTATGACTTCTGTTTATGGTAGTGATTATTCTGCCTATGCTTTGAGTAGTCTATCGACTAGTCAGTTACTTCAGCTTGCCAGTGATACAGCTTTTATTTTTACTAATATCGAGTTAGATTCTGATTTTATTAGGAGTAGGGAATTAGAGAGAGTTTCTGACTCGAGTAGATGAAGATCGTTAGATGGAATATTAGGGGTTTAAATGAACCTTAAAAATTTGCTAAAGTTAGGTCGTTTTTGTTAGATTATCATATTGACATTGCATTGCTCCAAGAGATTAAAATTGAAAGTCCGGACTTCAGCTTTTATGCTAGATTAGGTGGATCCCATTTACGTGATTGGGCCTGTCTACCGTCTATTGGTAGTGCAGGAGGGTTTATGATTGGTTGGAAGGATAACCAATATAGATTAGTGCAGGAATTTTCTAAGTTACATTCATTACATATTATATTAACTTCACTTAGTGATAATTCTTTATTGGGCATTACGAATGTGTATGGCCCTCACACTAAGATTGAGAGGAGACGTTTGTGGGATGAATGTTCCGAATTTAGGGATCTTGCCCCAAATCTTTGGATTGTGGGGGGGATTTTAATGTTACTAGGTTTTTAGTAATTTAATGAATTCATTCTAGATAATAATTTGATAGAGATTCCGCATAGCAATAGATCATTCACCTGGTCTAATGATAGGGATAGTCCGTCTTATGCCTTATTAGATAGATTTTTTATAAGTATTGAGGTTGATGATAGATTTCCAATTTGTAAAGTAAAGGGTTTACCATTTTTGTTTTCGGATCATTGTCCTTTATTTCTATCATGTGATTCGAACATTTTAAATAGTAATAATTTCAAATTTGAAAAGATGTGGCTTTTGGATACCAGTTTTATTAAACTAGTAACTGTTAAATGGAATTCGTTATTCTACTTTAATAAGTTGTACAAGGGAAATTCTGCAAAGATTTTTGTCACAAAACTTGGTAAATTAATATTTTTTCTTAAGAGGTGGAAAAAATACATTTTTGGAAGTGTTCGCATTAAGAAAGATAAGATTTTATGTGATATGTTAGACTTAGATAAGTTGGGTGAATCCAGAACTCTTAACCTAGTTGAGAGAGATAGACTATATAATCTTAGAAATGACTTCAAACTGATTTTGAAAAAGGAAGAAATAATATGGAAGCAAAGATCACATGTTTAATGGATTAAGGAAGGAGATAATAACACAAATTTTTTTCATTGTATGGCTAATAAGAGGAGACGTGATAATTTGATTTATTCTATTTTCTTAAATAATGAGGAATTGACAGTTCAACGAGATTTAAATTAAGCTTTCACAAATTATTACAAACAAATTTTTGGTACTAGGATAAAGAGAAGAATTAACGTTAATTGGAAGGACATTTACCCTAATGATGTTAGGGGAGTGTTATTAGATTTCGATAAACCTTTTTCTGAACAGGAGATTTGGAAGGCTATCTGTGATATGCCTAGTGACAAAGCTCCGGGGCCTGATGGTTTTTCTGCTCTGTTTTATAAACAGTTTTGGGAGGTCTTGAAACCTGATGTTATTAATTTATTTAGTGATTTTTATAGCAGAGATTTGTGCCTAGGTAACTTTAATTTTGCTAACATTATACTTATTAAGAAGAGAGAGTGTGCAAAACTTTTAAAGGATTTTAGACCTATCTCTTTGATAAATGTATCTGTTAAGATCATTTCTAAAGTTCTAGCGAATAGGCTAAGTGGGAAGATGAATGATCTTATAGATCAATCACAAACAGCCTTTATTAAAGGTAGGCAAATAGTAGATGGAGTGGCAGCGGTACAGGAGTACATTAACGTGTGTGTTAGAAATAATTTTTCATGAGCTATTTTGAAATTAGATTTTGAGAAAGAATTTGATTCTATTGACTGGGATTACATATGTGAAGTATGTCTAGCTAGAGGCTTTAGTGTTAGATGGATTAATTGGATAATGCTTTTACTAAGGTCAGGTAGTTCTAATATTGTCGTTAATGGGGTTTTGGGAAAGAAGATCCAATCTAAGAGGGGTCTTAGATAGGGGGATCCCCTGGCACCTCAACTATTTAATTTAGCGACTGACGTTTTTTTCTAGAATCATTAAGCGAGCTGGGAGATTAGGTGTTTTGGGTTATGTTGGTAATGACGAATTTAACAATGAATTATCCATACTCCAATTTGCGGATGATACTTTATTATTTTCTTCTCATTTACCAAAACACATTATTGCTCTTAAGTTTATACTTTACTGTTTTGAGATGTTATCAGGTCTTAGAATTAATTTTGACAAGAGTTCTGTTATGGTCATTAATGATTTTGATAATGTTGAGGCTATGGTTGCTAACACATTAAACTGTTCTGTCATGAAATTTCCTTTTGATTATTTAGGTTTTAAGATTAGGCCGTCAAAATTAAAGAAGGAGGATTGGTTAGTCATAGTTGATAAGATTAATAGTAGACTATCAAGTTGGAATAATAGATTCTTGTCTAGAGCAGGTAGATTAGTTATGGTTAATTCAGTACTATCGGTTATCCCTGCATATTGGATGTCAGTACATAGATTTCCTCAATGGGTTATTGATAAGATTGATAGAATAAGACGTAATTATCTATGGAGTAGGGGTAGAGATCCTATTTGTAGGGGTTTCAAATGTTTAGTGAACTGGGAGGTGTGTTGTAAGCCTAAGAAAGATGGGGGATTGGGGATAATTAATTTATTTAATTTTGACTCCTCCTTATTAGCTAAATGGTTATGGATATTTAGGTCTCCGGTAGTGTCGACAACGTGGAAAGTTATTGTATCAAAATTTTATTATTCAGGAGGAGAGTTCATTGTTGGTTCTAGTGGTAGTTGGTATAATAGATTATCTCATTTTTGGAAGTCAGTTTTAATGTGCTTTGACTTTTTTAACTTAGGTTATAAGGTAATTGTTCATTCTGGTAATACGACTTACTTTTGGCATGATCGGTGGATTTCCCGTTTACCACTTAAAATTGAATTTAGAGAACTCTTTAATAATTATAGTTTTAAAAATGCATTGATAAAAGATATCTTTAGAAGAGATGTGGATCCCCCATGGCAGTTTTCTTTTGATAATATATTAGAAGGGGAAATGTTAAGACAATTAGCTTTACTAAATACTAAGTTATCATTATATCACATCGATGAGTGTAAAGACTTTATTAGTTGGGGTTTGGATAAAAGTCAAGTTTATTCGGTTAATTCTATGTATACCTTTATAAATTTTTCGGGAATTTCGTTTTGACCTTTTATGTTTATTTGGAAATCTAATTCTCCTCCTAAAGATAAATTTATAATGTGGTTAATCATTCATAAGAAACTTAATACGGTTGAGTTTCTTAAGAGGAAGAAAATCATTTTTGATGTTAAGTGTTATTTTTGTAATCTTATGAATGAGGACGTTGATCATTTATTTTTCTCATGCAATATCGCAAACTTTATACTTAGTATGGTTTTACGGATATTTGTTTTTGATTGTCATTTATCTTTCAATTTTTGTGCTAATTATTGGGATTCCTATAGATTTGTTTATAATGCTAGTAAAAGATACATTTTAGATTCTTTAGTCACTATCGTATGTTGGTTCATTTGGTCCGAGAGAAATCAGAGATCTTTCCATTCTAATTATGTTTCTACGGATAATTTAATCATTAAAATAGTATATTTTTGCTTGAATTGGATGTCTAATTCGAACGACAAGCTATTTGGGAAATCGGGCTTTGAGAGTTTATTGATTAAGGTTAGATTCAATTTGTATCTATTTTTTAGAATCAACAGTTTTTTTCGCAATAGATATCGAATTGGTTGTTAATTTTTTTATTAGTTTTCCATTGTTTTTTTTCTTCTACACATATATGTATGGTAAATAAATATGTATGAATATATATATATATATATGCTTATATAATATATATATATATATTTAGTGTAACGACCGAGAAAATCCGAACCAATTTAAAATTTTTATTTTAAATTATTTGGTGGAAAAATGTGGCAGAAAATAAAAATTCCATTTTTAAATAATATTAAAGCCAGTGAAAATAGTCAATTTTCAAACGATCTCTGTTTTCGACGAAACAACTTTCATTGGAACCCGAATGTCATATTATTGCTAGGTTTCAATTTTTAGAATTTTTAGAATTAATATGTGAGCGTGGCGAAGGAAAATGTGTTTGGTCGATTACAGTCAAATTTAATCGACTGAAAAATAGCCATTTTTCGAACGTGTCAGAATTTGACGAAATTAATTTTGTTAGGACCGTATCGTCATAACATAGACAAATATATTTTTTCTGGATGTTTCTGAGTCCGTTTGTGGCCTCGGTGAATTTATTAATGTAGACGAATTAAATTAATAAAGGAATTAAATATTAAATTAAATAATACAGGCCATAGATAGCCGTTTGGGCTGACGTGACCTGTCCCTTTGGGTCCGGAATAGGGGCTATTGGCTAGGGTCACTTTCTGTTGGACTAAAATTAGCACGGTTTGAAAGATTTGGATTTATTTGTAAAAATGCACTAAAAATAATATAAAAATAGGAAGCCCAAAACCCTAATTCACTATTCCTCCATCGTGTAGCCGCCGCCACCATAATCCAATGGCTACCATAGCTCCATTATTCTCCTCCTAATTTCTCCTCCATCACTAACTTTCAGACCTCAAACCATATCCCACTTCGAAGACCTTCGAGCCACCTTCCCATCCATACGGGCATCATCCCGTACCATTGCCTGAATCGACCGCCACGAGCCCCCAAAATTGCCGCATATCGTCGCCGTGGGCCCCCCTAGGGACGACCGAGCTCAACCGAACACCCCCCTTCATGCGCCTCTCCGAGCTCCCCAGCGTGACACCCTCCGATCGACTCCTCAACTCCGGTAGTGGTCGCAATCGTGAACCCTAGTATTGAACAATATGAGGAAGTTACGGCCTGTAATTACTAATTGAAGAAGAAAGGTTTTTCCTTGATTAATTTATTAATTAATTTATTTAAATTGTTTTAAAACTTCGATAAATCATATCTAACTCATTTCAATTCGACATTTGATGATTTCAGCGGCGTTGTGATCGTGTGACTGAGATCTACGCGTCTAAACTGACTGGAGTTGATTCTGAAAAGTTTTAATTTTGGCCAAAAATCTTCAACGACTGCGAGATTTCTGAATTTGATTAAATTAAATAATTTAATTTAATTTTATTCGATCAGTTGAATCATTGTTTGTTATTTCTGATCTGTTATGTGGTGATTGTTGTATAGTTGAATTATATTCGTTGTGATGTCATGTTATTGTTTGATAGTTTGGATCGGTAAAATTCAGATGGAATCATAATAAAGTTCTCACCTTTATTTTTATTCTTATTTTTATTTTTATTCCCGTCTCTTAAAATTGATCTTTTGTTTTGAAATAAAGTTTTGATCTTTTGTAATAAAGTTTTGATCTTTTGTAATAAAGTTTTGATCTTTTGTTTGTAATAAAAGTTTTGATCCTTGTTTTAAAGTTTTGATCTTTTGTTTTTGAAAACAAAATAAAATAAATTTGATCTTTTGTTCTTGAAAACAAAATAAAGTTTTGATCTTTTGTCCTTGAATCAAATCAATATAAAGTTGAGCCTTTTATTTTGTTTTATATAATAAAAGAAGATTTGATCTTTTATTTTGAGATAAAATACATAAAGATTTGATCTTTTACTTTCTTTTACTTTTTTTTTAATAAAAGAAAGTTGGATTTGTATAATAAATAAGGATTTGATTTTTATTGTAATTTATAAAATAAATAAAGTTCATATATTCTGTTTGATTTCACAAAATAAAGGTGGGACTTTTTCTTTTGATTCATAGAAAATATACACTCGATCATATGTTGTCATTGTTGTAATGACACAAAATTTACCGTTATGCTAATTTAGTTAATGACACAAAATTTACCGTTATGTTAATTTAGTTGTAATGACACCAAAATTTCATTGTTATGTTGTCGTTGTTGTGATGACACCAAAAATTTCAAAGTTATGTTAATTTAGTTGGAATGTATCAAAATTTCATTGTTATGTCTGTGTAGTTGAAATGAACATACTTTGGTGTTGGAGAAAAAAAAGAAAAGAATTTGAAACTTAGGAAAATAATAGAACATTTACATTTTTCTAAGAAAAGAAAATATTTACATTTTTCAATGTAAAAGAAAAGAAAAGAAAATATTTACATTTTTCAATGTAAAAGAAAAGAAAATATTTACATTTTTCAATGTAAAAGAAAAGAAAAGTAAATATTTACATTTTTTCCATGTAAAAGAGAAAAGGAGAATTTACATATGTAAATAAAAACAATAAATAGGAAGTTTACATTTTTCTATTAAAGAGTAATTGAAAATTTACATTTTTCTAATGTAATAAAGAAAGATAGGAAATTTTCTTTTTCTATGTTAAAATATAAGATTTAACTTTTTCTAGGAGAAGACAGAAGAATTTACATTTTTCATTATAGAAGATAAAATATATATATTTTATAAAAACATAAAAAGTTCACTTTTATAAAAATGAAATAGGATAAAAAGTTCACTTTTATGTCATTAAAATGAAATAGAATAAAAAGTACATTTTTATGTCTTTAAATCACATAGGATAAAAGAACATTTTTATAATCAAAGAAATTATACATTTTAAAACATCATTTTGGTCGCATTAGAATTGGTGAACAAAAATGTCATTTTTATTTGATATAAAAATATACATCGTTGAATTATCATTTTTGGTCGTATTAGAATTGGCGAACAAAGATGTCATTTTTATTTGATATAAAAAATATACATCGTTGAATTATCATTTTTGGTCGCATTAGAGTTGGCGAACAAAAATGTCATTTTTATTTGATTTAAAATGATACATTGTTGAAACCATCATTTTTGTCGCATTAAAATTGGCGGACGAAAATATTAGTTTCACAAAATAAAAGGTATGGATTTTAATAAAGGGAATCGCCCAATGGTTTATATATAAAAATAAAATATAAAATTAAACGAAGGAGCGCTGCAGTTCGCGTATCGACAATCGTAACTTCAAACGAATATATAGAAAGATCCGACCGTTGGATTTTCCCAAAACTGGAACCGTTAGGACCGCTTTGGGAAGAGCTTTCCAACGATGTAAATTTCATCAAAATCCAACGGTTAGATTTTAAGATATATGTAAATAAAATTTTGGTAAAAGCAGCACCAGTGCCGCCCATTGACTCGAAACGTCGTTTATTTATTTCGAGCTATTTTTAATAAATAAAAATAGCGATAAATAGTTATAAATATATATGAAATGTTTTAAACTATAATTATGCGACAATTATTTGAAAATGCCAAGTTTAACTCATTTCAAATAATTGAACGGCGATTGAATCAAAGATGTAAGAAGACAATGGTTGAAGACCGGCGATCTTCACATCGAATGGGCGATGACTTCTGATACCTTGGACTGACTTGCTCCCAGGACTGGGTTGAAGCAGTAATTGTCCGGACGTGTGTGTTGATCGTGCGGATTAGCGAGAACCTCTTTGGTGTCTCCGGTTTCGTTCAGACCCAGAACGGACTTGTAAATGGTTGCGTGTCTGATGTTGAAATCCACTTCATGTAATTAAATCGATTTCTGTTAATATATGTCTGTTTGGTGGTAGAGAATTTATTCTCTGCTTAACACCCGGATACGTAGTAGTAGTTATCGATAGCATGGCGTTGAATTGTCAACGTGGCACGCCAAGATGCAATGATCAAGGCTTTGTTGAAAAGCAGGCCTTATGGCCGATGATCAAAGCATAGCCTGTTTGGGCATAGCTTTGTGTATAATGTAACTTCGCAAGCCTCACACCCCGGTATGAGTCAAAAACGGGATTAGGACTGCAGGGAGTGCACCCGTTTCTTTCTAGCTAGTGGTGTTCGGGTTTTAACACGGGCTGGCATTTTACTTATGTGGATTTTGGATTGAGGTACCTCGGGTTTTTATAGGCCGGAAGTGGTCATACTATAGGTTCAAAGGAACCGGGAAGCGTGTATTCAGGAATTGCCAATCCACTACCATAAGGTGGGGACCGGCCCTGAAGATCCAAGGGTTCACTACGGGGGATCCTGAGGCATTTGCTACAGTGTCTCGAATAGGAAGAGGACGACCTCGATTTCATGATAGAAAACCAATTCCCAATACGACGACATTTCGGTTTTGATTGTAAACTTATATACGTCGACATAGTAGGATGGGGTACTATGCCGTTTAGGATTGATATATTTACATTGAAGTATTTTAATACTGCTTAAACACTAATGACAATATTAAAATATTACTTTTCACGTATTAAGCATGTTTGATCATCATAAGGAAAAACTCTATCCTCCTGTGTGCGTTGCATTGTGTGATAGGATCTGAGTCTTATGACGATTTCATTTTTCAAAAGTCATTTCGTTGTTTTATATAAACTTTATAAAATATTGCACTGGCAATCCAATGGAATAAACACGTTCCGCGTTAGCGGCATGGTCCTGAGATTTGCCATCTTGATAGTTAATTTAGTTAAGAATTCTCACGCCAATCCCATGAATGACTCGTAGTTTGTTTCACTTTTGCAAACTCGGGTGCCCTCTTTCCACACGGGCAGCCAATTGACAGGTTTCTAGGTGATACTTTCTGGTTGGAGCTTGCTTTGGAAGGAAGAAGAAGAAGACCTTTTCTCCATCTTTTATTCTGCTTTTGAGACATTTTTTTCCATCTTTTGCTTTCGATGTATATAATGGGATTTGAAACTTATTTCCTTTCATTTGGGACTTGTTTCTCTTTTGTTAAGACTTCTATTATGCTAAGTGGATCCTGTAAAACTGCATACTCTGATGATTCTGTTGTGATGCTGATGACATTTTATTTCCACTGAAACGTTTATGTGTTATGTTCTTTCTCTGAGATTTGTTTATTGTTGTAAATATGTTGTATTCCAAAATGATTATCCTTGCTTTCGGTCAACGGAAGTTTGGGGTCATCACAGTTGGTATTAGAGCCTAAGGTTAACCTTAGCTACGGAATATAACATATTTAGAACACTTCGTCTAGATAGAATCCACATTATTCTAAGACGAGTAGCTCATTAGAGATAGGACCAGTAATGTCCTAGAATGAGCACAGCAGATGTAACACCCCACATCCGTTAGTGTCACTCACAAAGGGAATGCACTAAGTTCTATGGAGCATTTAGGTTAAAAGATGCAGATAAATTACAAGACAGACAGAAATTAAACAGCGGAAAATAAAACTTTACTTTATTGATAAAATAGTTTGTACAACGATTTCTTTACAATATCATAGTATCATCTGTCTTACAAAATAAAGAAGCATAAAACAACATTTATATTCCCCAATTTTTATCAAGAGACAGCCATAGCATCTGAAAAGAGAATCCAAGCAAAACTTCGACAAATCTTCAAGCTGGGAAAGAGTGACAGTCCAACTTAACCTGAGCTATACTATTCCCTCCTTTACTACTGGGGGGAACGGAAGAAAAGAAGACGAAAGAAAAACAGAGTCAGACATAAAGCCTGAGTAAGTTCAGTTACTTCTAGCATGTGAACATGGAAAAACAAAACGACATGAATTAACTGAATACAAGATAACACCATGATGATAGGGTCAGCAAGATTAAACAAGATTAACACAAGATATTCTAAGATAAGATAAACTGGATATGCTCTAATACTTTCGCCGCTTCGCTATTTCCTTGTTATACTGGTTTCTATATCCCTGCACCACCTAACTAGTGTCCCAACTAGTAACGATAACGTGATCCCAGTCCCTGTAGTTTCCATTGCCTTCAATCATACATTTATTATTTATTACATAGATCTAATCTTGGGTTTTCTATCAAGTGCCTTCTAGATTCAACTAGAGTTTACGCTATCTGCTGAACGCTTCTCGGATTCAGGGTTTATGCCACCTAGGTCCACTAGGGATTACGCAACCTGTCGAACGATGCCCCTAAGTCTAGGACACACTACCTAGAGTGATATATGTTCCTATACTTCCCCACGCATGTATCGCGAATCGTTATCGCTTGTCTAGATGCACATATCCTGTAATGTGCGGCCCGAGACCCGTGGCAGGACAAATCAAGAAACACAGAACTCGGTCGGGAGCTTTCAGATATCTTCCGATGCAGATGCTAAGGTTTGTTTTTATTCCAGTGGCTATGGTGCCACTTGACCCCTCCCTTAATTAATGAAAGACACACCTTGAAAAAAATGAGAACTATACGCAGGCCCCCGATGCCCCCACTAACCTATGGCCATCCTCACCCATAACTAGATAGAAAGTATATGGTCTTTTGGAGTTCTCCGCCTTTCCGCTTCACGTATCTCGATTGACTCAAGATGGATGGTAGACGACGAGTTGCTATCACAGGGCTATCGTTTTCTCACCGAATCACGCTGGTCCATCCTAGTCTTTAGGTTGCCATATTTTGCAACCAAGGCATACCCTTGGTTCTTCTAATGCAGACCTTAAACTCTGTGAGCCCAGGAGGATCATCTACAGCCTCACAGAGGGATACCAAGAGTACCCTCACGTCCCCTCGAAGCTTCGGGCTTCGTAACCCAATTCGTTGGAGCCTTCTTTTTAATCAGACAGATGTTCGCTCCTTCCCGTGTTATACTAAGAATTACTACTTAGTTTTGCTAACTAAGGTTTACCACTTAGTTTCCAGAATCGTTGTTTTCTTAACTAAGGTTTACTACTTAGCTCCTATTAACTAAGGTTTACTACTTAGTTCTCTTTCTCGTCAATTTGGATTGGTTAAGTGTCATTAGTCAATTCAGGCTAACTTAACCCTCTTCATTTATCCTGTTAAACTGGTTAAGTGTTATCAGTAATTCATGTTGACTTAACCCTACCACAAACCCAATTATATTGGTTAAGTATTTCTTATTACTTAACCCTATTCATTCATCCTGTATTGGTTAAGTGTTCCTTTTTAACTTAACCTTGCCCATCTGCTTTAACTAACATTTTATTAATGGTTAAGTATTATCCCTTCATGTTTTAGACTTAACCGTATTCATTTATCACAATCTGATGGTTAAGTGTTCAAGTTTACTTAACCCTATGGTCTAGTCCAGCTAACATATCAAATTGGTTAAGTGTATTAAATTTTACTTAACCCCAACCTCTAGTCTAGTTAACATGTTAATTTGGCCAAGCGTATTAACTTTACTTAACTGCACCTTCTAGTCTAGTTAACATGTTAATTTGGATAAGTGTTTTCTTAGTTACTTAACCCCTACAAATCTTATCTTGTTACGATGTCAAGTTTGGTGAAGTGTCCCTATGGACTTAACCCTCCCATTCAAGCTTAACTGTGTTAAGTTGCTTAAGTGTTCCTATGGGCTTAACCTTCCCATTCTAGCTTAACTGTGTTAAGTTTCAGTATGAACCTAACCCCACCCATCGGTTTGGTTATCATGTTGAATTGGTTAAGTGTCTTAGTTAACTTAACCCTACCATTCTTTTTCTAGCTTTAAATAAATTAAAGCCATGACCACTCACATTAGACAGATATTGTTGCGATTACTGGATGTGCCGGTTGGTTCCTGGCTGGTTTACATCGCAACTCAGTCTAACCTCGGGTTAGGCATATTCGTGTTTTCTAAGTTCAAAGGGTTTTGATTAATTTTCAAATCAGGTTTTGAAAGTAACCATCCCATCCGTCGGATCAGTTAGGGATAGCCAGGGAGAGTAGGAAACTTGTATTTTCCAAACCCAAGCCTGGACACTATCCTCTCTGTCACCCTAGAACTTTCTGGTGTATTATTATAAAAGAGATGTCGTTAATAAACCTTTAATTTGTCTAAATTTACATTTCCTCATTTAGGACAAATTCTATAAGTACATTATTCCTAATTTACTTATTTCCTAATTACTCTTTTAATGTAAATTGTCAACATTTATTATTATGGGCCATTTCCCCCTCTATATCATATTTATGCTTTTTGGTATGTAAACTATACCAAATTAAGTGTCACTAACCATGATTTTGCTAAACATGACAATTACTCACAATTATGACCAATTTCAAATTTATGCCAATATACTTATTGTGCCAAATTAGCTAATCCAATTCTGATTTAACATTCTAATTACAGTTCATGTCAAACTAGACTTATTATTCTAGTTCACAGTTCATGTAAATGCTAGATTTACAAGTCAATACTAGATTCAAATTACACATCCTATAATTCATGTCAAATTTATCCAATTTGCATTTTATAAACATGCCATAATACATGTTCCCAATTTATGCCAATTTCCAAGTTCATAACTACGTTTTTAGTAAATTTCATATTTTGCCCAAATCGTATTCCCATCGTTCGTATAATCGTGATTCAATCTAGATTATAGATAAATCTAGATTCGTTGAAAATAGGGAATGAACCAAAGATGCTATGAAAAAGATAGACATAATAACTGGCATAAAATGATAATTTACTAATTATAGACCTAACGAATTACACTGGAATTGATCTAAAACATCGAAGGCCTATAGGTCTGAAAATCTTATGACATAAAAAGGGTTGAATAATGACGTAGGTTCAAGAACATGGGTAAACCTAACTTAATAGGTGAATTCCCAAGATCAAAAACCAAAGAAAACCCAAGAATGCATAGAATAGATAATCAGGTTTAGACCCAATTTCACAGTCACAAAACTTAAGCAACACATTCCTAGTCATGAATCATAGGTGTTTAATCACAGTTGTCCTTTTTATGTCATAGGCAATAGTTTATGTTTCCTAATCAAAGGCATAGGCTTGTGTTCATAGTCAAAGGAAATAATTCTCATAGTCACAGTTACAGTCATAGGTAATGTTCATAGTCATAGGCAATGTTCATAGTCAAAGAGGCATATGGTTTTAAGGTCCATAGTTTCATAATCACAGTCTTGTTGGTCATCAAATCATAACAGTTCTTAATTAAGTCCAAGGATATAAGCACTGATTCGAACAGAAAGATTTGGCATATTCTTCTATTCCTTTAATTTCATGTCACGAATAGAGAAAACGTTCAAATCTGAAAAGTAACCGACTTACAGAGATTAGATTATATTCGAAAAACAGTCATTGAAGTCGTTTGAATCTTCACTTGAATCCGAGCTTGTTTTGAATCTCCTCTTGAAAGTCTTGAGCAGCATTTCCTCGTCTTGATTTATTTTATATATTATTTTATTTATTATTTAATTAAGAGGAGGAGAAGAAGCCATGTTCACCAAGAATCTTTGCAGCATAAGGTTAGAGAAGATTTGTGATTAGTGAAGGAGACTAGGTCTATTTACATAGGATTAGGCGGACGAATCTATGCAGAAAACGAGACCAGGTACATCAGAATGCACCCAGGCCCAAAAGTGGGTTTCTGTACCCAGGTCGACACCCATGTCGATTGGGCAGTCGACCTGGTCAAGGGGGGTCGAATACCCAGTCGACTCCCCAGTCGACCTGGGTCATGGGGGTCGACTACCCAGTCGACTCCCCAGTCGACCTGGGTCCTGGGCGGGAATTTTCCCGCCCAGCCTGCTTCTGGGTTTGAATTCGAATTTCGAATTCGAATTTCGAGCTGTCTTCTGTTATGAAAATTCCTGAAACTTCGGAGGGTCATATCTCCCTCATACGGACTCCGATTCTCGCAAACTCGGACTCGTTTTCAATAAAAATTTCAAGACGAATGAAATGGCGCCATCCATTTCCCTTGATTTTGATTTTAAAATTTAATTCTGCCTTGATTTGTGAATCTTAGTGTTACAGAATTACGGGGTGTTACAGCAGAATAGCACATATTTACCAGTCATTACATCATCATCTTTTCATCTCGTCCCTACCTTATCTTTTCTTGAAAATTCTCATTTTTGTTGGTCTGACTCTTTCCTTGATGGTACAGACTGATTTAAATGGATATTAGAACAAGAACAGCCCGAGGCGGAGCCCAAGGTGGAGCTCGAGGCGGGGCTAGAGGAGGAGCTCAAGTAGGAGCTGGAGGGCAAGCTAGAGACGAGACACCCATCACCCAGGAACAACATAATTCAGAGGTCGTAGTCGAACCACCTCCACCTCCATAGCCTTTCGATTTGGAGAGAATGTCAAAGAAATTCAAGAACCTTGGAGGTGTACCTTTTACAGGGCGGGAGTCTGCAATTCAGGCAGAAGCATGGCTTAAAGATTGCGAAAAGATCCTAGAGGGCTTGGAACTGGAAGATCAGCGAAAGCATTACCTAGCAGTTTGGCAACTAAAGGAGGAAGCAGGGCGTTGGTGGGATACGATCAAAATCTGCAATGACATGGCCAATATGTCTTGGGCCAGATTTAAGGAGCTTTTCATTGAGAAGTATATACCCCCACAAGCTAGAGAGCGCCTCGCGAGCAGTTCATCAACCTACAGCAAGGGAATATGACCGTTTCTGAGTATGTGAGGAAGTTTGATGAGCTTTCACGATATGCTCCTAGTTTGATTCAATATCCAGTAGAGAATAACAAGAAATTTATCAAGGGGCTGTCCAAGAAATAGTTGAATTGAGTCACTGCCCATATTAAGCTTCCTTTCAATGAAGTAGTAGAGATGGCGTGCCGCTATGAGGAAAATGACGAGTTTGGACCACAGGATAGAGGGAAAGGTCAAAGCAACAACCAGAAGGAACATGCTAACAAGAAACAGGATCCGAGCAATTCTTCTACAGCTAAGCCCCAAGGGAAGAAGAGGGATAGGAGCAAGGTGACCTGCTATAACTGCGGCAAGATTGGACATTTCGATTACGAGCGTAGAGCTCCTAAAAAGGTCAAGAGAAATGATTCAGGCCCTAGTCAGAACCGTGGTCAGAGTTCCCAGAATCGTGGTCAAAATCCTTAGAATCATGGCCAGAATTCGCAGGACAAAAGGGAATGCTACAATTGTCATCAAAAGGGGCACATTAAGGCGAACTGCCCACTGCTAAGGAATGCTCAGGTGGCACATGTTTAAGAGGGAGAAGATACTCCAGCTTCGACTGAGGGGCCAAATAAACCCGATGTCTTAGGAGGTACGCTTAATATTAAGAACATCCCTATTACTATCTTATTTGATACTGGTGCTACGCGAAGCTTTATTTCTAATGATACAATTAAAAAGTTGGAATTGAAACCGAGAAAACTCAAAAATTTGTTTAGAGCTAATAGTCCGATAGGAGGTTCTCTTATTCTTGATCAGTATTGTAGAGTACCTTTTTCTTACTCTTGCTACCAGTTCCCCTTTGACTTGATCGTTATGAATTTCTCCGGTTATGATGTCATACTGGGAATTGATTGGCTAACAAAATATGAGGCTGAGTTAATTTGTGCGGAGAGGATCATTAAAGTTAAAACTAAGCTTGGAAATATTACTATCCTGTGCCATGGCTCAGCCACCGACAGGAAAACATTCTGATCTTCTCTAGAAGTTTCCCCTACTTCTATTAAGGATAACCCTGTCGTCAAAGATTACGTTGATATATTCAAAGAAGTTGAGGGCCTACCCCCGCATAGAGGAATCAGCTTCCTAATTGATTTAGCTCCGAATGCAAGGCCTGTTGTACATCCCATTCGGAGAATGTCGCCAAAGAAAAGAGAGGAGCTGAAAAATCAAACCAAACAGCTTTTGTGGAAGGGTCTGATCAGGCCCAACTTCTCAGAATGGGGAGCAAAAGTGGTGTTCGTCCCAAAATCAGACGGTACTCTCAGGCTATGTGTAGACTACCGTGATCTTAACAAAAAAACTCTGAAGAACAAATACCAACTGCCTCGTATTGATGACTTGCTTGACTGCTTGCATGGGGCATGAGTATTCTCTAGGATGGACCTAGCTACAGGCTTCCATCAACTTCGCATTGTAGAGGAGTGTGTGCCTTTAACTGCTTTCAGAGGACCAGACATCTTTTATGAATGGCTAGTAATGCCTTTCGGTTTATGTAATGCTCCGGCATATTTTGTTGACCTGATGAATAGAGTATTCAGAGATGTTTTAAATAAATTTGTGCTCGTGTTCATCGATGACATCCTCATCTTTTCTAAATCCGCTGCTAAGCACGAACAGCATCTGAAGAAGTCTTAGAGATTTTGCGAAGAAATGTGCTGAAAGCAAAATTTTCTAAATGCATATTCTGGCAAGAGGAGGTGAAATTCCTCGGCCATGTTGTATCAAAGGACGGCATCTCTGTAGATCCAGGAAAGATCTCAGCCATCCAAGAATGGAAGCAGCCTAGAACTCCCACGGAGGTCAGAAGTTTCTTGGGACTGGCCGACTATTATCGGAAATTTGTCAAAGATTTTTCGAAGGTAGCTTGTCCATTGACAAACCTGACCAAGAAGCATATGAAATTCAAGTGGACACCGGAATGCGAGACAACTTTCCAAGAGCTAAAGAAGAGGTTGACCAATGCTCCTATGTTGACCATCATAGATGGCAATTAGGATTTGAAGGTCTGGACTGACGCCTCTAAGCAAGGTAGTTTCTTTTATAAATTAACGTGTCTGAGATAACATTTTTCCTTTAATGACAAATCTCATTTTAACATGTTATCCCTTATCTATTTAAGGTATTGGTGCGGTGCTGATGCAAAGAGGCAGGGTAGTCGCATATGCTAGCCGCCAACTGAAACCGCATGAGAAGAATTATGTTACGCATGACCTTGAACTAATGGCCATTGTGTTTGCTCTTAAAATATGGAGGCATTATCTCTTGGGTGAAAAGTTTGAAATTTACACCGATCACAAATCTTTGAAGCACCTTTTTATCCCAAAAGATTTGAATATGAGGCAGCAGCGCTGGGTCGAATTTCTTGCATCATATGACCTGGATATCCTATATACTCTGGGAAAAGCCAACGTTGTAGCCGATGCACTCAGTAGAAAGAATGCAGAATGCAACAATTTCATTATCGCCAATCTCATTATCACTCCTACCTTGATTAATAAAATTTCTTCTCTTCAGAAGAATGATGAATTTATTCAGAAGCTTTGTGAGAGAATTCGTAAAGGCGAGGCCTCAAATTTCCAGATTGACGATAACGGGACCCTTAGATTACAAGGGCGAATTTGTGTGCCATACATTGCTGAGCTAAAAAGAGAAGTGATGGATGAGTGCCACAAATCAATGATCACCATCCATCCAGGTGTAAACAAAATGTACCACGATCTCAAGCGCACCTTTTGGTGGAAATCGATGAAGAGGGATATTTCTATTTATGTTGCTAGATGTCCCACTTGTCAGCATGTCAAAAGTGATCAACAGAAACTGGCAGGTTTGTTGCAACCGCTAGGAGTTCCTGGTTGGAAGTGGGAGGAAATTTCTATGGACTTTATAGATGGCTTGCCCCGAAGACGAAAAGGAAATGATAGCATATGGGTGATTGTCGACCGCTTAACAAAATCTGCCCATTTCATCCCTGTTCGGTCCAATAGAACAAGTCAAAGTTTAGCACAGCTCTATCTTAAAGAGATAGTCAGACTGCATGGGGTTCCCAAAAGCATTGTCAGTGATCAGGATCCATTATTTACCAGTAAATTCTGGGAAGCTTTTCAAGAAGAGCTTGGGACCAAGTTAAATCTGAGCTCTGCCTATCACCCTCAGACGGATGGCCAGACTGAGAGGGTGAATCGTGTTTTGGAAGACTTATTGCATGCTTGCATTCTCGACTATGGCGGTTCATGGGAGGACCACTTGCACTTGGTGGAATTTTCCTATAATAATAGCTACCAAGCAAGCTTGGGGATGTCACCATTTGAATTACTTTATGGTAGGCCGTGCAGATCTCTAGCATGTTGGGTAGAGTCAGGCAATCGACTAGTCTTGGGCCCCGACATGGTTCGTGAAGCATCGGATAAGGTTGACTTGATTAAGAAGTGCTTGTTGATTGCTCAGAGTCGACAAAAGAGCTATGCAGACCAGCGAAGAAGGAATCTAGAATTCTCTGTGGGTGATCGAGTATACTTGAAGGTTTCTCCTTTGAGAGGCGTGATTCGTTTTGGGAAGACGGGAAAGTTGGCACCGAGATTCATTGGTCCATTCCCTATTCTCGAAAGGATTGGTACTCTCGCTTATAGAGTGCAGCTGCCCAACTGGTTGCCAGGGGTGCATGATGTATTTCATGTGTCTCAACTCCGCAAGCATGTGCACGATCCAGACCTGATTGAGGACGAATTAAACCAACAGGTCCTAGATATTGCTCTAAATCTGACAGTGAGAAAGGACCCAATTAAGATCATTGGCAAAGAAACCAAAATCTTGAGGAATAAGAAGATCAACCTAGTCAAGGTTCAATGGAGTGGGGATCCTAGAGACTGTACTTGGGAGACAGAGGATAGCATCAAAAAGGCTTACCCCAAGTGCAGAGTGGATATCTCCGAGTAACTCTTGTACTAAGGTACGTTTATACCAATTTACATTTTCCATCTTGGTTCCTACTTTACTTTGTTTCCTTTTCGATGACGAAAATTCTTAAGTTGGGGAGATTGTAACGACCGAGAAAATCCGAACCAATTTAAAATTTTTATTTTAAATTATTTGGTGGAAAAATGTAGCAGAAATTAAAAATTCCATTTTTAAATAATATTAAAGCTAGTGAAAATAGTAAATTTTCAAACGATATCTGTTTTCGACGAAACCACTTTCATTGGAACCGAAATGTCATATTATTGCTACGTTTCAATTTTTAAAATTTTTCGAATTAATATGTGAGTGTGGCGAAGGAAAATGTGTTTGGTTGATTACAGTCAAATTTAATCGACTGAAAAATAGCCATTTTTCGAACAGTGTCAGAATTCGACGAAATTAATTTTGTTAGGACTGTATCGTCATAACATAGACAAATATTTTTTTTTTGATTTTTCTGAGTCCGTTTGTGGCCTCGGTGAACTTATTTATGTAGACGAATTAAATTAATAAAGGAATTAAATATTAAATTAAATAATACAGGCCACAGACAGCCGTTTGGGCTGACGGGACCTGTCCCATTAGGTCCAGAATATGGGCTATTGGCTAGGGTCACTTGCTGTTGGACTGAAATCAGCACGGTTTGAAAGATTTGGATTTATTTGTAAAAATGCACTAAAAATAATATAAAAACAGGAAACCCAAAACCCTAATTCACTATTCCTCCATCGTGTAGCCGCCGCCACCATAATCCAATGGCTACCGTAGCTCTATTCTTCTCCTCCTAATTTCTCCTCCATCACTAACTTTCAGACCTCAACCCAGATACCACTTCGAAGAACTTCGAGCCACCTTCCCATCCATACGGGCATCATCCCGTACCATTGCCTGAATCGACAGCCACGAGCCCCCAAAGCCGCCGCATATCGTCGCCGTGGGCCCCCTAGGTACGAACGAGCTCAGCCGAACACCCGCCCCCCCCCCCTCGTGCGCCTCTACGAGCTCCCCAGCGTGACACCCTCCGATCGGCTCCTCATCTCCTGTAGTGGCCGCAATCGTGAACCCTAGTATTGAACAATAGGAGGAAGTTACGGCCTGTAATTACTGATTGAAGAAGAAAGGTTTTTCCTTGATTAATTTATTAATTAATTTATTTAAATTGTTTTAAAACTTCGATAAATCATATCTAACTCATTTCAATTCGAAATTCGATGATTTCAGCGGCGTTGTGATCATGTGACTGAGATCTACGCGTCTAAACTGACAGGAGTTGCTTCTGAACAGTTTGAATTTTGGCCAAAAATCTTCAACGACTGTGAGATTTCTGAATTTGATTAAATTAAATAATTTAATTTAATTTTATTCGATCAGTTGAATCATTGTATGTTATTTCTGATCTGTTATGTGGTGATTGTTGTATAGTTGAATTATATTCGTCGTGATGTCATGTTATAGTTTGACAGTTTGGATCAGTAAAATTCAGATGGAATCATAATAAAGTTCTCACCTTTATTTTTATTCTTATTTTTATTTTTATTCCCTTCTCAGAAAATTGATCTTTTGTTTTGAAATAAAGTTTTGATCTTCTGTAATAAAGTTTTGATCTTTTGTAATAAAGTTTTGATCTTTTGTTTGTAATAAAAGTTTTGATCCTTGTTTTAAAGTTTTGATCTTTTGTTTTTGAAAACAAAATAAAATAAAATTTGATCTTTTGATCTTGAAAACAAAATAAAGTTTTGATCTTTTGTTCTTGAATCAAATCAATACAAAGTTGAGCCTTTTATTTTGTTTTATATAATAAAAGAAGATTTGATCTTTTATTTTGAGATAAAATACATAAAGATTTGATCTTTTATTTTCTTTTACTTTTTTTTAAATAAAAGAAAGTTGTATTTGTATAATAAATAAGGATTTGATTTTTATTGTAATTTATAAAATAAATAAAGTTCATATATTCTGTTTGATTTCACGAAATAAAGGTGGGACTTTTTCTTTTGATTCATAGAAAATATACAACCGATCATATGTTGTCATTGTTGTAATGACACAAAATTTACCGTTATGCTAATTTAGTTGTAATGACACAAAATTTACCGTTATGTTAATTTAGTTGTAATGACACCAAAATTTCATCGTTATGTTGTCGTTGTTGTGATGACACCCAAAATTTCATAGTTATGTTAATTTAGTTGGAATGTATCAAAATTTCATCGTTATGTCTGTGTAGTTGAAATGAACATACTTTGGTGTTGGAGAAAAAAAAGAAAAGAATTTGAAACTTAGGAAAATAATAGAACATTTACATTTTTCTAAGAAAAGAAAATATTTACATTTTTCAATGTAAAAGAAAAGAAAAGAAAATATTTACATTTTTCAATGTAAAAGAAAAGAAAAGTAAATATTTACATTTTTCCATGTAAAAGAGAAAAAGAGAATTTACATATGTAAATAAAAACAATAAATAGGAAGTTTACATTTTTCCATTAAAGAGTAATAGAAAATTTACATTTTTCTAATGTAATAAAGAAAGATAGGAAATTTACTTTTTCTATGTTAAAATATAAGATTTACCTTTTTCTAGGAGAAGATAGAAGAATTTACAATTTTCATTGTAGAAGATAAAATATATACATTTTATAAAAACATAAAAAGTTCACTTTTATAAAAATGAAATAGGATAAAAAGTTCACTTTTATGTCATTAAAATGAAATAGAATAAAAAGTACATTTTTATGTCTTTAAATCACATAGGATAAAAGGACATTTTTATAATCAAAGAAATTATACATTTTAAAACATCATTTTTGTCGCATTAGAATTGGCGAACAAAAATGTCATTTTTATTTGATATAAAAATACATCATTGAATTATCATTTTTGGTCGCATTAGAATTGGCGAACAAAGATGTCATTTTTATTTGATATAAAAAATATACATCGCTGAATTATCATTTTTGGTCGCATTAGAGTTGGCGAAAAAAATGTCATTTTTATTTGATTTAAAATGATACGTTGTTGAAACCATCATTTTTGTTGCATTAGAATTGGCGGACGAAAATATTACTTTCACAAAATAAAAGGTATGGATTTTAATAAAGGGAATCGCCCAATGGTTTATATATAAAAATAAAATATAAAATTAAACGAACGAACGCTGCAGTTCGCGTATCGACAATCGTAACTTCAAACTAATATATAGAAAGATCCGACCGTTGGATTTTCCCAAAACTGGAACCGTTAGGACCGCTTTGGGAAGAGCTTTCCCACGATGTAAATTTCATCAAAATACAACGGTTATATTTTAAGATATTTGTAAATCAAATTTTGGTAAAAGCAGCGCCAGCGCCGCCCATTGACCAGAAACGTCGTTTATTTATTTCGAGCTATTTTTAATAAATAAAAATAGCGATAAATAGTTATAAATATATATGAAATGTTTTAAACTATAATTATGCGCCAATTATTTGAAAAGGCCGAGTTTAACTCATTTCAAATAATTGAACGGCGATTGAATCAAAGATGTAAGAAGACGATGGTTAAAGACCAACGATCTTCACATCGAATGGGCGATGACTTCTGATACCTTTGACTGACTTGCTCCCAGGACAGGGTTGAAGCAATAATTGTCCAGATGTGTGTGTTAATCGTGCGGATTAGCAAGAACCTCTTTGGTGTCTCTGGTTTCGTTCAGACCCAGAACGGACTTGTAAATGGTTGCGTGGCTGACGTTGAAATCCACTTCATGTAATTAAATCGATTTCTGTTAATATATGTCTATTTGGTGGTAGAAAATTTATTCTCTACTCAACACCCGGATACGTATTAGTAGTTATCGATAGCATGGCATTGAATTGTCAACGTGGCACGCCAAGATGCAATGATCAAGGCTTTGTTGAAAAGCAGGCCTTGTGGCTGATGATCAAAGCATAGCCTGTTTGGGCATAGCTTTGTGTATAACGTAACTTTGCAAGCCTTACACCCCGGTATGAGTCAAAAACGGGATTAGGACTGCAGGGAGTGCACACGTTTTTTTCTAGCTAGTGGTTTTTGGGTTTTAACACGGCCCGACATTTTACTTATGTGGATTTTGGATTGAGGTACCTCGGGTTTTTATAGGCCAGAAGTGGTTATACTATAGGTTCAAAGGAACCGGGAAGCGTGTGTTCAGGAATTGCCAATCCACTACCATTAGGTGGGGACCGTCCCTGAAGATCCAAGGGTTCACTACAGGGGATCCTGAGGCATTTGCTAGAGTGTCTCGAATTGGAAGAGGACGATCCCTTGCCTCGATTTCATGATAGAAAACCAATTCCCAATACGATGACATTTCGGTTTTGATTGTAAACTTATATACGTCGACATAGTAGGATGAGGTACTATGCCGTCTATGTTTGATATATTTACATTGAAGTATTTTAATACTGCTTAAACACTAATGACAATATTAAAATATTACTTTTCACGTATTAAGCATGTTTGATCATCATAAGGAAAAACTCTATCCTCCTGTGTGTGTTACATTGTGTGATAGGATCTGAGTCTTATGACGATTTCATTTTTCAAAAGTCATTTCGCTGTTTTATATAAAATTTATAAAATATTGCACTGGCAATCCAATGGAATAAACCCGTTCCGCGTTAGCGGCGTGGTCCTGAGATTCGCCATCTTGATAGTTAATTTAGTTAAGAATTCTCACACCTGTCCCATGACTGACTCGTAGTTTGTTTCACTTTTGCAAACTCAGGTGCCCTCTTTCCACACCAACAGCCAATTGACAGGTTTCTAGGTGACACTTTCTGGTTGGAGCTTGCTTTGGAAGGAAGAAGAAGAAGACCTTTTCTCCATCTTTTATTCTGCTTTTGAGAGTTTTTTTCCATCTTTTGCTTTCGATGTATGTAATGGGATTTGAAACTTATTTCCTTTCATTTGGGACTTGTTTCTCTTTTGTTAAGACTTCTATTATGCTAAGTGGATGCTGTGAAACTGCATACTCTGATCATTCTGTTGTGATGCTGATGACATTTTATTTCCGCTGAAATGTTTATGTGTTATGTTCTTTCTCTGAGATCTGTTTATTGTTGTAAATATGTTGTATTCCAAAATGATTATCTTTGCTTTCGGTCAACGGAAGTTTGGCTTCATCACATTTAGATACATATATTCCCATATATATGTGTGTGATTAATTTCTAATAGTTTCTTGAGCTTTTCGCAGATTCAGGTTGTTGATTAAGAGGAAGTGTCTAATGAATAACTGGATGGATTGGTAGCAGTTACGTACTTTTCAGGTGTTCAGATTGATGGATATTGCTGTCAAGCTTAGGGGATTGCTGTTTGGATTGATGATTCGCATTTCATTAGGGCTTCTTGTTATAGAGTTTTTTGATGTTGTACTTCATTATTTTTATTACATAGAGATTATGGGTTATTTTATTGGAGTAGATATACTTCAATATCGGGTGGTGGCCTTGACGGAATCCGATATTGGAGTAGATGGGCGGTGGTTTATCCAGAGCTCGTCTATTTACGATCCTTACATCCCTAGAGCCATGTTAGATCTTATCTTGTACTTTTATGATCTATAGTCAGACTCTGTATCTGTGACTTTATTATATATATGTGTGTGCTCTCTTCTCTTCAGAAGATCACACATTTTTGGTTTCAAGAAATTGTTTTAAAAATAACCGGAATTTTCAATATATGAACTGGAATGGATTTGAATCGAAATTATCTTCAGAATATTTCAATATTTGATTCCATGATTATACGGACATTGTGGAAGAATTTGGAAGATATATATATATATATCGTTATTCCAGTATGATATTTGTTGGTTTCAGAATTTGATATTGAATATAAGCCGATATATTTTCTATTCAGAGCCTTTTATTTAATATCAAATTGGATTTGGGTTTATCGTGAACTGTGTTTTAAATGACAGTGTTCTTAAACCCAGTGTGAAAAGAATAAATCTTTTAATTAAGATCTAAAGAAGAATTACCAATTAATTAAAATTTAATTGGAACTGAAAATGGAATGGGAATTTGGTTTATTGTGAACTGTGTTTTTAAAGACATTCTTTCTTTAACCCAATTTACAATGAAATGTGATTTGGAATTTATAAATCTTTTAATTAAGATTTAACGGGAATTTTCCAAAGTAAAGTTTTCCAATTTAATATATTAAATTGGAATTGAATGGAATTCGATTGATAATAATCGAAATGAACTTCTGTGGAGGAAGATTGTTAATACATATGGAATTAAAAAGGCTTTGCCGTTATTCCATTTATATTATTAGTCGGATACGGAAATTGATATCGATTATATATTGATTTGTTTTTCCGTGAAGATTCCATAATTAATGGAATTTGATTTGGGTTTATCATGAACTGTGTCTTAAATGACATTAGTTCTTTAACCCAGTTAAAGACAGGATATGATTTCCCAAGTTATATAATCATTAATATTGATTTTTAGGAAGATTAAAACTAAGTGGAGTTTTAATGAATCTTTAATTAGATTGAAAAAATCGAGAATGGAGTATTACAAGTTTTGCTCTAGGGCGATATCTAAATATTTAATTAGATTTGAACGTGAAATGGTAATTAATATTTACCGATAACACTGTGGTGTTAGATATGGAGTATTACCAATTTTGCTTTATGGGATGAATAAGTTGGGATTGGGAAATTAAATAAATGATTACTTCGGTGTGATTTGCTAATCCCGATTAGTTTAGAAAACCTTAATATGGTTTGAATTGATATCGAAAGGAAGATTAAAAAATAAATTTGAAAGAATTTATCTTTGATAAAATTAATGGAAACCTTTCCTTAGAAATGTGAATATTTGAATAAAAGAATATTCTGGATTGGAATGAGGTGTACGTTGTGTTTATGTAGCACTTGTTTATAATATACGCGAATTATTCGGAAAGACCAGGTTTATCCCGTTCTGAATAATTGATACGACGATATGTCGACGATGAAGACGGTTGTTGAAGAACGAAGGTCTTCATATCGTTTGGATGATTACTGATGTATTGATTGGGCTGTACGCCCAAGACGAGGTAACTAGTGGTGATCGTCCAGACGTACTTGGAGATCGTCGGATATGCGAGGGCCTCTCTCCTATATTGGACATACGGGACGAGGAATAAGGTGCCTCCGATTTCGTTCAAACCCAGAACGAATTTGTGAATGGACTGTGTGTTTGACATTGGATTTTGTTCTGTACTGATTGATCTCTATTAAATATACATCTGCCTGGTGAAGGAGAATTTATTCTCTTACTTCACCCTTCTTTGAGACGTACGAGCTCAGAGGTTATATATTGATGGATATCAGTCGCATGGCATGAATTTCATGTGTGGCATGCTGAGTTGCATGGATCAAGGCTTTTGTTGAAAAGCAGAGTCTTGTGGTTGATGATCAAAGCATAGCTTTAATATAGCGCTGCTTTGTGTATAGCATTAATTCGCGAGCTTCACTTCCCGGTATGAACCAGAAACGGGAGAGGATCCACGGAGAACATGCGTTTCTTTCTAGTTATGAGTGGTGATAGGGTTTTAAATGCCCTTTCATTTATATATTTTTACCAATGTGCTTGTTGGGATGCGAGGCGCGTCGGTTATATCGGTCACTTCGGTGCCGATGGATGGTTTGGTCGGTAGATGACCAGTTTACGCCCCATAGGGCGGGGAGACGTATTGTTCAGGGAATTATTAATCCACTTCGTGTTGACCGGCCTTGTGGCTCCTAAGGGCTCACCTGAGTCTAAGTCCTAAGGCACGGGCTAGAGTGTCTCGAAGCGGTAGGACAATCCCTTGCATTGGTTCATGATGGAAATCCAATTTCCAAATACAACATTGCGGTTTTGATTGTAGAAGTATTATGGCGACATAGTAGCATGGGATGCTATGCCTTCTATGATTGATACATTTATATTTGAAGTTGTTTTCTTCACTTATAGTAATAGTAAAAGATTAAATTTCACGTATCAAGCATTATTTGGATATTATAAGGGAAACCCTATCCTCCGGCTTCCGTTGCACTGTGTGACGGGACCTGGATCTTATAATAGCTTCATTGTTCTTTATTTAGCATTGCCTTGTTTGTTTTATGCACTGGTATTCTTGGGAGGAAACCTGTTCCGTGTTATGCAGCGTGGTCCTTTGATTTACCTTACTTTAAAATAAAGATCAATAAATGTTTTGGTTTTCACACTAGTCACATGACTGACCTGGAGTTTATTGTTTTAACCTAAACTCTGGGTGCCCCTATTTTCCACACAGGCAGCTAGTAGTTCGATTTTTGCAGATTTATATTCAAAGGATCCTAGTTTATAGCTAGAATGATATTCGGAAAGCTCTGTATCCGTGTACCTCTTTCAATTGTGTTTTGTATTATTTTCCGCTGCATTGTAAATTTTAAATTTCTGATGTTTATCAAATGTATGTTCATACTCCATATATTCATGTACTATGATATAAATTTTTGTAATAAGCAATGAAATTATCTTCTGTTTTTGCTATGATTCATCGTGTTATCAATACAATCCGGGCTTTCCTTTATGGGGAAGTTTGGGTCGTCTCAGACACGGAGGGTCTCCTCAGTGGAGGGCTCGGCAGTTTTTGGTGGAGCAGTGGGTGTCGGCTTGATCTGGCAAAATGGGGACAGTAGAGGGGTTCGGGTAAGACGCTGACACGGTGGTGCGGTCAAAGCTCGTGAGGATAGGTGAGTGGAGCTAGGGTGTCGGCAGCGGGTTCGTTGATGGGAGAGCTCGCGATTGCCATGGAACTGCGGGGGAGTAAGTGGAGGAGACACGAACAGGAGGGAGAAGGAAACGGTGGGTAGTGGGAAGGAGAAGTTGGCATCAAGGTGGCTTCGAGGAGTGGCATGGAAAATAGAGGACAATGGAAGGAAACACTATAACACCCCGTATTTTTGACAACACTAAAAGACAATAAATTAAATAACATATAATTTAATATTCAGAATTAAAGAAAACGGAGTGTGCCATTGCATCCATCTCGAAATTCTGGTCAAGATAGACATTTGGTTTGCATAAAATGGACACCGTATGAAGAAGTTATGAGGATTTTAAGTTTGTATATGCACAGAAGAATTATATTTGTAAATATGAGTTAGAACTTATCCAGAAAAGGGTTCAAAAATCAAAATTTCGTAAGGCGGCAAATTTCCCGCTCTAGGGGGTCGACCCCCCTACGGGGGTGTTGACACCCTAGGGCTGACGTGGCAGTTGATTTTTGAGGCTAGCAGCTATATATACGGATCCATTTCTCTTGTTTTCTTCACTGGAATCCAATGGAGGCCAAACGCTGCCAGTGTTTGAATAGAACTAGATCTATTTTCTTCAACAATAATCAACTATGCAAATAAAACTTAGAGATTCAAGTGTAGATCCAACCTCTGCTATTTTCTACCTTCTCTTTTAATCCAAACACTGTGATTTAGTTACTTTTAGATTTGAATGATTAAAAGTAATTTGTGACATAACTGTAATTTGGATATATACATGCCTGTGACTGAATCATATTGGATCTATCATAATTTGTGAACCTATAATACTCTTGGATCCTAGACCTTATCATGCTAGATCTATTTTATAGATCTATTTCTTTTTTTGTTAATTCAGCATGTCACATATGTGGATCTTACCTTTTTCTAAGTTTATGAGTAATTTGGGATTATCATTATCTGGATAGTTAAACATTTGTTTAGATCTAGATCAACATGTTGTAATTAATTGAGATTTGTCATTATTGGACATATAAATTCTTATTGGATCTGTTCATCCTAATTATGTTAGATCTAGTTTTATCATTACCCTTTTCACTAAATCTGTTTTTATGTCCACCTCATTGTTATGCCAATTACATGTCCATGCCAGTACGTATGTTTATGTCTCCTTTGCAAAAATAATACTATTGCCATTTTTTCCATTACCTTTCCCTTTTTATTGTTATGGCTAGGCTACTTTCTAGCCTAGGCATGCCGCCAAAATTATGCGAATACGTTAGTTAGGGAACGGGGGAAAATATTGGAATTGGCATAACTTGGATAACTTGAATATGGATTTGGGCATATAAGCCATTGTGAATATAATTGGGCAAATGGGCATTAAAACCTATAAAGGCATAGGTTTAATTAATTGATTAACAATGAATGCTTAAGGTTACAATCAGAAATTGTAATTGCACTTATGACACGTGGTTTGGTTGCATTAGTGGTGGAAGTCTACCCATACCCGACTGGCATATCGAGCAACCGCTAATGTCGAACCTAATGTGAGAGGTCTAAGTGCACAAATACGAATCAGGCTAAGACATGAGGTTAGGCCCAACTTGTGGAAGAAGTATTCCCAGACCAGACCGGCATATCCAACATCCACAAGCTGTAGGCCTAATGTGGGAGGTCTAGCCCATTATAAACCATAATTGGACATGGTAATGAATTTAAATACTTAACCTAGTTGAATCATAAACATGAATAAGGGTTAAGTAAATTTGGTTGAATAGTGGGTAGGTTAAGTAAATCTGAGGGAGTGTGTAATATTTACATATAAGTCCACAAACTTAACCTGATAAGGTTATGTAATTAAAGACACCTACTGGTATACATAACCAATGGAATTAATAAAGATATGTAATTAAAGACAGCTAGTGGTATACATAATCAAATGGAGAACCTAGTAGGGGATACAAGACAAAGGGGATAGCTTGTATCATATTGTGTGGGGCCCGTTTCATCCAGTAACCCGGAGTAGGTATCAATCATGTACTCCGAACTAGTTCAGAGAAAAGGCACGCTTACTGGACTGATTGTAAGAGGTCCAAATGTGGAGGACGGTTTTGGCAACGCAAACCGACCGAGCCTTGTGCATGCATGAGCTGGGCAGAGGGGGATAAGACGACCGTGACACTTGTAGATATGGGGCTGTGCATAACAGTGAGGGGTTGCCACTTAGGACGTGGTACGTCCTATGGTGGGGCCGACACAGAGTATCTACACAGATTAGGTAGCCGATCGATTAGGGTAGTAGTTAGGATACATTTGGACGTATGCCTAAGTCTAGCACCTTTTAGTGGAAGGGATTATCTCATTCTGGTTATACTAGTAATAGTGCAGAGAAATCATTAGGGAAGCATATACACCTTATCCTGTCTACCTTGTCACACCTGCCCTTTATGTAGTAATCTCTTTTATCCACTTTATATGCCTATCATGCTACTTTTATTTATTTACTTGCTAAAAGTAACTAGACTCGCCAAACTTTATGTCTGATCCTTTTTATTTCCTCTTCTTTCTTCCGTTTCCCCCCAGGTTCTCAAGGCGGGAACACTCAGGCTTAGTCAGGACTCAGTTATCATCTTTCTAGGAGCTGCTTTCGAAGTATGGCTCAAGTTCTTATCTCTTATATGGCTTTGTCTCTTTTGGGGGAATTATGTTTTCTTTTAAGTATTTATGTACTCTGAAGGTACAGGATAGAAGTTATGTTATTGTGATGGGTTTTTATATTTCAAACATGTTAATTTTTGGACCATGGTGTTTTATGATAAATAAAGTCTTTATTCTGTTGTTATTCAATATATCTGTCTTGTAATATTTCTGTTCTGTTTACTTATAACGCTTCACGAAACTTAATGCATTCCCTTTGTGAGTGACATTAACATACGTGGGGTGTCACACATGGTATAAAAGCTGAAGGTTACCAGATTAGATAAAGGTATTTGAAATTATTTTTAAAAAGGGTTTTAAAAGAAATCATTTTCGAAAAGAAAAGTCTGTTTTGGAAAACATCCCCCAAAAAGCCATATGTAATATCTTTAGATCCTTTGCCTGACTCTTCCTTTTTCTTTTCAGCATGTATGGGGATCCAAACATTCCATAGGGCGTTACGATACTCAGATGGCTCCGTAGGTATTTAAAGGCCATGGCGCGTGCCAACGGTCAAACTGACGTTCCTCCCCCAGATGCACCCGTCATTCTTCCTCCTCCTCCATGAGAAGATAATTTCGCTAAGATCTGCAAAGATTTTCATGTTATGGGAGGGAAGCCATTCCATGGGAACGAGACATTTGTAGAAGCACGAAACTGGCTCAAGGGGACCGAGGACTTGTTCGTAATCTTTGATGTAGAGGATAGAAGGAAGATTCAGTTAGCTGCTTGGCTACTGAAAGATGAAGCCTCATTCTGGTGGTAAGTTACCCAAGCTAGACGTCCGGTGGTAACTTGGGAAGATTTTAGACAAAGATTTGAAATGAAATTTCTTTTCCAAGCCATGAAAAGCATGCAGATGGAGAGGTTCTTAGCACTCAAACAAAGGAATATGTCCATTAAACAATATGTGAACAAATTCAACCAGCTGGCAAGGTTCGGGTTGGAACTTGTGGATACTCTGCATAAGAAGGCATTACGGTTTGCTAAAGGGCTAAATGGACCCCTTTATAGGATAGCCATGTCCCACATTTCAATGGGAGCCACTTTTGAAAAGCTTGTCGATATGGCCCTAATGCATGAGGAAGACAAGGGTGAAAAGAAGGAAATAAAGGTTGAGGAAACAACGCAAAATAAGAAGGTGTGGCCCAAGAAGGGGGAACAACAATAGCAACAGAAGCAAAAGAAAGGTGGAAAGAATGACAAGGCCAAGGATAATAGGAAATGTCATAGTTGTGGGAAAGAGGGTCACTTGGTCAAAGACTGTAAAAGAAGGAAGAGCGCTTGCTTCAATTGTGGAGAGGTCGGGCACTTTGCTAGGGAGTGCCCGAAGAAACATGTAACGGCAAAGAATTTCGCTCGATCCGAATCGATCGTTAAACCGACCAAGACCGTTCGAAACCCCTGATCGTTTTGAGAACATGACAAATTGGAATGAAAATAGAAGAACATTTCATTGTTATTACAACAATTCCATCAGATACAAGAATATACAGAGTATGAACAAATATTATACAACAAAGAATATCAGAGATTTAATAAAATACATAGCAGCGGAAAAATAAAACAAAACACAACTGAAAGTAATACCCGGATACAGAGCTTTCCAAGCATCGTTCCAGCTGTAAGTCAGGATCCTGTGAATATAAATCTGCAAAACCAAAACTACTAGCTGCCCATGTAGAAAATAGGGGCACCCAGAGTTTAGGTCAAAACAATAAACTCCAGGTCAGTCATGTGACTGGTGTGAGAACTCAAACAGTTATTTAAAACTTTACTTTAAAAGAGAGTAATTCAAGTGACCACGCCGTATAACACGGAACGGGTTTCCTCCCAAGAATACTAGTGCATATAACAAAACAACGCAATGCTTTTTCGAAAAAATGAAGCTATTATGAGTCGAGGCAAGGGTCAAGCTCCTCTCCGATTTGAGACACTCTAGCAAATGTCTCAGGACCCCACTATGATCCTTGGTTCTTCAGGGCCAGTCCTCTCTTACTTTTGAGGATTGGAAATTCCTGAGCACACGTTTCCCGGTCCTAACAGACCTATATCTGAGGCACCTCGCATTCCAACAACCACACAGGTGAAAAGTATATAAATGTCAACCAGTTTAAGCACTGACACCACCACTAGCTAGAAAGAAACATCGTGTTCTCCCTATAGTCACTATCCTGTTTTTGACTCATACCGAGGTGTGAGGCTCGCGAATTCACTCTATACACAAAGCTATGCCACACAGGCTGTGCTTTGATCATCAACCACAAGACTTTGCTTTTCAACAGAAGCCTTGATCATTTGCCACTTAGGCGTGCCACACAGGCAATTCACTCCATGCGACTGATGTCCATCGATATACAACCTCTAAGCTCGTACGTCTCAGAGAAGGGCGTTAAGCAAGAGAATAAATTCTCCGCCGCCAAATAGATGTATATTTAATAAAGATCAATCAACACAGAATAAAATCCAATGTCAGACAAACAGTCCATTTACTAGTTTGTTCTGGGTCAGAACGAAACCGGAGGCACTTTCCTCGCATATCCATCGATCTCCAATTACGTCTGGACGATCACCAGTTGATACCCTCATCTTGGGTGTACATCCCAATCAAGATCATCAGTAATCACCCAAACGATGTGAAGACTTCCGGTCTTTAACCACCGTCTTCATCTTCGACTTATCGTCGAATCGGTTATTCAGAATGGGTATAAACCCAGCCTTTCCGAATAACCCGCGTATATAATAAACAAATGTTACACAAACACAACATACGCCTCATTCCAATTCAGAATATTCTTTTATTCTGAGATTCACATTCTTAGGGAAAGGTTCCATTAATTTTATCAAAGATAAATTCTTCTAAATTTATACTTTAATCTTCCTTTGAATGTCATTTCAGACTAGTCGGGATTAGCGAACCACACCAAAGTAATTATTTATTTTATTTACCAATCCCAACCTATTCATCCCATGGAGCAAAACTAGTAATACTCCATATCTTAACACGACAGTGTTATCGGTAAAATTAATTAGCATTTTACGTTCAATTCTAATTAAAGATTCAACTATCGCCTTGGAGCAAAACTGGTGATACTCCATCCTCGATCACTTTCCAAATTTTATAATTTAAATTATCAATTCACATTTCAATTTAACTACAGATTCATTAAAACTCCACTTCGTTTTAATCTTTCCTCTAAATAAATATCCTGTCTTTAACCGGGTTAAAGGACCAATGTCACCTAAAACACGATTCACGATAAACCCAAAATCACTTTCAAATTCAATTCCAATTAAGTATTATTTAATTGGTACACTTCATTAAATCTCAATAGAAGGATTTAATCTTTTCTCAACTGGGTTCAAGAACAGTGTTAATGAAGACACCATTCACGACAAACCCAAATCACATTTGATTTTAAATACAAGGCCCTGAATATAAAATATATCGGCTTATATTCAATATCAAATTCTACAACCAACAAATATCGTATTGGAAATAACGATATAAATATATCTTTCAAATTTCCACAACCATATCTGTATAATCACGAAATCTAACATCGAAATATTCCGAAGATAATTTCGATTCAAATCCATTCCAATTCACGTATTGGAAATTTTGGTTATTTTCAAAACTACTTTCAATCCATTTTATTTATTTAAAAATAAATGGGATTTTTATTTCTAGTTCAAAACTAGTTCATTTCGATAAAAATCTATTTTTATCCTTTCAAATGTGTAATTTTTCATCCCAGTTCTTTCCAATTGACATATTATGATTTTACACAAATTATATATATTTTTAATAATTTTATCAAGGCCCGTACAGTCGATTTCCATCAACGGCCATCGAACTGCACTTACAGCGACCTTTTCCAAATTTGATTTGGACATAATTCCAAATCCAACCGTTAGATTTCAAATTTCTAATATTCATTGGAAAGCTCTTTTCAATACAGACCCAACGGTTTTGGTTTTAGGAGAATCCGACGGTCGGATCTCCCGCAATGTCAATTCGAAATCAATGGTCGAAATTCACGAACTGCCGCGGCGCGGCGCGTTCTATTCAGGCCATTATATAATATATAATATATATATATACTATATATTTCATCGATTTCCTTTTAAAATGTATTTTATAAATCGTTTTAAATTTGTTTTAAAAACGATTTCAACTTCATTTCAAATTCAAATCAAAATTGAATTCAATTTCAGTTCGTTTTCAATTCAATTCACTTTCAATTCGAATTCATTTCTATTCAACTCAATTCGAATTCAATTCTATTCAATTTCAACTCGAATTCATTTCTATTCAATTTCAATTCAAATTCATTTTTATTCAATTTCAATTCGAATTCATTTCTATTCAATTCGATTTCCAATTCGTTTTAATTCAATTTAATTCGAATTTCATTTCAAAATGTTCTATTTTGAAATCACTTTTCAATATTCATTATAAAAACGAATATAATCGATATAAATATCGTTCACGTCAAAATGGCGTCAATCTAATCAACACGACTTTATATATTTCAATAAATTCGTTCTTCTATTCAACAAATGAATATTTATTCTATTCAACACATGAATCTATATTTCTTTCAACACATGACTAATCTCAACACATGAGTACTGTCAACACATGACTAATCTCAACACAAGAGTACTGTCAACACATGACTATTTTTGTTATGTAATATATTTTATAAAATTATGGTATCTATCGTTTGATTTTTAATTAGACTCCAACCATAAAGTAGTTAGAGAATGATTCCCTACGTATTAACCCCGAAGGCCGAAACCAATATCAGATCATTACCCAAGAAACCACTCATCTTATCTATTTTCCAGGTAGTTTCTAACTTTAAATATGATAAAGATGTAAATTTTATTGTTAAAATATTTCTTTCAACAAATGACTAATCTCAACACATGACTATATAATCTATTCAACACATGAATCTATATTTCATTTTATTCTTTATTTTCCCAATTAGAATGAGGCCCAATCAATTACCATATAATGTTAATTATATGGATTCCACACAACACATGTATATAATAGCACTGACAAATAATCAACCATCATCCAAAGTGCACTACACAACTGCATAAGCATTAAATATAAATAATTAACGCTTACACAGCCTGTCGACCAATCGATCGACATACAATTAAATAATTGGGATTAGTGTACGCCAAATATCATCCCAACACCCGTGTAGGGTTTCAAATCCACAAACACTGAATATTATTTGTGCAGTTGGGCATGTGTAAAATTTATCGTTTGAATCAATATCCTTCAAATATGTGTACATAAACAAACCGTCCGGTTTGTAAATGAATATTTATTTATTCACATTCACTATATTCATATTCACGTTAAAAATTATATTTTTAACGATAATTAATTTATTTCAACACATTAATCTATATTATCAATTTCACATCAACATCACAAACAAATTTCACAACACATCAAACAAGCATACAAGCCGGTCTGTGGACGATGGGTGTCGGGTGCTACTAAACACCGTCTGCATCCTAGTATATATATTTTAACTAGAAAAGAAAACTCAAAGTGAGAAGTTCTCACTGACTAGCTAAACCAAACGCCATGACTCTTCTTATGTAGAAATCTTCATCGTGTTCGCCTATTGTCACTTTCGTAGTCCGTGCTTGCTACGTATATAAAAATCACATTTTTATATTCTCTCTACTTCACAATAAAATAAAGTTCAGATTTTTATTTCACATCATATATTTACAACGCTTAATTCTATATAAAATTATATTTTTATATTTCTACTTCTTATATAAAGATCGAATTTTTAATATCATACCTATATAAAAATTTATTTTTATATTTCTGCTTTAATAAAAACCATATTTTTATTCTATGTATATAAAAATCAAATTTTTATCTTCGTTCTAAGTACAAAAATCACTTCTTTAATCGATTTAAAAACATATTTTTATTCTTTACAACTTATAAAAATTATATTTTTATACTTTACAACTTATAAAAATTATATTTTTATACTTTACAACTTATAAAAATTATATTTTTATAAACAAAAACCCTATCTTCTTCATTGGCTAAAATTGGCCATAAACAAAAATCAAACCATTTCATAGAAAGAATTTACAAAAACAAAAAAATTAACACCGAAGGAAGGCAAGAACTTACAGCGGGGGTGGGGGGTGTTTGCAGTCGTCGGACCACCGGAGGTAGGGGTGCGCTGCGTCGGAGGTGAGGCCAGAGGTGGAGGCGGCTTCAGGCGGGGTCGACTTCGGGTCCGGTGCGGTTTCCTGATGTTGACGCGAGGTGGTTGCTCGGTGGTGAAGGAGGCGAGCGACGGTTGATGGAAGAGGAAGCGGAGGTGGCGGCGGCGGATCTGAAAGGGGAGGGGGCAGCGCTCGTTGACTTGGCAGTTTGGGGCGACGGTCGAGACGAGGTAGGAGGGAAGTCGGGTTTTTTCTGAAAAAGGGGAATGATTTTGATCGTGGAAGAATAAATTTGAGGGGGGGAGGGTTAAATGAAATTAAGGGTTGACTTTAATTTATTTTATTTTCCACCAAAAAGTAACTTTTTCCTTCGAACACCAAAGCAGACCCAACGACTGTCGTCCCTAGCTAACTACCTCCATTCCGAACACAATGGGATATGTTTCGTAACCCAGTTCGACCGTTTCGATCAGTTTTCGTCAAAATCCAAATATAACACTATATATTGAATTTGAACGCTCATTTCAATTTACTGGGGTCACATACTAACTCAAAAAATTCCAGAAAAATATTTTCTAGCTTCGTACCGACAATTCGGTCCTAACAAAACTAATTTCGTCGAATTCTGAGATCGTTTGAAAAATGGCCATTTTCTGGTCTATTAAAATCAACTAAAACTGGTCAAACGCGTTTTACTTCGCCATGTTCACATATTGATTCGAAAAATTACGGATTTTGCAATCTAGCAATAATTTGACATCACGGATCCAACAAAAGTGGTTTCGTCAAAATCCGAGGACGTTTGCAAAATGGCTATTTTAAGGGCCTGAATTCCGTAGCGACTATTCAGAATTTTCAACTGGACATAACTTTTGATTCCCGCTATGAAATTTCAATTTCTCAGATTCGTTGGAAAGATATTCTCAAATAGATTCTATTATTTTTGGTTTCACTAAAATCCGGTTTATTCTGCACCTGGTACATTCATTTGAAATTTTGAAATCGAATTATCGAACTACAGTGCCATTTTCAATTCCTTTTATAATTAAAATAAAATATTTATATTCTAACGACGATTTAGATAAATATATATATTCTAATTCAATTCAAAATAAATGTTTCGTCGATATTATTTAAAATAATTCATTTTAAATATTCAAAATTCACCAAAATTGCCAAAATAAAATTTTTATATTGGCTCGCATTTCCGGCTTGTTTCAATCTCCCCCACTTAAAATTTTTCGTCCCCGTAAAGGAATGAAGCTGAAAGTTGTTTAACTAATCAACTCAACTTCCATTATTTTCTTACGACTTAAGTTCTCCAACTTTTCAATTTCTAAGAACTTTTCAAAATTTTCAAAAATTTGTCTAACACCCTAAATTTCCGAAAAATTTCGCCATAACCTCCCCTGCACCAGGGACTTCGGGATATTTCATATAGCCTCCCATGGCCTTCTTCAATCAAAAAGAAAAAGCCAAGCGGCTCATAAAATTATCATCACCCAAACAAAACAGTAAATTATGGTAAAAATGTACCTATTTGTCGGGCAAACAATTTTATTTCTCTGCTCTAGCCTCCTTGCTATGACCTGTTCAATGTAAGTACATGTATATGCATGCATTTGTAATTATTTTTCAATACAGTTCAATATTCGGTTCAATTAGGCTAAATGATTCAAAATATCAAACAAATAAACAAACAACACAACCATCAATCAATTAGTGAATTATCGTTTCAAATTCATAATTTTGATACATATACAGAAAATCATGTTTTTGATGCCAATTCACAACAATATATTCTAGCTATATTTTGGTTCTCACACCAGTCTAATGGAAATATATAGATATCACACCATCGAAACACGAACATAAATACTGATGATGTCCGGACATCACTAGAATTATCCCCGAGCGACTAGAGTGTGAATCTATATCTATCCGGTATATTAAAACTTCGAATATACGTTCATGATGCGTATATGAAAAAATCTTTATATACTTGATTGTCCAAATTCAATACAAATAAAATATTCAAATACGTATAAAATGGTTTAAATTTTCAAAACAATATTGTTTGCATTTGAAAAATATAATCTTCACACTCGTTCTAGGATACTACTGATCCCATCTCTAACGAGTCATTCTAATTGGATATTACTAATCCAATATCTGATGAATTATTTCATTCGGTTCTAATGCGTCTTGTTCTCGAGCTCTGTAAACCAAAGCTCTGATACCAAATGTAACAGCAAAGAATTTCGCTCGATCTGAATCGATCGTTAAACCGACCAAGACCATTCGAAACCCCTGATGTTTTGAGAACAGGACATATTGGAACGCAAACAGAAGAACATTTCATTGTTGTTACAACAATTCCATCAGATACAAGAATATACAGAGTATGAATAAATATAACACAACAAAGAATATCAGAGATCTAATAAATTACATAGCAGCGGAAAAACAATACAAAACACAACTGAAAGTAATACATGAATACAGAGCTTTCCGAGCATCGTTCCAGCTGCAAGTCAGGATCCTGTGAATATAAATCTGCAAAACCAAAACTACTAGCTGCCCGTGCCGAAAATAGGGGCACCCAGAGTTTAGGTCAAAACAATAAACTCCAGGTCAGTCATGTGACTGGTGTGAGAACTAAAACAGTTATTTAAAAATTTACTTTAAAAGAGAGTAATTCAAGGGACCACGCCGTATAACATGGAACGGGTTTCCTCCCAAGAATACTAGTGAATATAACAAAACAACGCAATGCTTTTTCGAAAAAATGAAGCTATTATAAGACCCGGGTCCCATCACACAATGCAACGCAAGCCGGAGGATAGGGTTTTCCATTTTAATAGCCAAACATGCTTGGTACGTTTAAAACAAATCACTTGATACTATTATAGGTGTATAGTTTCAAAACAATTTCAATCAGAAATATCAATCATAGACGGCATGGGTACCATATATCATGTCGCCATACTAGTTCTACAAATAAAACCGAAATATCACGTATTGGAAATTGCATTTCCGTCATGAGTCGAGGCAAGGGGCAAGCTCCTTTCCGATTCGAGACACTCTAGCAAATGTCTCAGGACCCCACTATGATCCTTGGATCTTCAGGGCCGGTCCTCTCTTACTTTTGAGGATTGGCAATTCCTGAGCACACGTTTCCCGGTCCTAACAGACCTATATCCGAGGCGCCTCCCATTCCAACAACCACACAGGTGAAAAGTATATAAATGTCAGCCATTTTATGCACTGACACCAACACTAGCTAGAAAGAAACGTCGTGCTCTCCCTGTAGTCACTATCCCGTTTTTGACTCATACCGAGGTGTGAGGCTCGCGAATTCACGCTATACACAAAGCTATGCCACACAGGCTGTGCTTTGATTATCAACCACAAGACTTTGCTTTTCAATAGAAGCCTTGATCATTTGCCACTTAGGCTTGCCACATAGGCAATTCACTCCATGCGACTGATTTCCATCGATATACAACCTCTAAGCTCGTACGTCTCAGAGAAGGGCGTTAAGCTAGAGAATAAATTCTCCGCCGCCAAACAGATGTATATTTAATACAGATCAATCAACACAGAATAAAATCCAATGTCAGACACGCAGTCCATTAACTAGTTTGTTCTGGGTCGGAACGAAACCGGAGGCACTTTCCTCGCATATCCATCGATCTCCAAGTACGTCTGGACGATCACCAACTGATTCCCTCATCTTGGGTGTACAGCCCAATCAAGATCATCAGTAATAACCCAAACGATGTGCAGACTTCCGGTCTTCAACCACTGTCTTCATCTTCGACTTATCGTCGAATCGGTTATTCAGAATGTGTATAAACCCGGCCTTTCCGAATAACCCGCGTATATAATAAACAAATGTTACACAAACACAACATACGCCTCATTCCAATTCAGAATATTCTTTTATTCTGATATTCATATTCTTAGGGAAATGTTCCCATTAATTTTATCAAAGATAAATTCTTCTAAATTTATACTTTAATCTTCCTTTGAATATCATTTCAAACTAGTCGGGATTAGCGAACCACACCGAAGTAATTATTTATTTTATTTCCCAATCCCAACCTATTCATCCGATGGAGCAGAACTGGTAATACTCCATATCTTAACACCACGGTGTTATCGGTAAAATTAATTACCATTTTACGTTCAAATCAAATTAAAGATTCAACTGTCGCCTTGGAGCAAAACTGGTGATACTCTATCCTCGATCACTTTCCAAATTTTATAATTTAAATTATCAATTCACATTTCAATTTAACTACAGATTCATTAAAACTCCACTTCGTTTTAATCTTTCCCCTAAATCAATATCACGTCTTTAACTGGGTTAAAGAACCAATGTCACCTAAAACACGATTCACGATAAACCCAAAATCACTTTCAAATTCAATTCCAATTAAATATTGTTTAATTGGTACACTTCATTAAATCTAAATAGAAGGATTTAATCTTTTCTCGACTGGGTTCAAGAATAGTGTTAATGAAGACACCATTCACGAAAAACCCAAATCATATTTGATTTTAAATACAAGGCTCTGAATAGAAAATATATCGGCTTATATTCAATATCAAATTCTACGACCAACAAATATCGTATTGGAAATAACGATATAAATATATCTTTCAAATTTCCACAACCATATCTGTATAATCACGAAATCCAACATTGAAATATTCCGAAGATAATTTCGATTCAAATCCATTCCAATTCATGTATTGGAAATTTTGGTTATTTTCAAAACTACTTTCAATCCATTTTATTTATTTAAAAATAAATGGGATTTTTATTTCTAGTTCAAAACTAGTTCATTTCGATAAAAATCTATTTTTATCCTTTCAAATGTGGAATTTTTCATCCCAGTTCTTTCCAATTTACATATTATGATTTTACACAAATTATAGATATTTTTAATAATTTTATCAAGGCCCGACAGTCGATTTCCATCAACGGCCATCGAACTGCACTTACAGCGACCTTTTCCAAATTTGATTTGGACATAATTCCAAATCCAACCATTAGATTTCAAATTTCTAATATTCATTGGAAAGCTCTTTTCGATACGGACCCAACGATTCCGGTTTTAGGAGAATCCGATGGTCGGATCTCCCGCAACGTCAATTCGAAGTCAATGGTCGAAATTCACGAACTGCCGCGGCGCGCCGCGTTCTATTCAGGCCATTATATATATATAATATATATATTATATATTACATCGATTTCCTTTTAAAATGTATTTTATAAATCATTTTAAATTTGTTTTAAAAATGATTTCAACTTCATTTCAAATTCAAATCAAAATTGAATTCAATTTTAGTTCGTTTTCAATTCAATTCACTTTCAATTCGAATTTATTTCTATTCAATTCAATTCTATTCAATTTCAATTCGAATTAATTTCTATTCAATTTCAATTCGAATTCACTTCTATTTAATTTCAATTCGAATTCATTTCTATTCAATTTCAATTCGATTTCTAATTCGTTTTAATTCAATTTAATTCGAATTTCATTTCAAAATGTTCGATTTTGAAATCACTTTTCAATATTCATTATAAAAACGAATATAATTGATATAAATATCGTTCACGTCAAAATGGCGTCAATCTAATCAACATGGCTTTATATATTTCAATAAATTCGTTATTCTATTCAACAAATGAATATTTATTCTATTCAACACATGAATCTATATTTCTTTCAACACATGACTAATCTCAACACATGAGTACTGTCAACACATGACTATTTTTGTTATGTAATATATTTTATAAAATTATGGTATCTATCGCTTGATTTTTAATTAGACTCCAACCGTAAAGTAGTTAGAGAATGATTCCCTACGTATTAACCCCGAAGGCCGAAACCAATATCAGATCAATACCCAAGAAACCACTCATCATATCGATTTTCCAGTTAGTTTCTAACTTTAAATATGATAAAGATGTAAATTTTATTGTTAAAATATTTCTTTCAACACATGACTAATCTCAACACATGACTATCGTCAACACATGACTATATATTCTATTCAACGCACGAATCTATATTTTATTCTATTCTTTATTTTCCCAATTGGAATGAGGCCCAATCAATTACCATATAATGTTAATTATATGGATTCCACACAACACATGTATATAATAGCACTGACAAATAATCAACCATCATCCAAAGTGCACTACACAACTACATAAGCATAAAATATAAATAATTAATTCTTACACAGCCTGTCGACCAATCGATCGACATACAATTAAATAATTGGGATTAGTGTATGCCAAATATCATCCCAACACCCGTGTGGGGTTTCAAATCCACAAACACTGAAAATTATTTGTGCAGTTGGGCGATGTGTAAAATTTATCGTCCTAATCAATATCCTTCAGATAGGTGTACATAAACAAACCGTCTGGTTTGTAAATGAATATTTATTTATTCACATTCACTATATTCATATTCACATTAAAAATTATATTTTTAACGATAATTAACTTATTTCAACACATTAATCTATATTATCGATTTCACATCAACATCACAAACAAATTTCACAACACATCAAATAAGCATACAAGCCGTCCATGGTCTGTGGACGACGGGTGTTGGGTGCTACTAAACACCGTCTGCATCCTAGTATATATATTTTAACTAGAAAAGAAAATTCAAAGTGAGAAGTTCGACCGACTAGCTAAACCAAACGCCACTTCTTATGTAGAAATCTTCATCGTGTTCGCCTTTTGTCAATTTCGTTGTTCGTGCTTGCTACATATATAAATCACAATTTTATATTCTCTCTACTTCACGATAAAATAAAGTTTAGATTTTTGTTTCACTTCATATATTTACAACGCTTCTTTCTATATAAAATTATATTTTTATATTTCTACTTCTTATATAAAGATCGAATTTTTATTATCATACTTATATAAAAATTATATTTTTATATTTCTACTTTAATAAAAACCATATTTTTATTCTATGTATATAAAAATCAAATTTTTATCTTCGTTCTAAGTACAAAATCACTGCTTTAATCGATTAAAAATCATATTTTTATTCTTTACAAATTATAAAAATATATTTTTATACTTTACAACTTATAAAAATTATATTAACAAAAACCCTATCTTCTTCATTGGATGAAATTGGCCATAAACAAAAATCAAACCATTTTGATTAAACCATTTCATAGAAAGAATTTACAAAAACAAAAAAATTAAACACCGACGGAAGGCAAGATCTTACAGCGGGGGGGGGGTTGTAGTCGTCGGATCACCGGAGGTAGGGGTGCGCTGCGTCGGAGGTGAGGCCAGAGGTGGAGGCGGCTTCAGGCGGGGTCGACTTCGTGTCCGGTGCAGTTTCCTGATGTTGACGCGAGGTGGTTGCTCAGTGGAGAAGGAGGCGAGCGATGGTTGATGGAAGAGGAAGCGGAGGTGGCGGCGGCGGATCTGAAAGGGGAGGGGGCGGCGCTCGTTGTCTTGGCGATTTGGGGCGACGGTCGAGAAAAGGTAGGAGGGGAGTCGGGTTTTTTCTGAAAAAGGGGAATGGTTTTGATTGTGGAAGAATGAATTTGAGGGGGGGTTAAATGAAAATAAGGGTTAACTTTAATTTAATTTAATTTATTTTCCACCAAAAAGTATCTTTTTCCTTCGAACACCAAACGAGACCCAACGACTATTGTCCCTAGCTAAATACCCCCATTCCGAACACAATGGGATATGTTTCATAACCTAGTTCGACCGTTTCGATTAGTTTCCATCAAAATCCAAATATAACTCTATATATTGAATTTGAACGCTCATTTCAATTTATTGGGGTCACATACTAACTCGAAAAATTCCAGAAAAATATTTTCTTGCTTCGTACCGACGATATGGTCCTAACAACACTAATTTCATCGAATTCTGAGAGCGTTTGAAAATGGCCATTTTCTGGTCGATTAAAATTAACTAAAACTGGTCAAACGCGTTTTACTTCGCCACGCTTACATATTGATTCAAAAAATTACGGATTTTTGAATCTAGCAATAATTTGACATCACGGATCCAACAAAAGTAGTTTCATCAAAATCCGAGGTCGTTTGCAAAATGGCTATTTTTAAGGGTCTGAATTCCATAACGACTATTCAGAATTTTCAGCTGGACATAACTTTTGATACCCGCTATGAAATTTCGATTTCTCGGATTCGATGGAAAGATATTCTCAAATATATTCTATTATTTTTTGTTTCACTAAAATTCGATTTAGTCTATGATTTGTCGGGGTTTGAAAATATCTGTGTTAGGCGTCGAGTTTGAGTGCGATGCATATGTGCTCGGGTTTATGGGCTATGGGTTGATTCTATGAATGGATTGGCTTACCACGTATGGTGCCATTCTGGATTGTGAGAGAAGGGTCGTTAAGCTTCTGACTTATCATGAGAGGACCCTCAAGACTTTTTGTGATCCACAAGGGTCAGTTATGCTTAATTTCCTAGAGTCTCTTGATGCATCTATCGATGATCTGCAATCTGTTCTAGTAGTCATGGATTATTCGGATGTTTTTGATGAGGTACGGGGCTTACCTCCGAGGCGCGTGATTGGTTTTCGTATATATCTGGTGGACAATGCAAAGCCAGTTGCATTGCCAGTGCACCATATGGCTTCGAGGGAAATGAGGGAGCTGAGTAAGTAAGTACGGGAGCTACTTGAGAAAAGATTTATCAGACGAAGCATATCTGAATGGGGTGCTCCAGTTGTATTCGCAACTAAGGAGGACGGTTCGATTCGTTTGTGTGTCAACTATAGAGAGTTGAATAAACTCACCAAGAAGAACAGACACCCGCTCCCAAGGATTGGTGATTTATTTGATCAGCTTGTTGGTGCCTCGGTATTTTCTCAGTTGGCTTGGCCACGGGGTTTCATCAATTGAGGGTGGCTGAGGACAACATAGATAAGATCGCTTTTAGAAATCTAGATGGTTTCTTTGAATGGCTAGTTATGCCTTATGGGTTGACGAATCCACCCCCCCTATTTTGTTGATCTGATGAACAGGGTGTTTCGGGAGTTTCTAAATAAATTTGTCGTGGTCTTTGTTGATGATATCTCGATCTTCTCCAAAAACGAAGAAGAGCATGGCCAACATTTGAGAGAAATTTTGAAAAGTCTCTGTGCGCATCAGCTTAAGGCAAAGTTCTCCAAATGCCATTTTTGAAGAAAAGAGGAGAGATACTTAGGGCATGTGGTCTCCAAAGAAGGATAGATGTAAATCCCGTGAAGGTGGTTGCAATTCAAGATTGGCAAATTCTGAAAAATGCAACAGAGGTGAGAAGCTTTCTTGGGTTGGCAGGTTATTATAGGAAGTTCATTAAGGACTTTGCAAAGATATCTGCTCCACTCACCAGGATGACAAAGAAGAATTTGGCATTTTCATGGGATATAGATTGTGACGTTGCTTTCCAACGCCTAAAGAGGGCTTTGACAACAGCCTCAGTCTTGACCTTGCCTGATGGAAGTAAAGTATTTACCATTTACACTAATGCATGTGGTATAGGGCTTGGTGCGGTTCTAATGCAAGAAGGAAAGGTAGTGTGTTATAGGGGTTAGACAGTTGAGAGTTCATGAGAAGAACTACCTCACCCATGATCTAGAGCTAGCTGCCATAGTATTTGCGCTAAAGACGTGGCATCATTATTTACTTGGAGAGAAGTTCGAGTTATACACTGATCATAAATCTCTCAATTATCTGTTCTCATAGAAAGAACTTAATTTAAGCAACAAAGGTGGATGGAGTTCTTAGCTTCTTATGATTTTGAAATCTCTTATACCCCTGGCAAGGGTAATGTGGTGGCTAACGCACTAAGTAGGAAGAGGATGGCCTTAAGTCCTCTATTTATGGAGAGGAAGAGCTTAGAGTTTATATCAACTTTCGAGATTTTGTCTGATTTGTTTGCATCATTAGAGATACGACCAACTCTTATGGATCAGATAGGAGCTTCGCAGCAAGGTGATCCACAGATTTTAGACATCATGGATAAGATCAGGAAAGGGGAGACTTCTAGTCACCTCAGTGGATTTCCATAGATGAAAAGCGGTGGTTACGACGAGATGAAAGGCTTTGTGTTCCTCAAACTGGAAGCTTGATAAAGGCATTCCTAGAAGAAGCCTACCATTCTAAGTTGACTATTCATACAAGCGATGATAAGATGTACAGAGACATGAAAAGGTTTTCTTTTGGGCTGGGATGAAGAAAGATGTAGCAGAATTTGTTTCTAAATGTTTAGTTTGCCAGCAAGTTAAAGCTGAGCAAAAGAAGCCTGGTGGTTTACTTCATCCTTTGGAGGTTCCTCAGTGGAAATGGGAGAGCGTTTATGGATTTCATAGATGGTTTTCCTAGATCGAAGAAAGGAAACACCAGTATTTGGGTTGTGGTAGATAGACTCACTAAGAGCGCTCACTTTATTCCAGTTAAGAGTAAGAGGACGACATCATGGTTGACATCAATTTATATCCGAGAGATGGTTTGTCTTCATGGAGTACCTTCCAGCATCGTAAGCGATCGTGACCCCATCTTCACCAGTGAATTTTGGAGGAGCTTGCAAGAAGCATTAGGTACGCAATTGTGTTTGAGCACCGCTTATCATCCTCAGACCAATGGGAAGACAGAGAGGGTGAACAAAATTCTTGAAGATCTTTTTAAGGTTGTGTATCCTAGACTTTGGAGGGACTTGGGAAGAGCATCTTCCTTTGGTAGAATTTTCCTATAACAATAGTTATCAAGCCAGCATCAGCATGGAACCCTTCGAAGCATTGTACGTACGACCCTATAGATCGCCAACTTGTTGGTGGGAATCAACATAAAGATTATTACTTAGACCAGATATGGTAAGAGAAATGTCCGAAAAGATTGACCTTATTAAACGGCGGATGAAGACAACCCATGATAGGCAGAAATCCTATGCAGATAAGAGGAGGACTGACATCGAATTTGAAGTGGGAGATTTAGTTTTTATTAAAGTATCACCTCTGAGGAACGTGGTTAGCTTCAAATCTATAGGGAAGTTGGCACCCCAATTTGTGGGACCATTTCCCATAACCGAAAGGATTGGCCAAATGGCTTATAGAGTAAAGCTCCCAGAAAATCTATCCGGAGTTCATGATGTTTTCCACGTTTCTCATCTGCGAAAGTGCTTGCATGACACCATAGAAGTAGTTGAGCCAAACGTATTGGAAGAAGTAGAAGTGGAACGGGAGGCGACGGTCAGATGAGTTCCTTCCCGTATTCATGGAGCAGAAGTTAAGAAGCTATGCAACAAAGAAATTAAGTTGATAAAGGTTCAATGGGGAGATAACCCAGAGGATATGACATGGGAGACCAAAGACAAGATTCGTTCTTCGTACCCTTTTCTTTTCGAGGGTATGTTCTTAACTCCTTTTTCCAAAGTTTTATCTGTGCTTGTTTCTATCATTTGAATATACCCTATCCATAGTATTTTTCAACATTTAGATAAGAATCCTATGGATGTAAACACGTGTTTGAAACATGTTATGTTTGATGGATGCAAGTGTTTACTAGTGGCTGCCTGTGGATACATATACACACACATTAGGCACTAGATCGGCTTAATCACTCTCATACCGCATATGGATGTATGTGCATTTTCTTTTCTTTCATGGATGGAAATGGAAGTATTAGCATATGGATGTTGCATTTGGACAAGTGAGTGTGAACACATATAGAACTGACATTTTATACTAGGATTATTTGCATATATATTGGATACATGGCATTAACATACATTGCATTAAGGAGGTCAACTAAAGAAATTGACTGCCTGATCTTCACATTAGTATTAGGACATATACACACACCTTTGCATATGTTCATATAAGCATTAGATGTCTTTAAGGACAATGGATGCCAACGATCGTTGGATGAGTAGATGGATGGTGGATGGTAGGATATGCTTTCTTCTCAATTTAGAGATTTCGGGACGAAATCCTTTGAGTAGGGGAGAATGTAACACCCTGTATTTTTAACAACATTAAAAGAGGATAAATTGAATAATAATTAATTTAATATTCAGAATTAAGGGAAACAAACTGCATCATTATGTCCGTCTCGAAATTCTGGTCAAGATGGACATTTGGTCTGCGTAAAACGGACACCGTATGAAGAAGTTATAAGGATTTTAAGTTTTTATACGCATAGATGAATTATATATATATATATATGAGTCAGATATGAGTCATAACTTATCCAGAAAATGGTTCAAAAATCAAATTTCATAAGGCGGCAAATTTCCCGCTCCTAGGGGTCGACCCCCCTAGGGGGGTGTCGACACCAGGGTCAACCCCTCTAGGGGAGTGTTGACACCCCTATGGCTGATGTGAATTCAGTTTCTAGAGGCTGGAAGCTATATATATGGGTCTGTTTCTCTTGTTTTCTTTAGTAGAATTCAAAGGAGTCCAAACACTGCCGGTATCTGAACTAAACTGGATCCGTTTTCTTCAACAACAATTAACTTTGCAAATCAAACTCAGAGATTCAAGTGTAGATCCAACCTCTGTTATTTTCTACCTTCTCTTTTAATCCAAACACTGTGAGTTAGTTAACTTTAGATTTAAATGATTGAAAGTAATTTGTGACATGACAGTGATTTGGATATATACATGCCTATGACTGAATCATATTGGATCTATCATAATTTGTGAACCTATAATATTCTTGGATCCTAGACCTTATCATGCTAGTACAATTTAATAGATCTAATTCTTTTGTTGTTAATTCATCATGTCACATATATGGAAACCCTTTTCCTAAGTTTGTGGGTAATTTGGAATTATCGTTATCTGGTTAGTTAAACCTTTGTTTAGATCTAGATCAACAGGTTGTGATTAATTGAGATCTGTCACTAATGGACATATGAATTCTTATTTGAATCTGTTCATTCTAATTATGTTAGATCTAGTTTTATCATTACCCTTTTCATTAGATCTGTTTTTATGTCCACCTTATTATTATGCCAATTACATGTCCATGCCAGTATGTACATTTATGTCACCTTTGCTAGAATAATCACTATTGCCATTTTTCCCATCACCTTTCCCTTTTTATTGTTATGGCTAGGCTACTTTCTAGTCTAGGCATGCTGCCAAAATTATGTGAATACGTTAGTTAGGGAACAGGGGAAAATATTGGAATTAGCATAACTTGAATAACTTGAATATGGATTTGGGCATATAGTTCATTGTAAATATAATTGGTTAAATGAGCATTAACACCTATAAAGGCATTTAATTAATTGATTAATAATGAATGCCTAAGGTTACAATCAGAAATCGTACTTGCACTTATGACACGAGGTTAGGTTGCATTAGTGGTGGAAGTCTGCTCGGACCCGACCTGCATATCCAGCAACTGCTAATGTCGAACCTAATGTGAGAGGTCTAAGTGCACAAATACGAATCGGGCTAAGATATAAGGTTAGGCCCAAATTGTGGAAGAAGTCTCCCCGGACCCGACCGGCATATCCAGCATCCACAAGCTGTAGGCTAATGTGGGAGGTCTAGCCCATTATAAACCATAATTGGACATGGTAATGAATATAAATACTTAACCTAGTTGAATCATAAACATGAATAACGGTTAAGTAAATTTGGTTGAATAGTGGGTAGGTTAAGTAAATCTGAGGGGATGGGTAATATTTACATATAGGCCCACAAACTTAACCTAATAAGGTTATGTAATTAAAGACACCTAGTGGTATACATAATCAAATGGAAAACCTAGTGGGAGATACAAGACAAAGGGGAGAGCTTGTATCATATTGTGTGGGACCCTTTTCATCCAGTAACCCGGAGTAGGTATCAATCATGTACTCCGAACTAGGTTAGAGAAGGGGCACGCTTACTGGACTGATTGTAAGAGATCCAAACGTGGAGGACGGTTTGAGCGGCACAAACCGATCGGACCATGTGCATGTATGAGCCGGGCAGAGGGGGATAAGACGACTATGACACCTATAGATATGAGGTTGTGCATATCAGCGAGGGGTTGCCACTTTAGGACGTGATACATCCTACGGTGGGGCCAACACAGAGTATCTACGCGGATTAGGGTGCCGATCGATTATGGTAGTAGTTAGGATACATTTGGACGTATGCCTAAGTCTACCACCTTTTAGTGGAAGGGATCATCTCATTCTGGTTATACTAGTAATAGTGCAAAGTAATCATTAGGGAAGCGTATATACCTTATCTTGTCTACCTTGTCACGCCTTCCTTTTACGTAGTAATCTCTCTTGTCCACTTTATATGCCTAACATGCTACTTTTATTTATTTACTTGGTAAAAGTAACTAGACTCGACAGACTTTATGTCTGACCCTTTTTGTTTCCTCTTCTTTCTTCCGTCCCCCCCCCCCCACCCCAGGTTCTTAGGGCGGGAACACTCAGGCTTAGTCAGGACTTAGTTATCATCTTGCTGGGAGCTGCTTTCAAAGTAAGGCTCAAGTTCTTATCTCTACTAAGGCTTCGTCTCTTTTTGGGGAATTATGTTTTCTTTTAAGTATTTATGTACTCTGATGGTACAAGATGGAAGTTATGTTATTGTAATAGGTTTTTGTATTTCAGACATGCGAATTATTGGACCATGGCGTTTTATAATAAGTAAAGTTTTTATTCCGCTATTATTCTATATATTTGTCTTGTAATATTTCTGTTTTGTTTACTTATAACGCTTGACGAAACTTAATGCTTTCCCTTTGTGAGTGACATTAACGGACGTGGGGTGACACAAACGCGATGGGCAAAATTGCAATGGGCTAAAAAAATGGGGAAGAGCTTCTGAGAGGAGAATCAAGAAATGAGAAATGGTGAGTTGCATTGGAAAGAAAATAAGGCAACTGCTTCTGTTTTTTTATGTATATGAAAAGTTGTTGTAATCTTTTAATATACATGAAGAAACATGAGGATGGAGAAAAGGAAAGTGCGTGGTTTTTAAATGAAAGAAAATATGCCGACTTGGAAATTGAAAAGAAAAGTTTCGGAAAGAACCATTTTCATAGAAAACGAACATGAACGAATAGAAAGCTGGAAGGAGAAATGAAGGGTTACGATCGAAAAGAACCAATGTGGCTGTTTTCAAAATTTAAATAAATCAGGGAACAAACGAGTTTGTAACTTAAAGGAAATGGGTGGTTTGAATAATAAAAAGTGAACCGATAGTTTTGATAATATAACGAACGGTTTTAAAATTCCAAAAAGTGAACAATATCAAGTGAGGCTTAATTTTGATATGGAAACGATGAATGAATAAATAATGTTAATGAATCATAAAAGAATTGATTTGGAATATCAAAAGAAAACGAATACGAAAAATGAAAATTAAACGATGCTTGTAACAATAATGATTAATACAAATGGCAGATCTTACAAGGGAAATAATTTGAAATACCATCAAAGTTGTAAAATTTATAAATATTGGAAATAATTTACATAATAATACGAGTTTAATATTTAAATTAAAACTTAGGAATGAATTTAATTCAAATTAATGAACTCGGTAAAAATTTACCCAATATATAAGATTTGGAACGCATATATAGATTTGTATTATTAAAACATCAAAATCTAATTCATTTGTTATATAGAATCTAAAATAATTTAGTTTTAAATCAAAAATCAAAATAGTTTGCTTATAAAATCTAAAATAAATCGAGTTTTATTTAAACAAAATAAAATAGGAAGCTAAATTTGGATTAAATAATTAAATAAAAATATATTAAAAATCCAGGTTGTTATAATGCGTCTTGCTAATGGTGTCAATAAGAGTTTCTAAGTGCTTGATATGAAAAATAGACACAATATTGACTTAAAGACGGGTAAATGAAATAATTTTACCAAAAAATTATATTTTTATATAAAGGAATATTTTCTAAATTTTATATATAGATTTATGAAATGTTTGTTTTCTAGGAAAGGTAATATTTAATTATTATCATTGGTTGATTTCCTTTTCTTGGCAAGTTTAGAGCAAATTTCTTCTTTTCTACATGGGTTGGGTAGATAATAGATTTTGATGGGCATTAATGTGAATACCTTGTGAGTTCAGTTTCGTGATTTGACTATAAATGTAACAACCCAAATTTCAGCGGGTCCGAATTTTTTTCATAAAATTCTAAAATCCAAGTCCATTGAAACCTGAGTTGGTTTTTTAGGTATCCTGCGTAAAGGAAAAGATAAATATATCAGAGCTCGCGATATAATATCTTACAGTGGACCTGAATAAAATGTAATAAGTAAATACTTACCATAATAGTGACACTGACTAGTGAGTGTCTTTAAAGATGTGAAATGTTCGCCACCAGTCAAACCTGCGAGTTTGTTATGAGGAAGGGGTCGGACAAAATTTCTGGTGAACGGACAAATTATACTTTTCAAAGATAACACAACACATATCATTCAATCATAAATTTACTTTTATTAGGTTATTAGGGTTTATAACTCCCGTCTCTATGCATATGTCATACTCGTCTACTCCGTGGTAGATCAAACATAATAATCTATATATATATATATGTAGCTATATGTTCAATTAAATCTAGGTAGTAGCCACAATACCCTCCTCGAAAGGTCTCCGTTGTCACTCTACGAAAGCGTACTAGATCCCCATCACCATGCTACGAAAGTATACTATCCACTATCTAAGCTCCGCTACCAAGCTAAATCCTTGCCTTCGGACGCCTACAATGCACCACCCAAAGGATACCTAGAGTACCTACTTGCGATCGCATTGTCTACTATCTGAGTTTCGCTGTCATGTTAAACCCTTACATAGAACTCAATTAGGGGATTTCTACATCTTCCTATGATACATATTTTCACAGATTGGTCTGTTCCTTTTTCTAGTGGCTATGGCCCCACTCTCCCCCCTTAAATATTGAACCATTCCAAGAGCTAAGTGACCGTGCTCCAAACAAACAATCTAAACATTCAAATAATGTGCTCCCTCGTCCAATGTTTCGATAGTAAAAGACCAATGGCTTGTTGATTTAGCTCCAGTCTTTCCCGTACATGCTCTAATTGACAATGATAGGTATCTGACGATCTACTATCCTTATTGGAACCTGACCACGAAGCCTGCTGTGAAGGTCCACCCCGTACCAGCCTGCATTTCCTCTGAAAGTGCGCTGTACACATGCCCGACTAGTACGGAACGGTCGTCAAAGAAAGGAAAGAAGGGAATTAGCTAACGAGGAACCTGTAGAATGTCTCACAGCGCATGGAATAAAATATAATAATAACATACTTGACATAAAACAGGTTAGACGGTGTATAAGATGATAACTAAAATCAACATCAACATTAGAGCAGCGGAAATCCAAATACAGCTTATTAAAACTTTCCAAATTTACTGTCTCTAAACAAAAGAAAGCTAAAGTAGAAGATGCACCACTAATGCCCAAGCAGTGATCTTCAACAACACAGAGAGAATACTATATATATATTACGTGGAAGCCTCCTGCCCGTCTCCGGATCATCTACCCGCGCATCACCAACTAACCTGTCTTTAGTCTGCTCGTGTGAGCACCCAGAGTAATAAGAGGAGACATAAAACTCTGGGTCAGACATAAAGCCTGGTATGAGCGAAACAGAACAATAACACGTATACTAAACCATACCTGAACCTGGACCTGCAACCAAAGAGTTAGTACCACATACCGTACAGTACTCTAAGGTGCCATAATAAATAGTGTAAAGAATACGGGGGTGGGGCGTGCATGTCATAATGATAGCAAACAAATCAACCATAGCAACCATCCTCACATTTCTCACTCAGTGCGTAAAGCATACGATGTCCACCACTGTCAATCACTAGACCCATTGAAGTAGTGACAGAGTTCGACTTGTACAACTACTGCTACTACCAAGCTTACCACATGGAGTCATGACCAAATCTTTACAAATGACCCCACTTCATTGGTCTATAGCCCTTTAGTCGTACCTAGGCCATTTCAGCCCTGAATCCGTTCACGTACTTCCCATACATAGTGATCCAAAGTCATAAACATCAACTGCCCCTTGGCACACGTCCCGCAGCAAAGCCCAATCATGAAGTGAACTCATCGGTTCCCAACTGGATCCTGAGCTTTAACTTCCCATATTGGACTACCTTTGCATCTCGGGTTATTGGTCAATACTGGGTCGGGTCGGATTCTCCTTCTAGCCATCGGTTCGGGTCGGGGCCTCTACTTCAGGTCGGTTCGTAGTCTTCTCCTGTAGCGGTTCGGTTCGGGTCCACAGCGTCGCATCGGTTCGGGTCGGGTATTCCACTTCGGGTCGGGTCGGGTGTCCTCCTCCGGGTCGGGTCGCTATCTTCCCTCCAGTTCATGCTCCTTCTCCGACCAGCTCCCCAGTTCTCCATTTACTCCGATCCGATCCTCCTCCTTTAGCCGATCCGATCCTACTCCTTTAGCCGATCTGATCCCTTCGCCTTATTCCAGTCCTAGCCTTTCATCCTTAAGTCGATCCAATCCGAGTCCTTCATCTTTAAGTTAGTCTGATCCCCAGCTTAACCAACATGGCCTTCCTTTTTTTCCCAGCCTCGTTTGTGCCAGACTCCAGTTCGGGTCGGGTTCCTTGCCCAGGTCTCCAATCCGATCCGAGCCCATACCTGATCCGATCCGAAACCCAACACAACTTTCTGCAACTTGTTTACGCCATTCGACGACGTTTTCGACAAATCTAACTATACTAATCAATCACAAATCATGTCAAACAGTCATATCAACACAACAAACTAACCACAAACACCAAAACAATGAATTTACATGTCAAAATGGATCAAATATACCCAAAAACCCCTTATTTTCCCTTAAGCATGTTTAAGTAAAACTAATCATAGGGTTAACGAAACTTAATCAAATCGACCAAATTTCTAACAGAGGCATAAAATATTATTTAAGAATTTCTAAACATTTTTCCAGAATTTATTAGTGTATAATTTCGCTAATCTTCACTAATTACCCTTAATTAACTATAATTAGTGCCAAAACGATGTTAATCACTCAACTTTGCCACAAAATAAAACACCAAATCTGAAGTACTCTCTGTTTGGGTCAAATTCCTATGTATAGCAGCAGCTCCAACCTTGCTCTGTTGCTATTTGGCCTTGTTTTGATGTAGTTTAGGCTTAATCTTCACTAAAAATGTGTTTTGGAGTGGTTTTAGAGGATGGAAGCCATTACTATGGTCTCAAGAAGGTTTGTGGCGGCTCAAAACTGAAATGAAAGTGATTTCCTAACCCTAATCAGCCTTCCTATGCCTCTAAACCCGAAATTCCCCTCTGGGCCTAGCTGCTAATCAACTGGTTAAGCCCAATTAAGCTGTTTTTCACCATCTGAAACTTTTTTCAGTCATATCTCCCAAACGGTGAGTCCGTTTGGCTAATGTGACCACTCTACGGAATTGTAAACCATCATCCGGAGCCAATGGAAGTGGTTTCAAGTGAAAATTCCTTTTCAGTCAAAAGTTATGGCCAAAACAGTGCCAACTAGGGGTAAAATGGTCAATTAAAAATTGGGAAAAATCATGAACATGGGAAATGACCCCAATAGTCGTCTCCCAAAGTTACATGACCATACGACTTCGTATATGAAAGAAATAAATATTCTACAGTCCTATGGTGCGTAGAATACGGGTCGTTACACTCTCCCCCCCTTAAGAAATTTCGTCCCCGAAATTCCTTAACCTAAAACATACAAAGGATCCCGCATGCCTACCAACCACATACAACAATCAAACATGCAAAACAAGCAAACAAGCCTATCCTAGCATGCGGAAAACTAAATCGAAGTAAAAATCTTACCAGGCAAAGAGTTCTGGATGTGTCTTCCTAATGTTCTCCTCTGTCTCCCAAGTACAATCATTTTTGTCCTCGCCCCACTGAACCTTGACTAGCTTCACCGCCTTCCTTCGAAGTTGCTTCATGTCGTGCTCGACAATACGGGCCGACTTGCGGTTCCCAACCGCCTCGGGTTCTACTTCGAAGTCCTCCAACTGATCAGGTGAAATAGTCATATCTGAGTCGTGAACGGACTTCCTTAGTTGGGAAACATGAAATACATTGTGAACCCCCGCCATCTTCTCTGGTAAGTCAATTCTATATGCCAAATTCCCGACTAGTTCAAGAACAGGGAATGGGCCAACAAGTCTTGCTGCTAACTTGCCTCTCCTGCCCAATCGTATTACGCTCTTCAACAGATAAACCTTGACAAACACCAAGTCACCAACGGAGAATTTTAAGTCTCTTCTCCTCTTATCAGCATAACTCTTCTGCCTATCTTGAGAAGCCTTCATTCGTTGTTGAATGATCTTAATCTTATCTGAAGTTTCCCTCACCACATCTGGTCCAAGCATAAATTTCTCGCCAATCTCTATCCAACATGATGGTGAGTTGCACGGTCTTCCGTACAAAGCTTCAAACGGAGCCATACCGATACTGGATTGGTAGCTATTATTATATGCAAACTCTACTAGATGCAAATGGTCATCCCATGATCCACCAAAATCCAATATACACGCTCTCAAGAGATCTTCCAAAATACGATTCACCCTCTCCGTCTGACCGTCGGTCTGAGGATGATATGCGGTACTGAGATGTAACTCTGACCCTAGAGCCTCTTGTAAGCTCTTCTAAAACCCACTAGTGAACAACGGGTCCCGGTCAATCACAATGCTTTTAGGTACTCCATGAAATCTCACTACCTACTTCATATACAATTCTGCTAACTTAGCTGCCGTTCTGGTCGATTTGACTGGTACGAATCTTGCACTCATAGTCAATCGATCCACGATTACCCAAATGCTATCATGTACCGATCTAGTCCTTGGTAAACCATCGATGAAATCCATCGAGACTTGCTCCCATTTCCATTCGGGAATTTCTAATGGTTGCAATAACCCACTAGGCTTCTTTTGCTCGTCTTTAACTAGCTGGCAATTCATGCACTTGGATATAAACTTCCCAACGTCTCTTTTCATCCCTTCCCAGTAGTAAGTCTGCTTCATATCTCGATACATCTTATTACCACCGGGGTGTATAGTCAGTTTTGAGTGATGACATTCTCTAAGAACTTCATCTCTCAATCCATTGACGTTGGGTACAACAAGCTTTCCATTCTTTCTAAGCCATCCATCTCGATCAAGCCCATACTTGTTCATCTCCTCATCGATATCCATCTCTAACTTGGAGATGATTTCCAATAGGTTAGGATCGTCCCTCTGACTAGAGCCGATCCGCTCAATCAAAGTGGGTCTGATCGTCAAACTTGCTAACATTTCTGGATTCAATTCGCACTTTGGTCTGAAATCAAACCCCGCGATATACTCCAGTTGCTTCCATTCTAGAAACATAGCCCCTAAACTGGCATGTCTTCTACTCAACGCATCGGCTACCACATTGCCCTTTCCCGGTGTATATGCGATATCAAAATCATAGGAAGCCAAGAATTCTAACCACCTTTGTTGCCGGAGATTTAGATCCTTCTGGGAGAAGAGATACTTCAACGACTTATGATCTGTAAACAGCTCAAATCTTTCTCCCAAGAGATAGTGTCTCCACATCTTCAACGCGAACACGGTCGCTGCCAACTCCAAATCATGGGTAGGGTATCTTCTCTCGTGCGGTTTCAATTGCCGACTTGCATAAGCTACAACCCTACCGCCCTGCATCAATACAGCACCCAGTCCGGTACCACAGGCATCTGTGTATACCATCATCTCTTCATTCCCTTTAGGAATGACTAACACTGGTGCGCTTGTCAACTTGTCCTTTAGACTCTTGAATGCATTCTCGCACCTTTCATTCCAGACAAAAGCTTGATTCTTCTTAGTCAACTGGGTCAATGGTGCTGCTATCTTGGAGAAACCTTGGATAAACTTACGATAATATCCAGCTAACCCCAAGAAACTTCTTACATCTGTTGCATTCTTGGGCGTAGGCCAATCCTGTACCGTAGCCACCTTCGCCGGGTCTACGGCAATACCATTCTCTGATACAACATGGCCCAAGAACCTCACTTCCCTCCTCCAGAAGTGACACTTAGAAAATTTTGCTTTCAATTGGTGTTTTCTCAACACCTCCATCACTATTTTTAAATGTTCCTTGTGTTCTTCCTCTGTCCTTGAATAGACCAAAATATCATCAACGAACACAAGGACAAACTTATTCAACTGATCTCTGAATACCCTATTCATAAGATCCACAAAATATGCTGGGGCATTGGTCAGCCCGAATGGCATGACCAACCACTCATAAAATCCAGACGGCGTTCGAAATGTCGTTTTAGCTATGCCCTCAGCTTCCACTCTAAGCTGATGAAAACCTGTCGCGAGATCCAACTGAGAAAATACTCTCGTGCCACTCAACTGATCGAACAAATCATTTATCCGCGGTAGAGGATACTTGTTCTTCCTCGTCACTTTATTCAACTCGCGGTAGTCTACACACAAACGAAGGGAACCATCCGCCTTGGTAGCAAACACAACTGGTGCTCCCCATTCAGAAACACTCCTTCTGATAAATCCCTTCTTCAAAAGATCGCTGACTTGCACCTCGAGCTCTCGCTGCTCCCTTGGTGCCATACGACGAAGTGGCATCACTATAGGTCTGGCATCTTTTACCAAATCAATACAGAACTCAATCTCTCGGTGTGGTGGAAGCCCGGTCACTTCCTCGAAAACATCTGGATACTGGCCAACCATGGGCAAACCTGACAACTCACTATGCGGAATGTCGAGGGAGTTTAGGAAACTAACCAATACCCCCTTACTGGGTAGACCACCAAACACTATCCTCCGCCCATCATCCGCTCTAGCTGTCACCAAAAATCCCTCACAGTCTACCACCACCCCGTATCTTCGGAGCCAATCTACTCCCAAAATAATGCCAAACCCAGTAAAGCCCAAAACAAAGCAATCACAAACAAACATGCATCCATGACTCGATAGGACCACATTACGACAAATCATGCTAAGGCTAGTCGAACCACCAATCGGGTTCGTCACTACTAAAGGTCTATTGACAATCTCGGGCTCCAATCCCAACCTATCTACCAGGTCACTAGATATGAAAGAACTGGAAGCTCCGGTATCAAACAAAACTCTAACAGGAACATCATACACAGAAAGCATACCTTGAATGATGACATTCTTTCCCTTCACCACCGCGGTTGGGGCATTCGACGAAGAAGGAATAGCATTAAGGGCATAGGCTTTCACCATTTGCTTTTCTTTGGGGGGTTGCGGACACTTGTCCTTGTGATGTCCCATTTGGCCACAGTTGAAGCACTTCCTATCCGCTGGCTTGGCCCGACAATTACTAGCATAATGGCCCTTCTTACCACAGCTGAAGCACTCAACATCTTGCTTATTCTTTTTCTTCTGGCCATCCTTAGTCTGATTCTACTTTCTCTTATTCTGGGAACTACCCTTGCCTCCACCACTTGCTTGTGGCTTCGGCTCATCTGCGGATGCAACCTCAGTCTTCGACTTAGGGTAGAGACTTTCTGATCTCAATGCTTTCCCAACAATCGATTCAAATGTCTCATCGATGTGGTTAATAAGCCTTTCCCCCAAGTACTGATCCAAACCAGTTATGAATTTCTCATTCTTCTTCTCGGCAGTATCAATAAGAGATAACCCATACTTCGACAAAACGTCGAATTCAGCAATATACTCCGAGAAAGCTCTGCCATTCTGCTTGAGCTCCAATAATTTCTTAAACATCACTGACTTCTGAGTAGCTGGAAGCAACTTCTTGCTAAAGCGAGCCTTAAACTGCTCCCAAGTAATCTGATCTTCAGGAGTAGCTGCCTTTATAGCATTCCACCAATTCATTGCCCGCCCTTACAGTTGACGGGACGCTAGCTTTCTCTTCATCGCATCCTCGATACCCAAATCCTCGAAGATACGTCCGCAACTATCCAACCAGTCTTGAACATCCGTGGCCGACTCCGTTCCGTGGAACGACTTCCCACCAAGGTTAGTATAATCCTTATTCAGCTTGGCAAAGTCGACTCTCGGCACTTGCACTATTGGACCATCACCATTTCCACCATTGGGAGCTGCCCTCTGCACATCGCTAAGCATATCTCTCATGAGGTCAGTAAACATCGCCCTCATGTCAGCAACATTCCCATTATTGGCCCCTCTACCGGTACCTCTAACATATCGGCTCATCGTCAATCTGAAAAAGGAAACGATTAACGACCCCATAATGGTGCTAGTGCAGCATGGCTTCATTCTTATACTACTAATAGTATATATATAGCTTTTAGAAACCAAAATAATCACAAATACGCTCTCTCGTATACGTATATTATCTCTCCCTAATAACTTCCCTAGGTTAACTACCAAACCTAGAGCTCTGATACCAAGTGTGACGGTCCGCCCCGCACCATCCTGCATTTCCTGCGAAAGTGCGCTGTACACATGCCCGACTAGTACGGAACGGTCGTCAAAGAAAGGAAAGAAGGGAATTAGCTAATGAGGAACCTGTAGAATGTTTCACAGCGCATGGAATAAAATATAATAATAACATACCTGACATAAAACAGGTGAGACAGTGTATAAGCTGATAACTAAAATCAACATCAACATCAGAGCAGCGGAAATCCAAATACAGCTTATTACAACTTTCCAAATTTACTGTCTCTAAACAAAAGAAAGCTAAAGTAGAAGATGCACCACTAATGCCCAAGTAGTGATCTTCAACAACACAGGGAGAATACTATATATATATATTACGTGGAAGCCTCCTGCTCGTCTCCGGATCATCTACCCGCGCATCACCAGCTAACCTGTCTCTAGTCTGCTCGTGTGAGCACCCAGAGTAATAAGAGGAGACATAAAACTCTGGGTCAGACATAAATCCTGGTATGAGCGATAAGCATCTAAACAGAACAATAACAGGTATACTAAACCATACCTGAACCTGGACCTGCAACCAAAAAGTTAGTACCACATACCGTACAGTACTCTAAGGTGCCATAATAAATAGTGTAAAGAATACGGGGGTGGGGTGTGCATGTCATAATGATAGAAAAAAAATCAACCATAGCAACCATCCTCACATCTCTCACTCAGTGTGTAAAGCATACGATGTCCACCACTGTCAATCACTAGACCCATTGAAGTAGTGACAGAGTTCGACTTGTACAACTACTGCTACTACCAAGCTTACCACATGGAGTCATGACCAAATCTTTACAAATGACCCCACTTCATTGGTCTATAGCCCTTTAGTCGTACCTAGGCCATTTCAGCCCTGAATCCGTTCACGTACTTCCCATACATAGTGATCCAAAGTCATAAACATCGAATGCCCCTTGACACACGTCCCGCAGCAAAGCCCAATCATGAAGTGAACTCATCGGTTCCCAACTGGATCCTGAGCTCTAACTTCCCATATTGGACTACCTTTGCATCTCGGGTTATTTGTCAATACTGGGTCGGGTCGGGTTCTCCTTCTAGCCATCGGTTCGGGTCGGGGCCTCTACTTTAGGTCGGTTCGTAGTCTTCTCCTGTAGCGGTTCGGTTCGGGTCCACAGCGTCGCATCGGTTCGGGTCGGGTATTCCACTTCGGGTCGGGTGTCCTCCTCCGGGTCGGGTCGCTATCTTCCCTCCAGTTCATGCTCCTTCTCCAACCAGCTCCCCAGTTCTCCATTTACTCCGATCCGATCCTCCTCCTTTAGCCGATCCGATCCTACTCCTTTAGCCGATTCGATCCCTTCGCCTTATTTCAGTCCTACCCTTTCATCCTTAAGTCGATCTGATCCGAGTCCTTCATCTTTAAGTTAGTCTGATCCCTAGCTTAAATAACATGGCCTTCCTTTTTGCCTAGCCTCGTTTGTGCCAGACTCCAGTTCGGGTCGGGTTCCTTGCCCAGGTCTCCAATCCGATCTGAGCCCATACCCGATCTGATCCGAAACCCTACACAACTTTCTGCAACTTGTTTACGCCATTCGACGACGTTTTCGACAAATCTAACTATACTAATCAATCACAAATCATGTCAAACAGTCATATCAACACAGCAAACTAACCACAAACACCAAAACAATGAATTTACATGTCAAAATAGATCAAATATACCCAAAACCCCCTTATTTTCCCTTAAGCATGTTTAAGTAAAACTAATCATAGGGTTAACGAAACTTAATCAAATCGAACCAAATTTCTAATAGAGGCATAAAATATTATTTGAGAATTTCTAAACATTTTTCCAGAATTTATTAGTGTATAAATTCGCTAATCTTCACTAATTACCCTTAATTAACTGTAATTAGTGCCAAAACGATGCTAATCACTCACCTTTGCCACAAAATAAAACACCAAATCTGAAATACTCTCTGTTTGGGTCGAATTCCTATGTATAGAAGCAGCTCCAACCTTGCTCTGTTGCTATTTGGCCTTGTTTTGATGTAGTTTAGGCTTAATCTTCACTAAAAATGTTTTTGGGAGTGGTTTTAGAGGATGGAAGCCATTACTAGGGTCTCAAGAAGGTTTGTGGCGGCTCAAAACTGAAATGAAAGTGATTTCCTAACCCTAATCAGCCCTCCTATGCCTCTAAACCCGAAATTCCCCTTTGGGCCTAGCTGCTAATCACCCGGTTAAGCCCAATTAAGCTGTTTTTCACCATCTGAAACTTGTTTCAGCCATGTCTCCCAAACGGTGAGTCCGTTTGGCTAATGTGACCACTATACGGAATTGTAAACCATCATCCGGAGCCAATGGAAGTGGTTTTAGGTCAAAATTCCTTTCCAGTCAAAAGTTATGGCCAAAACAGTGCCAACTAGGGGTAAAATGGTCATTTAAAAATTGGGAAAAATCATGAACATCGGAAATGACCCCAATAGTCGTCTCCCAAAGTTACATGACCATACGATTTCGTATATGAAAGAAATAAATATTCTACAGTCTTATAGGGCGTAGAATACGGGTCGTTACACCTGCTTTCGTAGCCGAGTCAACCGCCGAATGCTAATAAGCAACCTATCAATCTTCTTTCTACCCTCAACACAAATGCAACCAACGGATAATCTATGGATGGAACCATACAGACCTGTCTTTGGAGTAGCTGACCATGGGAATCTCTTAGAGGGCCATACCAGAGTATCCTCATGTCCACTAAAAGTATCAAACTTTCTTCCAGCCCTATCAAATATTAAGTTGGATGTCCCTCCACCGTGTCTCTGAACGCCAACAATGATCTGCCACGTTGGGCTCTTCATTCATGATTCCTTCAGACTAGTCCAAACGCATCTCAATATGTTATTAGACCATATGTCTAATCGTTCGTTATGTGTTTAACTCACTTTTCTTTTTCATTAATTAATATTATTGTTCAATACGCTGAATTTGAACTTTAATTACTTATTTGTCAACTATATTGGTTATCGTAGAACCATCGAATAATCATAGTACGCCTAATCATAAGGCCACCTTAGAACTATACTTACTGAAAGTATTTCACAATTTTTAAGTCTTTTCATAATAAGCCTTTCTTATTTCATTTATCTTTTAATTATAACTTTCATGTTATAGTCTTACTTTTACTATAGAACCATACCCGTAGAATTATGCTTACTAAACTTAATTCACAATTATAACTTTACTTGTAGAAAGCATTCATTTCACTTTTAATTATAGCCTTCATATTATAATCTTGCTTACACATATGTCAAAACCATCTATTATGATTCATTTCTGTATCTACACAATTATCATAATATTCTTGCCAACAAGTTCAACTTTTCTTATTATGATCTATTTATGTGTCCATATAATTTTCATAATAGGTTACATTCCTTCCTAGCTATCAAGTATTTAACTTAATTTCTTACTTCCTTTCTTTACATAACATCTTTTTAGTTATGTTACCCTGTTTCTTACAGCCTTTGTAAATTTATTCTTTAGGAAGTTAGGCATGTTCATATTTTATTGGTTATTAAACAGTGCGAAATATGGCTAAACCCCTATTTCGCTCTAATTCACGCCTTTATTTCTTTCTATACTTGTAATTATGTCTTCTGTTTTTCTTTCAAACCAAACTATGGAAATATATTCCCTTTTCCCCAACCAATCAATCTAGATTGTGTCCAACTTTTCATTTTTATAGGTATATGTTAATTCATGTTCTTCAATTTATTTCTCCAAATTTAACATATTTTTAGTAGTTTGAATAGAATTAGGCTTATGCCCTTTTCCCATCCAACGAGTATTTATCGAATCCTAAATTTAAACCATAGCCTCAACAAGTTAATATGTGAATTTGCAGGTTTAAAACTCAAATAACATATTTATTTTACACAATACTTCATATATCATGCCAACAGGAATTATAGTAAGGAATAAACTACTGCAATTAGAACTATACTTAAATCGCACAGGAAATAAATTATCACAACTAAATAATTCTGAATTGTTAAGGTTTCTCAATTTAATAGGAATCAAACGATAATATATATCATCATTGAAAAGAATAATTTAAATCCACTCACACGTAATTTGCGCTCCAAATTTTGGATCTGATTTGGATTTAAATTTATTATCATGGCCTTTCCAATTTGAATCAACAAACTCATACGAATAGAGAATTTGGACATCTGAATCTTAAATCTACAACTTCATCCTCCAAGTCTTGAATTAAATAGCCTAAATATTTTCTAGTTCTACTCAATACTTATGAGATATAATTCTATGGTGGCTACAGGATCAGCTCAGAACATAGTACATATAAATACACCATTATAGACCATAGAACAATTACATAATATTACATTGATAGAGCACGACAAATACATGTGCTACAATAAGAATAGATACAATACTAGCACTTATACAACATGATACAGTCAAAAGACTAAGTAACTCAACTACATGAACTCGAATGAAAGTAGCTACAGTGAAGATAGTCCAAAGAAAACTCGCTAACCCAAGCTCGGCAACTACACCTGAAACATCTACACACACGAGTCAGTCTAGTTTACAAATCAATATAATGGATAAGTAACACAAGATATACATCTCTTTACTCAAGAGTTGTGAATAACCAACATGTAAGAATATGTTAAGTTAAACTCACACTTCATACCATAAAGGCTACCAAATAAACTTCATTCACCAGGCCCTCGGCTAAGTACATCATAAGAAAATACTATTTCCAAACAAGTTATGAAACGTTTTACGAAACCAATAGTTTTCTTATGACGTTTATGAAAATAACTTTATAATATTTTTGTAGGCTATTTAGTGTTAAAACTAAAATTATAAAACCATTTTAGCCTCAAAACTATAACTAACATGTTATTTATACATATATCGGGAAACTAATTTAAAACGTGCAATGTGTACTCAAAACTCTTCAAAACTCAATCACTAAATTCATAAAACCCAAAATATGTATTGGTGATAATTAAGGCTTCTCCATTAATCAAGTCAGCCAAATATAACACAAAAAGCATGGATTAAACTTGTAATAACCCTGAAATCTGAGGCAATTTAAAATTTTTATTTTGGCAATTTTGATGAATTTTGAATATTTAAAATGAATTATTTGAAATAATGATGACGAGAAATTTATTTTGAATAGAATTAGAACGTATATATTTATATACGTCGTTGTTAGAATATAAATATTTATTTATAATTATAAAAGGAATTGAAAATGGCATGGTAGTTTGAAAATTCGATTTCAAAGTTCAATTACAGGATTCAAAATAAATCAGATTTTAGCGAAACCAAAATTATTAGAATCTAATTGAGAATATCTTTCCAATGAATCCGAAAAATTGAAATTTCATAGCGGGAACAAAAAGTTATGCCCAGTTGAAAATTCAGAATAGTCGCTATGGAATTCTGGCCCTTAAAATGGAAATTTTGCAAACGACCTCGGTTTTCGATGAAACCACTTTTGCAGGATCTGTGATGTCATATTATTGCTAGATTCCAAAATTCATAATTTTCTGAATTTATATGTGAGCTTGGTGAATGAAAACGTGTTTTGATCAGTTCCAGTTGATTTTAATCGATGAGAAATTGGCCATTTTTCAAACGGTCTTAGAATTTGATGAAATTAGTTTTCTTAGGACCATATCGTCAATACGAAGCTAGAAAATATTTTTCGGGAATTTTTAGAGTTCATACATGGCCCTGGTAAATTGAAATGTGTGTTCAAATTCAATATATAGATTTATATTTTGATTTTGACGAAAATTGTTCGTAACGATAGAATCAGCATGCGATACCTATCCCATTGTGTTCAGAATGGGGGTAATTAGCTATGACGATAGTCAGTGGGTTCGATTTCGAGGTCGAAATTAAAAATTGCTTTTTGAAATTAAATAATTAAATATAAAAAACTCTCTTCCTATTCTCTCTCAGCTCCCCCCCCCCCCCCCCGTTTCATTTCATTCGAGAAGGAAAATAAAAAGAAAAAAAGGGAAAAAAAACAAACAAACGGAGAGCCACCTCCGTCCATCGCGCCAGAGCGCACGCCACCACCCCACCGCTCCGGCAAGGACGCACCTCGCAGGCGCACCCCCCTCCAGCCCTCGAACGAGACCCGAACCCCAAACCCCCATCTCGAAGATCAACCGTCGTACCCCAAGAACCCACAAACCCCAAATCGATTTGAAACCGACCACCGCCCACAGCACTTCGGAGACCCCACCCCCACCACGACTTCGAGCCACCTCATCCCCATCCGACGTTCGACTGCTCCTCTCGATCCCCTAGAAAAACTATGAGTCTTTTCTTTTACTATTTTATTTGCTTACATTAATTTTAATTTTTAGGTTTCTTATGAGTGAATTTTCAGTTTACTTATAAAAGAATTTTCAGATTTTTAATATTGTAAAGGCGAGATTTTTTAAACATGATAAGGATATGAAGTGAAGATAAAAATATAATTTTTACTATGAAGTTAGTGTAATAAAAATACAATTTTTATTATGAATAGCAAGTTAAAAATATGATTTTTATATTATAGAGATATTAAAAATACGATTTTTATATCATAGGGAGAATAAAAATATAATTTTTATAGTTAAGAAAGGTTTGATTTTTATAGTTAAGAAAGTTTTAATATCTATAGAGAAGATTAGATTTTTAAAATAGCAATGAGATGATTTTTAACCATAAAGATGTGATTTTTCATTAAGAAAAAAATATGGTTTATATATATATATATATATATATATATATATATATATATAGCTTCATAATAAAAATATGATTTTTATTAGTACAGAGTAATAAAAATTCAATTTTATATAGTAGCGATAAAAATTCGATTTTTGTATATATGAAGCAACATTAAAATATGATTTTTATTTATGTAGAGTAATAAAAATATAATTTTTATTATATTACTAGCGGTATAAAAATAGAATTTTTCACTATATAGTAGCGGTATAAAAATGTGATTTTTATCCATATAGAGTGATTATAAAAATGTGATTTTTTTATACATTCCAATAATAATAAAAATGTGATTTTTATATATGTAGTGGTTACGGACAATGAAATTAACAAAAGGTGAACACGATGAAGATTCCTACATATGAAGAGTCGTGGCGTTTGGATTAGCTAGTTGGTGAGAACTCCTCACTTTTATTTTGATTTCTAGTTGAAATATATACTAGGATGCAGACGGTGCTTAGTAGCACCCAACACCCGTCGTCCACAGACCATGGATGACTTGTTTATTTGATTGCTGTGTTGTGAAATTTGATTATGTGATGTGAAATGAAATAAAATATTTTATGGTGGAAAATATTTTATAGTTAAAAATATAATTTTTAACGTGTATATAAAATAAATATTTATAAACAAATCGGACGATTTGTTTATATACACTGATTTGACTGATATTGATTGGGACGATAAATTTTACACATCGCCCAACTGCACAAATAAAAATCTGTGTTTGTTGATTTGAAACCCCACACGGTTATTGGGATGATATTTGACGTACACTAATCCCGATTGTTTAGTTGTATGTCAATCGATGGGTTGACAGACTTTGTAAGCGTTAATTATTTATATTTAATGCTTATGTAGTTGTGTGGTGCACTCTGGATGATGGTTGATGATTTATCGTTGCTGTTATATACATGTGTTGTAGGGAATCCATATAATAAACGTTATATGGTAATTGATTGGGCCTCATTCCAATTTGGAAAATAAAAAATATAAATTCATGTGTTGAATAAAATATATATTCATGTGTTGAATAAAATAAATATTCATGTGTTGAATAGAAATATGTATTCACGTGTTGAATAGAAATATATTATTCATGTGTTGAATAAAAATATAAATTCATGTGTTGAATAAAAATATATATTCATGTGTTGAATAAAATATATATTCATGTGTTGAAGAAATTATTCATTTGTTGAATAGAATAACGAAGTTATTGAAATATATAAAGCCGTGTTGATTAGATATGCGCAATTTTGACGTGAACGATATTTATATCGATTATTTTCGTTTTTTTAATGATTATCGAAAACGAAGTGATTTCAAAATATATCGTTTTGAAAATATTATCATTTATAGATTAATGATATGGAATATTCAATTTTGACCAGAAATTGAATATAAAGTTGAAATCGTTTTGAAAACGAGTTTGAAACGATTTATAAAATACGTTTCGAAAGGAGATCGACAATATATATATATATATATATATATATATATATATATATATATATATATATATATATATATAATATACAATGACCTGAACAGAACGCGTCGCGTCGCGTCGCGGTAGTTCGCGAATTTCGACCATTGACTTCGAATGGATACTGCAGGAGATCTGACCGTCAGATTCTCCTTAAACCGGAACCGTTGGGTTCGTATCGAAAAGAGCTTTCTAACGAATGTTGGTGATGTGAAATCTAACGGTTGGATTTGGAATTATGTCCAAATCAAATTTGGAAAAGGTCGTTGTAAGTGCAGTTCGATGGCCGTTGATGGAAATCGATTGTACGAGCCTTGATAAAATTATTAAAAATAGTAATAATTTTTGTAAAATCATAAGAAGTGATTTGTGAAAAATTGGGATGAAAAATTCCAAATTTGAAAAGATAAAAATAGATTTTTATCAAAATGAACTGGATTTTGAACTAGAATTATAATCCCATTTAATTTTACAATAAATAAAGTGGATTTGAAATGGTTTTGAAAATAACCAGAATTTCCAATAATTAAATTGGAATGGATTTGAATCGAAATTATCTTTGGAATATTTCAATGTTGGATTTCGTGATGATACAGATATTGTTATGGGAATTTGAAAGATATATTTATATTGTTATTTCCAATATGATATTTGTTGGTCGTAGAATTTGATATTGAATATAAGCGATATATTTTCTATTCAGAGCCTTATATTTAATATCAAATGTGATTTGGGTTTGTCGTGAATGGTGTCTTCATTAACACTATTCTTAAACCCAGCGGAGAAAAAGATTAAATCTTTTATTTAGATTTAATGAAGTGTACCAATTAAATAATATTTTGGAATTGAACTGGAATTGATTTTGGGTTTATAGTGAACCGTGTTTTAAATGACATTGGTTCTTTAACCCAGTTAAAGTCAGGATATGATTTCCCAAGTTAAATAATCATTAATATTGATTTATGGGAAGATTAAAACCAAGTGGAGTTTTAATAAATCTTTAATTAAATTGAAGTGATTGAGAATGGAGTATCAACAGTTTTGCTCCAAGCGATAGTTAAATCTTTAATTAGACTTGAACGTGAAATGGTAATTGAATTTACCGATAACATCGTGGTGTTAGATATGAAGTATAACCAGTTTTACTTCATGGGATGGATAGATTGGGATTGGGAAATTAAAATAAATGATTACTTCGGTGTGGTTCGCTAATCCCGATTAGTTTGAATTGATATTCAAGAGGAGATTAAAGAATAAATTTAAAGAATTTATCTTTGATAAAATTAATGGGAACCTTTCCCAAAATGTAAGAATATTCGAATAAAAGAACATTCTTAATTGGAATGAGGTGTATGTTGTGTTTTTGTAACACTTGTTTATTATATACGCGAGTTATTCAGAAAGACCGGGTTTATCCCATTCTGAATAACTGATTCGACGTGGTGTCGAGGATGAAGGCAGTGGTTGAAGACCGGAGGTCTTCACGTCGTTTGGGTGATTACTGATGATCTTGATTGGGTCGTACACCCAAGAGGAGGGAATTAGTTGGTGATCGTCCAGACGTACTTGGAGATCGATGGATATGCGAGGTACAAGGTGCCTCCGGTTTCGTTCAGACCCAGAACGGACTTGTAAATGGACTGTGTGTCTGACATTGGATTTTATTCTGTGTGGTTGATTTCTATTAAATACATCTGTTTGGCGGCGGAGAATTTATTCTCTTGCTTAACGTCCTTCTCTGAGACGTACGAGCTCAGAGGTTATATATTGATGGATATCAAACGCATGGAGTGAAATTGCTTGTGTGGCATGCCTAAGTGGCAATATGATCAAGGCTTCTGTTGAAAAGCAGAGTCTTGTGGTTGATGATCAAAGCACGGCCTGTGTGGCATAGCTTTGTATAGCGTTGATTCGCGAGCCTTATACCCCGGTGGTGAACCAGAAACGGGAGAAGGACTTCAGGGAGGGCATGCGTGTCCTTCTAGCTAGAAGTGGCGTCAGTGGTTTTATACGCCATGACGAGTTTGACTTATGTGGTTGTTGCTGTTGCGAGGCGCCTCAGATATATCGGTGACTGTGTGGAGCCAATGGAGTCATTGGACTCATTGACACCTGATATACACGTAAATGTGTATATTTTATCCGCTTATTTATCTTATTTTCCCTTTAAAATAATTGATACTTTGTATTTATAGCTGTATTATCAGATTGTTGACAAGAAGCATGGTTTAGAGCATTTGATGGATAAAAGCATGAAGAATTTGCTTGAAAAAGAGTGAAGTTTAAAATTGCTAAAGCTTGAAGAGTCTAAAGCTTGAAGAACGGTTGCAATTATATTTCAGTTAAGAAGATTTGGCTCAATAAAAACTCAAACTGCATTCACATTAGCTCATTTGGAAGGCCTCTTACTAAAGCTGCATTCACACTAGCCTATTTGCTAAACCACTCACTCTAAAGCTGCGTTCACACTGGCTTATGTGTTAATTGGGTTATTTCTTTAGTCCCACATTATGTAATTAGCTAGCTAGCCTTTGTCATATCAGCTATAAATACCTTGTATCTCATTCATTGTAAAACACATTGGGTTTTATTCTGTAATTCTCTTCTTGGAATAAAATCATTCTTCTTCCTCTTTTCTATTTAGTTTTAGTTTTATTTATGTTCTTGTTATTTAATTTCTGTTTTTCTTCTTCTTTAGCTATGTCTAGCTAATCCCCTTTGATTAGGGGGTGATGACGCTGATAGTATGATTCAATATGAATCACATAGCCAAAGGATGAGGAATTCATGTATATAGATCTAGATCTGAACCTAGGGTTAAATCTGAACCTTAATATCCTGTGTCGTTTAAGAGCTATGCTCCTTCACAGGGTATATTCGTGTTCGGTCTAACAATTATCAGATCTAGATCTAATTTTAGGGTTTTAGAAATTAATTAGTGAATCTGTCCTGATAGTCTATGGTTGTAGAGCTGAGCTCCTGCATAGGCTATGCTTGTCGTTATTTATATATTTGCTTCTAAAAACCTATTATCGTTGATTCATGTTTGTGACAGAAACATGTATTAGATCTGGTTAATCTTTTGGCTATTGATGATTATGAATCTGATCTATGTCATTATCCCCTAATTGCTTTCACTTATTGTTAAAACTCTCTTTTATTTAATTTCTGCTATTTTCTTTGTTTTCCACCAATCAAAAGTTAGGGATAACTTGATTGGATTTATTAATAAAATAATTTGGTCCCAGAGTTCGACACCCTCTACAACGATCCTTGTTGTTTAGGAAAGACGAACGAATTTTACAGTTGTTTACAATTGCATAATTCATTCGCAAACAACACCCCAAAGGGTGGGGAAACACAGTGTTCAGGCATTTTAATCCACATCGGTGGACCGACCCTGTCGCTCCAAGGGCCCACCTGAGTCTGGGTCATGAGACACGGGCTAGAGCGTCTCGAATTGGTAGAGGACTATCTTTTTCCTCAGTTCACAGATGGAAATCCAACTTCCAATACGTGATTTTGCGGTTTCGATTGTAGAGCCTAGTATGGCGACATAGTGGTATGGGGCACTTATGCCATCTATGATTGATACTTATGATTAAAAGTATTTTATACACTATGCACTTATAATAGTATCAAATGATTTGTTCTTAGTGTATCAAGCATTCTTTGGCTATTATAAGGTAAAAACCCCATCTTCCAGCTTGCGTTGCATTGTGTGATGGGACCCGGGTCTTATAATAGCTTCATTATTTTTTATTTAGCATTGCGTTGTTTGTTTTATGCACTAGTATTCTTGGGAGGGAACCCGTTCCGTGTTATACGGCGTGGTCCCTTGATTTACCTAACTTTAAAATAAAGATTAATAACTGTTTTAGTTCTCACACCAGTCACATACTGACCTGGAGTTTATTATTTTAACCTAAACTCTGGGTGCCTTTATTTTCCGCACGGGCAGCTAGTAGTTTTGATTTTGCAGATTTATATTCATAGGAACCTGGTTTACAACTGGAACGATATCCGAAAAGCTCTGTAACCGTATATCTCTTTTGTTTGTGTTTTGTATTATTTTCCGCTGCTATGTAATTTATTGTAATCTCTGATATTTATCGAATGTATTTTATTCATTCATACTCTGTATATTCTTGTATTCTGATGTAATTGTTGTAATAAACAATGAAATGTTCTTCTGTTTGCGTTCTGATATGTCTTGTCCTCAATTCAATCCAGGCTTTCCTTACCGGGGAAGTTCGGGTCATTTTAAAACTAGATCAAGAAAAGCATGAAAACGCTTGAAGAAAGACGTCCAACTTTACATTAAGGGATAAAATACATCCAGAAACCAATCCGAGTTGCCACTTTCAGTGTAGTTTTGAATGACCAAACAACCTCCATTTGGTCTAAAATTTGATATGAACAAACTTGAAACACCTGAATTTTAAATGAAAATGGATTCACTTAATTCCAACATCAAACGAACAAGATATAGGGCTCCAAACTTGGACTTTGGTCTGAATTTCAGCTTGGGCTGAAATCACTTTCAGGTCCAACTTTGGGACCAGGTTTTGGACAACCAATCTATCCCGAATTGGTGTAAAATTTGTAGATAAGAAGAAAAATACTAAGCTTTAAAGAAAAAAGAATCGTCCAGAATGGTTCAGTAACCATGAAGTTATAACAGCAAGATGCACTTTGGTTGTGATTTTAGTAATTAGAACAAGATGAACAACAATCACGATGAAACCCCAACTTTAGCAACAAGTTTACCAACCAAATCAAATCAGAATGGCACCAAAATTCGCAGTCTTATAGACAAGATAACAAACTTTAAAACAAAAAAAGAATCACTCAATTTTGATCAATAATGAAGGAGATACAACATCTAGAAGTTGGACCCGGACGTTGTTTCATTCCAGGTCAATATCCCAGCGAAACCTCTCCTTTGGTGACCCGTTTACCCACCCATATCAACTCGAAATGACACCAAATTTTGTAGTTTAACTCAACAAACATTATACTACAATATTGCAAGAGATTTTAGGCAAAAACATGCAAGAATCAGGAATTTACTAAGACTCAAAGCTGAGTTTTTGCTGTTTTTGCAACATGGAGGAAACCAACATGAAAAGCTATAGGAAATCAACGTATTTTTGCTCAATATAGCAAAATCTCATTCTAATAATATAAAACAGCTGTAAATTAGAAAGTGTGAGTTAGTCAACTCACCTTGTTTGGTTTATTAGATGAATTCCTCTTGATTTGGAGTGATAGGAAGCAAATTAGAAACATGCAGCAACTTTTCTCTTTTACAAAAACCTTAGTTCTTCTACTTTTGATTTTTCCCTTCATTTGAGATGGATTAGAGCTTGAATCTAGGCTGAGAAATGAAGAGAGAGCAAGCAATAATCTATTCATACTTAAAATTAGAGCATGCATTAAGTTTGGAGGAATAAAAAGGTAAGGAGGCCATTTTCATTTGCTATGTTTTTTTAGAAAGAAGAAGAGAGGAATGGGAGAAAGATTACGTACCTTTTTCTCTGTAAACTCCAGAAACTCCCTAAATCAAAGTGCAAGTGGGCTAAGTTAGCATTTAAGCCCAAAACCATGTTTACTTAGGATAATTAAACATAATCAAACTGACTTTGTTGGTTTTTCTTAATTCGACTGAGCCTTCGAAAACTTGTGTCTGGCTGAAGCCTCATACAATACCCATTTTGTCCTCCTTTGAATGATGCATTGATTACAATGACTTATTAAAGCCTTATATATCAGTTCCTTGTATTTTCTTTCTTTATGTGCATTTATGATTAGTTTTAACTTTAATGTCAATTAATGTAAATAATTTTCATCAGTTTCATTTTTCTTTATTTCGTAACATTTTTTTTCTAATCTAATTAACATACAAGTATATACTAACTTTAATTTAATACCATTTACAATGACTTATCAAAGATTTATATATCAGTTCCTTGTATTTTCTTTCTTTATGTGCATTTATGACCTGTTTTAACGTTAATGTTAATTAATGTAAATAATTTTCGTCGGTTTCATTTTCTTTTATTTCATAACATATTTTTTCTAATCTAATTAACGTACAAGTATATACTAACTTTAATTTATTACCATTTATTATTTCTTTTAATATATATATATATATGTGATTCCCTAACTTAGGAAATATTTATAGTTTTCTTCTATAATTCATTTTTTATTTTTTTCAAAATCGAACTCAAATGAAATATTAATCTCTCTTTATCTTTAAGCAACATTTGCACATTTCCCCTTCAATTCAATTTTTCTGCAACAAATCTTGTTTAATATACTTCAAAAAATACCAAAAGACTTAAATGTAGACAAATTTTTGTCATATATTTTAAGGATCATTGATACTCTTATCACATTTCTTTCTATAGTGGTGAGTATTATTACATTTCCGTCTTATTATTTCTTTCTTCTACGATTACATTTCATTGTGGATTAGATTTCATGGTCAGATTTAAATTTATTGAATTTCAGCTTATTTTAAAAAAAAATGAATTTTCACCTTAATTTAAATTTAAAATTTCAATAGTGAATTATAGTTGTAATTTTGTAGATCAATCTAGTTTTTTCCATAGGTTTGGTTTCGATTTGCATCTCTTAATTCTTACTAAATTTCAGTTGTATAATAAGGTATTTTCCTACCAACTGTTCTTTTTTAGATAATATTTTAAGTTTTAACCTTTGGAACTATCAATGAGCTTTGAAAATGTTCGAATTAGCTAGCAATTTTTCAAATAGAAAATGTACAACTTTTTTGCTTTAAAAACCTTCATATGTAATTGATAAATTACACTAATTAAATGAGACATTTTTCATGAGTATTTATTTATGTATTTAATCTTTGTGTTTGCATGATTGCTTAAAATAATTATTTTAAGTTTTTAATAATATATGTAATTTTTCTTCTATATACTGTGATTCATGTGTAGTTTTAAAGAATTTAAAAAACATGAGCAAAATAAATTCTTTTATCCTGTAGCATTACAAAGTCGGTTTTCCCACCGTTATGCGGTTATACTATTTTATGCTTTAATCACTTGTTTACCACTAAATTAAACACTTACAACACAACATAACCCTTTAACACATACTCACAACCACAACACTAATCAAGTTGTGTTAATTTTAACAATTCTTATATTTGTACAACAAGATTGTTGCACACTTCATAAATTTAACAACTTAAACTCATCAATGGTAATCAAATATTTTCATTCTATAGTTATTGATTTACAATCAATATTTGTAATCTACTTAATTAATTGCCTATTAAAAAATACATATTTTCTTTCCATATATAAAGGATATTAATTTTCAACTTCTTATTGTACATTACAATAATACCTAAAACACTATAAAAGTATTTTAGATATTAATGTAAACACACCACACCAAATCCACATGTGTTAAATTTGATAATTCAATACACAAATTAGCACACAACACATTTACTCTATTTCATTGTCAAATTCAACATAATTTACCAAAATAAATAACAAAATATCTTCATTTATTTTTATAATCTTTACAACATAACAAATAAATGTCACCATTGACTCATTTAACAAAATACGTCATTAACATGTCAAAACATATGTTTTTTATTTTATTATTAAACATAACAAATTTGAACACTTAAGATTTAGACAACATTATATCATAATCCAAAATTACAATGATTGTTTTCATTTTTCTTTTTTTTATTATTATCAAATATTTACAATCATTGTCAGTAACCTATCATAGACGGTTTTAACTTGATAATATTCTCATAAAACACTTTTACTCTTCTATAAAAATTCTACAATAATATATATATATATATATATAAGTATTGTTGGCATTAGCTTCAACAACTGGGCCTCAATGTCCCCCATATTCTGGGCCATCCCATCCCTTAGCTCCATCACTTCGACTACTGGCACTACTCTCCTCCTCCCCTAGCACTTGATACCATATATGCTGCTTACATTTGGACCATCTGGCGGGAACATAACAGTAGAAGTTTCAACGGTCGCTACGCTAACCTTTTACAATTATCTAACAGAGTCGCTTACTTTTACCATACCAGGACAGGTACTCAAGTTCAACCCTTCCCACCCCCATGGTAACTTCCTCTTTTTCATGTTTTTTACAGGCATCCCTTAAGCTATGGCAAGTGTTTTGGTTAGTGGTGTTCAAAAACTTTTTGTTGTTGCTTTGGTCAGCTTGTGATGATGTTATACATTTTGTTGTGGATGTTTGTTGGTATTGTATTTGTATATTTGCGCTCGGTGCTATGTACTTCACTTGCATGCATGGTGCATGCATAATTTGATGTATTTTGGCCATCAGTCAGGCTTATTGACCGCTATGTACTATTTATCTTATACACACACACACACACACATATATATATATATATATATATATATATATATATATATATCTAATTGGGTGAGTAAATCCGCTCTACACAACCGTCTAAGTTCAAAAAAAAAATTGTTGGCATTAAAAACACAAATTTCCCAATTCATCAATACAACAACGTTGTTGTACATTTATTAACTCAAAAAGTTAGATTTATTATTAACAATAGTAAAATGCACCAAGACTATAAATATTGATTCACATCAATATTTATATTCTCATTCAATCAACAAACAAATTAATTCATTGATTAACATTTTAAAAGCCACATGTACAGTGTAAATTAATTATTATAATTTAAACACAATTCTTCTATTTATATTGTTATCAAAATACAACTTGAATTTAAAACCCTATTTATTAATTTAATAATTAAACAAACAATTTACCATTTGATATTGAAAATATAATTCCCTTTAAATATATATGCCCAAAATATATTTCCAAAATCCCCTTTAATTATTAAATTATGATCTTAAGATTATAGATTGGAATAAATTCCTATTATAACAAAATTATATAATTTAATCCAAATGTTTAATTTTTAACAAATGCTCAAAGCTTTATTTTCTTATTTAAATGTTATATGATTTAGTCTTGTAAACTCATATCACCAACATATTATCTTAAAAATCACAAAACACAAAAAATAAATCTGAAATTCCTGATCACTCAAAAATTCAGGTTGTTACAATATTACATAGGAGTGTAAATACGTACTAAAAATAAAACATATTATACTGCAGTCACTATTAGGTAAAATATATAACGGCTAAATGTGGCTGTCCACTAGGATTAAGAGACCTAGGATCATGTCCCTCTAACATAAAAAATAAATCCTTATCACTGAATTTAGACATCCATAACACTCCTTCTTTCCATTTTTCACTCTCTACAAACTCATGTCGCGCAACCCTAGTTCTCATTCTACCATAAAGTGAGACAACATATTGAACTTTATTCTCCTTTAAAAAGTGCTGAAAAAGGATTTTCCATAAGTGCAAACCATGGCATAATTTCACTTATAAAAATCTCGAACTTTCTCTTCCCAATCCATTTCCTCACTTGTTCACATAAACCATGCAAGTTTAAAATTAAATTTAACTTCTCACTATTAAACAGTAACCACTTGGGAGACATCTTTTCAAATTTTCCTTAAGATTTTTTATACTTAATTCTCAATATTTTATGGTTTATTCACATATTGAAATAATTCCCCATAACTCTACTAGTGTTTAAACACACTTTTGGAATCATTGTACTGAACCATCTTTAAATCTATAAAATTTATCTTCTCAAAACCTTTCTAAAAAGTTAAAAACTAGGAAAGATAGGACCGATTACTTCTATTTTAATATATATTTCTTTTTGAAGAGGAATTTATAAGATTTAATTTTTGTATGTGTAACAACCCAGAAAATCTGAACAAGTTTAAAAATTTTAAATTCGTTATTTTAGTGAATTTTAAATATTTATAATAAATATTTTAAATAATAACGAAGAAAAGTATGTTTCAATCGAAGTTTGAAAATAAATATAATTATTTTGAATTATAAACATGGCCTGAAATGGCGCGGCAGTTTCAAAATTTGAATTCAAACTTTGACTAACTGTACCGGGTGCAGAATAAAACGGATTTTAGTGAAACCAAAAATATTTAAATCTATTAGTAAATATCTTTCTAACGAATCTGAAAAATCGAAGTTTCGTGCGGGAGTCAAAAGTTATGGCCAAATGAATTTTCAGAAAGGTCGCTATAGAATTTATATCGCCTTTGAAAATAGACATTTTGTAAACGACCTCGGAATTCGACGAAACCACTTTTGATGGATCCGAGATGTCAAATTATTGCTAGGCTTCAAATTTCATAATTTTTGAAGTTAATATGTGAGGATGCAAAGGAAAATGTGTTTTGGTCAATTATAGTTAAATTGGATCGACCAGTAAATGGCCATTTTTCAAACGGTCTCAGAATTCGACGAAACTAGTTTTGTTGGGACCGTATCATCAAAACATAGCTAGATTTATTTTTCGGGAATTTTTAGAATCAGTATGTGGCCCCGGCAAATTGAAATGTATGTTCAAATTAAATATTGAATGTTTTACATTTTAATTTGAAGAGAAGCTGACTGAAACAGTCGAATGGGCCTTCGAAACATATCCCATTGTGTTCGAAATAGGGGTATTTTGCTAAGGACTACAGTTGTTGGGTTTGGATTGGAGTTCGTAGGGGATAAGGGGTAATTTGGAAATTTAAAAATATATAAATTAATAGAAAAATCTGATTGGCCCTCGTTCATCGTTTCTCTCTCCCCGACACCTGAAACGCACGAAGGAAAGCTTCAAAGCCGTCTCTCTTCAAAAACTCCTCATCCACGCAATGAAATCGAATGGCCCTATTGGCAATTTTGTAGAAATTTGTGCAAGCTTTAAATTCATATAGGATTTGCATTTTTTCGAAGTGTATTAGGGGAGAACCGACCTCCTGAAGTGGACGACTTCGGCACCGCCATTCTCTATCCTCTGGCGAGCGAGTTCAACGCCGTCCCCCTGGTTAGGCGCGCCTCTCAAAGCACTCCACTGTGGTGAAGTCCGATTGTTCGATCGTGCTACGGATAACGAGAAAAACTGAAACCTAGTTTCGAACCCCACTGAAAGGTAACGGCTTTGAAGTTTTTGAACTGTTTTATAACACTTTCAAATGCTACGGTTTTTGATTTCACAATAAAAATCATATCTTTCTCGTTTGTTGACGAAATTCAGTGTAACAAGAGACAGTGGACTCGTGTGGACGTCTTCTACATTCTAGAAGAGACCGCATATTTTTTTGAGCCTTCTGCAATTTTTGGTGGAATGGAACCTAATGTGAGATTTATAATTTATAAACGATATGGAAAACAACGATGTATAAATAATATAGTCGATGTATGAGTTATACAAGCGTTGTACACCTCATGTATAAGCGTTGTATAAGTTGTATGTTCGATGTATAAGTTATATATGCGTTGTAAAAGTGGTATATGCATTGAAATAAATTGAAATGATATTGAAGTGAAATCAAATATATATTCTCCCCTCGTCCATAGACCATGGACGATATATATATTGGTTGTGATATTGTTTGGATTATTGGTTGATGTGAAATTTGGTGAAAATCAAGAATGATTGATTGTGATTGAAAATACTTGTTTGTGGTTGAGAATTATTTTGGATGAAACCACATAGGATTAGTTTCTGGAAAAGAAAAATAAACATGTTCGCCTGCGTGCGAATTAGATGCATGAAATACCCATTGTCAAAAACTGCGAGGTTTTAAGGTAGAGCGAGGAGCCGTACTAGGGACGGTCCCGGTTTTAACTACCCAGCCGTTATGTTGCCGAAATTTTCAATAATATTCATGTGTTAGAATTATTTTCATGTGTTGAAACTATATTCGTGTGTTGAATAGAAATTCATGTGTTGAATGAAGTTCACGTGTTGAATAAATTATTTGAAAGATAAAAATCACATTTTTATTATATATATAGCCTATATAAAATATTAGTATTTTAAATAAATTGTTTTAACACCAAAAATAACATTTTTACCTTATGTATAGACTACATAAAATAATCGTGTTTTGAAATAAATTGTTTTACAATAAAAATCACATTTTTATTATACATATAAACTATAGAAAATATTCATGTGTTGAATAAAGGACTAGAACGATAAAAATCATATTTTATCGTATGTGTGAAGTCGAAAACATTCATGTGTTGAATATATAGATTAAACAATAAAATCTACATTTTTATTGTGAATATGAAGTGTTAAGAATGGTGATGTGTGGAATGAATATTTTTGATGATAAAAATATCACTTTTATCAAATATATAAAGTGGATATGGTTTTAAAATCGAAGAATGAATGATATTTATATATATATAATTAAAATTAAAATAAATCGAATAACGAAGCTGCAGTTCGTGTTTTGAAACCGTGATTTCAAACTATTATTGCGGGAGATCCGACCATCGGATTTTCCCAAAATCGAAACCGTTGGGTTCACTTTGGAAATATCTTTCCAACAACACCAACTTTGTAAAGATCCAACAGCTGGATCGTCTGGAATGTTTAATTCAAATCTGAAGAAAAACTGTGCCAGAATCGATTATATTTATATATATATATATATATATATAATTAAATTAAATCGAATAACGACGCTGTCGTTCGTATTTTGAAATCGTAACTTCAAACGATTAGTACAGGAGATCCGACCGTCAGATTTTCCCAAAACTGAAACCATTGGATTCATTTTGAAAAGATCTTTCTAATGATATAGAATATGTGAAGATCCAACTGTCAGATTTTTAGATATGTGTAAATCAAATCTGAAGAAAAACAGCGCCACGGCCGCGTTATGGCCTGAAGCGTCGTTTGAATGAATTGGCTACTTTTAAATAAATAAAAATAGCGATAAATAGTGATAAAATATTATAAATGATATGGAATGGAAATAAACTGAATTTGCTCGGTTTATGTGATATTTGATGGTTGAATGTGTTTGGCGTGAAAATTACATTAAAGAACAGAATTAGCGATGTCGAATAATTTAACCATTGAAAAGAATTGATTTGAAATTCTAAATATACGTGAATTATTTGAAAAGGCCGAGTTAATTCTGATTTCAAATAATTGATCGACGATCGAAAGTCGAAGATATGAAGACGGTGGAAGACCGATGATCTGCACGTCGAATGGAGGGGTGCTACCGATGCTCATGATGGGAGTAACTACCTTGAAGGGGTTGAATAGTAGCCACCCAGATGTACTTGTTGATTGTACGGATATGCGAGGTATTGAGTGCCTCCGGTTTCGTTCAAACCCAGAACGAACGTGTAAATGGACTGTGTGTCTGACATTGGATTTTGTTCTGTGCTGATTGATCTCTATTAAATATATATCTGTTTGGCGGCGGAGAATTTATTCTCTTGCTTAACGCCCTTCTCTGAGACGTACGAGCTCAGAAGTTATATATCGATAGAAATCAGTCGCATGGGGTGAATTGCCTGTGTGGCACGCCTAAGTGGCAGATGATCAAGGCTTCTGTTGAAAAGCAAAGTCTTGTGGTTGATGATCAAAGCACGGCCTGTGTGGCATAGCTTTGTGTATAGCGTTGTTTCGCGAGCCTCACACCCCGGTATAAGCCAGAAACGTTAGACGGACTTCAGGGAGGACATGCGTTTCCTTCTAGCCAGGAGTGGTGCTTTGGGTTTTGCATGCCCGAGTATTTTACTTATGTGGATGATGGAAAGCAAGGCCTCGGTTTGCTTCGGTCTCTTCGGAGCTGATGGTGTGGTCAGATATGACCAGTGACGCCCCATAGGGCGGGGAAACGCAGTGTTCAGGCATTTTAATCCACATCAGTGGACCAGACCTGACGATCCAAGGTGCAGTTGCGGATGTTCCTGAGACACGGGCTAGAGCGTCTCGAATTCGGTAAGGACTATCTTTTGCCTTGGTTCAGGACGGAAATCCAATTTTCAAATACGACATCGTGCGGTTTTGATTGTATACCTATATATGGTGACATTGTGGTATAGGGCATTAATGCTGTCTATGATTGATACTTATGATTGTAATTGTTTTTGAAACATATAAACACTAGTAATAATATCAAATGCCTTTGTTTTACTCGTATCAAGCATATTTTGGCCATTATAAGGTAAAACTCTATCCTTCGGTTTGTGTTGCATTGTGTGATGGGAACTGATTCTTATAATGGCTTCATTTTTATAAAAAGCATTGCGATGTTTAAAAGATTTATTTGTTTTAAAGCACTGGCAATCCAATAGAGTAAACTCGTTCCGCGAAAGTGGCATGGTCCTGTGATTAGCCATATTTGAAAATGTGTTAAGTAGATTTCTCATACCAGTCCCATGACTGACTCGTAGTTTGTTTCACTTGCAAACTCGGGTGCCCCTTTTTTCTAAACGGGCAGCCTTGTATTTAGGTTTTAGCAGGCTCTTTCTGGATAGCTGGAGCTGAAGATGGATTCTTTCATTTATCTCTTTTTATGCTATTCAGCTCTTGTTGTACATATTATGTTTTCTTTTCCGCTGTAGACATTTTATGTATAGCTGAACTGCATTTTGTACTAAGTATGATCCTATATACTGTGTAACTCTGATGATTATATTTATCCAGTGTATTCTATTGTACATTATCTGGTGTATTTAATTATTTTTGCTCTGCTGTTATCTGTTTATGTGTTATATTCCAAAGATTACCCTTGCACCGTCCTACGGGGTTTGGGGTCGTCATAGTATGAATCTTTTCTAAAGAGAACTTTTGTGTTCTGTGTAATTTAATATTTTTCATTTCTTTGTTGAAATAGGTAGCACAAAATATGGTGTTTCACCTATATTTTGTACATCACTTTCGCTTCACATTTCCTTGTCACTTTAACAAAATACTTACAAAATTATTGATTCATAAAAACTTATCTTATCATTCTTCTTATTCCAGTGAGTTTAATCGTGTCACAAATCGTTTTTTATATGAAAATATCTTATATTTTATTTTCAATACAAATTTGTTGTTTCTTTTTATTCACGATCATCTATTTTTGTATTGAGATCTGTCTTTAACTCATCTATGCACAACATATGTCTAATCCAATTATATTTGTGCTTTCCCTTAACCACTTATATTGTTTAACCCTACAACTTTCTTACGCACTTTATTATTTTCAAAATAAATTTGCATAATCTTCTCAAAAATTATTTTAATGCAACTCTCGATATTACAAACCAGTAAATTTTTAAAAACTATAGACTTTCAAACTTGAAAATTCGTCTACAAATCTTTTTATATATCAATATATATTTTTTAAGTAAATTTTTAGAATTTTTTTAGGGCTATATCAAAATGTAGGGAGTCGTGTTCTACTACATATAATCAATACGGTCTAAGGTAAATAATCAAATATATGAAAGAGTCACTAAAAATAACATACCATTCTACTACAACATGACTTGTACCATCAGTGTGATGGCTGTAGTTGTATAAAGATATGTTTTCCCTAGATTTCTTTTTTTATATGCATTGAGTTTTGCTTCATTTTTCAAGATCCATCCCAATCTTCTTGGCCGATGTTTGAAGGATAATTTTTTCTTCCCTCTTCGTCATTATCAAATTCATCATAGTAGCTTGTCCTCAATTAGCTCTAGTATATCCTAAATGAATTGTATATTTGGAGGACAATTTAAGAATCTTTTTATAATGTTTGAACAAGTATTCAATGGCATTGAAAAAAAGATTACATAACTATGTACGTTTGTAGATCTATATTCAAGCTAACGTACACAACAACCATCATCCTTATCTAAATGATTTTCATTTCAGCCATAAACTGTCATTTTCATTTTATACATCGGAAAATTTCACATGTTATATTTGTCAAAATTTTAATTCGACTATGTTAGTTGTATTCAATTGATTTAAATTTTGAATTTATATTTGTAACATGAAAATGTGTTAACAAAACAAAACAACATTAGATCCAAACCAAACAAACAATCCAAGAAAATCAAAATCAGAATGAAACGAAATGAATGATAAAGATCAAAAGATAATGAATCTGACTACTCGATTCAGAAACACGACGATTTACAGTCGAAGTTTAAGGAAATGGAGGTTAGCGCAAACATAATCATAGGTCCATAATGATTTGCAGTGGCTAATTCCAGGGCAAACGGAGGGAATTTGGGTCGATTAATTAAGGCACAACAGTGGAGAGTTTGGGAAAATTAGAGGGAAATGAAATTAGGGGTGTTTAGTTTTAGGAAACAAGGTGGGGAGGGCTCTAAATGTTAGTTGTTTGAACAAATTTATAAAAAGTAGGGTCTTAAAAGATTTGCAATGGTTAAGTGTTGTTATTTAGTAATGGACCTAAATTGTTGTTATTCTATCACATGGAGGAGTTGCAGAGCTGCCAATATGGTGGAGTAAGGGTCGTAAATATTTCATTGTCAAAATTATTTAGAATCAACGGCAAAGATTCGAAGAAAATAGAAAGAAAGTTCTAGTATGTTCTTACACTATAATTAATTAGTTTCTCTGATCAGCCAAGCCTAAGCTCTGATACCAAATGTAACATCTTATACTTTTTTGATCTCGAATTTCGATAAAAATCAGAACTCCACCCCATCCAAGAACGGATCCTTCAAATACAGTACCTGCAAATAATAAGCATGAGCATAATCAAAATATAATAAAATTAACTCACGGCGGAAACAAGATAGAATAACAAGTATCAATTAAGGAAACTACCTTAATGGTGAATTGCTACATAAATACCGAGAATGAGAGAATAGAAAACCAAACTTGAACAATTCAAAAGACATGTCTTCCCTAAGATAAATTATGAGTTGTTATGAGGAACATGTTAGAACAACAAGTTCTAACAACCCGGAATTCTAGAACCAATTTAAAATTTTTATTTTAGCAATTTTAGTGAAGTTTGAAATTTTAAAATAATTTATTTTAAACAATAACTACTAAAAATTTATTTAAATTAAAGTTAGAACGAACAAATTTATTTTAATTATAAAAGGAGTTAGAAATAGCACGGTAGTTCGAAAATTTTAATTTGAACATGACTAAATGTACAGGATTCAAATTAAATCGGATTTTAGTAAAACTAAAAATATTTACTTTTTAAAAATATCTTTCCAACGAATCTGAAAAATTGAAATTTCATAGCGGGAATAAAAAGTTATGGCCAGTTAAATATCCAGAATAGTCGGTATTGAATTTTAAATAATATATAGCCCTTATAAATAACCATTTGCCAAACAACCTCCGTTTTCGAAGAAACCACTTGTGTTGGATCCGGAATGTCAAATTATTGCTAGGCTTAAATTTTCATAATTTTTGGAATTAATATGTGAGTGTGGCAAATTAAAATGTGTTTTGTCAATTTCAGTCGAATTTAATCGACTTGAAAATGGCCATTTTTCAAACAGTCCCTAATTCGACGAAATTAATTTTGTTAGGACCGCATCGTCAAAACATTGCTAGATATAATTTTTTTGTAATTTTTGGAGTCAATATGTGGCCTCGGTAAATTAAAATGTACGATAAAGTTAAATAATTAAATGATTTATATTTTAAAATAAATAAAAGTGGGCTGAGACGATCAAACGGGCAGACTAGACCTAGTCCATTATGTCTGGAATGGGGGTATTTAGCTAAGGACAACATTAGTTGGGCTGAATTTGGAGTTAGTATAAGATAATTGGTTTTTTCTTAAATTAATGAATTAAATAATTTAATATTTTAATATTATAAATACCCGACCAAATGGAAACCCTAATTCACTAATGAAGCAGCCACCAGAAACAAACCGATGGCTACCATCATCCCAAATTCTTGCCTAGATCATTCCTAATCCAATAACTAACTTCATAAACTCAAGAATAAACATTGTAGAGATTTGGACGCTCTTCAAGTTGCTACCAAGAAGATGGAGTTTAATGGAGTATTGATCTCAGACTTGGGGCTCAAACAGCCGAAAGTCGTACCTATTTCAGGTGCGAGGTGGAGGGCGAGTCTGCCGAGGTCGAGGCGGAAGGTGGAGCAGCTCACGGTGGTCGAAGCGGTGGTCGTTGATCGACCGGCAGTGGGCCATTAGGCGGTGCGATTTCAAATGGAAGGATGGAGCCTTATCATCAGATGCTTCAGGTTGAAGAAGTAGCATATACGGCCTAATTTTAATTAGAGGGTAACTAAGGAAATTCAATTAATTAATGATGTAATTAAATTTAATTTATATCGAAACATATTGATTGTCATAAATCTTTCAAACAACACTGAAATCAGACGATTTCAGAAGCGTTAGAATCACGACGATGAGATCTACAATTTGGAGCTGACCAGGATTGAAACAGAGACTGTTCGATTTTTGATAAAATTTAATGCAAGTTTAATTTTATTAAAATCAATTGTTGTATAAACAATTCCTAAAATCGATCAAGGTGAGATCTCTAATTCAAATCAAATTTAATTGTTGATTTGCGATGTGAAATTTACATGTATTCGCTATAAAGATTCATGTATATAATGTGTGAGATTGCTTGATTTAAAATAAATAAATATGTTATATGTAAATATATATATATAAATTGGTTTTAATTGTTATATTGTTATATACATGCTATATAAAACACATATAGACGTTGTGTAAAATTGAGATTGATTTATTTTAGTTGTGATGAATTGTTAGATTAAAATATATGTTGTTCGTTAAAATATTGTCTTTACCAATTTAGTTTAGAATAAAAATATTCATGTGTTAATTATATTTTTGTTAGTCAAAAATTTTCGTCCTTAGCATGTTCATGAATAATAAAATAATCATTCGATAACAAAAACATGTTGACAATAAAAATTACATTTTTATTGTGTATATAAAATATCCACTTGTTGAAATGGAAATGTCATTATAATAGAAATGTCATTATATTATAAATATCATTATAATAGAAATGTCATTATAATAGAAATGTCATTATAATATAAATGTCATTATAATAGAAATGTCATTATATTATAAATGTCATATTAGAAATGTCATTATATTAGAAAGGTCATTATATTAGAAATATCATTATATTTGAAATGTCATTTGATAGATAATGTTTTGTTTAAATAAAAATCTCATTTATTTAGATTCATGTTTTGTTTAAATAAAAATGCCATTTTGTTAGAAAATGTTATGCTAAAATATAAATGTCATCTTGTTAGAGAAAATGTTGCCTTTATCACTGTAGATAAGAACAAGAAAAATTATTTGTTAAGGCTTAGTTTTGTTGAAATAAAATGTTTCAACAATAAAAATTACATTTTTATCACATGTAGGGATCATTAAAAATATTCATGTTTGAAATGAAAATTGTTAGACCCATAAAAAAAATCACATTTTTATTATATTTATAAAAAAATACCCATTATTTGAAATGAAAAATAAGTTTCCAATAGAAATTCCATTTTTATTGTATACATAAAAATGATCATTGTTTGAAATTAAAAGATTACATTTTTAATGTAAGATAGAAAGATTAAAAAGGATTCAGAAGTGATAAGAGGATTTTAACATTAAAATTACATTTTTAATGTAATAAAGATTTATTAAAAAGATCACACTTTGATAAGAATGTGTTAGCATTAAAATTACATCTTTAATGTAATAAAGGGTTGATTAGAAAGATTAAAACTTTGGTAAAAAAATGTGTTAACATAAGAAAGTACAATTTTAATGTGCAAATGCTTATACAAAAAGATTAAAGTTTGATTAAAATATGTTTACATTAAAAAGCTCATTTTTAATGTATAAAAGGATTCAATAGAAAGATTATTGTTTGATAAAAATGTTTTTACATTAAAATTTACATTTTTAATGTAAGTACGAATCATCAAAATATGCATTTGTTTAATATCAACATTTACATGTTATAGAAGTAGAAAATGTTCATTTGTTTAATATTAACATTAACATGTTAGAGAAATAGAAATATGTACATTTGTTCAACATTATCATTACTATGCTAGCAATATTAGAAATAATTCAAACCGAATTATAATTGGTTAAATTTATTAATCAATGATTGATTTATATAAATTGTTGTTGTTTGAAAACCCCATACGGGTATTGGGATGATATTTAACATACACTAGTCCCAATATTTAGTTGTATGTCAATCGATGGATTGATAGTCAGTGATGAGCGTTATTTATTTATTTATTTTAATGCTCACACAATTATAAATTTCACTCTGTGTAATGACCCGCATTTTTTCAGGGTTATAATTAATTTATTTAATTATATAAATAGTGATATAGGGAATTTAATCGTCGTTAATTAAATAATATGGAATATTTAATTAAATTAAATAATATATTTAATTCAGAAATAATCAAAAATATTGGAAATCACAATATAAGGTGAACAGGGTCATCCCTAGGATTTAATTCAGCTTAGAGTTGAATTATATTGACGAATATATTCAATCGACGTCAGTTTGAAACATATAATTATAATATAATTATAATCGAGCTTGAAATGGCGCTGCAGTTCGTGAATTGGCGATTTGAACTTCAACTGAATGTACAGGATGCGTTTTAAGCCGGATTTCTGTGAAACAAGAAACGTGTGGAGCTGGTGAAATATATCTTTCTAGTGGAAGAGAAAAATCGGGATTTCGTCGTGTAGATTTTGATTTATGTCCAAATCAAATTTCAGAAAAGTCGCTGTGGAATTCCTTTATAATTTATAAAGGAATTATTTATATTTTTTCAAAGGAATTTCAAAATAAATCGAATATCGGGTTGACCCAGATTTGAAATATCGAGTTATAAATCCCAGCAGAGCTGTATGGTATTCCACTTTGAATATAGACGATAATATTTAATTTTAAGTATTGAATTTAAATATATTTATATATTTAAATGGGTCATTTAGAGCTGTAAAAATAAGCCATTTTTGCAAACGAAGTCAGAATTCGATGAAATTAATTTTGTTAGATTCGCAATGTCAAATAGTTGTTAGATTTCCAATTTCATGATTTTTAGAGTCACTGTGTGGTCGTACGGATTTTTAGAGTGAGAAACAGTCAGTATTTTGATGGTTAAAAATACGCTGTGTTAGCAGACGGAGTCGGAATTCGACGAAACCAGTTTCATTGGGACCGTAATGTCGAACTCTAGTCATGTGTCCAGTTTCGTGATTTTTGGTTATCGTATGTGATCATGGGGATTTTTAAAGACAAATTCAACTAGTGTTGGAATAAAAATCAATATAAAAACAGAATATTAAAATAATAAAACTCTTCTATAAATAAGCCCAAACCTATCTAAACCTAATTTCGTTCCTCATTTCTGGTCAACGCAGCAAAATTGTAGCCGCCACATTTTTCTTGTTCAACGTGAGGATGTAAATTCAAAATCAAATAAAAGAAAAATCTATAAATCCTTATATGAGTGTATTTGAGATCGTTGCAAGAAGAGTTTCCATCTCGTATGGGTCTTGTGAGTTGCGACGATGGTTTGGGAGCACTGGGATTTGCATCGTGGGTCTAGGGTTAGGTCTCGAGAGGTATAGAAGCTCCAGTGCATCAATTAAAGGTCGTTTTTGAGACTAGGTAGTGATTTAGGACCTGGTTGCTAGTCCTTGATGAATTCGGTGCAAATTGATTTCGCGGGATCCCTGTACCAGCGACCGCGAGGTTGGAGACGCCTCTGAGATGGGGTGAGCGAGTTCGATGAGAGGGGTATAGGGTTGTAGAGATTGAAATAAGAAGAATATTGGATATTTTTGTGTGATTTGTAGAATGATGGAGATGGAGTTTTGGTGGAGGAAGTTCAGCGCTATGGTGTTTGGTGGATACTGGAGAAACACGATCGGTTTTGGGAAGAAGGGTGAAAGGGGGTTCGGGCTTTCAACGTGAGGAAGGATGGGCCAAGAAAGGTTTAAAGCCCACTTCTTTTTATTTTAAACCCAAGTTTATTTTTAATCTAAATAATGTATAAACTTGTAATGCTTATAACTTTGTCATACCTGATCAGAAATTCGAACCGTAAGTTGCGTTGGGACCGTATGGACGGTGTCTACACGCTGGAACTGACTGGAGGTGAATCCGAGCTGCTACAATTTATAGAAAAATAAATTGTTCATCGGAACCAAGCGATGGTTATCGTTATTAACGATGATCGTCCAATGTGAGTAAAACTCACCAAATCTGAACAGTTATATTTTTATAATGTATTCTTAGAACTGTTGATCATCTGTTGATTGCTGTGTGCTAGTTGATTGATTGAACTGCTAGTCAGTTAGTGAAAATTATATATTTATATAAATATATATATATAAACCGTTAAATATTTATATATTGATTCTGCTATCAGAATAATTTATATTGAACTGAAAGTGATGATAATCATATTGTGTAACATCTGTGGATACAGGGAGACAGATTGGAGGAATCCGACTGGATTCCTCAACAGTTATTTTATTGTTTTTCATATATTGTTATATGATGTGATATGAAATCTATGGGCGATTATATGTGCTTGGACGATATTGAACATCGTGATTTGATAAGATTGAATACCATAACATACCGGAATGTTGATAAGGGAATTTTCAAAGTGATGTTGAAAATAGAATATTTATAAAATGGGATATTTATAAATAAGAGATATTTTTAAAGTGGAATATTTATAAATAAGAAATGTTTATAAATTGGAATATTTATAAACAGGAGATATTCAAAAAGGAAATAATTACAAACCATTTTCTTTTTGAATGGAAAGGCCTGTGTGGCGGGTTTGGGGATTTTCCCGATGCTCCCGTTACAAAGGAGGTTATGGCAAATTTTTCAGAGAATTTAAGGAGTTAGAATATTTCATGAATAAATTTGAAAAGGAAATATTTGTAAAACATTTACAAATAGAATAGAAAGAGGAATATTTGTAAAACACTTACAAATGAGAATAGAAAGAGAAATATTTGTAAATCACTTACAAATGAGAATAGAAAGAGAAATATTTGTAAAACATTTACAAATAGAATAGAAAGAGGAATATTTGTAAAATCATTTACAAATAGAATTGAAAAGGAAATCATTTGTAAAGTGAAGAACCATTACTAAAAGTAAATCTTTATAAATGAATAAACGTTGTTAAAAAGGAAATCCTTTTAAATGGATAAACGTAATTAGAAAGGAGTTAATCGAATATGGTATTCGAAAGTAAGTTAATCGAATATGGTATTCGAAAGTTAGTTAATCTAATATGTTATTCGAAAGGGGGTTAGTCGAGTTAGAGTAAATCAGTTAGAGTTAACCATCAGTTAGAGTTAATCAGTTAGAATTAACCAGTTAGAGTTAATCAGTTAGAGTTAACTAATTAGAACTAATCAGTTAGAGTTAATCAAATAAGTGTTAATCCAAATGAGTTTCCATTTCGTACGACTGCTAGCGAAATTCGCCGGGCTGTAAATAACCTAAGGCGGTCGGATGTTTCCTGAGGGAATCAGGCGTAACCATTGTGATCGCTGCGATCTAGAGTCAAGCGAACGGAGTTAAATAGAGTTATCGAATATTAGTTATTCGAACGGAGTTAAATAGATTTATCGAATATTAGTTATTCGAATAGAGTTAAACGGAGTTAAATAGAGTTAATCGAATTAGTTATTCGAATAGAGTTAAACACAAAGGAGTTATCGATTAGTTAAATTGAAAGGAGTTATCGAATTTAGTTATTCGAAAAGGAGTTATCGATTTGTTAAATCGAAAGGGAAGATTATCGAATATCGTTTATTCGAGAGGAGATTATCGAATATAGTTTATTCGAAGGAGTTATCGATTATTAGTTAATCGAAGTGAGTTATAGAATATTAGTTAAATCGAAGGAGTTATCGAATATAGTTTATTCGATGGAGTAAATCGATTAGAGTTAAATCAAAGGATTTAATCGAATATAGTTTATTCGAATAGATTAAAGGAGTTAATCGAATATAGTTTATTCGAATAGAGTAAATGAGTTAATCGAATATAGTTTATTCGAATAGAGTAAATTAGTTAATTGAATATAGTTTATTTGAATAGAGTTAGAGGAGTTATCGAATATAGTTTATTCGACAGGAGTTAAGTGAATTAGTTAAGTTAAACTAAGTGAATTAGTTAAGTGAATTGGTTAAGTTAACCAAAGTGAATTAGTCGAGTTAATCAAAGTGATTAGTTCAGTTAATCGAGATAAGTAAATCAAGTTAGGTTCATCGAGTTGAATTAGTCAGTCGAGTTAATAAATTGAGTTAGTCAAACCATGTAAAACCAGTTAGAGTTAATTAATTAAGGTTGGCCAGTTAGAGTTGATCGGTTAGAATTAACCAGTTAGAGTTAATCAATCAGAGTTAATCAAATAGAGTTAATTAAAATTAGAACTGACTAGAGATTAGTAAATTGAATGGTTTTCTAAGTGCCTATCTGATGTTGGTTTCGGCCTTCGGGATTTATACTTAGGGGATTGTTCTCATACTAGTTTACAGTCAGGGAGTGATAGTTCGGGAAGAGTAGTGATTTGTAAACAAGCAGATGGAAACGTTTTCCAGTGTTAATAACATATATTTTCTAAACATAGAAAATAAGGCAATATGAATATATATATATATATATATATATATAGATATATGTTGATGATTGATCGATATAATTTCCATCTGGAAATAATATCGTTGTTTGTACACTTGTTTTTCTTTGATGGTTAAATCACAGACTATCGAAGTTTTGACCATTTTAACGTTGTTAATATGGAGAGACCGGTTGGATTATTATCCGAAGAACCACTCTGTATTGGCATAAGCGTTGCGAATCATATATGCTAAAGATAATTGAAGACGGAGTGAAATGCAACGGCTATTGTATAAGTCTTAGATAACAGTGACTAAGATGGATATACTGGATAGTGCCTTCGGTTTGTCCAGTCCCAGGACAACTTGTATGGACGAAGGTCTGACAGAGTATATCCAATGGATCGCGTAAGTTGATCTGTTCAAATGTATTCACGTTTGGTGGTGGAGGAATTCGTTTCTCTTAGCTGTATACCCGTGTTATTTTTGGATAAGTCAATTTGTGATTTGGCGGGTATGACGATGTGACATTCTAAGTGAATGAGGATGACTTGTATGAATGAATGTCTGACAGAGTATTTTCCAGAAAGGTCACGTACATTTATTTCTTCAACCATACCAAGAGTGGAAGCGGAGAAAGAAACTTCTTTTAGTTGACACGTAATGTAGGGTTGTAGACATCAATTAGTGATTTTCGATGGATTTGACAATGTGGCATTCGATGTGAATCTGATGTGATGATAAAGCGTAGCTTCTAGCCTCATCAACCGGTAAATGACAAAAATCGGGCAGGCAGCATGGCTAAGTCGGTCGCACCGAAGTAGGTGTATAATCACCTATCTAGATAATATTCATTTTTTCTTAAATCTATCAATGATGTCCCATATATATACGGGAACGGTTGCTGATCCCAACCATTGGTGATGTACATTCGATATACTCAAGCGAAATGAGTGGTCGGTCATGTGTGGCTGAGTTGCAAGATGTTCTTGTTGAACTCCAGTGTATCGTTCCTAGAGTACACTGATCGGAAGGTGGTTCCTGTAACACCCCGTAATTTGAACATAAAAATTCATAAATTAAAGTATACTTAATTAAGTGAAATGGGTTGCGCAGAGAAATATATATATATTGATATATATATATAATTGAAAATTAAATAAATAAATATGCAAAAATGTTCAAAACAGCGAATTGGGAGAGGGGAATAACCGAACCGGCCGATTTTTGAGGTCGACCCGAGACTGCTGGGTCGACTAGGGGTTAATCCAGGGTGTTTGGCTGTCAACCCGTGGGCTGATTCGCTCAAATGCAGATTTTGCATTTGAATGGTTCTCATGGTTCAGCTTTAATCTAAAGGCCCTAGATGGTTCCTACACTTGACTTCTTCCCCAAGACATGCTTTGATGGCTTGGATTGAATCTAGGGTTAATCCTATGGCTAATACTATCCTAATCCTCTATAAAAAGACCCCTAAACCTAGCCTAAATCACCATTATTCAATCCTACAACTAAACTATGTCAAATTTGTTCCTCTCATGGCCTCCACTCTCATGCTAAAATTCCTAAGCCTATTTCTATGAGAGATTGTGAGTTCATACAAGTGGTTTCAAACTTGTATGAGTGTTCTTAAGTTGCATTCTAGCCAAAGTTGCAACCTTTTCTTGACCAAAAAGCAAGGATCTTGCATGAGAGCTCATAAGCTTCATTCAAAGCCAAAGTTGAAACCTTTCTTCTTCAAAGCAAGGATTTTTATTGATTTTGCTCAAGGGTTTTCTAAGGAGCTTGTTGATTTGGGGTTTTTTGCTAGTGTGGCTTCGTCTCAATCTTATTTTATATTGATTTGTGCCTTCATAGCATTGTAAGCCCTCTTCCTGCTCTTAGATATTAACTTTAAACTTAATGTGACATGTTATAAGTTGGGTTTGAACATTAAGTATGTTGCATGCTATCATGTTATGTATCCTATCATGACTAAAAAGTCATTATCTTGATCTTGTGGGCTTAAAGATATAAACTTTATGTTGAATGTTGCCTTTTGGCAACATGAGAACTATCATATCCCTTATGATAGCTTACATGTAATGCCATATGCGAACTTCTAGCCATCTTTCTATGTCATTTATCACCATGATTCACCTATGTGCTAGGTTTGAGGTTGTGCATGTTTTTGAGGCCTAATAATGTAATATGCAAGTTAATGAACACGTTTATGCCTCATTTGCCACCATGTTTAACTTGTGGCCTTATACCCCTTTTGTCATGCCTTTTCCAAGTTCCTTCTTTTAATCCATTATGCTTTGTTGCGAAGGTATATGCGAGTTTAAAAGCGTTGGGTTACGTTATGGGTAAAACTTTAATGACGTGAAACATGATTTGGGTAAATGGGTATAAACATGACAACATGTAACTTTCGCTATGAGCATGGGACTTGAAAACTTGACACGTATGGGTTGTAAGTGTAATAAGACACTAGACCAAACATGAAAATGGCCAACTCGAGGTTGGGTTGAGTTTGTAGCATAAATCTACCCGGACCCGCCCAGCTTAACTAGTGGCTACAAACAATAGGATCCAATGTGAGAAGTTGGTCATGTCGCGCTTAAGACCCGAGGTTAGACTAGGTTGTGGTGTAAATCTACCCGGACCCGCCCGGCTTAACTAGTAACCACAACAAGGTCTAATGTGAGAGGTTGAGAGTGCATTAATTAAATTAATGCCACATGATAAGGTTAAGTAAATTTGACTAATGACACTTAACCGATATGACACGAATTGGTAGGTTAAGTGGGACCGGGCCTGATTTCTTAATGACACTTAACCGATATGACACGAATGGGTAGGTTAAGTGGGACCGGGCTTGATTTCCTAATGACACTTAACCATACAAGACAATTAGGGGATGGGGTTAAGTAATTTACACTTAACTAATTCGACTTGGTAATTCAATGAGTAACTAGATGGGGTTAAGTAACCTTCACTTAACTAATCTAAACACGGTAATTAGATGGGGTTAAGTAACCTTCACTTAACTAATCTAAATACGGTAATTCGATGGGGTTAAGTTAAACACTTAACCAATCTAAACGTGGTAATTCAATGAGGTTAAGTAACCAGTACTTAACCAACTTAACACGGTAATTTAATGAGGTTAAGTAACCAGTACTTAACCAACTTAACACGGTAATTTAATGGGGTTAAGTAACTTATACTTGACCAATTATACATGATGATTTGATGAGGTTAAGTAACCTATACTTAACCAATCTAATAGGTGGACCTGATAGGGTTAAGTCACAAGGCCTTTTAAAATTAGGCTTAACCATTGTAATACGGTTAGTGGATGGGGTTAAGCTAACCCATACTTAACCAATCCGACTCGATAATCTGATGGGATTAAGATAATCTATGCTTAATCAATCTAACATGATAATCTGATAGGGTTAAGTCATGGGCTTCTTGGTACACTTAACCAACTTGTAGGGCTAAGCCTTGAACTTGAGTACTTAGCCAATTTTGACATGATTCGTAGGAGGGTTAAGTCATGAACTTGAATAACAACACTTAACCCAATAAGCAAAACCCTAGTAGAGGAACTAGGTAGAAAATCGTAGTTGATCAAGGGTAACGGGGAAATGAAGCTAAGTGGTAAACCTTAGTTAAGTGTAACCAAGTAATAATTCTTAGCCAAGGACATGGGACTAGTTCAGAAATAGATGAGTAACCTGATACGGTAGGTCATCGCTTAGTATACGAGGAGGAGCAACTTATCTGACTTGGATAAGGGCTCCAACGAACTGGGTGACGAAGAGGAAGCTTCGGGGAACGTGAGGATACTCTTGGTATCCCTCTGTGAGGTGGCAAGTGGTCCATGAAACCCGGCCTCACAGAGGTTAAGGTCTGCGGTAGAAGAGCCAAGAGTATGCCTTGGTTGCTATGCGAGCGACCTAAAGACTGGGATGGATTAGCGTGGAGTCGACGATACTTGATTTTTCCCCGGGATAGCATGTCGTCGACTACCTACCATCTTTAGTCAATCGTGTACGTACGGAAAGGCAGGGAACTCCCAAAAGACCATATACTAGCTATCAAGTTATGGGTGAGGTTGGCTATCTGAAAGTGGGCATCGATGGGCCTTAGTGTAGTTCTCATACATGATTTTTCTTGGATTGCCTTTCAGTAGTTGAGGGAGGAGTCACGTGGGATCATAGCCACGGGTACAAAAACAGACCTTGATATCTGCATCAGCAGACGACTTAAAGCTCCCGACCGAGTTCAGTATTTCTTGATTTGCCCTGGCACGGAACTCGGATGGCACATTGAGGAACATGTGCATCTAGACATGGAAAACGATTCACGATACATACGTGGGATAAAGGGCGCGGTTGACGGGTGGCATAATCCCTAGTGGCCCTAGGTGGCTGAACCCAAACCGAGACACGGAAACGTTCATTAGGTAGCATAATCCCTAGTGGTCCTAGGTGGCATAAATCCTAAGTGGACACGCGATAGTTCATGGTAAGGAAACATAACTAGATCGAGGGTAGCAGTCAAAAATAACTTCAAGGATAAAATGTTTACATGGGAAAGCCCGTATGGCCTACGGCAAAGGACTGAACTTATACATGGAAAGAAACATACGAGTTGGGAAAACCTACATATGCTATATATTAGGTTGACATGGACCATTACATGACATTGGGCAAGGGACATTCATAGTTAACACATGACGCGGGTTGGGATACTAGTACGAGGGGTGTAGAGCAAATATACATGTTAGAACCAGGGGAAATATACATGATAAATACCGTGGGTCGTTATACAGGGTAGATACCTTGGGATAGTATACTTGATAGAAACCTGACAATGTGATACCTTGATTTATCTTGACACCATAGTTTATCATGACACACTCGTGTATCTTGGTACAGTAGTTCATCCTGTTATTTTGGTTTAGCTTATCTATCTTGTCATCATACTTATGTTCATCTCAGTTCCTAATGCCAGTTAACTTTACTAGTTTATATACTGATAGTAGATAGGGCTTACCAGTCTTTATGACTGACCCCATTTTGTTTCGCCTCTTGTCTTCCGTTCCCCCCCCCCCCCCTCCAAGGTTACAGGGAGGAAATGCTATTGTTAGTTTGGACTTCTTCTGTTTGAAGGTCATCACGCATGGCTTGGACTTTTCTTGGCTATGGCTATTTTATTGTTTTACTTGGGGAATAATTGATGAAAAGGTTATTATGCTTCTTTACTATTACAAGACAGGTTTCCATGTAATAAATTCTCTGATGTAAAAGGCTTTAGACCTTATTTATTAATGATGTGAAAGTTGATTTTACTTCCGCTATTTTATATGTTCTGTCTTGTAATATTTCTGTACATGTTTACCAATAATACCCCTCTAAAGCTAGTGCATTCCTTTGCGAGTGACCCTAGTGGAGGTGGGGTGTTACAGTTCCATACCTTGTCATAGTTGGAAATCCATTATCCAATACGTGCTTGCGATTTTGATTGTATACTATATATGTAGAACATGAGATGAAAGCGTTTCTGCTAGCTGATATCTATTTGTACATAGACATTATTATAATATCAAAAGGTTTTCGATATAAAGATATTTTGGATTCTCATAAGGGAAAAACTCGTTCCGTTCTGCGGTGTGGTCTTATGTGATACCGTTTACTTGTTCATATACCTGTTTAAACTGTTTTATTCATACCAGTCCCATGACTGACCCGGAGTTTACTTTGTTGTTTTCCCTAAACTCTTGGGTGCCTAAATTTGTACGGGCAGTCAAGTAGTCAGGATTTTACAGATATACATGAAGAGCTGGAGCGGGAGACTTCAGGATCATATAGCTATAGTTTATTTCCGCTGTGTTGTAAGTGTTGTACTCTGATAAGTGTTATTGTATACATAACTGTTATATTTCCAAGTTATGTTATCTATTATATGTTATTCGTTCCGATGTGAGGTTCGTGTTACTCTGATGTTGTGTTCTTCTTCTTCTTCTTCTTCTATTTTAAGTTTCTATCTTATCTATTATCACCTTCTAATTTCTTTCATTAATTACTGGGATTTTTCGATGTTTTGGTTATCGACATCGAGCTTATGTCGATAACCAAAGTCGCCAAAAATCCGGGTCGTTACAGTTGGTATCAGAGCTTAAGTTAAGAATTACTTGGCTCTGTGGCGTGACTCGGTAGAGATAGGGTTAGTAATACCCTAGATTGAGTTTGAGTGTATATACACGAGAGTGCGTATTTGTATTTGATATAAAAATGGTTTTATATTGTGGAGATTCATTGGCTGAGTTGTTTATGAGTCCTGGTCGATCAGTTTGATCCACTGTGTCGGTAAGAGTTGATAAACACTTAAATACGATGGGTCGACACGGTATGTTTTGAAAAGAGGGTAAATAGAATAAATTTACCCAAAATTATATCCTGATATTGAGAAAATATATATATTAGTTATATTGGTTGTAATTATAATCAAATGAGATTATAAAGTGAAATGGTTATATATAACCAATCAGAATCATATAAGTAAAGTATATGAAATAAGATGAATTAAATATGAATTTAAATCAGATTTGGAATTAAAATAAGGAAATTTTAAGTTCCTGGGAGATATTGAGATGTTTTCAAAATGGATGTATTTAGTAAGGAGTTTGAAATGATATAGTATTGAAATCACTTGGGTCGCTGGAAAATAATTCCGATGATGACTGCGCAGTATCATCGGTGTGATTTTCGAGTTTCTAAGTGGTGGATTACTACCAAAGATTTTGATTTGAATTGTTTTGAGAAAACAAGTTGTTTAGAAATTCAAAGGTTTTGAATAGGTATTATGATTTCAAATTGATTTGAAATTTACCCAGGAATTTAAGTTCTGAAATTTTAATTTAACTTATAAAGTTAAATGAAATGAGATGGTAAAAATAAATTGAAATTTAACTTGAACTAAGTTAAATAGAATTGAATGGATAAGTCAAGAATTTGAAATTTAGTTAGACTTAGAATTTGAAAATCAAGAATGAAACTTGAGATTGACAATGGGATTCTACTTGAGTATAAGCGAATGATTTGGTTTGACGACATAAAAGTGATTGAGTTTTATTGGGATGGCATTTGTATATGCCGAGTTGATAACAGATGGTAGGGATATAATGATATGCCCGACAAAAAGGTACAAGTTTATATTTCATATGAGTTTGGTGATTTATGAGCCGAATTGGCAAGCCGTTTGGCGTTTTGATTTTCTTTTGGGTTGAAGAAGGCCCAGAGAGTCGAGTTGGAGTTTGAGCTATTGACCAGTACAAAAGAGGTGCTGGCGAAATTTTTCGAAAGTTTAAAGTGTTAGAAAATTTTCAGAATTTTTGAAAATTTTAGTTAGTCGGAATGAATAAATATTCTAGTCGATATTAATTGGTTCAGTTAAAATCAGAAATAAGGGGTAAACAAATCTTAGGAATTCCAATAGGTAGGGTCGTCCTCTAACTTAGCAATTTCGAGGACGAAATTACTTTAAGTGGGGAAGAATGTAATGACCCGCATTTTTCCAGGGTTATAATTAATTTATTTAATTATATAAATAGTGATATAGGGAATTTAATCGTCGTTAATTAAATAATATGGAATATTTAATTAAATTAAATAATATATTTAATTCAGAAATAATCAAAAATAATGGAAATCACAATATCAGGTGAACAAGTTCATCCCTAGGATTTAATTCAGCTAAGAGTTGAATTATATTGACGAATATATTCAATCGACGTTAGTTTGAAACGTATAATTATAATATAATTATAATCGAGCTTGAAATGGCGCTGCAGTTCATGAATTGGCGATTTGAACTTCAACTGAATGTACAGGATGCGTTTTAAGCCGGATTTCTGTGAAACAAGAAACGTGTGGAGCTGGTGAAGTATATCTTTCTAGTGGAAGAGAAAAATCGGGACTTCGTCATGTAGATTTTGATTTATGTCCAAATCAAATTTCAAAAAAGTCGCTGTGGAATTCCTTTATAATTTATAAAGGAATCATTTATATTTTTTCAAAGGAATTTCAAAATAAATCGAATATCGGGTTGACCCAGATTTGAAACATCGAGTTATAAATCCCAACAGAGCTGTATGGTATTCCACTGTGAATATAGACGATAATATTTAATTTTAAATATTGAATTTAATTATATTTAAATATATTTATATATTTAAATGGGTCATTCAGAGCTGTAAAAATAAGCCATTTTTGCAAACGAAGTCAGAGTTCGATGAAACTAATTTTGTTAGATCCGCAATGTCAAATAGTTGTTAGATTTCCAGTTTCGTGATTTTTAGAGTCACTGTGTGGTCGTACGGATTTTTAGAGTGAAAAACAGTCAGTATTTTGATGGTTAAAAATACGTTGTGTGAGCAAACGGAGTCGGAATTTGACGAAACAAGTTTCATTGGGACCGTAATGTCGAACTCTAGTCAAGTGTCCAGTTTCGTGATTTTTGGTTATCGTATGTGATCATGGGGATTTTTAAAGACAAATTCAACTAGTGTTGGAATAAAAATCAATATAAAAATAGAATATTAAAATAATAAAACTCTTCTATAAATAAGCCCAAACCTATCTAAACCTAATTTCATTCCTCATTTCTGGTCAACGCAGCAAAATTGTAGCCGCCACATTTTTCTTGTACAACGTGAGGATGTAAATTCCAAATCAAATAAAAGAAAAATCTATAAATCCTTATACGAGTGTATTTGAGATCGTTGCAAGAAGAGTTTCCATCTCGTATGGGTCTTGTGAGTTGCGACGATGGTTTGGGAGCACTGGGATTTGCACCGTGAGGCTAGGGTTAGGTCTCGAGAGGTATAGAAGCTCCAGTGCATCAATTGAAGGTCGTTTTTGAGACTAGGTAGTGATTTAGGACCTGGTTGCTAGTCCTTGATGAATTCGGTGCAAATTGATTTCGCGGGTTCCCTGTACCAGCAACCGCGAGGTTGGAGACACCTCTGAGATGGGGTGAGCGAGTTCGATGAGAGGGGTATAGGGTTGTAGAGATTGAAATAAGAAGAATATTGGATATTTTTATGTGATTTGTAGAATGATGGAGATGGAGTTTTGGTGGAGGAAGTTCAGCGCTATGGTGTTTGGTGGATACTGGAGAAACATGATCGGTTTTGGGAAGAAGGGTGAAAGGGGGTTCGGGCTTTCAACGTGAGGAAGGATGGGCCAAGAAAGGTTTAAAGCCCACTTCTTTTTATTTTAAACCCAAGTTTATTTTTAACCTAAATAATGTATGAACTTGTAATGCTTATAACTTTGTCATACCTAATCAAAAATTCGAACCGAAAGTTGCGTTGGGACCGTATGGACGGTGGCTACACGCTGGAACTGACTGGAGGTGAATCCGATCCGCTACAATTTATAGAAAAATAAATTGTTCATCGGAACCAAGCGATGGTTATCGTTATTAACGATGATCGTCCAATGTGATTAAAACTCACCAACTCTGAACAGTTACATTTTTATAATGTATTCTTAGAACTGTTAATCATCTGTTGATTGCTGTGTGTTGGTTGAGTGATTGAACTGCTAGTCAGTTAGTGAAAATTATATATATATAAATATATATATATATATATATATATATATATATATAAACCGTTAAATATTTATATATTGATTATGCTATCAGAATAATTTATATTGAACTGAAAGTGATGATAATCATATTGTGTAACATCTGTGGATGCAGGGAGATAGGTTGGAGGAATCCGACTGGATTCCTCAACAGTTATTTTATTGTTTTTCATATATTGTTATATGATGTGATATAAAATCTATGGGCGATTATATGTGCTTGGACGATATTGAACATCGTGATTTGATATGATTGAATACCATAACATACCGAAATGTTGATAAGGGAATTTTCAAAGTGATATTGAAAATAGAATATTTATAAAATGGGATATTTATAAATAAGAGACATTTATAAAGTGGAATATTTATAAATAAGAAATGTTTATAAATTGGAATATTTATAAATAGGAGATATTCAAAAAGGAAATAATTACAAACCATTTTCTTTTTGAATGGAAAGGCCTGTGTGGCGGGTTTGGGGATTTTCCCGATGCTCCCGTTACAAAGGAGGTTATGGCAAATTTTTCAGAGAATTTAAGGACTTAGAATATTTCAAGAATAAATTTGAAAAGGAAATATTTGTAAAACATTTACAAATAGAATAGAAAGAGGAATATTTGTAAAACACTTACAAATGAGAATAGAAAGAGAAATATTTGTAAAACACTTACAAATGAGAATAGAAAGAGAAATATTTGTAAAACATTTACAAATAGAATAGAAAGAGGAATATTTGTAAAATCATTTACAAATAGAATTGAAAAGGAAATCATTTGTAAAGTGAAGAACCGTTACTAAAAGTAAATCTTTATAAATGAATAAACGTTGTTAAAAAGGAAATCCTTTTAAATGGATAAACGTAATTAGAAAGGAGTTAATCGAATATGGTATTCGAAAGTAAGTTAATCGAATCTAGTATTCGAAAGTTAGTTAATCGAATATGTTATTCGAAAGGGGGTTAGTCGAGTTAGAGTAAATCAGTTAGAGTTAACCAGTTAGAGTTAATCAGTTAGAATTAACCAGTTAGAGTTAATCAGTTAGAGTTAACCAATTAGAGCTAATCAGTTAGAGTTAATCAAATAAGTGTTAATCCAAATGAGTTGCCATTTCGTACGACTGCTAGCGAAATTCGCAGGGCTGTAAATAGCCTAAGGCGGTCGGATATTTCCTGAGGGAATCAGGTGTAACCATTGTGATCGTTGCGATCTAGAGTCAAGCGAACGGAGTTAAATAGAGTTACGAATATTAGTTATACGAACGGAGTTAAATAGAGTTATCGAATATTAGTTATTCGAATAGAGTTAAATGGAATTAAATAGAGTTAATCGAATTAGTTATTCGAATAGAGTTAAACACAAAGGAGTTATCGATTAGTTAAATCGAAAGGAGTTATCGAATTTAGTTATTCGAAAAGGAGTTATTGATTTGTTAAATCGAAAGGGAAGATTATCGAATATCGTTTATTCGAGAGGAGATTATCGAATATAGTTTATTCGAAGGAGTTATCGATTATTAGTTAATCGAAGTGAGTTATAGAATATTAGTTAAATCGAAGGAGTTATCGAATATAGTTTATTCGATGGAGTAAATCGATTAGAGTTAAATTAAAGGAGTTAATCGAATATAGTTTATTCGAATAGATTAAAGGAGTTAATCGAATATAGTTTATTCGAATAGAGTAAATGAGGTAATCGAATATAGTTTATTCGAATAGAGTAAATGAGTTAATCGAATATAGTTTATTCAAAAAGAGTTAGAGGAGTTATCGAATATAGTTTATTCGACAGGAGTTAAGTGAATTAGTTAAGTTAAACTAAGTGAATTAGTTAAGTGAATTGGTTAAGTTAACCAAAGTGAATTAGTCGAGTTAATCAAAGTGATTAGTTCAGTTAATCGAGATAAGTAAATCAAGTTAGGTTAATCGAGTTGAATTAATCAGTCGAGTTAATAAATTGAGTTAGTCAAACCAAGTAAAACCAGTTAGAGTTAATTAATTAAGGTTGACCAGTTAGAGTTGATCGGTTAGAATTAACCAGTTAGAGTTAATCAATCAGAGTTAATCAAATAGAGTTAAGTAAAATTAGAACTGACTAGAGATTAGTAAATTGAATGGTTTTCTAAGTGCCTATCTGATGTTGGTTTTGGCCTTCGGGATTTATACTTAGGGGATTGTTCTCATACTAGTTTACAGTCAGGGACTGATAGTTGGGGAAGAGTAGTGATTTGTAAATAAGCAGATGGAAACGTTTTCTAGTGTTAATAACATATATTTTCTAAACATAGAAAATAAGGCAATATGAATATATATATATAGATATATGTTGATGATTGATCGATATAATTTCCATCTGGAAATAATATCGTTGTTTGCACACTTGTTTTTCTTTGATGGTTAAATCACAGACTATCGAAGTTTTGACCATTTTAACGTTGTTAATATGGAGAGACCGGTTGGATTATTATCCGAAGAACCACTCTGTATTGGCATAAGCATTACGAATCATATATGCCAAAGATAATCGAAGACGGAGTGAAATGCAACGGCTATTGTATAAGTCTTAGATAACAGTGACTAAGATGGATATACTGGATAGTGCCTTCGGTTTGTCCAGTCCCAGGACAACTTGTATGGACGAATGTCTGACAGAGTATATCCAATGGATCGCGTAAGTTGATCTGTTCAAATGTATTCACGTTTTGTGGTGGAGGAATTCGTTTCTCTTAGATGCATACCCGTGTTATTTTTGGATAAGTCAATTTGTGATTTGGCGGGTATGATGATGTGACATTCTAAGTGAATGAGGATGACTTGTACGAATGAATGTCTGACAGAGTATTTTCCAGAAAGGTCACGTACATTGATTTCTTCAACCATACCAAGAGTGGAAGCTGAGAAAGAAACTTCTTTTAGCTGACACGTAATGTAGGGTTGTAGACGTCAATTAGTGATTTTCGATGGATATGACAATGTGGCATTCGAAGTGAATCTGATGTGATGATAAAGCGTAGCTTCTAGACTCATCAACCGGTAAATGACAGAAATCGGGCAGGCAGCATGGCTAAGTCGGTCGCACCGAAGTAGGGTGTATAATCACCTATCTAGAGAATATTCATTTGTTTCTTAAATCTATCAATGTTGTCCCATATATATACGGGAACGGTTGCTGATCCCAACCGTTGGTGATGTACATTCGATACACTCAAGCGAAATGAGTGGTCGGTCATGTGTGGCTGAGTTGCAAGATGTTCTTGTTGAACTCCAGCGTATCGTTCCTAGAGTACACTGATCGGAAGGTGGTTCCATATCTTGTCATAGTTGGAAATCCATTATCCAGTACGTGCTTGCGATTTTGATTGTATACTATATATATAGAACGTGAGATGAAAGCGTTTCTGCTAGCTGATATCTATTTGTACATAGACATTATTATAATATCAAAAGGTTTTTGATATAAAGATATTTTGGATTCTCATAAGGGAAAAACCCGTTCCGTTCTGCGGCGTGGTCTTATGAGATTTCGTTTACTTGTTCATATACCTGTTTAAACTGTTTTACTCATATCAGGCCCATGACTGACCCGGAATTTACTTTGTTGTTTTCCCTAAACTCTTGGGTGCCTAAATTTGTACGGGCAGTCAAGTAGTCAGGATTTTACAGATATACATGAAGAGCTGGAGCAGGAGGCCTCAGGATCATATAGCTATAGTTTATTTCCGCTGTGTTGTAAGTGTTGTACTCTGATAAGTGCTATTGTATACATAACTGTTATATTTCCAAGTTATGTTATCTATTATATTTTATTCGTTCCGCTGTGAGGTTCGTGTTACTCTGATGTTGTGTTCTTCTTCTTCTATTCTAAGTTTCTATCTTATCTATTCTCACCCTCTAATTTCTTTCATTAATTACCGGGATTTTTCGATGTTTTGGTTATCGACATCGAGCTTATGTCGATAACCAAAGTCGCCAAAAATCCGGGTCGTTACACTCTGGATGTGAATGGATTGTTTATTGATTATTTTTCTTTATGGTTATATACATTCGATGTATGAAATCCATATAACTGAAATTATATGGTAAATGATTGAGTCGCATTCCGATTCAGAATATCCTTTGATATAAAGAATATTTTAAAATAAAGCACATTTCAATATAAAGAATATTTTTAAAATAAAGAATATTTTTTGAATAACGAATATTTAAAAATAAAATTAAATGGAAAATAAAATTATGATTTTTATGTCTATTTTTGTATGGATGCAAAAATATAAAAATGTGAAGCCGAATTAAGTAGAAAACATTATTTTAACCCGAACGGGGTTATCGATCGATTTTATTCACTTTATAATAGAAATTGAAAAGAAGTGATTTCAAAATTAATATTTTGGAAATATCATCATTTTAATATGATAAAGATATAGAATATTCAATTTTTATTTAAAATTGAAAAAGAAGTTTTAATCATTTTAAATGAATTTATAAATATTTTATAAAATACGTTTTAAATAGAAATCGATGAAATATCTGTAATATATTATATATATAATGGCCTGAATAGAACGCGCCGCACAGCGACCGTTCATGAATTTCGACTATTAACTTCAAATTGATGTAATGGGAGATCCGACCGTCGGATTCTCCTAAAACCGGAACCTTGGGTTCGTATCGAAAACATCTTTCCAATGAATACAAGAGTTTTGAAATATAATGGTTAGATTTGGAGTTATGTCCAAATCAATTTTAGAAAACGTCGATGTAGGTGCAGTTCGATGACCGTTTATGAAAATCGACTAAAATGGCCTTAAGAAAACTATTAAATAAACGGAAAAATTATGTAAATTCATAATAAATGATTTGAAAAGAATTAGGATGAAGAATTCCAATTTTGTAAAATATACAAATATATTTTTATCGAAATGATCTAGTTATTAACTAGAATAAATCTTTAATTAAGATTTAATAAAGTTTTCCAATTAATTAATATTTAATTGGAATTAAATAAATAGGATTTTGCGTTATCGTGAAAGGTGTCTTAAATAACACTGTTCTTAAACCCAGTTGAGAAAAGAATAAATCTTTTATTTAAGATTTAGTGAAGTTTTCCCATGAATTAATATTTAACTGGGTTGAATAAAGGAATTGGATTTTGGGTTGTCGTGAATGGTTTCTTCAATAACACTGTTCTTAAACCCAATCGAGAATAAATCTTTTAATTAAGATTATTAGGGTTTCTAATTATATTTATTAATTGGAAAAAAATGAAATGTGAATTGGGTTTATTGTTAATTGTGATTTTAACGACATTTGTTCTTTAACCCAATTAACAGTGAAAATATAATTTGGAATTTATAAATCTTTTATCAAGATTTAAATGGTAATTTTCCAAAGTAAAGTTTTCCAATTTAATATATTAAATTGGAGTTGAATGGAATTCAATTTAATAATAATCGAGATGAGCTTTTGTAAAAGAAGTCCATTACTATATATGGAATTTAAAAGGCATTGCCATTATTCCATTTATATTATTAGTCTGATGCGGAAACTTATATCGATTATGTATTGATTGGATTTCTATGAAATTCCGTATTTAACGGAAGATGATTTGGGGTTTATCGTGAATTGTGTTTTAAATGACATTGGTTTTTTAACCCAGTTGAAGACAAGATTAATTTCGTAAAGTGGAATAATCATTAAGTAACGGTTTTTGTTATTAAAACCAAATTGGAGTTTTAATGAATCATTAAAAAGAAGGTTAAAGGATAAATTTAAAGAATTTATCTTTGTTAAAATTAATAGGAACCTTTCCCTAGTAATGTGAGTATTTTATTAAAGGAATATTCTGAGTTGGAATATGGCGTATGATGTGTTTTTATAGCACTTGATTTTTTATTATAAAATACGAGAATGATTCGAAAAGACCAGGTTTAACCCATTCTGAATAATTATTACGACAATTAAAAGTCGAAGATGAAGACGGTAGTTGAAGACCAGCGATCTTCACATCAAATGGACGGCTACAGATGCCTTTGATTGGAGTTGATGCCTTGAAAGGGTTACAGTGATAGTTGTCCGGATGTACTTGGTGATTGTCCGGATATGCGAGGACCTCTCCCAGTATTGGACATATGGGACAAAGAATAAGGTGCCTCCAGTTTCGTTCAGATCTAGAACGAATTTGTATGTGGACGGTATGTCTGACGTTGTATTCCTTTATGTTGTATTTGTTGATCTCTGCTAAATATATATCTGTTTGGTGGTGGAGAATTTCTTCTCTTGCATAACACTCTTGTCTGAGACGTACGAGCTTAGAGGATATATATTGGCAGAAATCAGTGGTATGGCATGGATTGACAATGTGGCATGCTAAGATGCAAATGATCAAGGCTTATTGTTGAAAAGCATAGCCATGTGGTTGATGATCAAAGCATAGCTTATTTCGGCATAGCTTTGTGTATAGAGTTACTTCGTGAGCCTCACACCCCGGTATAAACTAGAAACGCGAGAAGGATCCAGGGAGAACATGCATGTCTTTCAAGCTAGAAGTGGTGTAAGGGTTTTACAAGCCTAGACATTTTTACTTATGTGGATGATGGATTATGAGGCGCCATGGTATTTGAGTCCCTAGTGGCTCTATTTTACGGCACATAGAGCCGGGAGACGTATTGTTCAGGAATTTATATATAATCCACTAATATATGTGTGGACAGGCCCGGTGGCTCCTAAGGCTTGACTGAGGACTTGCCTGAGGCTCAGGCTAGAGAGTCTCAAATTCGATAAGGACGATCCCTTGCCTTGGTTCATGATTGAAATCCAACTTGCAATACGACATCATGCGGTTTTGATTGTAGAACTAGTATGGCGACATAGTAGGATGGGTACTATGCCGCCTATGATTGATACATTATGATTGAAATTGTTTTTGAAACATATATACACTAATAATAATATCAAATCCATTTTATCATATCAAGCATTTTTGACCATTATAAGGTAAAACTCTATCCTCCGGTTTGCGTTGCATTGTGTGATGAGACTTGAGTCTTATAATGGTTTCATTTTTCTAAAAAGCATTGCGTTGTTTAATGATTTACTTTATTTATGCACTGGCAATCCAGTGGAGTAAACCCGTTCCACGTTAGCAGCGTGGTCCTGTGATTAGCCTTAACTTTAGTTAAGTTAAGTAAAGATTTCTCATACCAGTCCCATGACTGACTCATATTTTGTTTCACTTGCAAACTCGGGTGCCTATATTTTCCGCACGGGAAGTCGAGTAGCTTATTTTATAGTATATTTGAGCAGGATTCTGGATCAAAGCTTAAAGCTGTGTCCAGAGCATTGATAGTCTTCCGCTGTGTTAGTTTATTTGTTTCCACTGCAGTGTATTACATTTATTGTAAATCAATCTTTCGCTGTATTATATTGGATGTACTCTGATATTATGTACTCTGATGTAACATTATTAAAATGTTTATAAAAGTCTTTTGTTATTTGTTCTGATGTGTTGTATTCCGAGTGTTAGCATATTCGGGTTTTGAACGGTCTAAGTCGATTTAGCGATCGATTAGATCTAGGCGAAATCCAAATCATTACAGTAGGTATCAGAGCTTTGGTTAGCTCAAATCTTTGGGGTACAACTCGTTAGAACTGAACAAAAGAATCATCATAGGTAGGATTAGTAATATCCTATAAAAGAATACACACATAGGATCAGTAGCATCCTAGAATGAGAAAACTCGTTAGATATGGGGTTAGTAATGCCCTAGAATGAGTTAAGAGTGACAAGTTTATAATTAACGTATTTTTGATTATATATATAATCTGATCTTAGAAAATATGATTTTTGAATATATAAAAGTTATATATATTTGATAAGTTAATTAACTAATTGATTGATGATTGTGTTGTATGATTATTAGATCAACTAAAAACAATTATTGAAATAAATAAAAAAATGAAAGTTGAGTTGGTTAATTAAACAACTTTTAGCTTCGTTCCTTTTCCAGGACGAAAAGATTTTAAGTGGGAGAGATTATAACAACCCGGAACTTTGGAACCAATTTAAAAATTTTATTTTGCAATTTTAGTGAATTTTTAAAATTAAAAATAATTTATTTTAAATAATAACGACTAAAAATTTATTTAAATTAAAGTTAGAATGAATAAATTTATTTTAATTATAAAAGGAGTTAGAAATAGTGCGGTAGTTTGAAAATTTGAATTTGAACTTTGACTGAATGTATATGATTCAAATTAAATCATATTTTAGTAAAACAAAAAATATTTAAATCTGTTTAAAAATATCGAATCTGAAAAAATTAAATTTTATAGCGGGAATAAAAAGTTATGGCCAGTTAAATAGTCGGTATGGAATTTTAAATAATATATAGCCATTATAAATAACCATTTTGCAAACGACCTCCGTTTTCGACGAAACCACTTTTGTTGGATCCGGAATGTCAAATTATTGCTAGGTTTAAATTTTCATAATTTTTGGAATTAATATGTGAGCATGGCAAACTAAAATGTGTTTTGCCAATTTCAATCAAATTTAATTGACTTGAAAATGGTCATTTTTCAAACAGTCTCCAAATTCGATGAAATTAATTTTTTTAGGATTGTATTGTCAAAACATAGCTAGATATAATTTTTCTGTAATTTTTGGAGTCAATATGTGGCCCCAGTAAATTAAAATGTATGATCGAATTAAATAATTAAATGATTTATATTTTAAAATAAATAAAAATGTGCGGAGACGATCAAACGGACAGACGGGACCTAGTCCATTATGTCCGGAACAGAGTATTTGGCTAGGGACAGCATTAGTTGGGCTGAATTTGTAGATAGTATGAGATAACTGTTTTTTTAATTAACGAATTAAATAATTTAATATTTTAATGTTATAAATACTCGACCAAATGGAAACCATAATTCACTAATGAAGCAGCCGCTAGAAACAAACCGATGGCTACCATCGTCCCAAATTCTTGCCTAAATCATCCCTAATCCAATCACTAAATTCATAAACTCAAGAACAAACATTGTAGAGATTCAGACGCTCTTTGAGTTGGTACCAAGAAGATGGAGTTTAATGGAGTATTGTTCTCAGATTTGGGGCTCAAACAGCCGGAAGTTGCACCCTGTTACAGGCACGAGGTGGAGGGTGAGTCTGCCGAGGCGGAAGGTGGAGCAGCTCACGGTGGTCGGAGCGGTGGTCGTTGATCGGCCGACAGTGGGCCATTGGGTGGTGCGATTCCAAATGGAAGGATGGAGCTTTATAGTCAGATGCTTCAGGTTGAAGAAGTAGTATACACAGTCTAATTTTAATTAGAGGGTAAATAAGGAAATTCAATTAATTAATGATGTAATTAAATTTAATTTATATCGAAACGTATTGATTATCATAACTCTTTCGAACAGCGATGAAATTAAACGATTTCAGAAGCGTTAGAATCACGACGATGGGATCTACAATTTGGAACTGACCAAGACTGAAACAGAGACTGTTGGATTTTTGATAAAATTTAACGCAAGTTTAATTGTATTAATACTAATTGTTATATAAACAATTCCTAAAACCGATCAAGGTGAGATCTCTAATTCAAATCAAATTTAGTTGTTGATTTGCGATGTGAAATTTACATGTGTTCACTATAAAGATTCATGTATGTGATGTGTGAGATTCCTCGATTTAAAATAAATAAATATATTATATGTAGAAATATATATATATATATATATATATATTTAAATTGATTTTGATTGTTATATTGTTATATACATGCTATATAAAACGCATATAGACGTTGAGTAAAATTGAGATTGATTTATTTTGGTTGTGATGAATTGTTAGATCAAAATGTATGTTGTTCATTAAAATATTGTCTTTACCAATTTAGTTTAGAATAAAAATATTTATGTGTTAATTATATTTTTGTTAGTCAAAATTTGTCACCTTTAGCACGTTATAATAAAATAATTATTCGATAATAAAACATGTTGACAATAAAAATTACATTTTTATTGTGTATATAAAATATCCACTTGTTGAAATAGAAATGTCATTATAATAAAAATGTCATTATATTAGAAATGTCATTATAATATAAATGTCATTATAATAGAAATGTCATTATATTAGAAATGTCATTATATTAGAAATGTCATTATAATAGTAATGTCAATATATTAGAAATGTCATTATATTAGAAATGTCATTATATTAGAAAAGTCATTATATTAGAAATGTCCTTATATTAGAAATGTCATTTGTTAGATAATGTTTTGTTTAAATAAAAATGTCATTTATTTAGAATCATGTTTTGTTTAAATAAAAATGCCATTTTGTTAGAAAGTGTTATGTTAAAATTTAAATGTCATCTTGTTAGAGAAAATGTCACATTTCTCATTGTAGATAAGAACGAGAAAAATTATTTGTTAAGGCTTAGTTTTGTTGAAATAAAATGTTTCAACAACAAAAATTACATTTTTATCACATGTAGGGATCATTAAAAATATTCATGTTTGAAATGAAAATTGTTCGACCCATAAAAAAAAAATCACATTTTTGTTATATTTATAAAATATGTAAAATACCCATTATTTGAAATGAAAAATATGTTTCCTATAGAAATTCCATTTTTATTGTATACACAAAAATGATCATTGTTTGAAATTAAAATATTACATTTTTAATGTAAGATAGAAAGATTAAAAAGGATTCAAAAGTTGTAAGAAGATGTTAATATTAAAATTACATTTTTAAAGTAATAAAGATTTATTAAAAAGATCACACCTTGATAAGAATGTGATAGCATTAAAATTACATTTTTAATGTAATAAAGGATTGATTAGAAAGATTAAAACTTTGGCAAAAATGTGTTAACATAAGAAAGTACAATTTTAATGTACAAATGATTATATAAAAAGATTAAAGTTTGATTATAATATGTTTACATTAAAAAAGCTCATTTTTAATGTATGAAAGGATTCAATAGAAAGATTATTGTTGGATAAAAAAAAATTTACATTAAAAATTACATTTTTAATGTAAGTAGGAATCATTAAAATAAGCATTTGTTTAATATCAACATTTACATGTTATAGAAGTAGAAAATGTTCATTTGTTTAATATTAACATTAACGTGTTAGAGAAGTAAAAAGATGTGCATTTGTTCAACATTATCAAAATTATGTTAGTGATATTAGAAATAATTCGGACCGAATTATAATTAGTTAAAATTATTAACCAATGATTGATTTATATAAATTGTTGTTGTCTGAAAACCCCACACGGGTATTGGGATGATATTTGACATACACTAGTCCCAATATTTAGCTGTATGTCAATCGATGGATTGACAGTCTGTGATGAGCGTTATTTATTTATTTATTTTAATGCTCACACAATTATAAATTTCACTCTGGATGTGAATAATTTTTTATTGATTATATATCATTATTGTTATATACATGCGATGTATGAAATCCATATAACTGAAATTATATGGTAATTGATTGAGTCGCATTCCGATTCAAAATATCCTTTGATATAAAGAATATTTTAAAATAAAGCACATTTCAATACAAAGAATATTTTCAAAATAATGAATATTTTTGAATAAAGATTATTTTAAAATAATATTAGATGGAAAATAAAATTATGATTTTTATGTCCATTTTTGGATGGACGCAAAAATATAAAAATGTGAAGCCGAATAATGTAGAAAACGTTATTTTAACCCGAACGGGTTTATCGATCGATTTTATTCACTTTATAATTAACATCAAAAAGAAGTGATTTCAAAATTAATATTTTGGAAATATCATCATTTTAATATGATAAAGATATAGAATATTCAATTTTTATTTAAAATTGAAAAAGAAGTTAGAATCATTTTAAATGAATTTATAAATATTTTATAAAATACGTTTTAAATAGAAATCGACGAAATGTATATAATATATATTATATATATTTAATGGCTTGAATAGAACGCGCCGCATAGCGACCGTTCGTGAATTTCAACCATTAACTTCAAATTGATGTAATGGAAGATCAGACCGTCGGATTCTCCTAAAACTGGAACCATTGGGTTTGTATTGAAAAGATATTTACAATGAGTATAAGAGTTTTGAAATCTAATAGTTATATTTGGAGATATATCCAAATCAATTTTAGAAAAGGTCGCTGCAATAGCAATTCGATGATCGTTTATGGAAATCAACTGAAATGGCCTTAAGAAAATTATTAAATATATGGAAAAATTATGCAAATTTATAATATATGATTTGAAAAGAATTTGGATAAAGAATTCCAATTTTATAAAAGATAAAAATATATTTTTATCGAAATGATCTAGTTATTAACTAAAATAAATCTTTTATTAAGATTTAATGAGGTTTTCCAATTAATTAATATTTAATTGGAATTAAATAAATAAATTGGATTTTGGGTTGTCGTGAATGGTGTCTTAAATAACAATGTTCTTAAGCCCAGTTGAGAAAAGAATAAATCTTTTATTTAAGATTTAGTGCAATTTTCCTATGAATTAATATTTAATCGGAATTGAATAGAGGAATTGGATTTTGGGTTGTCGTGAATGGTGTCTTCAATAACACTGTTCTTAAACCCAGTCGAGAATAAATCTTTTAATTAAGATTATTAGAGTTTCCAATTATATTTAGTAATTGGAATAAAATGAAATGTGAATTGGGTTTGTTATGAACTGTATTTTTAACGACATTTGTTCTTTAACCCAATTTACAATGAAAATATAATTTAGAATTTATAAATCTTTTATTAAGATTTAAATGGTAATTTTCCAAAGTAAAGTTTTCCAATTTATTATATTAAATTGGAATTGAATATAATTTGATTTAATACTTACCGGGATGAGCTTCTGTAAAAGAAGACTGTTACTATATATGGAATTTAAAAGGCTTTGCCATTATTTCATTTGTATTATTAATATGATGCGGAAATTTATATCGATTATGTATTGATTGGATTTCTGTGAAATTCCATATTTAGCGGAAGATGATTTGGGGTTTATCGTGAATTGTCTTTTAAATGACATTGGTTTTTTAATCCAGTTGAAGACAAGATTAATTTCGTAAAGTGGAATAATCATTAAGTAATGGTTTTTGATATTAAAACTGAATTAGAGTTTTAATGAATAATTAAAAAGAAGATTAAAGAATAAATTTAAAGAATTTAACTTTGATAAAATTAATGGGAGTCTTGCCCTAATAATATGAATATCTTATTAAAAGAATATTCTGAGTTGGAATGTGATGTATGATGTGTTTTTATAGAACTTGATTTTTGATTATACAATATGCGAGTTATTCGGAAAGATCAGGTTTAACCCATTCTGAATAATTACTAAGACGATTAAAAGTCGAAGATGAAGACGGTGGTTGAAGACCGGCTATCTTCACATCGAATGGATGGCTACTGATGCCTTTGATTAGAATTGCTGCATTGAAAGGGTTACAGTGATAGTTGTCTGGACGTACTTGTTGATTGTCCGGATATGCGAGAACCTCTCTCCTGTATTGGACATATGGGACGAGGAATAAGGTGCCTCTGGTTTCGTTTAGACCCAGAACGGACTTGTAAATGGATGGCACGTTTGATGTTGTATTCCTTTATGCTATATTCATTGACCTCTGCTAAACATATATCTTTTTGGTGGCGGAGAATTTATTCTCTTGCATAACACCCTTCTTTTAGACTTACGAGCTTAAGGTTATATATTGGCAGAAATCGATGGTATAGTATGGATTGACAATGTGGCATGCTAAGATGAAAATGATCAAGGCTTATTGTTGAAAAGAAGAGTCTTGTGGTTGTTGTTAAAAGCATAGCTTATTTCGGCATAGCTTTGCGTACAGCATTATTTTGTGAGCCTCACACCCCGATATGAACCAGAAACGGGAGAAGGATCCAGGGAGAACATGCGTTTCTTTCTAGCTAGAAGTGGTGTTAGGGTTTTAAATGCCCAGACATTTTTACTTACGTCGATGATGGATTGCGAGGTGCCTCAGTATTTGAGTCCCTAGCGACTCTATTTTACGCCTTATAGGGCAGGGAGACGTATTGTTCAGGAATTTATACATAATCCACTAATATATGTGTGGACCGGCCCTGTGGCTCCTAAGGCATGACTAAGTACTTGCCTGAGGCTCGGGCTAGAGAGTCTCGAATTCGGTAAGGATGATCTCTTGCCTTGGTTCATGATGGAAATCCAATTTCCAATACGACATCTTGTGGTTTTGATTGTAGAACTAGTGTGGCAACATAGTAGGATGTGGTACTATGCCACCTATGATTGATACATTATGATTGAAATTGTTTTTGAAACATATAGACACTAATAATATTATCAAATCCGTTTAATCGTATCAAGCATTTTTTTTACCATTATAAGGTAAAACTCTATCATCCGGTTTGCATTGCATTGTGTGGTGGGACTTGAGTCTTATAATGGTTTCGTTTTTCTAAAAAGCATTGCGTTGTTTGACAATTTACTTTATTTTCGCACTGGCAATCCAATGGAGTAAACTTGTTCCGCGTTAGTGGCGTGGTCCTGTGATTAGCCTTATCTTAGTTAAGTTAAGTAAAGATTTCTCATACCAGTCCCATGACTGACTCGTAGTTTGTTTCACTTGCAAACTCGGGTGCCCATATTTTCCACACGGGCGGTCGAGTAGTGAAACACCCGCCTTCGTTAAGGTCACTCACAAAGGGAATGCCTTAACTTCGGGGAAGAATTATAGGTAAAAGATACAGATAATTAACAAGGCAGACATATAAACAACGGAAAAACTAAATTTATTTCATAAGTATGTGGTTCAGTTAAAACATTACAACAACTGTCTCAAACCAACTTCCAAATTATTACAACAAAATCTTTGTCTTGAGTTAAAACATAAAGAAGCATTAAAATAAGAGTAAGGCAGCATAAATCCCCAATAAGAGAGTATCCAAAGCCATAGCCCAAGGAAAGAGAATCCAAGCAATACATCTACTCTCTTCAAGATGGAAATGGTCTGAACTAAGCTGAAGTATTCTCTCCCTGCAGACCTGGGGGGAACGGAAGAAAAGAAGATGAAAGAAAATGGGTCAGACATAAGTCTGGTAAGTCCAGTGATTATTTAGCATGTAAACAGGAAAATGGATTATGACATGAACAAACTGAACCTAGGACAGTACCCAAGAAATAAGATAATAAAACTGAATATGCTATCGCACTCATTTCTATTTCTCCGCACCCACTTACAAGTGTTTCAACTAGCACCATGTGTTCAAGATAAATGATCTCCTTTTTTCGATCGGCTCCTATTCGTATACGTTTACCACTTGTGTCATTCGTCCCCACTTGATTGTAGATACCTGTGCTGGTCCCACCATGTGGTGTATCAAATCCTATAGTGGCAACTCGACACAATTCAAGATGCACAGTGTATAACTACTGATGTCCAGTGCCTGCTTTTTCCACTCCGAAGTACGTGCACGCCCGCACTCCGTCGGAACCTACACTGACGCACCACCCGCCGTTGTTTTGACCGCTTATAATCAGCCCGGTAATCGTTCCCCACCCTGCCTAGTTCAGGGTACCATGACACATCTATGTGGGTTACTGCTGAAATGGGTCCCCGTTACTAGGGTTTCCTAATCAACATGTTAAAATGGTTAAGTGTTCTCAAATTAACCTAACCCCACCCATCAGTTTAGTTAACATAATGTGTTGGTTAAGTGTTGCCTTAATTATTAACCCTACCATTCCCGTCTTAGCTTTAATTCATTCATTAAAGCACTAACCACTCACATTAGATATGTATTATTGCGGTCGATGGATGTGCCGGTCGGTTCCGGGCAGTCTTACACCGCAACTCAACCTAACCTCGGGTTCTTTTGGGCTTGATGTGCTAACATCTCACATTAGATCGATATTGTTACGGTTGCTAGATGTGTCGGGCGGTTCCAGGCGGTCTTACACTGTAACTCAATCTAACTTAGGGTTAGGCATATTCATCTTTTACTTAATTTACATATTTACCTTTCATATTTATATGTAAATTGTCCACAATTATTTCCATTCAAGTCATGCCCCATTTACCCTCTAAATCATATTCACAATTTTTAGGTATATAAATTATACCATTTTTATGCCACTAATCATTCATATATTTGTGGGCCAAATTATGCCAATAATATGAAATTTAAGGTTTTCCCAACGTTACCCTCGTTATACGTTCGCAAAATTAACACAGAATGTTAGGCTCGCAACTTAGCCTAACTTATACTCAAACGGTGAAAGAAAGGAGCATGTATCATTCATACAACATAAAATAATAAGGATCTAACTAAACATGTGTCATGTAAATTTGGCATAATACAATGAACTTACATTTTTGGATCCAATTAACCATGAGTCTTAAGCATATAGAATTACACAAGTCCAACTAGGCATGTAAATGTAAACTTTTATTCTGGATCCAATAAACATGAATCTTAAGCATATAGAATTTACACAAATCCAACTAGGCATGTAAATGTAAACTTGCAATTTGGATCCAATAAATATGAATCTTAAGCATATAAACGGGGACTTACATAGAATTACACAAATCCAATTAGACATGTAGACATGAACTTGTATTTTGGATCCAATAATCATAGATCTAACATATGAGAATGTAGATCTAAACATATATATAACTTAGCCTAAAAACTTGCATGTAACATAACATGAAAGAATCACCAAATTTACATAATACACGATTGGTTTAACATACATAATAATTACAATAAACCATAATAGTCTCATAGGCATATATGATAGAATCGTTACAAGAATAGACATGAATCAGCATCACCATTATCTTACAACTTCGGCACAACTCTAGTTTTCACTTTATTACAAATCATAACTTTTAATTGTTCACATCAAAATAATAACAGGACTTACAAACAAAAGAAAGTCTTGTTTTCTGGGATCTGTTTTCTGAAACTGAAAAGCAATCCCTTGACGTAGACTATCGATTCTCAAATTTAGATTAGATTCGTAGCTTCTAACTTGCTTTCTAGTTGAAAAGAAATGGTGGCTAGGCTAGGTCTATCATGGACAGCATGGTGGCTCCTTGGCATGAAATTGTGTGATTTAGGGTTAAGGACTAGGGCTGCTTTTATAGAGGTTTAGACTTACGTGAGCCGTTAGATCATCCAAGGAGCGTCACAACCATCCAAACAAGATAGAGCTATCCATAAATTGCCACCTTTGCCCTAGTGACTCAGCAACAACTTAGAAATCGTCACTGTTTGGATCTGGGCGAGGGGGTCGACCCCTCCCCCCGGAGGGAGTCGACGCCTATGGGCGGGAATTTTCCCGCCCAACTGAGCCACATGATTTTTGAAATTCAAACTGTTTTGATTATTAAATTTTTTTGTTTAAACATGAAATCTTCTGAACTCCATAACTTCTTCATACGGAGTCTGATTCACGCAAACTCGGACTCTATCTCAAGCAGAATTCTGCGATGAACGAAATGGCATAACCTGTTTCCCTTAATTCTCACTTTTACAATTAAGTATTCTTTAATTTGTTACTTTAATAAACATAGAAAATATAGGGTGTTACAAGTAGCTTATTTTGCAGATATATTTGAGCAGGATTCTGGAAAGAAGCTTAAAGCTTTGTCCAGAGCATTGATAGTCTTCCGTTATGTTAGTTTATTCATTTCTGTTGTAGTGTATTACATATATTGTAAATTAATCTCTTGATGTATTATATTCAATGTACTCTGATATTATGTGCTCTGATGTAACAATATTAAAATGTTTATAAAAGTCTTCTGTAATTTGTTCTGATGTGTTGTATTTCCAGAGTTAGTGTATTCGGTTTTGAACGGTCTTAGTCGATTTAGCGATCGATTAGGTCCGGGAGAAATCCAGATCGTTACACAAGTCCTAGTGAGTAAAAAATGTATAGCTTTGTCCATAATATACAAATGCATTCTGTTTGGTTTCACTCAAATTATATGTCTAACAAGGTTAGTGACTCTAATCGAACCATACAAAGATTACCAGAATGATTGACTACCACACCCAAAGTGGAACTTTCCAAAGATATATCATTATTATATAATAAAGATTGAACATTTACGCATCTATGAAGCCTTTAAACCACCTTACAAACCAATAACCAATAACTTAGAGGCAAGCTTTCTAACCATGTAATGCATTACCTAAAAAAGAGGTGGGATTTATGGCCATTTATAACCTAACTCACAATATAATATATAAGGTGAATCCCCTACAATCACCTAATACCTTGGTGGGTTACAAACACACTAATTTGAATTAGAAGAGACTGGCTACTAAGTCTCTAACACATAATTAAGACTTTTATCGTTCGCATATCCCAAACCCGCATAAGGCAAGAGATAGTTAGCAGTCACTTATTACCTACATGATAGGTAGACGACTAAGCATCATTTAAAATCTCTCCTTGACAGACCCCTTTGTTACTATCTAGCTGACCATATTGAATAATCCCCTAGTCATTTAATGCTTCCCGCAGGATAGGTAGACCTAGTACTTTCGTAATGGTAGTTTAATATCATATCCCAATGCAAACTCTAATCTAGTCACTTATAACCTAGATTATCGATTTTCTATTCAATTAGCCAATCAATACTTCTTATTTTGAAGTGGACGAGCTATCTGATCGCTTAGTACATGACAAGGAAGGACCCTATAATTCTACCATTACCTTAAATGAAAAGGGTGAATCCAATCACTTAATACACAAATAGACATATCTCACTATTTAATGCCTTAATTTCGAGATAGGCTACAATATAAAAATTGTCGATTTAGGTTATTCTTATGAAAGAGAGGTGGGCCCTACAGCTACTTAAGACATCAATAGTTAAAGTAAACCTATAGGATAAACTCGGCCTATGCACAACTGATTGTCACGGGTTCCTATTATCGACGATATCTCACATCAGTTGTCTGTATATCCGACTGTTGGAAAGTGCAAACTTCTATCAGATAACTCAGTTGATCCACATCATTAACCTAATAAGTTCAATTCTTACATCGATTAGAGATATTATTTCTAGAATAAATCTAGAGATAATATAAGATTGATTTTCCTATTATAAGGTTTGTGACACTAAGATTATTTACTGGACTTAGTATTGATTATGATAATTACTATCAAATTCCCCATTTAATTAATTAATTACCATAACTATCACATTTTATTAATGACCATAATAGTCACTTTTCCTAAGGCAATGGACATTTAATTAAATGTCACTAATAGAAGTCCTATTTAATTACATTGATCCTATTTATTGTAATTTATGTTTATTACACTATTGTTATTTATTTAATTCGTTCTTCTATAACATATGCATGTTTATAATATTAATTTGCCTAAATTGGAGTTATAATATTTATTCCCAATTTATTTTAATTGTAATCTTTTGACGTTTATTGTCATATTTAATTCCCCGCAATATTTATAGTTACAGTATTAGTCCTCATTTAAGTTTTGTAACCTTTACAAATACTACAATTAATTCCATATTTATTGCTAAAAATTCAAAAATTACTACCACTTATTTCCATTTATTACGGGAAACATTAATACCCATTAATAATGAAGTACACTCAAATCTAAACATATTTTATAGTTTACCTAATATATAATAATACTACCTTTATTTACGTATATTTTTGGATGGGTAAATTACAAATATAATTATTTATAGGGGGTTTTAGCCTCAAGGACAAAATGAACAAAAAATTGTTCCATAAGGATAAGGGGGTAAAATTTTATCCATAGGGGAAAATTTTAGTGTAAAGGGAGGAATTTAGGGGCCCACTATAATTCCACCCTTTACACTAAAATTTGTCCTTATGGACAAAATTTTAGCCTCTTGTCCTTATGCAACAATTTTTTGTTCATTTTGGCCTTCAGAATATTTTCCTATTATTTATATATGTAAATATATAAATATATATATATATATATATATATGTTAGCGCCTATGCAGTTAAAGCCCCGCAATATCTCCGTTATAGCCCATAACGCTCTTCAACTACTACGATGTTTTAATTTAGCGCTGATGAACAGTAGATCCACTTTTAGCCCCACTATTATTCGCTGCATTCGCTAAATCAAGGATTTTTAGCGTTCGCTTTAGCAATAATAATATATAGAGCTTGATTTGAGTAGTACTCCTTTAAAAAATTCAGTAAAATTAGCGTAAATGGCTCGGTTTAATGTATAAGTGCCTAATATATGGTAATACTTAATTACACTAGTCAAACTTAACATGCTAAACTATGATATTCCGTGATTTTGTTATATATAATTAATAAATATTGGTTTCTTTTACATATATAGTGTGAGAAAGATGATTAATTAATTTTCAAATATTTGGTTTTACATTTAATGAACCATTTTGCGTTAACGCTATATCCCCGCTACACCTTTTTGCACCTCCACCGCTATAGAAACGCTAAGCGATTTAGCTGCACTGGTTAGTGCAATATTCACATAGTTACCTATTTTTTTAAAGGGGTTTTTAGGCACAAGGACAAACCCAGCAAAACTTTTATCCTTAAGGACAAGAGGCAAATATTTTAACCACAAGGACAATTTTCAGTGTAAAGGGAGGAATTCAGGGGTCCACTATGATTTCATACTTTGTACTAAAGTTTGTCCTTATGGTTAAATTTTTTGTCCCTTGTCCTTGTAGATAAAAATTTTGTTCACTTTGTCCTTCACACTATTTTCCTGTTTTTTAAATTCTATTTATTTTACATTCTAGTCCAAACTAATGACTTGAACAATCTTTCTGTGTTCTGATTTGTTGAAATTCAAAATCCCATAAAAAGGTTATTCGCTATAATCCTTGCAAATTTTCCCAAGCATTTGGAAAGAAGAAATATTGACATATTCAAAATCACTAGGAATTGGTTGTATTGGTAATATTCTATTTCGAATAGATAGTATAAATGGTGTACAAAGTACGTGAATTTACACATCTCTTCTTATATGATTTGTGCGCATTGCTTATAATTTTCAAACACTGTTTTTTATACAAAAGGGACAAAAGACATAATTCACAAAAATAAACAAATACCCTAAACAATCCAAAATACGAATAGATTTATAAACCAATAATGGTAATTCACACAAATCTTACAATTGTACCCAATTCTACAAATCCGGAACAAACAATTACATACTCAACAATATTTAGGGACTAGTTTCTAAATTTAAGATGTAAATAATAACTACAAATTACACGAAAGAATTTGGCGGAAAGATAAAAATATTATAATTTAAAAGCCTACAAACAGATCACATATTTAGGCATATAATTCCAATATATGAAGTAGATATGATATTAGAAGCAATGTATAAATTTATCACTCACATGAAAGCTATTCCAAAATCCAATTACGAAAAATAGCTTTTAGTTTTTTATCCCAATTCCATACAAACTATAATATGTATAAAAGGGGACATGTACACATTAAAATTTATAGATTTGGAAAAGAATTTGAAAAAGGGAAAGGAAAAAAGATTATAATTTACCTAACATGCAGGACCAACTTTTGCTTATAGGTCTAAATTCATCTTCTCCAATTCTCGCTTGTTTGATTCGAAAACTGATTTATTTTAGAAATTTTGGGAGTGATTGGAGAAACGAAAATGGTAGAGAATCGTCGCTGCGTCCAGAAAATATGAACAAAGAGTAGGTGGTCTAGTCCTTTATTTAGTATAAGTTATATTTACTAAAATCGTAACTGCCATTGGAAGGGACGACCATCAGGTCACACAAAGCAGTCGACCGATCTAGTCGACCTGCCTCTAGTATGGACGAGGTATTAATGGTTTAGTTAATTACCATACATATATATATATATATATAGTTGATTAATTATCATCCGTCCATATTCGTTTTTCTCTCGTAACTTTTTTATAAGGACTCCATTCGTGAAGTTCCAAATATGGAAGCTGACCAAAATTCCATCATGAATGCAATGGTAAAAATTTCATGGTCAAATTCCATTTTTAGAGCCTAACTAAATAATTAATTTAACCAATGTCAAATTTTGGGGCATTGCATATATGACTCTACACTATTTAGACTAACTATTGAGGGATTCTTCGAGATGTTATCCAATTATAGCATTTTCACAAGCACATAACAAATGCTAAATGTTTAATACTAAATTTTATTGGAACTTTAAATTAGATTACAATCTAAACCAAACCCCTACACCACAAGGGAAGGCGAGATCAATGTTAAACTGTAAAAATAACCAATCTCAATATCTTAATCATTAAAGTACAAAATAACAATTTCAAACGTAAATATCTTAGTTATAAACAATAAAAAAGAATAAAGAAATAATGAAAAACTAAAACTGGCACAAGATTTATTGTAGTTCCTAACATTGTGTTAGTGCACATCTAGTTGGAGAGAGCTTTTATTCTCATTATAAGAATAGCACAAGAATTGATTCATCATAATACTCTCTTAAAAATATGATTTTATGAAGATTAGAATTAAAGTAGCTAGACTTTGGGCAAATTACCTAATATGGATAAACATTTGATCAAGGCATACCTTGAATTATGAGAATGCCATATATATATATATATATATATATATATATATATATATATATATAATTTTTGAAAATTAGTACCCTTTATTACTAATACCAATATAACCTCCTTTTTATGCCTCACTAAACCCTATAATCCCCCTAACCTAAATGGGTGCCTTAAAGGAAAAAAGAGCACATATAAATTTGGTTTACAAATTTCAGTTCATAACATAAGGAAATACAAACAAATACTCAAAGAAATCACAAGCAATACAAGAAAATCCACCTCCAGGCCCAACAAGGCCCACGTTCACATCCTCCCTCTATCTACTAAAAACCGCTTTAACTCCTTCGTTATCTAGTGTCTAAAATTTCAATTCCCCAGTGGTCAAGGATTTCTGAATGCCTCAAACTTCTCACTAATCTACTTCCATTGTTAATTACAAGTTGCTTCACTTCTCTCTCGATTTGATTTAGTTTAGTCGATGCAGTTATTCTCTTGTTTTGGAAAACTCCCTAATTCCTTTCTCTCGGGATAAAGTAAATTGCTCTAGTGAATGCTCCACACACTACATCTCTTACCTAATCATAAGTTTTGAAAGAATTATGTAAACTTCAAGCTTTTTCCTTTAAACTGGAATGAATCATCAATGGAAGTGAAAGTTTTTGCCTTAAAGATAACCAAATGAATCACGAGTAGTCACACTCAAAGAACAAGTGTTGAATTGATCCAGGTTGTGCTTTACACAAAGGACACATTATGCTTAATACATTACCAAATCGAATAATACTGTCTTTTGTGTTTAATCTCCCCATAATTGCCAAGTAAGAAATGAATGCCTTTCTCTTACTTATTTTCTTGTGCCAAGTTACTTCAAATGCATTGACTAAACCAATTTTCCGTTTGAAGCCTTCACCAAATTTAAGAACCTACCTGGGCAAAAAAACATTAAATAACAAACTAGACCTCTAAATTTTACTTAGACGTCTGACCATTTCTCTTAGACAACTTTAAATCAGTATTGCACACTACATGTGGCTCGATGTCCGACCTTTCTTGTTATACGTTTTGCTAAAAACTCAGTTTCCATTTACCTATGACGGACGTCTGGGAAAACATGCGGACTGCAAAAACCCTATGATCAGTCGTTCGGGAACTTCAGCTGGACATCTGACTTCATGCACGTTGTAACAACCCACACTTTTCTAAGCCCAAATTTTGACAAAATCGAAATCCAAACTCATCTAAGTATGAAAAGTATAAATCTGGTATGTGCAAATAATGAGTATGAGCATAAACATAGTACAATAAAACCAAATCACGGTGGGAACAAGACATGATAACAAGTATCGACCAAGGCAACTACCTTAAAAGAAGGTCACCACATAATTACCAAGCATGAGAGAACAAGAATAGAAAATTAAACTTGAATACTTGCAAAAGCCTATCTTCCCCCAGATAAGCTTGAGAGTTGTTGTGAGGAGGGGGTCACAAAAACAAGTCCTAGTGAGTAAAAAAATGTACAACACTGTCCCCAATACACAAATGTGTATCACATTTGGTTTCATCCAAACCATGTGTATAAAAAGGTTAGTAATTCTAACCTAACTTTGTAAAGATTTACACACAATGATTAACTACCATATGTAAGGTATCACTTCCCAAAGATAATGCTATCGTGATATGCTAAGATAGAACTTTTTCACATAAATATGAAACCGTTAAATCACCATTCAAACATGCACCAAAGCTAAGAGGTTGGCTCTCCAATTACTCAATACCCTAATAAAGGAGTTAGGTTATTTCTACAAAGCTACTTATGGCCTCACACATAATATATCAATAAGGAAGATCCTTACGATCACTAAAGGCCCAAGGCGGTTTCATTGATTACTTAATACCTTATTAGGTGGTTTCCTATGCACTGGTATAAATTAAAGGATACTAGCTACTAAGTCCTACTAATTTAAGGCTTCCATCATTCACCCATATTCCCAGACTCCACATAAGGCAAGAAATAGTAAGCAGTCATTTATTATCTACAGGTTAGGTAGACTATTCGTCATTTATGGCCTTCCCTCGATGGATCTGTATGTTACTATCTGGTATGTCAATAATAAAACCAACTCAAATTTTTTAAACTAGCAGATTGTTATTGCTATAGGGTTAAATATAAAAATCATCACAGAATCATAAACATAAATAGTAGAATATCTCGCACTAGAATAAAATAATTGGATAATCCTCAAGTCATTTAATACTTCCCTTAGGATAGGAAGGCCTATGGTACCTCCGAAGCTGTCATTTTACACTTTATCCCAATGTAGACTCTAACCCTAGTAACTTATTACCTAGACGAAGCAGACTTTCGCAGACATTACCAATCTCGCACCCAATTAGCCTTCCAATACTTCTTATTTAATAGGAGGCAAGCTATCTGATCATTTAATACTATTAAGGGCGGAACCTGAGACTCTACCCTTATGGGAAGGGAGAATCCAGTGACTTAAACCCAACAGGCGGTTCCTACTACTTAACACCTCTAATCCTGAACTAGGTTATGCTATGAATTATTTCCTTCTTGATTTCTTCTTTCAGAAGGGTGGTAGGCCCTATAGCCACTTTACACCACTTTAAGTAAATCTTTTAGGAATAATTCTCGTTACGCAATTAATTATCATCACGAGTTCCCATAGTTAATGATATCTCACATTAGTTGTACATATGTTCGACTACTGGAAAGTGCAAACTTCTATCGAATAAGGTAACTGACCTCGCATTATAAATCGACTAATTCCATTCCTTATTTTGATTAAAGACATTATTTCTAGAAACTAGAATAAGATAAGGAAGATTTCTTAAGATTCAAACTCTAATTATTTATTTATTTCCTCGTTGGACTTAATATTTACTACGCTCATTAATGGCTATTAAACCCCATTAATTATATTTATTATTATAACGGTAACATGCCATTCATGACCCTACCGGTCATATTTCATGAGGCATCAGACAAACTATAAAATGCCATTTATATCAGTCCTATTTAATTACTCTAATTCTAATTTTTATAACCTCAGAATATTACTTTAGCAATTTAATTTTATTAATTCTTATATATGTATATATAAGTTCATTATCTTGATTTCCCGAATTGGAGTCACAACATTTATTCCTATTCAATTTAAATTGTAACCATATACATTTATTACCTACTCATTCATTTCCCTACAACATTAATGGTTACAATATTAATTCTATTTTAAACTTATTTGTTACGTATTAATTATTGCAATCAACTCTATATTTATTGTTATCAACATAATAGTCACAAATATTCATTTCCATTTATTATGGAAATATTTCCATATGTACCCATCAAAAATGAAAACTAGTCAAAATCATATAGCATACATTCATACAATTATTTAATAGCGTCGCTTACGTAAATTTTGACTGGACAAGGTTATGATGATCATTTATATTTATATTTTAAGCACGATATACTAATTATGTTTTATTATTATTTTATGTTCTAGTCATAACAAACAACTAGAATAACCCTTTTTGTGTCTAATCTTGTTTGAGATTTAAAATCTCAAAAAAAGTCATTTACTGCAATTCTTGTAAATTCTACCCACACAATTTAAAAGAGCGAATATTGACATATTTCAAATTACAAGGAAATAAGTAATATATTCCTAATAGATTTTAAACAATGCATTTTTACTTAAAAAGAGCAAAAAGGACAAATTTAAAACAATCAAGTAAAAATCCCAAACAATAACAAACAAAAACGGCTTTATAAATCTAAAGCAATTAACTGCACAAATTTTATAGTCTACACCTAAATCCTATAAATCTAGAATAATAACGTGACAAATATAATAATATTTAGGGATTGACTTCCAGAATTATGGTATTTACAATAGCTACAAACTATCCAAAAGAATTGTAGGCAAGGTAAGAATACTAGAACTAAATTGCCTATAAATCCGTGATTTGAGATAAACAATATATGCATGATATTTGTGATAATGAATACATTTCTCACTCACCTGAAAGCTATTTCAAATCCAAATATGAATACAACTTTTTAGGCCTCTAATTAAAAACCGTAAATATCTGTAATTTGTATAAAAATGGGATATATATATATATATATATATATATATATATATACACACACACATTATGATTTGTAGATCTGAAAAAAGAATTGGAAAAGGAGAAAGAAAAATATTAGTAAAGATTACTTATTCATAGAACCAATCCTTTTGCACAAATATGGATTTAATATCTCCAATCCTTGTAAATTTGATTTTTTTATGTTTAGATTTTAAAATTTTAGAAGAGACTGAACAATTGGAAATGGAAGAGCTTCGCTGCTACCTCCAAAAAATGTAAGCAAAAGAATGGGGGTCTAGTCCTTTATTTATTGGCATACAAATGACCCTAAACTGTTAGATTTAATTCCATAAAAATCCATCCTTCGACATATATGTATTTTATATTAAAACCCAAGCTGCCACTAGAAAGCAGTGACCAGGGAGTTTTATCGCATAGTCGACCCTACTTCTGAGGCACGTAATAAATGGAAAGAAATATTTAATATATTCTGCTTATTTATTTTCTTCCCGTTCACAAAGTTCTGAGCATGAAAGTTGTTCAGAATTCCGTTACTAATGCAACAGTTCAAGTTTCATGTCAAATTTCATCTTTTGCAAAAATTCTATTTTTGGAATATAAATAAATATCTAATTTAATTATCACCAAATTTTGGGGTGTTACACGCCTCCTCTTATGAACACTACTAGATTTAATCACGATAACTCAAGCATCCGTACTTTGATTCTAGAACTAATTTCACTAAAATCAAGGTATTCACTCGCACTTCAATTCTTGATATACTAATATCATAATTTAACAATTGAAGCATCAACCGACGAAAGAAATAAGCAGGAATGACTAAGAGGTTCATGAAAATATAGATAGGGAAAAAATATGTCAAATTATTGAATTAAGACTTTATGTTTTAAAATTTATTCCAAAGGACATAATGATATATTGATACAGTGATCAACGAAATAGATGTTTAATGAATAACGAAAACGAATGCTAATAAGCTTAGTATTACACATATGTAGACTTATCATTTAGTTCGATGTTAGTTTAATTTAGCATTTCGCTATCTGATTGATGTTTATATAATATTTTATTTATTTGATATTATATTAGTGGGAAAGTTTAATGGAACATAAATATATGCACAACTTGTGATATAGTAGATCTCCACAGTTGAATTGACAGGATTTTAATATAGATTTGTTATACCATTAACCATGCTTCAAATTAAAATTTAAAACTTGCCATGGTCCAAACTTGATTAAGGATATGAGGTTGGGGGTGGCTTCTCGACATGAAGTTACATTCGGTGAAGAAGATTGATGGGTGGAGTGAAAACGAATGATAAAATCTTTATAAAAATTTGTCAAACCATTACTAGAAAAACTGCAGAGAGTGATTGATGTTGGAGACGGTTAGAAAAAGCAACTGATGCTAGCTATAGCTAACTAATGCCTAACATGAAATATATCTGTGAATCAGAGAATGAATTTCATTGTCTACTTTGTTAATTATTCCACGTGCAAAAAAGAAAGCCCTGGCCTCTGTCAGAACCATCGCTTGGCTATAATAAAGTCCCATCCCCTGTCGTGGTCGTCGCATAGCCATTGTCCCTGCTTCCTCTCCTCTATTATTTACTTCCTTTCTAATACTTATGTATAATTCTTTAACTCTCTATTTTGGAAAATTTTAAAATCTATGGGTTAGAATATGTTGATTAACTATTGTTATATGATAATATTAAATTATTAGTTGATTTGGAATACGACTGAAATCCTAAGTTAGGAAATTAGTTGACTATTGATTACAAAATTGGTCAAATTATTTTGGCAAAGCCGACCGGTTTTTAAAGTGGCCGATAACACTTATTATTATAACAAAGAATAAATACAAATATTACAGAAGATTGACATATTATCAACATACTACTCAGTTTTTCAGGTGTACCATCCACCACTTATGGTTTTTAAAGTGGTCCGTCCACTATATCTTCTCTAGATTACATAAATGGAGCTAGACACTACTTCTAGACTACAAGTTTCTAGACTACCATTTCAAACTCCATATAGGGAGAAAATATCATTCATTGTTAATAAAAAAGAAAAAACAGTAACAACTTGCTACATCAACCTTAACTATCCAAAGTGGCCAATTTACAAAAACACTATGACCAAAGCATAGTACTTTACAATACATGATTCCATTGAGAGGACCATACGGTAGAGAGAGTTTGTACCATATCTCGAGCAATATACTAAATACTATAGGGGACATGGGAAAAAGCATATCCCTAGACTTGACATGCCAACAAGCTGGGAAGGCGACATGAACAGCTTGACACAGAAAAGCAGCCAGTGCAAGGACACCAAGGCTATCACCTTAGAGGACGGCCAAAGCAAGGATGCATAAAGGTAGGCAAATGAATTAGAGCATCTCCAACAAGATTTAGACCCTGAATATTACAACATGTAATATTCAGTTAAATATTACGTGTTGTCCCCAACAACTAAAAAAAATCATCGTGCGCCAATTTAATCGGCTCGTAACGTTAATTTGGCTTTTTATGTTGTCGCGAGCCTATTTTATCGGCTCACGACGTTGTGAGCCTATTAAATCGGCTCACAGCAAAAAAAAATGGCATTTTCTGATGTTGCGAGCCGATTTTATAGGCTCGCCTATAAAATAGGCCCGCGGGGCCAATTCCGGATTCAGAATTAGCCCCGTAATATGTTGTTGAATATTAAAGTTTGGAATATATGTTGGGGAGCAAAATATACGAATATTACGACTCGTAAGTTGAATTAGCTCACTATTGGAGATGCTTTTACCATCCTATAACAAAAAAATCGAGAGCCTAAGCTTCACCTTGGATGCTGTGAGAGGAAGCATTGGTGCAAAACGAAAACCTGCATACCTAAACTAATCCTAACCATGACCAAAAACCATAACAGCATTACTTAAACTCCAAAATTCAAAGAATATAATCCAACGACCCCCCGACCTATAGAACTTATGCCTAAGCCAACACAGCACAACCAACAAAATTATTCCTTCACGATGACATTCATAAATACATTGAATATCCAACTTCATAAAGAATACCAACACAAATAACCATCGACACAAAGAATTCTCTATGTTTGCTCACCAAGCTAGATATAGATCACCACATATACTAAGTAAATAGAACTCAAGGTGTACCAGATTCTAAGATAGATGAGTCATGAAACTCCATGAGGAGCTATAAGTTACTGCGCTCCATGAACAATCCGCGAAGGTGCCACAATCTCCAGATCCAAGGCTAGCCGAAACCACCACCGGTATTAGACAGAACCTACTCTCGAAACCTACACAAGAGACTCAACATACATCGAAGATTACCCCATTCCTCCTGACAAAAGTCAGGCAAATGCTAAACAATAAACACAAAGAAATGTACAGAACATACTCGTTAGGACACCTCGCGCTGCACATTATAGGAAAGTGTACGATTGGGAAGTCATGAAATCATCACTATAAAGGTCCCGACAATAAGTTAGTGAAACCCTAGAAGCGCCACCACACGATGGAAGAGAAAGGAAGTTTGGTGCGTGGTAGGTGAGGGGTGGATCGAAAAAATTAAGGAAAATTGGAATTTAAAGGGTTTAGACCTAAGCGATGTAAAGTTGATTTAGTGAGACACCTACATTGGAGAAAGTAGGGAAGAAGAGGAAGAGCGAAAAAGGACGGGAGGTTTGATTAGAAGGATGAGGAAATGGAGGAGAACAAGGGGGAGGAAGCGGTAAACGTAATTAAAGGGAAAATCCCTATTCCCATCAATAAGTGTTGAACCGAACCAAACCTAAAATTGGTGAATACTGTGTATTAGTCAATGATATTATAGGGTTTTAGTTGATTCAAGGATGTTAATTAGTGATTTAACTTTTTAAATTGTAATTAAAAACTAGGGTTGATTTAAATTCCAAAAGTTGGTATATAATTATTGATTAATGTGCTTGTTGATAAGTTTAGGTGAACATTAGGCCTAAAATAATGTTTGTTATAATTTATATGAAAATTTTAATAATTATATGAACTTTAAAAGATGTTTTAAAGTTTCTTATTTTATTAAAATATTTAAGAAATAATATACTTAAATATTATTTTGTTAAACATTTAGACAAGATTTTAATTGTAGCAAATATTGTACTAAAATCGAATTTGTAACAAGTCCTAAAATGAATTTAATAGGAAAAAATATTATACTAAAATTGGATTGCAAAAAAATTAAATAATGAATATGGCAATAATATATATTGTATTAAAACCGATTTTTGAAAAATTAAAAAATGAATATTAAAAGAACCAATATTCTACCTAAATATATTTTCTGAAAAACAAAGAGATGAATATATAAGAAAAACATTCTAGTAAAATCGATTTCCTAAAAAAATTTGAAATGAATATAACACTAGCAAATATTATATTGAAACTAATTTTCTAAATTGTTCAAAAACAAATATAACAACAAATGTTCAACTAAAATTAATTTTCTTAGAAATTAGAAAAAGAATATGACAACAACAATTATTTTGCTAAAATCAATTTTTTTTAAAGTTAAGAAATGAATATAAATGAACAAATATTCCACTAAAATAAATTTTCTGAATTTTAATAAAATGAATATAATGTTGATTTGAAAATAAGCATTAAGTATTATTTTAATAAGTACAACAATAAAATTCAAAATTATACGTAAAAGAGAAGTAAAGTGAAGCGGTGTCAAAATTAAAAAGAAGAAAGGTGTGTGAAGCTTTTAGCCCAAATGCTTTACTTTATTTTAGAAAATACAACAACAACAACTAACATATATTTTAAAATTAGGATAATACGTTCGTTATTTTGTCGTTTGTAGTTGGGTGTACGAAGTCAGAATAGTAATAAAAGGTTTGGTGAAAGAATGTTTCTACAATGATGTACACGAATTTACAAGATTTTCATTATTTAGTAATTGGAAAACGAGAAACTTCGTTTTCCTTGTAGAAAGTGCAAACTTTTTGAAGCATTGGAAACTAGATACATATAAAGTACATTTGTATAAATTTGGTTTTATGTTAAATTATTATTTATAGCATCATCATTGAGAACTTATTGCACCTACACTAAATCTTATAGCATCAGAGGCCGATTTTGTTATGACGCATCCAACAAATGAGATGGTAGAAGATGCAATATGACCAATGCTTTTTACCGTTCAAGTTAACGATGAAGATGTCAATATCGAAGATGAACTAAAATTGGAAGCGAAAAATTAGGATTTATTAAACTGTGTTAAGAAACCATTGTGGGATAACTATAAAAGCAGAGTCGAGTTATCAGTAAATGTTGAATATGTCATCACTATGAAATCAAAATTTAAGTTCAATAGTACAAGATTCAAAATGACAAATGTCACCTGATAATCTAATGTGCGGTAGTCATTACAAAGTGAAAACGCTTATGTTGTTTTTCAGTCTACCATACTAAAAGATGATACATGTATAAAAGGATGCATGTTTTATTTGAAAGATGAAATTAATCTCAGGAACTAAAAAATGTAACGAGGAAACATACAAACCAAGGAAAAAGAAATGAAAGTAATTTTAATACAAGAGAGTGTATTATTTACCCATTATCCTTATACTTCAATGGTTATATGTAACACCACATATTTTCTGAGAGTATTAAATAAACAAATTAAAGAGTACTTAATTTTAAAGAAGAATTAAGTAAAACAGATTACGCCTTGCGTTCGTCTCGGAATTCTGCTTGAGATAGAGTCCGAGTTTGCGTAAATCGGACACTGTATGAAGAAGTTATAAGCCATAGAAGTTTGTATACACCCAAGGAAGTATATATATATACATATAAAATAATTCCAGAAGTTAAAACAGGGTTCAAATCTCGAATTTGGGTCAAAGCAGGCTAAGCGGGAAATTTCACGCTCAGAGGTGTCGACCCCCCCAGGGGGAGTCGACATAGGTGTCGACCCCCCTATAGGGGTGTCTACATAGGTGTCGACCCCCTATAGGGGAGTCGACCCCTGTTGGCCCAGATCCAGCCGATGACGTGTTTCACCATGTGTCGCTTTCTGATTCGATGTGTGACGTGGTTTTCTGCTCTGGACGATTCTAATGACTTATAGACTAATCTAAAGGCTCTAAATCTCCCTATACACCTATAAAAAGACTCCTAATCCTATTGTTTTCTCCAAACGAATTCATAGGCGTTTATATGCTGCTAAAACCTGAAGTGACCTAGACTCCACCTCAGTCAATCAAATTAGATTTTTCAAGTTAACAATCAAAGTCTACATCAAAGGAATAGCTAATCAAATTCAGAAATCAGAACCTAGAATTCAAGACCGTTCTGTAATTTGCGACTTCATGTTACTTTTAGAAATAAAATTTAATTGTGATTCTGACATTGTAATAAATCTGAATCTGAGATTATGCCTATTTCTATCTGTCTTCCTATATCCATTGGACCTATCTCATTGATATTATTATGTCCATTCTTCATCTCTTCTTTCCTTCTTCCCTTTTTGTTTTTATAGCTAGGCTACTGCGAGCCTGAGCCAAATCTCATAAGAGATGAACGTACGTTGGGAAAAATTGGACATAATATATGATTTGGACATGGCCAGCGCTAAAATTGGGAAAAGTATTAAATTATTTATAATTGGGCATAACTGATTTGTAACTGATTTGAGGACATAGCACATGTTGTATTTAAAACATAAAGTGTATAGAACATATGACTTGAGATTTGAGGCATAAAGTATATTGAACATATGACTTGGGATTTGGGGCGTAAATTGAACTGTAAACATGTATGGCATAGTACATGTTGTGGTTTAAAACCACAAATTGGGGCATATATATATATTATAGTTTATGACTTGGATGAAAGAGATTATTTTGTATAGTGATGTATGGCTTAGGCATGAAAACCTATAGTAAGATAGGGATAACTGTTAAATGTGAACACGCCTAAATTGGGATTTTGGGTAATTGGCTTGCACTGTAATTGAAGGTTATAATTTGGCATAGTTTATACTATGAATCATGATTGGGGGTTTTTGGAGAATATTATGTATGGTGCAATATGACTAAACCATAGGGCATGTGTTATATTGTGAATTATGACCATGATTTTGGGCATGTAAGTTTACAGGCTTAATTTATGATTAGGCAAGATATGTTAATGGACCTTTAAGTGATGTTTAATTTGTTAAACTGACTAATATGCTGAAATCTGTTGAAAGTGAATACTGTAATTGGGAAGCCTGTGATGTAGATTAATAAATTGACATAACTAGCCTGAAGTTGGAATAATCTGTAAATGAACCAATTGGCTAAGATAAACATGCCGAGACATGAGGTTAGACTCCATTTACGGTGGAAACCTGCCCGGAACCAACCAGCATAACCAGTAACCGCAAACGTTCAGTCTAATGTGAGAGCTCGTAGGCATAACTAAGAAATGCTTAGACACAAGGTTAGGTCTGGCTTGTGTCAGAAGTCTTCCCGAAACCGCCCGTCACATCCAGCGGCCGCAAGCTATCGACATAATATGAGAGGTATATGCATTAATAATTAACTAATGCTGATCAAAGATGAATATGGTACCTAAAACGTGTTAGGTGGGTAGGGTTAAGTTAATGAGGAACACTTAACCCATATGACATGATGAATGAGTAGGGTTAAGTTAATAAGAAACACTTGACCAATATGACATGATGAATGGGTAGGGTTAAGTTAAAATAAGGGAGCAACACTTAACCAATATAACAGGATACATGGAAGGGTTAAGTTAAAACATGAGAGCAACACTTAACCAATATAACATGATGAATGGGGAGGGTTAAGTTAACACAAGAAGGCAACACTTAACCAATGTAAGACGACAAGTGGGTGGGTTAACTTGAATTGATTGATGACGCTTGACCAGTACAGCATGATGAACGCTTGGGGTTAGGTTAATAAGAAACACTTAACCAATGTAACTTAATGAACGAATGGGGTTAAGTTATGGGAAATACTTAACCAATATGACGAGTAAGAAGGATTAATAAGAAACACTTAACCAAATGACATGATGAGTGGGTGGGTTAAGTTAACATGAATGGACAACACTTAACTAATGTGACATAATGGGTGGGAGGGTTAAGTACATACTGGGTTGGTGGGTAATATTAGTAAACATAGGCCCACAAATTTAACCATTAAATAAACATGCTTGAATCAGTGGGAGGATTAAGTACATATCGGGTTGGTGGGTTATATTAGTATATATATGCCCACAAACTTAACTGTTAAATAAACATGTTTAAATCAGTGGGAGGGTTAAGTACATCTCGTGTAGGTGGGTAATATTTGTATATATAGGCCCACAAACTTAACCAGTAAGGAACCCTAGTAACAGGGACCCATTTCAGCAGTAACCCACATAGATGTATCAAGGTACCCTAAAACTAGGCAGGATGGGGCACGATTACTGGGCTGATTATATAAGCAGTCAAAATAGCAGCAGGGGTTATTTCAGTATAGGTTCCGACGGATTACGGACGTACACGTACTCCGGAGTGTGAAAAAGCAGGCACTAGGTACCAGTAGTTATACATTGTGCATCTTGAATCGTATCGGGTTGCTATCATAGGGACTGATACACCTTATGGTGGGACCAGCATATGGTATCTACACGCAAGAGAGGGCCGATTGACACAGACACATGGTACATTAATAAAAGTAGGGAGCCAATCGATAGGGTAGTAAGGGTACATCTAGAATCTTCATGGCAATTAGGCTGATTGAGGTAAGATCCTCATACTAGATGTACACCTGAAGGCTACCGCAATTGCGGGGATTGGGATCACGTTATCATATTATCAGTTTACACAGATTACTAGTTGGGACACTAGTTAGGGGGTGCAGAGATATAGAAATAATAATAACAAGGTAGTAGCGAAGCAGAGAAAGAGTAGAAGTGCATGCAGTTTATCTTGCCTTATCATATCTTATGCAAATCTCAGGTTATCTTGTTATCCATGTTGTCACAGTGTTGTCTTATATTCAGTTTATTCATGTCATGATGCTTTTGCCTATTTACATGCTGAAAGTCACTGGACTTACCAGACTTATGTCTGACCTAGTTTGTTTCGCCTCTTTTCTTCCGTTCCCCCCTCCCCCCCGTTCACCGAGAGGAAATATTACCGCTTAGCTCAGTTTTCTTTCCAATTTCGAAGATAGTCGATGTATTGCTTTGGACTCTCTCTTCCACTGCTATGGCCGGTTCATGCTTTATTGGGGAATATCATTGTTATTTTTATGCTTCTTTTATACTTGGAAGTTTTTGAACCAAGACAGAAGTTTTATGTATTACTTTTAAGTATGATTGAGACAATTATTGTAAAAGCTTAACTGAACCACATTGTTTATAAAATGACTTTATTTTCCGTTGCTTTATCTTGTCTGTCTTGTAATTTATCTATGTCTTTTACCTATAATTCTTCACTGAAGTTAAGGCATTCCCTTTGTGTGTAACCTTAACGGAGGTGGGGTGTTTCACTTGGTATCAGAGCTGAAGGTTACCGGATCAGATGAAAGATTTGAAAAATTATTTTCAAAACGGTTTTAAAAGAAGCATTTTCAAAAGAAAAGTCCTGTTTTAAAGGAAAATTCCCCAAAGCCATATGCACTATCTTTGATCCTCTGTTTGAATCCTTGTTTCCTTCTTTCCTGAGTCTCTGGTGCTCCTGGCTTTATGGAGGGCAACCTCATCACGGCATGGTTCCGTAGGCTTTATGAGACTGCGACACCTGTCAAAGGGCGAAGAAATTCCCAACTTCCATATATAGCCGCAGTGGTTTCACCTACGGCTAATTTTCTTTCAATCTTTGTAGGGTTTTCCGTGCGATGGAGGCAGCTTTCAAGAGACTTGTCAACAAGTTACACAAAGATAGAAAAGATTAGAATAAAGGGGTTTGGCTAAGGAACACAACCCAAGGATGAGAAACTCATGGATATGGACTTGGTTCACGAAGGAGGAAAGAATAGAAAATTCTAAGACAAGAGGAAGTGTCGTTATTATGGTATAACGGGTCATATAATTAAGGACAAAGGCAAGAACTAAGGACAGGATTTTCAGGAGGGCAAGTGCATGCTCTCACCGCCAACGAAACTAAGAGAGGTAGTAAAGTTTCTATTGAAAAAGTTTAGTTTTCTTTTGATCTTCCTGTTAGTACTCTTTTGATTTTAGTGCTTCACATTCATTTATATATGCTTCCATAGTTGAGTCTCTGCACCTTAGTACTTGTATAATAGAAGATCCTATTATTGTCTCAAATCCGGTTGGTGGTTCGGCTTGTTTATCTTTGGTTTGTAAGGATTTGAGAATAGCTATGTTAAGTATTGAGTTTAAGTGTAATGCTTATGGTTTCATGGGCTATGGGTTGATTTTAGGCATGAATTGGTTAGCTAGTAATTGTGAAAGGAGGGTAGTTAGACTTTTGACTTCCCTCGGGAATACCCCCGAGATTTCGTGCGATCCTAAGGGATCAGTTTGTCTTGGCTACCTAGAATCACTTGATGCATTTATCGACGATTTGCGATCCGTTGGAGTAGTCCATGATTACATAGATGTTTTTGATCAGGTTAGTGGTTTATCCCCTAAAACGCAAGATAGACTTCCACATATATCTAGTTGACAAAGCAAAGCTAGTTGCATTACTTGTACGACACATGAATCCAAGGGAAAGGAAGGGATCAGTAAACAAGTAAAAGAGTTACTTGAAAAAATGGTTCATAAGGAGAATTATTTCTGAATGGGGTGCTCTAGTCGTTTTCATTACAAAGGCGGATGGTTCACTTTGCTTGTACATAGATGATATTTTGGAGTGAGGAAGAACATGCTTTACATCTAAGGGAAGTCTCGGATACCCTCCGGGCGCATCAACTTAAGGCGATGTTCTCCAAAAATATCATTTTTGTAGAGAAGAAGTAAGGTTTCTAGGACATGTGGCGCCCAAAGAAGGGATAGCAGTAGATCTCGCAAAATTAATTGCGGTGCAATATTGAAAGGTCCCGAGGAATGCAACAGAAGTAAGAAACTTTCTTGGACTAGCGGGCTAATATAGGAAGTTAATTAAGGACTTTATGAAGGTATCGGCCCCACTTACTAGTTTGACGAAGAAGAATCTAATCATCATAGTATATACACTTGGTAACATGGTTAGCATCTGTTTATTCTCAAGAGATAGTTCTGGGAATGTTAGCATGACACGGTAGAAGTTGTAGTGCCAAGTATACTATAAGAAGAAAAGGTGGAACGAGAGGCGACGATGGAATGAGTTCCAACACATATTCTGGAAACAGAAATTAAGAAGCTACGCAATTATGAAGTTAAGATAGTTAGAGCAATATGGAGTGAACCTCAAGAATATGCAACTTAGAAGACTGAAGACTAGATATGTACATCATACCCTTTTTGAGGGTATATCCTTGATCTCTCTTTTTCGGTAAAAAGTATTTGCATGCTAGTCTTTATCCTTTAAGTATATCCTCTCAGCTCTATCCTCGACCCTTAGGTAGAAGCCAATGGATGTAAACATGTGTTTGAAACATGTTATGATTGATCGTTACAAGTGGTTGCAAGTATTTTCTGGTGGTTGCTCGTGGATGCATACACACACATTAGGTACTAGATCGGCTCAGTCACTTTCATATTGCATATGCATATATGTATTTGTATATGAATTGAAACTTGATGTGTTATCATATGGATGTTGCATTTGTATGAATTATTGTGCACTCATGTAGAAGTTATGAAGTACCATTAGGAATAATTGCATACATGATGGACTCATGGCACTGACATAATTCACATTAAGGAGGTCAACTGAATCGGTAGACCGCCTGATTTTGTATTAGATACAGACATGTACACACGCTATGCATATGATCATGAAAGCATTAGAATTTTTTTTAAGGATAATGGACTCTTGTGATTGAATGGTTGAGTAGATGGATGTTGGATGGTAGGATATGCATTCTTCTTAACTTAGAGATTTCGGGGACGAAATCCTTTAAGGAGGGGAGAATGTAACACCTTGTATTTTCTAAGAATATTAAATTAACAAATTAAAGAGTACTTAATTTTAGAAGAATAATTAAGTAAAATAGATTAAGCCGTTGTGTTAGTCTCGGAGTTCTGCTTGAGATAGAGTCCGAGTTTGCGTAAATCGGACACCGTATGAAGAAGTTATAAGCCTTAGAAGTTTGTATATACCCAAGGAAGTATATATATAGACATATAAAATAATTCCAGAAGTCAAAACAGGGTTCAAATCTCGAATTTGGGTCAAAGCAGGCTGAGCGGGAAATTTCCCGCTCAGAAGCGTCGACCCCCCCCCCCCCCCAGGGGAGTCGACATAGGTGTCGACCCCTTATAGAGGAGTCAACCCCTGTTGGCCCAGATCTGGCCGATGACGAATTTCACCGCGTGTCGCTTTCTGATTCGCTGGTGATGTGGTAATCTTCTTTAACGATTCTGATGATTTCTAGATTGATCTGAAGGCTCTAAATCTCCCTATACACCTATAAAAAGACCCCTAAACCTATTGTTTTCTCCACACGAATTTATAGGCGTTTATATGCTGCTAAAACCTGAAGTGACCTAGCCTCCACCTTAATCAATCAAATCAGATTTTCAATGTTAACAATCAAAGTCTACATCAAATGAATAGCTAAACAAATTCAGAAATCAGATCCCAGAATTCAAGACCGTTCTGTAATTTGTGAGTTCATGTTACTTTCAGAAATAAAATTTAATTATGATTCTGACATTGTAATAAATCTGAATCTGAGATTATGCCTATTTCTATCTGTCTTTCTATATCCATTGAATCTATCTCATTGATATTATTAACCATTCTTTGTCTCTTCTTTCCTTCTTCCCTTTTTGTTTTTATAGCCAGGCTGTTGCGAGCCTGAGCCAAATCTCATAAGAGATGAACGTACATTGGGAAAAATTGGACATAATATATGATTTGGACATGGCCAACGCTAAAATTGGGAAAAGTATTAAATTATGTATGATTGGGCATAACTGATTTGCAACTGATTTAAGGACATAATACATGTTGTATTTAAAACATAAAATGTATCGAACATATGACTTGAGATTTGAGGCATAAAGTATACTGAACATATGACTTGGGATTTGGGGTGTAAATTGAACTGTAAACATGTAAGGCATAGTAAATGTTGTGGTTTAAGACCAAAAATTCGGGCATATATATATATATATATATATATGATAGTTTATGACTTGGAAGAAGGAGACTATTGTGTACAGTGATGTATGGCTTAGGCATGAAAACCTATAGTAAGTTAGGGATAACTATTAAATGTGAACACGCCTAAATTGGGATTTTGGGTAATTGGCATGCACTGTAATTAAAGTTTATAATTTAGCATTGTTTATACTATGAATCATAATTGGGGGGTTTTGGAGAATATTCTATACGGTGCAATATGACTGAACCTTAGGGCATGTGTTATATTGTAAATAATGACCATGATTTTGGGCTTGTAAGTTTATAGGCTTAATTTATGATTAGGCGAGATATGTTAATGGAACTTTAATTGATGTTTAATTTGTTAAACTGACTAATATGCTGAAATATGTTGAAAGTGAATACTGTAATTGGAAAGCCTATGATGTAGATGAATAAATTAACATAACTAGCCTGAAGCTGGAATAATCTGTAAATGAACTAATTGGCTAAGATAAACATGCCGATACACGAGGTTAGACTCCATTTGCGGTGGAAACCTGCCCGAAACCAACCGGCCTAACCAGTATCCGCAAATGGTCAGTCTAATGTGAGAGGTCGCAGGCATAACTAAGAAATGCTTAGACACGAGGCTAGGTCTGGCTTGTGTCAGAAGTCTGTCCGGAACCGCCCGGCACATCTAGCGGCCGTAAGCTATCGACCTAATGTGAGAGGTCTGTGCATTAATAAATAATTATTGCTGATCAAAGATGAATATGATACCTAAAACGTGTTAGGTGGGTAGAGTTAAGTTAATGAGGTACACTTAACCAATATGACATGATGAATGAGTAGGGTTAAGTTAATAAGAAACACTTGACTAATATGACATGATGCATAAGTAGGGTTAAGTTAAAATAAGAGAGCAACACTTAACCAATATAACAAGATGCGTGGAAGGGTTAAGTTAAAACAAGAGAGCAACACTTAACTAATATAACGTGATGAATAATGAGGGTTAAGTTAACACAAGAAGGCAACACTTAACCAATGTAACATGACAAGTGGGTGGGTTAAGTTAACTTGAATTGATTGATGACACTTAACCTATACAGCATGATGAACGCGTGGGGTTAAGTTAATAAGAAACACTTAACCAATGTATCTTGATGAACGAATGGGGTTAAGTTAATGGGAAATACTTAACCAATATAACATAGTGAATGAACGGGTTAAGTTAATAGGAAACACTTAACCAATCCAACATGACAAGTAAGAAGGGTTAATAAGAAACACTTAACCAAAATGACATGATGAGTGGGTGGGTTAAGTTAACATGAATGGACAACACTTAACTAATATGACATAATGTATGGGAGGGTTAAGTACATATTGGGTTGGTGGGTAATATTAGTAAATATAGGCCCACAAACTTAACCATTAAATAAACATGCTTGAATCAGTGAGAGGGTTAAGTACATATCGGAATGGTGGGTAATATTAGTATATACAGTCCCACAAACTTAACCGTTAAATAAACATGTTTGAATCAGTGGGAGGGTTAAGTACATCTCGTGTAGGTGGGTAATACTTGTATATATAGGCCCACAAACTTAACTAGTATGAAACCATAGTAACGAGGACCCATTTCAGCGGTAACCCACATAGATGTATCATGGTACCCTGAAACTAGGACGGGTGGGGAACGATTACTGGACTGATTATAAGCAGTCAAAATAGCGGTAGGGGGTACGTCAGTGTAGGTTCCGATGGATTACGGGCGTGCACGTACTCCGGAGTGGGAAAAAGCAGGCACTGGGTACCAGTAGTTATACACTGTGCATCTTGAATTGTGTCGGGTTGATATCATAGGGACTGATACACCTTATGGTGGGACCACCACAGGGTATCTACACGCAAGAGAGGGACGATTGACACAGACAAATGGAACATTAATACAAGTAGGGAGTCGATCGATAAGGTAGTAAGGGTACATCTAACATCTTCATGGCAATTAGGCTGATTGAGGTAAGATCCTCATACTAGATGTACACCTGAAGGCTACCACAATTGCGGGGATTGGGATAACATTATCATATTATCATTTTACACAGATTACTAGTTGGGACACTAGTTAGGGGGTGCAGAGATATAGAAATCAAAATAACAAGGTAGTAGCGAAGCAGAGAAAGAGTATAAGTGCATTCAGTTTATCTTGCCTTATTATATCTTATGCAAATTTTAGGTTATCTTGTTATCCATGTTATCACGGTGTTGTCTTATATTCAGTTTATTCATGTCATGATGCTTTTTCCTAATTACATGCTGAAAGTCACTGGACTTACTAGACTTATGTCTGACCAAGTTTGTTTCGCCTCTTTTCTTCCGTTTTTCCCTCCTAGGTTCACAGGGAGGAAATATTGCCTCTTAGCTCAGTTTTCTTTCCAAGCTCGAAGATAGTCGATGTATTGCTTTGTACTCTCTCTTCCACTGCTATGGCTGGTTCATGCTTTATTGGGGAATATCATTGTTATTTTTATGATTCTTTTATACTTGGAAGTTTTTGAACCAAGACAGAAGTTTTATGTATTACTTTTAAGTATGATTGAGACAATTGTTGTAAAATCTTGACTGAACCACATTGTTTATAAAATGACTTTATTTTCCTTTGCTTTATCTTGTCTGTCTTGTAATTTATCTGCATCTTTTACCTATAATGCTTCACTGAAGTTAAGGCATTCCCTTTGTGTGACCTTAGTGGAGGTGGGGTGTTTCATTATATGTGTCTTCGGTCACGGTATGTCATATGCGATGACACAGTGTGAGAACTTTACAATACAGAATTTTAATTACCCATCCAATGAAAAAGCATGAAAACATTCCGATAAGATGTATCTCATATTTGCTATGTCAAACTACTATTTGTCACCATAAAAGAGATACGTGTCGGAGTTTACTCGAGTAGCGCAGTCCTCTGACCAATTTAGTTGACTTTAGAAGAGTACACCCACATTTAGGATGTTATTATTGGCCTTTCTCTCGCAGTACGCATTATGATTTTGGAAATCAAAAGCTAAACTATTTCATTAACTAATATATAAATTATATTTAATCTTGGATCATAAATTATAAGTCAAAATTAACTAAATTGCAGGCAATGATGACCCAAACTACTTACAGAAGATCCCATGCAGAGGAGGAGATAGCTCTGGTGAAGCAGCAGATAGCTTAGTACAATGACTGATGGAAGAGCGGATTAACGGAGTTGTTTGACGAGCAAATTATGCTATACTTAGCATATCACAGGCGGGTTCCTAGAGAGGAAGGGTCGGAGGGAAGATGATGATTAGCATATACAGATTGTTTATAGATCATTCTATTTTGTAAATATTGACATGTGTTATTAGATCAAAAGCTTTATGTATTGGCTATGTACTTCTATGTATTTGTGCATGCTTATTTGAGAGTATTTCTAGATATGTTTGCATTGGTTGATAGAATATTGGTTTTATTTGGAAAAAAGTTATATAACTATTGATATTTGGCTTATATTTTATATTTTATGTGATATATATGAGATTACGCAATGATGCAGTGTTGTTAGGCATGAAATTGAGTTTATATGTGTTGGAGATGAAGAAAATATAAATATGATAATTGTTGTGTCATTGGAAGGATTAAAAGGATATGAATTACAAAATTTATGTTTCAGATTAGCGATGTCTAGCGACGACCTATAACTTCAGAATTGTGTCAGTTGGCAATGGCTTGTAATGCTACTTGTGTCGTTTAGCAATAACTAGCGCAGTAGGTCATTCTCTCTTAACCTGATATGTATCCATATTTCTGACACTAAACATTGCTAATGTGGCGATGTTGCCATCGCTAAAGGTGATGCTATTTTTTTTAGAGATGGGCTTTATAGCGATAGTTTTCAACGTCAATTAGCGACACTGGTGTCGGCCCGACCCCCGACAATTAACACCCATCTCTATAAACAACATTTCTTGTAGTGAACACATTATGTGAATTGTTGTAGATGGGCCGGTTCATAAGGTTAGGCTTTGTAAACTACTTAAATACATTTGAAACTAGACCGAGGTTGTTAAGTTAAAACTGAAATATATTATTATGAAAATAAGTGTTGCATCCTTAAAATCAACTTTAATGTGAGGTGGATCCGAAACGACCCGCTTGGTTCCTAAGGTCCGGCACGCTAGATAAACCATAAAAATCGAGCGAGAGGTCTGAAGAAAGAAATTAGGGCTTGAGAAAAGAAAGAAGGTTTACAATTGAATAAAGAAGAAGATTATGTCATCACAATCAGAGTAGATATAGAATCTCACAGCGGAATGAGAAAATATAATATAACAAAACTCTTTCCCATAGTAGAGTTTAATGTATAAATGCTCATACAAATATTTAAATATGCATAATCATAATACAACAAATCTGGACAGTCATAATAATCTATCTCACAAATGCTGATATGTACAACACATAACACGGCGGAAAGACAACATCAATCATCATTGCCCAACAAAAACATAGAAAATACAAGAAATACGAGAATATGTCTTGAATCAAGATCCTTTCCTAAGCTCCAAGAAAATCCAAAACTAATTTGGAAAATATACTCGGTCTGACCTGAGCATTAGGGAAAACAACGTCCGGATCATTCTGGAATACTATTGTGAGAAAACTCAATTGCAACAACTTGCTTAATTTTAAAAAATCTTTGGAAAGAAGTGAACCCTTGTAAGGCACGATAATACATAAATATGGCACATGTTTTTACCTTAAGGTAACCAAAATTTTTGTATCCAATTAAGTGGTATAATTACAATGTATATCTTAGGATAAAACCCAGTTAAGTAAATCAGATCATAGGGAGAAATTCAAGGGATTTTGCATCCTTATAGGAATCTATAGTAAAAACTAGCTGGTTCGTATTGGAGAATGGATTCCATACAATAGCAAGGTAATGGTTTACCTTTGGAACAATACATATCTAAAAGAATGTACCTAAGGCTTAAGCCTCCGCTTTAGGTAAGACCGACCGAACTACACAGACCGAAGTGGTGCAACGACCTAATATGACATCACCCTAGTCGTAACCGACCTATTTCGGGATCACAACATACACCGCATACTCGATATATAAAGAGTAATCTAGAAAGACGATCATATCCTAATGGGCGCGAGCCACATAGCCTCACGACTGGCCCTTTTCTACCATTACTGAATGATGAGGCTAAAGGTACGTAAACCTTTCAGACATAGCACATGCCGACTTTGGATGACACATTGTCATTCCATCGATCATTAATTGACGTCCATAAAAGCACAACCTCCGAGATCATACGTCTTAGGGAAGGATGTTAAGCTAAGAGATGTTGTCTTCTCTACACCAAACAGATGCACATTTGTAGAAATCAATGTATATGATAAGAAATGCAATGTCAAGCATCCATCCATACAAGTTGTCCAGGAGAAGGAAAACCCAAAGGGTATCACCCCTAAGATCAATAACAAGAAATCCTCGCACATGTAGACATCCAGAACGTAGGAACCATTGCTAAAAGTACAATATATAACCCTGGGAGCTCTCGAGGACATTAACAGGCATTCCTTTCCATTTCGAAGGCCTACGCCTTCACATCATAGTCATAATCATAGTCATCAGAACACTTGCATATAAGTTTCGAACGCAAAGATTGTTCGAAGTGGTTTCGGATCCATTCCGATCCTAGTTCTTCAAACCAACATGTTATAATTTAAAATGGAAACTCAGGTGATAGTCGGCTCTTTAACCATCAACCATATTCGTACTTTCGAGCATATCAGAAGCATAAGCCCTTATGATTAAATCATTCATTAAAATCATTTCATCGATTCCTATAAATCGATTCCCTATGCTTATTTCATCAAAATAAACATATTCACAAATCTCTTTGTTTTATGGTTGGAAATAACATGCATACACTTATCTCGATAGAATAAGCATATTCACAAATCATAGTTTTCATACTTCGAAAACATTTCTATACTTAACTCAAAGGAATAAGTATAGTAATAGATGATAGTAGGTCAAAAATAGTGTCATGTCATACATCGTTTCCTATAAAACCAAAAACTATTGGTATTTAGTACAAACAAGAAGCATAATGATGAAATGATCATACTCATGCTAGTCTCCAAATTCCACATATATAGTTCATCAAATACGGTGATAACACCATCCAAATTCATATGAATACTATGGGTTCTATATCCAGAATTCATTAAAAGTCAAAACTGAATATTGTAAATATTCTACTTTAAAACATGTTAAGTCTTTGGAAAACTTAATTTTTTATTTTCAAATTTTATAAAATCTTATTTGAATATAAACCAAACCATTTAGAACTTAACTAACAAAACCATTTCAAATCATTAATATGTTCTTGTTTAGATTTCTAAACTTTATAATTCTCTACTATAAGTTCTAAAACATTTGTGAGACTTTTCATAAGTTCTTAAGTTACTTTATAAATCTTATTCAAAAACAATTGTAAATCATTTATAAAAATTTATTCATTAATAAAACTTCATTCAATAACTGGATAAAACTTCCATTATTAAGACTTGGTTAAATTTAAACACTCATAAATTAATTATAAAACTTAGTTATTTATTAAATCTTCATTTATAGCTTCATAAAGCTAAGTCTTAAAACTTGGTTAAAATCCAACAATGAAAACGTTATTTATAAAATTTGTTTATAAAACAGGAATTCGTTATAAAATCTTTTATAAAGTCCTTAATAAAATCTTATTATAAATCTTAGATTATTGATAAAAAATTCATTTATAAATCTTATAGAAAATTGATTCAAAATCTTGCTTTTGTTATAAAATAGTTAATAACTTCAAAACTTGTAGATTTTGCCTTATAACAAATCATCATATTCAAAATTTTAGGCCATCTGCCAACAATATCTTAACTAATAATGCTTAACTAATAAAATATCAATATTGAATTTAATTCATCAAACATCATCTAAATCAGGTTTTAGTGATACTTAAGTTAGATAGTTAATGGGTGCGTAAAAAAAGGCGAATAACGTCCAAAACAATGAGGAATCTGGTTGGATCCCAGCAACATGACCCCGTACATCATAGCTCATATGTCTACACATATATGCATACTAGTTAGTTAATAAAATCTAATTCATATAAGATAAATCTTCTGCTTATAAGAAGGAAGTGTCAAGGGACATCAACTCACAGGTTGGAATATATAACCACAAAAAATGTTATTATATAGTACGATAAAATTCCAGAAAGTGTGAATTTTAACTCTCCTTCCACTAATCAACATTTTCACGTTGTTTTATCAAATTTCAAACAAACATTTGAAATTATCTAAAATTCCAGGTAGCTCCAAATCGGACAAATCTGACTCATACATGTAGAATTTGCTAATGCAAACACAAGGGAACTTTTTTCGACCAAATCCAACCTCGTATGAAAGAGTTACATGTAGTATAAGTTTGAATTGAATTAAAATTAATTAATTGATAAAGTAATGATGTCCTTATCCCCTAATTACTTAATTAGCCTTAATTAATCACCCCTTCTCCATTCCAGGTTTCAAACCCATGCTCCTCACGTTCTCTCCACAATTGCTTGTGCCATGAAACAATGGATGTCACCCCGACCACACCACAACATCCACCTCTCCATGTCGACCCATCTCCAGAAAACTCAACATCCTAGGTCATCTCTTCCGCCATAGATCTCGAGATGAATGGAATAACTCCACCTACACACCACGCTAGCGCCTCCAACCACAATAGATAGGAAGATTTCTTTCTTAGGAACATTTCTCCTTTAGGCGACTCGGCCTGAAAATTCATCGTTGGTGAACTATGGCTAGAAAACAGAAAGTAACTCATCTCTGGTTTTTGTGAAATTCCCAGCCACCTGTGGTGACTGATGGACGACTGGCCCACTCGGTTGTATTTGTATCATTGATACAAACAACTTTCATGTTGGGTGTTTTAGCTAATTTTGAACGGATAAAATCCAGAGATTTCGACCATTGATTTGCAAATGGAGGCCAGGGTTTAAGAGTAAGGAGAGTTAACTTCTACCTATTTCCTCTACCAACTACTATTCATCGAGTCCAAAAAGTTCCTAACCCAAAAAGAGACTTGCTCACTTTCGTTCATAGCTAATAACTCACATTTCAAACACAATGGAACTAGGTTCAAAAGCTAATTCGATCGTACGCAAAACCTAGCTTTTGAAATCATATTATAATTTTATATCATTTATCTACATTCGTTTATATCGCGCATGATCACACAATAACTCCAATCAACACGAAGTTTGGAATCTTACAATAGTTAACCGTAACGGATGTGATAAAATTAATTTTGTCGAATTAAAAATCTTTTGCAAAATGACTATTTTCACATTTTAACGAAATTGAGTAAATATAAATCGATTTCCCTACACCTAAATTCATAAATAATAATTTCTTATTATCATTCTATTTCAATTAGAGTTAGAATTAATCTTTAAATTAATTTAATTTCATATTAAATTCCAAGATTTAGAATTTCAAATTAATTCCATATTCAAATACTCATATAATTTTGATTCTAATCGTAAATTATCAATTTCATTTGATTTAAAATTTAAATTCTTTAAATATTCAAGTTCCAAAATTTCGGGTTGTTATATTCTTCCCATTTTAAAGAATTTTGTCCCTGAAATTGTGACCAAGAAGAATGCCTAAAACGATGCAATTCTCTTTCAAAATTATATCAAAAGCATGTTAAATTTTTCTTTTGTCGATCCTTCTAATCCACCTCATTCTTGCCATCCATTTCTTTTCTCTCATTCTCCTTCACAATCCCAACTTTTGTCATCATGGTGGTTCTTCTTTCATTTTGACTTTCCAGATTTAAACTATTTTGTGCCTTTACGTTTTGAATATGCTCATCGTGAATCCTCTTGCCTTGCGTAGTATTTGTGGCCATCCTTTACCTTATATCTAGATATACTCGCGGTGTTACCTCTCTACTTTTCACCTGCCAGGATTTTGGTAGCTTATCGGTATTATCTCGCAAACCCCCGTTGTACCCCGATTTCTTTTTTTCATTTAATCTATGGTGTACAAACACTCTTTGAAAGGTTGACCAAAGCGAAGCTTAATGGTATTGGATCGAAGTCCTCTTCGACGAGCTAGAGAGTATCGTATTGCTATGTTTTGGTATTCCATGTTTCTGGTGTGGTTGGGTTGATGCCTGTAGATTATCGGTTTTTGGGCGTGTGTTGTAGTGGTGGTGGTTCGACTTGTGTAGGTTAGTGGTCTTGGGTAGTGTTTGTGTTTTATTTTCTTTGGTGTTTGGTTTTTAGAGGCTTGGTGTTGGATCTGTTTTCTCTCTTGGTTTGGATGCTGGTTGTCGCAGGGTCAATGTTATGTCATATTGGGTTATAGCATGTTAGTTGAGTTTCCTTTGAAGCATTCCCGATTTGAACACCTAGGCGATTTCCTCGGCAACGGAGTTGTTCATCAACAAATGCTTTTTGGAGTGGATGTATGTGCTCTTTGCTAAGTTGTTTTTTCCAATGTCAGTTTTTATGTCAAGTTATGGCCTTGTTGTTGTGGTCCTTTCATGCAAGCCACTCAAGATGTATTTCTCATGTCCGTCTTTTTTTGTCACTCATTTGATGTCATTTTCCAATGCTGTGCTAGATTGGTAGTGTACTCCTTTTTCTATCTTTAATAGAATAGGAATTTTATAATTTTGTATGGTATTTGACACCCTGCATAGTGTAAGTCATATTTCTTGTCTTGTACAAGTTATTTTCCTGTGATATTCCTTGCATGGAGATAATAGTAGTTTAGGTGCAAAGTCTAGCTTCTGTCCTATAATTTGGAATAAATTCAGTGGACGGTCCACTATAAAAACTGATTGTAGTAGTTAGCAATCTGCTTAATTCCTGTATGTATTGTATTTATTACTTGTTGTAATGAAAAGTGTTACGGGTCACTATTAAAACCAGTTGGCTTTGCCAATAAAAAATTCTAACACTTGAAATTGTGACCTTTTTTGGCAGCATCACCTTTGTGCGGCTAAGTCCAAAAAAAATTTACAACATAAATATAGCAATATACATCTCATCTCAATGATGAAGCATCCCAAACCATGGAGAAACAATATATAAAGCCCAAGTATGACATGTATCTAAAATACGTACCTTTTATTAGCGTTATAAGAAAGTTAGCTTATATTTTAGATATATAGTGAAAAAGCGAGCTCCAAAAGTGAAGCACACATCATTGCTTTCTACTAACACTTAACAATAAATGAGAATCATGCATATCTAAGGTAAAATTAATATACATAACAATCACATACAACAACCAAATATGATGCAACTAGCAATAATGATGCAAATATATAAGCAACACAAATGTAACATATGTCACATGCAACCATAAACAACTAGTGCAAAACAATATAACATGTCGTCATGTTCATTAATAACTATAATATATAGTTTACTCAGGTTCTAAATCTCATTGTCACACAAGGACGACAAATAATCTATTATGCGTTACTATTCGCTCAACAACTTTAGGTTATTACTTAATCGGTCACTCATGCTACCTCAAAGAATTCAAAGATTCTAATCCTGAATTCACTACAACTTAATATACCTAACATGTATGTTTATTCATGAAATTCATAGTTTTAAAACTCCGCCATTTAATTAAATTATAGTTTGGTTTATAAATTACCTGACCCTGATTATTCTAAAAAAAATATTTTGACATAACTCAAAATCTACAAGATGAATTCTAAAATTTTCTCTTCCATTTGTAAACTGTAATCCAGTAGATCCGAAAGATTCTTGTTCCAAAGAATTCTGACTTATATCGGATCCTATATATGCATTTAAAGTTCAAATCGGAAAATTACGAACTATCGCATCACGATGAGCTCATTTTAATTAAATTTAATTTGTTCATTCTAAGTTCGTTAAATTTATAATTTATAAACTTATTATCATACATTTTCACTAAACTTACTAAGTCCTTCTAATTCAAAATTAGACCAATGAAATTTCGTCTGCTGAATAAAAAGTGCTTACGAATTGATCTTTTGCATTAAAATTTTAATTTATCTTTATTCAGTAATAACTTAATCCTTAAATAAAATACTCGTTATATCAATAAATTAGGTTTTATCAATAACTCTAAAGAAATAAAATTAGGAAATTATCAAGTGTCCAAAACCGTCGAATATTCCATTTTCTTTTTTTGTTTAAATTCATTATTGAACAACTTTATTTAGTTCAATTCTTACCCAATGTATATAAGAAAATAACAAAAACACTCTGTAAAGCGAATGAGAAAGATCAATAAACAATAGTCAACTCTCTAAAGCGAATGAGCAAGATCAATCAATAAATAAAGATAATTACATACTATCATTCATATCAAACTAATCTCCATATAAACAATATTTAGTCTGAAAATTCTCTTTCACAGATAAAATATATGAAAACTTGGTAAATTTATTTCATGTACCACTTCTTAAAACAATTTTAAAATTTTAATATTCAATAATAAATACACTCTTATATATACATTTAGAAAAATCAATCTATAGTATCACTAACTCCATTGGTACCGAGTTACAACAATAAAGACAAGGTTCGATCTCAATCTTGCGCTTTGATACCAAATGAGAATCATCTGGTATGAAAACCAAATGATAATCAAACTTTGGTAATAAACAAATGAAGACTTCGATACCAAATGAAACGACCCACTCATTTCCCTCGTATGAAAAAGTTACACGTGGTATAAGTTTGAATTAAATTAAAATAAATTAATTAATAAACTATGGTGTCATTAGACCCTAATTACCGTGATTAGCCTTAATTAATAAACCCCTCTTTGTTCTATGTTTCTAACCCATGATCCCTACCTTCTTCCCACCACCGCTCGCACCACGGGTCACCAGACGTCGCCGCAAGCATATCACAACCTCCGCCTCTCCACGTCGACTCATCGCCAGAAAACCAATCCCCTAGGTCGCCTCCTCCATCTTCGACCCCGAGATGAATGGAAATCGTTCATCTTGACATAACTCTGCCTACATGCCACAACAACACCTCTGACCACTACATATAGGAAGATCTTCCTCTCGCGCACATTTCTCTTTTTGGTAGCTCGCCTTGAAAGTTCACCGTTGGTGAACAGTGGCCAAAAAACTGAAAGTAACTCATCTCGGGTTTTGGCAAGATTTGAGCCACCTCTGATTGATAGAGGACCAACTCAGATGCTTTTAAGTTGAGGGTTTAAACAAATTATGTCTTAAAGTGAGAGTTTCAGCCATTGATTTGCATACAAAGGCTAGAGTTTAAGAGTGAGGAGACTTAACTTCTATTTATAACCTCCATCAAATCACTATTCATCAAGTCTAAAAAGATCAAAACTCAAAACTAGGCGTGCTCACTGTCGTTTATAGCAAACAATTCACATTCCGAACAGAATATAACTAGTTTTGATAGCTAATCGACTATGTGCAAAACATAGCTTTTTAAATCATATTATAATATTGTAATTTTAAATCATTTATCGACGTGCGTTTATATCTTACACGATCACACAATAACTCTAATTGACACGAAATTTGAAATCTTACAATAATTAACCATTATGGATTTGATAAAATTGGCTTCGTCAAATTTTGAGATCACTTGCAAAATGGTTATTTTCACGTGTTAACAAAATTGAATGAATATAAATCGATTTCGAAACACTCAAACTGATCAATGACAGTTTATATTACCTTTATAATTCAATTAGAATTATAATTAAACTTCAAATGAATTTAATATCATATTAAATTCCAAGATTCAAAATTTTGAGTTCATTCAATAATCAAAAACTCATATAAATTCGATTCAACTCGTAAATTTTCAATTTCGTTAGTTTTAACATTTAAATTCTTTAAATATTCAAGCCCCAATTTTTTTTTATTATAGGATCTTTGTTCATAGTTGATTGTAAAGCGAGTATATATTCTTAGTTTACTGTAGCAACCATGTTTTCATGTTTTTTGGCAAAGCCAACCGGTTTTGTAGTGGTCGTACCACTTAATTTGAATAGGAAAATGGAAAGGGATTCCTGCACAGGCATAGAAATCCCCATCTGGTTTGAAGTGCCAGAACATTATAGCTGTATAATGCAATATAGGAGAGAAACAGTGTTTCTGCAACTACATGAGACCACTACTAGTTCCTACCATCAGAGGAACAACTGGAGTCACTACCTATAACATTGACATACTCAAAAAAGTGTATGACAATGTTAGGTACATAGCAGGGGTTGGGGCTACGAAACTCATACTCCTGATCCCAAGAAGTATCAAGTAACAAACTCCTGTTACTCTCACCAAGCTCACCCTTATCAATTAGCTCAAAGTCATTTCCCTTAACCCGATATTCTAAGCTCCTAAAATCATGCTCAATATCATTTACATACTTGTAATACAAATTTTCTTGTAAATCATATCTCATCCCAGAATCATCTTGAAACCATGACTACTTTTTCGCGTGCCAATAAATACCATCTGTAACAGCACGGAAAATCCGAACCAATTTAAAAAATTTATTTTAGAAAATGTGCCCAAATTTAAAAATTCTATTTTTATAAATAATATTAAAGCCAGTGAAAATAGTCAATTTTCAAACGACCTCTGTTTTCGACAAAACCACTTTTGTTGGAACCGGAATGTCAAATTATTGCTAGGTTTCAATTTTTAGAATTTTCCAATTTAGTATGTGAGCGTGGCAAAAGAAACTGTGTTTGGTCAAATACAATCAAAATTGAACGACTGGAAAATATCCATTTTTCAAACAGTCTCAGAATTCGACGAAAATAATTTTGTTGGATTCGTATCGTCAAGACATAGCCAAAAATATTTTTTTGGGATTTTTCGGGGTTCGTATGTGGCTCCGGTGGATTTTTGAATATGTCAGAATTTAATAATAAAAAGAATTAATTTTAAATTTGAAAAACGGGGGCTGAGTTGACCTCTTGGGCCTGCGAGACATGGTTAGATGGATCTGGAATAGGGGTTATTGGGTAGGGTAGCTTCTTGTTGGACTGAATTCTGAATACCTTAAGAGATTTGGTTTTTTTTGTAAAAATAACATTTAAATATTACAAAAAGATTGGAAAACCCTAAATTCAACACCACTATTCACCATCTCCTACAGCCCCCCCCCTATCCATGGCCAAAAATTCCCTCATCAATCTCTCCCTCTCCTCAGCAAATTAGAAAGCAAATCCTATACCACTTCGAAGAGATTCTTCTTCTCTTCATTTTCATACGGTCAGATCTCCTCTGGTGTCACCATCTCCTTGAAAGGCGCACCCAAAGCTGCCGCAAAAAGGGCACGTCGGCCTCCCCTAGCCCCAGCCAAGCTCCACCATTCCGGGCCCCACACGTGCGCCTCTCCGTCCTCTTCGCTGCAGCATCTTCTGATCGATCACTGGTGGCTTGGATTGGAAGATAGGGTCAACCCTAGTTTTGAACAAAAAGAAAAATTGTCGGTCGTGAATACTGTAAGGAGGAAGAAGGAATAATCTAATTATTTTTACTTAATTTAATGACTAAATTAATCCCTAATCTTATTTTACCCATAACTTTGTCAAATAAACTCAGAATTACACAATTTCTGAAGCGTTGGACTCGTACGATCCTGAACTACAATTCTAGACTGAAACGGGGAATTTCCGAGCTGTTGGAATTTTGGACAAAATCATGAACGACTATGAGATATCTCTTGTTTTTAATTAATTAATTAATTTTTTTATTTATAGTTATTCATTTCAGATCTGATTGTGTGGATGTTGTATAATGATTGTCTGTTGGATTTTATGGATTACTATGTAGAGTGTCATGTGTTATTTAAATATTTTAATCGTTTATTTTATTTTATTGGATTGAGTTAGATAATCAATTCCATATTCATTTATACAATGAATAATCATAGATCTACATGTGATAGGGAAAGTATAATAATAATAATAATATTGAATTGATTTAGATCATCGATTCAATATCAAATCATACAATTTGCTTCTTAAAGGGATTGATCTAGTTTATCAATTCAACATATAGAAAATAAATATTGTTTTTTTTATTTATTTGAATTGATCTAGTTAATCAATTCAACATAGAGAAAATAAAATTGTCTTTTTATTTGAATTGATTTGATTGGGGAAAAAAATAGAATTTGCCTTTTGTTTGAATTGATTTAGTTTATCAATTCAACTCAAAAAAATAAATTTGTCACTTTGGGTAAATTATCAATTCAATGATTAAACTATATTTTATCATCATTATTGGAATTGAAATAGGATTGTCAATCCAATATAGAACATATTTTGTCACCTCATTGTGTTGAAATAAGTTATTCTTTTTATTTGTGTTTCAACACAAATATATACATAGAAAAATAAGTTATTCATTTTATTTGTGTCTTTAAACACAAATATACACATCTTATATTGAATAACATTTTATTTGTGTCCTTAAACACAAATATTACATAGAACATTGGTTTACATTTTTATTTGTGTTTTTAAACACAAATATTACGTAAACATTGAATTGCGTTTTATTTGTGTCCATAAACACTAATATCACATAGAGAATGGAATGGCATTTTAGTGTGTCCTTGAGCACAAACATTACTTATAAAAAAGAGACTATTTTATTTTATTTATATTATTTGTGTTCTCAAATACAAATAAAATATTAACAATAAAAAGTGTATTTTTATTTGTGTTCTCCAACGCAAATAAAATATGTTTTAAAAGTAGCACATTTTTATTTACCTTTTTCAATGTAAAAATGACATGAGAAGGAAAATATCATTTTTGTTGCATTCCCTAATGCAAACAAAATGTAGAAAAATAAGATGTCATTTTTGTTGCATTCCCTAATGCAAACAAAATGTAGAAAAATAAAATATCATTTTTGTTGCATTCCCTAATGCAAACAAAATGTGGAAAAATAAGATGTCATTTTTGTTGCATTCCCTAATGCAAACAAAATGTGGAAAAATAAGATGTCATTTTTGTTGCATTCCCTAATGCAAACAAAATGTAGAAAAATAAAATATCATTTTTGTTGCATTCCCTAATGCAAACAAAATGTAGAAAAATAAAATGTCATTTTTGTTGCATTCCCTAATGCAAACAAAATGTAGAAAAATAAAATATTATTTTTGTTGCATTCCCTAATACAAACAAAATGTAGAAAAATAAAATATCATTTTTGTTGCATCCCCTAATGCAAACAAAATGTGGAAAAATAAGATGTCATTTTTGTTGCATTCCCTAATGCAAACAAAATGTAGAAAAAGGGAATATCATTTTTGTTGCATTCCTTAATACGAACAAACTGTAGAAAGATAAAATATCATCTTTTGCATTTCTTAATGTAACGAGATAAAACAACAACAAAAACAAAGCCATATATCCCAAACAAGTTGGGGTTGGCTAGATATGGAACCCAAAATTAAAATAAAATAAAATAAATAATGATGATAATAATATATATAAAGGGTTTAAAATAACCAATCAAATAAAAAGTCGTCCGATAAAGGGTTTTTTTAAAATAATAATAATAAGAAGAAGTAAAAAATGTTCAATAAAAGTGAAATAAAATCTAAAATAGTAAATAAAAAGTAAAAAGGTTCAGTAAACGTGGAAAAAAAACACTATGGTTCTGGTACATGGATTGCCAATTTCCATGCACTCCTATCAACTACCAGCTCTTCCGATAAACTCCAGTTACTTTAATCTCTCTTTATTATCTCCTCCCATGTCATTTTAGGTCGACCTCTACCTCTCTTTGGGCCTTCGGCGCGACCTAGAATTCCAGCGCGTACAGGTGCATCGTATGGTCTACGTTGGATATGTCCAAACCATCTCGAGCGGTATTGGACTGACTTCTCTTCAATAGGTGCAACTCCAAGTTTTTCCCGAATATCCTCATTTCTAATCCGATATCGTCTGGTATGCCCACAGCCCCAACGCAGCATTCGCATCTCTGCTATACTTATCTTCTGGACGTGTTGCCTCTTAGTAGGCCAACATTCTGCACCATATAACATTGCAGGTCTGATTGCTATCCTATAGAACTTTCCTTTAAGCTTCTGAGGAATCATCCAATCACAGAGAATGCCAGATGCTAGTCGCCATTTCACCCATCCTGCTTGAATTCTAAAACTAACATCCTTATCAATCTCTCCATCAAACTGCAACATAGATCCTAAGTATCGAAACGATTTCTTCTTGGGTACTACTCTACCAGCCAGGGTAATATCTCCGTCATCTGACCTGACACTGCTAAACTCACACTTCATATACTCTGTTTTAGTTCTGCTAAGCCTGAAACCCTTTGATTCCAAGGTCTCCCTCCACAACTCCAGTTGTCGATTAACCCCTATTCTACTTTCATCAATCAGCACAACATCATCGGCAAAGAGCATACACCAGGGAATCTCCCTTTGTATATCTTTTGTGACTTCATCCATCACTAATGCAAAAATATAGGGGCTCAAAGCCAAACCTTGATGTAACCCTATGTTAATTGGAAAGTCTCTGGTCTCACCATCGCATGCCCTAACACTAGTCACAACCCCCTCGTACATATCCTTAATAAGGGTAATATACTTTGATGGCACTCTCTTCCTTTCTAGATCCCACCACATAACTCTCATCGGTACTCTGTCATAAGCTTTCTCCAGGTCAATAAAAACCATGTGGAGATCTTTCTTTTGCTCCCTGTATCTCTCCATAAGTTGCCTAACCAAGAAAATCGCCTCAGTGGTTGACCTTATGGGCATAAAACCAAATTGATTCTAGAGACACTTGTCAACCTCTTCAAACGCTGCTTGCAAACTCTCTCCCAAAGCTTCATTGTATGACTCATAAGCTTAATTCCTCTATAGTTTGTGCAACTTTGAATATCTCCTTTATTCTTGAAGATTGGAACTAAAATGCTTCTCCTCCACTCATCTGGCATTTTGTTTGATTTGAAAATATTGTTGAATAACTTAGTTAGTCATCTTATCCATGCATCTCCAAAGCATCTCCACACCTCAATAGGAATATCATCAGGCCCTACAGACTTGCCTGATTTCATACGTTTCAACGCCCCCTTTACCTCAGCTTCTTGAAATCTCCGCACAAAATGTCTATTGGTGCTATCGGCTAAGTCTTCCAACTCGAACGAAGAGCTATCATTTTCTTCGTTGAAAATCTTATCAAAGTATTCTCTCCACCTATTCTTTATCTCATCTTCCTTCACCAAAAGTTTATCATTCTCATCCTTAATGCATTTAACCTGATAGAAGTCCCTTGTCCTCCTCTCGCGTAGCCTAGCTATTCTGTAAACGTCTTTTTCGCCCTCCTTTGTACTTAGCCTTTGATACAAATCTTCGTACGCTCGTCCCCTTACTTCACTCACTGCTCTCTTTGCAGTCTTCTTTGCCACTTTGTACATGTGCATGTTCTATTCGCTTATATGATGGTACATGCGTTTGTAGCATTCCTTCTTCTCTTTGATAGCCTTTTGCACCTCGTCATTCCACCACCACGAATCCTTGGGTTCTCGCGTGCTTACTCTTGTTATCCCAAATACCTCAGTGGCGACTCTCCGAATGCAAGTTGCCATCGCATTCCACATGACATTTGCTTCTCCTTCCACATTCCAAGCTCCTTCTCCCATCACTCTATCTTTAAACACCCGTGAAGCATCTCCTTTGAGTTTCCACCATTTCTTCCTGCTAATCTTCGCTCTCTTATCCTTCACCACCCGAAGACGAAACACGCATACCAACAGCTGGTGTTGTGAGACGACACATTCTCCAGGTATGACATTGCAATCAATACAATCTCGTTTACTATCTCTTCTATTTAGGATAAAGTCAATCTGGCTAGCCTGTTGGTCACTACTGAAGGTGATCAGATGTGATTGCCTCTTTCTAAAGAAGGTATTAGCAATCATGAGATCAAAAGAGAGAGCGAAATTCAAAATATCTTCACCCTCTTAGCTCCTACTGCCAAATCCAAAACCACCATGCACTCGCTCAAAACCCCCGCTAGATGATCCAACATGGCCATTGAAGTCTCATCCTATAAAAAGTTTCTCGCTACTATGCACATTCCTAACCATGACATCCAAGTCTTCCCAGAATTTCCTTTTGGCTTCTTCACTTAGACCTACATGTGGGGCATATGCGCTAATGGCATTCAAAACTGCCTCGCCAACTACTAGCTTAACTAGGATGATCCTATCCCCTCGTCTTTTAACCTCAACCACATTGTTCTGAAGGTTCTTGTCAATCAATATGCCTACCCCATTCTTGTTACGTACTTCTCCTGTGTACCACAATTTGAAGCCAGTGTTCTCTACCTCCTTCGCCTTCTGACCCACCCATTTAGTCTCTTGAACGCACAAGATGTTAACCCGTCTCCTAATCATAGTATCCACTATCTCTCTTAATTTTCCTGTTAAGGACCCTACATTCCAACTACCTAACTGAACCCTACTATCGTCGACTAGCTTCCTTGCCCCTCGCATCCGCCGAGAAAAATGCGAGGACCCTTGCTCACTTATCACCACACCGGGGCGTCGGTGTAGCGCGCCACTAAGAGAATGGCGGCCCAGCCCTTGCATATTTAACACCATATCCGAGCCTCAATATAGCGCGTCGCTAAGAGGGTTACGCCCCAATGATATATCATAAGGTTCCATATCCATAAGAGTGGCTAAGTTTTTACGTTGGCTCGCCAAGCCTATCACAACCCTCCTCCTTTACCCTGGCTTGGGACAGGCTGCATAGAAAACTACACAGGCGGAGTTAAAAATATAAAAATATAAAATTGCATTTTGTGTTTGCATTCTAAAATGCAAACGCTATAAAAAAAAACAGAGAGAGAGAGAGAGATTTTATTTTATGTTTGCATTCTACAATGCAAACGATTCATGAAATTAAAATTTACTTTTTATGTTTGCATTCTACAAATGCAAACAGAACATGAGAGCAAAGAGAAATTTTATTTCATGTTTGCTTTCTACAATGCAAACAAAGCATTTAAACAGAAAATTTTTATTTTATGTTTGCATTCTACAATGCAAACAATGCATGTAAATTAAAAATTCACATTTTCATTTGCCTTCTACTATACACTACAACAAAATGACCCTATTACAACGGTGGAACACCGTTGTAATATACATTTTACAACGGTGGGCTAACCGTCGTGTATTAAGAAGTTGTAATAGACTAAAATCTTTTACAACTTTTCTGCACCGTTGCAACACCGTTGTAATATGTATATTTTACAACTTTTTCCCACCGTTGTAATAAACTTTATTACAACAGTTATGCACCGTTGTAATAATATCTACTACAACTGTTATGCACCGTTGTGATTGATAGTTGCATTTTAAAAAAAAGACCTTTTGCAAATGAAATGAACTATACACAAAATGTAGCAATATTCCATAAGCAAATCAGATATTACAATTATTTGCAAACTAATTTATTAAAATACTCAAATTTTCAGTATTACAAACAATAAGTTTTAGAAAACATTTCGCGCATTATTACATGCTTGACCGTTACAAAGCAACTTAGTATAAGCACAAGTTATCCACAAAAATTACATATCCTATGGGAGTACACAACTCGAAGACAACAAAATATTTACGCCATTTATCTTTTTGCTGCAAGTTCACTACAGTGATCTGAAACCTGTTGCATAAGAATACGTATGTTGTCAGAAAAACGAACATAAAGTGTTTTTTTAAGCCAACAATATATATCTAGCATCACTCTATGACTACGCGCATTCAAAACAATGCCTTTCTATTCCTTTATAATTGATAATTCATGTTTTCTCCATTATTATACATACATATATATAGTTACACTTTATATATCAACCAAGATATGAACATAATCAAGTCATATTATTGGTACTTCATTACATCAATAAGTCATTGTTCCGTTCCAGGCTTAAGGGTTTATAAACCACTTATTTCTAATATTTGTTAAACATAAGACTCATGCTATTAAAACAGTTGCACGAAGGACTCAGCATTCACTTATACAAATGTATATAAACTTAGTTCAAATCATTGTGTTTACTAATTTCATAACCATGAATAACAGATAAACTGGAATCCCATTTTGTATTGAATCTTACTCACTTAGCAGTGTACCTTTAAACCTAAAAGGGTTCCAGACGTGTATACCAACATGACACGCTTTATACAATTAAACTGTTAACTAGAACCCATGCTGCACTGAAATGTACGTTCATTTATTTATACACAACATATAAAAACTTGTCACTTTTATACTGAACAATATCTCAATGAGAATTATAGAAAACCTTGCTGAACAGTGCTACTGTGTATCTCAATGAGAATTATAGACAACTTGTTTAAGCCAGCACTATCCAACATACATTGAGATTTTGTTCATTTATTTATACACAACATATAAAAACTTGCTCACACAGAAAAGATTTATAGAAACTGGTATGCTACTGTGTAGTGAGAATTGGCATGTGCATTCACCAAAACAGGACCAACCCAAACTTTTAAAACCCAGCACTTATATCTAACACCAAAAAGGCATATTCAAGAAAAACCATACCTTGAGTAGAACATTCAGTTGGCTGCAAACTGAAATCAATTTGGTTTCAAAAGTTATACCATACCTTGAGTAGAAATTTATGCATGAAATAGCAAAGAGATTTATGATCAACTTTCTCCGCTTGCATTGCTCATCTCTATTGATAAACTCCTTGGTATCATCGAAAAATGCATCTTTGTCCCTATAAAATTCAGAAGAATAGTCTTTCAATGATAAGGAAGAATCAGTAACAGGATTGTTATGCTTTTCCAAAACATATAGAATTATGGTTCAAAATAGACTCAAAAAAATAAAACTATGTAAAGTAGACGCAACACTTGCTTACATTTTATAGAACTTACTGTACTTTTGAAACATAGTATATTTGAAAAACGAGTTTAAACTGAACTTCAAATATGATTCGATTCTAACATTCGAGTACATGAATAACTATTTCAATGTAGTCCAACTTAATTCTAAAGGATCTACAATTGTAGTTAGTAACTATTTGTTTACTTCTACAATATAGTGTTGGAACTGATAACAGTCTAAAGGAAAATAACAGTAACTGAAAAGCAAAAAAATTGATAACTGCTTTTGGAGTATATCAAGTATCATACTAGTTTAAATATTTACCTCAAGCTCGAATTTATGCATCTCCGCCAAGTCCGATACCACTTCATCCAAACATGACTTAACTTGAGCAGTGGCTTCCCGGAATTCAAGTTCCATCCTGGTTAAACAAAGAAAGTCAGAAGTATAAAAATATGAAATAATAAGTGCAAAAGGAAAAGTGCGAAAGCAAAGTAGCCACAAAGAAACTCCAAATCTGTCACACTGCCAAGCAGAGAGATCACCAGATTTGGTTGCAAGCTGAACAAGCAAAGTAGCAAATCAGCACACTGACTTGAACTGCAGCAGACAAGCTATTACCAAATTACAAGGTGTCATGCACTCGAACAACAAGTGTTAAACTGACATGAACAGTGTCAGCGCCAAGAATGCCGACCACTGCAAGTTACCTCATCTAAAAAGTACCCTAAAGCACACTACGAAAGGAACCTCACTTCCACCACAGAAGCCGTAAAAAAGATCGGACAGAATAACTGCTACCACCAGCAACACCAAGAACCAAAAGACAATATCGTACAATAAACTCCAAACGACAAACAGTCTCAAGGCGAAACAAACCACAACGCAGCAACTCAAAAATCTCCTACCAAGCACTAGCAAGCAACAACACAGAAACTAAAAACTGACAAGGGATAAAAATTCGCAAATCAGCATGACGCTCATGCGTTCCACAGCTAACAAGTTAGCTTGCCTTTCCGTAGTCACAGAGAATCCCTCGATAGCCAAATAGATCTGGGCAGAATAAAAGGAGAAGACGCGTAAAGAAACCTAAGAAACCAAGGTTTGAAGGAGGAAGAGTCGTAAGCGAAACTGCATGAGAAAAGATCGGAGGAGAGAATAGCAATTGGGAAAAAGTGATGTGGTGGAACCAAAATTTAGATCTGGAAGTGAATCGCGAAATGAGGACTAAAATAGTGGAAACGAAACCGAACCAGCGTTAATATGGAAAGCTAGGTCAGAAGAATGGAAAAGAGAGAGAATCAAAGGGGGGGAAACGAAGGAAGAAGTCAAAGGGTAGGCGGCAGTGAAGAAAAGACCCTAGTCACCATTAGTAGAGGAAACAGCTGAATAGATCCGCCGCTGAAGATAGTAGCTGAAAGTAGGTTTAAGAAGAGGGGAGCTGAGGGAAAGAAATCGCCAGTCCTCACGAAAAAGATCCGAATAAATTAGGGATCCGTTTTGACATACAAAAAAGAACAAGACGCGATTTAATTTGTAGTTACTTTGAGAGATAGGCCCACAGAAGACGCTAGAAATATAAGACACAAATTCCCATCGAGCGAAATTTTCAGTTTTACCGCCTTCCTACGTTTCATCATAGTTTTACCGCCTTTCTTTGTTTCATCGTTCTGCATTATCATGAGTACCAGATTTCCATAGGTCAAAACTAAAATTTTACCAGAATTTAAATAATTAAAAATTATAAGTTAGAATTAATATGTTAAATTTTATATTAAATATAATATGAATTTTTTCAAAATTAGTTTTTACTAAAATATTAAATATTACTTATCAATAACGTTATTGTTAATTATTACTAATTTATTCTTAGTTATAATTAATACTAGTTTCTTCGTAGTTAAATTTTATGTATAGTTAAATTCATATACCGTATGTTATTTTAATTTAATTTTAACTATTATTATTTAATTATTGTTCGATTAATCAACATTGTTTATAAAATTTTATAATTAATTATAAATTATAGCATTCAATAGTGAGTTATTTATAAATTGTAGATTATAAATTATTAATTAGATAATTACTACTAGTTTATTTATTATTAATAATAATTTAATACCCAATTATTGAATATTAATTATTAATTAACTATATTTACTAGTACTAATTACCAAATATTAAATATTAACTACTTATTAAATAATAAATATTAATTACTTATTAAATATTAATTACCAGTTATTAATTTCTCATTAAATATATAAATTACTAATACCAGTTATTAGTAAGTAGTTAACATACATTAACTATTAAAAATAAATTACTACTTATTAACTATTAATTATTTAATAATAATTGATAAAAATTACTGATTTCTAAGTTTATTATTAATTATTATTATTATTAAATATTAATATAATTAGTTATCAAAAAAAGATATTATAAACATGAAGTTTGTAACAACATCTATTACAACTAATGAAATGTAAAAGTTGTTAAAAATATGTTTATTACAACTTTAGAGAGATGACAGTTGTAAAAAAACATTTATCACAACTGTGCTTTTCCCACAGTTGTAATAAACATTTATTACAACTGTGCTTTTTCCACAGTTGTAAAATTAAAGTTGTAATATGATGTTTTTGTTGTAGTGATACAAACGAAACATAGAGAAGGAAATATATTTTTATTTGCATTTTTCCATGCAAATAAAACAATAAAATAAAAAGATACATTTCTGTTTGTAATTTTAGATGCAAACAAATTAGTAGAAGAAAGATCCACATTTTGTTGGCAAATCTAGATGCGAACAAAATATTAAAAGAAAGATTTTTTTTTTTATTATTTATATCCCTTAATGTAAATAAACATGAAATAAAAAGTTGTTCTTTTATTTACACTCCTTGATGTAAATAAAATTAGAAATTTAAAGATACATTTTTATTTGTGTCCCTCAATGCAAATAAATCATGAATAGGATAATATACATTTTTATTTGCAGTCCAGAATGCAAATAAAATATAAGAATTAAAGGTTGCATTTTTAATGTGATTTTAAATGGAAGAGAATAAGAATCATATTTCATTTAGAAATATGTTTTGTATTAAAAATACAATGTTAATGTAACGTTAGTAGCATAGGAAGGAATTCACATTTTGTTCATAAAATGGATTGAACAAAAATATTCTTTTTTGTTCATTGGATGGAAATCAACAATTTCATTCCTTAAAATAAAATGAACAAAAATATGCAATTTGTTCAGTATAAAAGAAATTTACACTTGGTATAGGTAAGGAAGTTGAAACATGAATTGACATTAAAAATTATGAATGAACGAACGATACAATTTATAGTCAATATACTATAAAATTGGTGTATTAAATAAAAACATGTTTCAGCAAATGTAATAAACATGAATATATGGTTTGTATATAATTCATACCTTTATTTGGTGTGATATTCACGTGAATGTAATCACTTAAGAAATTATATATATATATATATATATATATATATATATATATATATAAATTAAACGAATCGCGCGCGGCAGTTCGCGTTTCGGCAATCGTGACTTTAAACGATTGTATCGAAAGATCCATCTGTCGGATTTTCCCAAAATTGGAGCCATTAGGACCGCTTTGGGAAGATCTTTCCAATAAGACAAATTTTGTCAAAATCCAACGGTTAGATTTCAAGATATGTGTAAATCAAATTTTGAGAAAAACAACGCCAAAGCCACACTTAACCCGAAGCGTCGTTTGATTTTATTGAGCTATTTTTAAAATAAACAAAAATAGCGATAAATCGTTATAAATAAATGTTAACGATATGAAATGATTTAAATAATAATTATTCGATAATTATTTGAAAAATCCGAGTTTTACTCATTTCAAATAACTATACGTCGATGAAGAGATGAAGACGGTGTTGAAGACCGGCGGTCTTCACATTGAACGGATGTATTGCTACTGAGGTCCTCGATAGGAGTAGTTACCCTGAAGGGATTTCGGCGGTAGTCGTCCGAACGTATGTGATGATTGTCCGGATATACGAGAGCCTCTTAGGTGTCTCCGGTTCCGTTCAGACCCAGAACGGACTTGTAAATGGATGCATGTCTGACGTTGAACTTCGTACCATGTAAACTGATTTCTGTTTAATATACAACCGTTGGTGGCAAAAGAATTTATTCTTTTGCTCAACACCCTCAGACGTTGTGTATTGATAGTTGTTGATTTCATGGCATGGATTGTCAACGGGGCATGCCAAGATGCAAATGATCAAGGTTTTGTTGAAAAGCAGGCCTTGTAATTGATGATCAAAGCATAATCTGTTTAGACCCAACTTTGTGTATAGCGTTACTTCGCGAGCCTCACACCCTGGTAGAGTCTAAAACGGAGCAAGGGAACGCAAGGAGTGCACACGTTTCTTTCTAGCTAGAAGTGGTGTCAGTGCTTTAAACTGGCTGACATTTTACTTATGTGGTTGATGGATTTTAAGGCACCTCGGATTTTTATTGGCCGCCATCGGCCAATTTATAGGTCCAATATGATCGGGAAGCGTGTGTTCAGGCATAACTAATCCACTAAAGTATTTGTGGACCGGCCCTGCTGTATCCAAGGGTTCGCCAGCGTCCGAATCCTGGGATATTGCTAGAGTGTCTCGAATCGGTCAGGAGATCGTTCCTAGCTTTGACTCATGGTGGAAACCCAACTTCCAATACGTCCCATGCGGTTTTGATTGTATAGCTAGTACGACGACATAGTAGATGGTAGCTATGACATCTAGGATTAATATTATAATTGAAATATTTTCTTAAAACATATACACACTAATATTAATATCGTATTTTGCGCATTTATCATCTTTTGACCATTATAAGGTAAAACCCTATCCTCCGGTTTGCATTGCATCCTGTGATGGGACTTGGGTCTTATAATGGTTTCATTTTTCTAAAAGGCATTGCGTTATTTAATGTTTTACTTTATTTATTGCACTGATAATCCCATGGAGTAAACCCGTTCCGCGATAGCAGCGTGGTCCTCGTGATTGTCAAACCCGTTAGTTAATTAAGATATCTCATACCGGTCCCATGACTGACTCGTAGTTTGTTTCACCTTTTGCAAACTCGGGTGCCCTCTTTCAACACGGGCAGCCAAGTGACAGGTTAGGCTTGGATATTCGCTAGATGGAAGCTTGCTGATGGAGATGCTAGAGAAACTTTCTTTTTATCTTTTATTTTCTGCTTAAGACTTTGAGACAGTACTTAGTATTGATGTAATTTGAGAGATTGAGACTCTATTTCTTTTCCTTTTAAGACATCTATTTTGCTAAGTGTAATTCTGTGCTGCATACTCTGATGTTTCAGTGATGATGTTTGTGATGACATTTCTTTCCGCTGCAATGATTTATATATTCTGCTATATTCTGGGATCTGTTATTGTTCTAGTTATGTTGTATTCCATACGATTTTCCTTACTTTCGTTACACGGAAGTTTGGGGTCGTCACACCATCATCAATAGATTCCACATCAGAAGAATCATCTTCTTTCTCTTTTTGTACATCCTCACATGAAGTTTCTTTGCTTTACAGCTGTTGCTCTAAAATTAATTACTCATCAACTAACTTTTCAACTATTTTAGGCTTTGGAACCCAAATACTAGGAGGTGGCTTCTTAGAGGAGATCGTACCTTAGTAGGACCTACAAGCTTACAAACTTCTAAAAGATATCCAAAAGGAATGGCATTATTGCAAATATCCTATTTCCATGAGTTTTGAACATCAACAAAAGAATCGTACCCATCAATAGAGACTTTAAGATTTTTAGGTAAAGGCTTGCTAAGAGTTACTTCGATCAAAGCTTTTGCAAAAACAAGATTTTTCTTGGCCTCCGTATTGGCATCAAAACATTTAAAGATCCTAATTCTACTAGCTAACCAATTCAACCCTGGAAGCGTCTGAAGGACCGAAGGAATTCTGGTAAATATAGTCCATACCGGGATGTAAGGCACTCGCTCTCTGGCACTCTCAACCGACATACTCCATGATGTAATGATAAAGGGTTTCCCTCTAATGATTGCGGGATCAGATTCCAACACTTTCCTTCTCCCCTCATTAAGCAAAAAATTAAAATAAAACATCACATTAACAAAATTTACGTGTAGAGCACCTCTCAAGCTCCAAGTCTTACGACAATGGTCATGTATGTCAAGATAGGGAACATCGGAGTCTAGGAAAAAACTAACTAGGTGATCTTTCCAATAATTTACTCCCTCTTGAACTATCTCATTTGGAGGCTTCGGATATTTTAAGAATGAGAAGTCTCGAGGAGTGTAGGTTCTGGCACATCGAGGATGGGAGGTGTAAAAGGAGGAGTAGCTTGGCTTGGTTTGCATATTTGAAGGCTTAATGCTTGAAGTGGATAAAGGCATTTCAGGGGTTTGCACTACAGAATTTATTGGGGAATTTCGTCGAGCACATTGCATGCTGGTGATAACAGGAGGAGGGATAGGGTTTGTACCAGTAATGGGAGGCACAACCACACAGTTCCTACTCTTAACTGTATCACCAGATGTAGTTAGCACTTTAACACAACTAGGAACCTCACTAGCTATTTCTGATTTACCATTCTCGTTCTTATCATTTAACCCTAATGTCATACTGCCTTTATTAACCTCAACATTCACAAACTTGTTTCTGGCAGCACCGTCGCTGCCTGTCTCACCAACAATACTCCCAAGAATGGTATTACTAGAATTTGTACCTGATTGCATCGTTTTGGAGACATCTGCAAGGATAGCTGTTAGACTGGTTTCAATTCATCTTTCATCATTCAATTTTTTTGCAAGCATTGTTGAAACTGATGAGGGAATTACTTCCTTAAGACCAGAGATAAGATTCGTTGAAGCATCCTTGACTATATCTGATAACAACTCTAGTTATGATGAGGTACTTCCTGGATCGACTGGTGAAGATTCTCGAATCGGATTGGAGAAACGACGACCAAACCTGGTCATGCTATTTGAGAAACGTGGTTTATTCTTCCTATTCTTCGCCATCAGAAAGAGATAAGTGGAGGAAGATTAGGGCACGAGCAAGAAGAGGGAGGTTGTGAAAGATTTTGGACGAGGAGTGACGAATGGTAGGATGGAGAAAAGGTGAACGGGTGATGTTTATCATCGCTAGATGGAGGTCACCATTTTTTTGTTAAAATACTGCTTGCTAAGGTAGTGTTTGGTTTATTTTGTGTTTTTAGTTTTTAGTTTTCAACGTTAATCATGAAATTGGAAAGAATTGAAGTGCAACGGAGGTGATGGATCAAAGATGGAGGGAGTGACGGAGGGAACTACGGGATGGTGGATGAATGAATTTGTTAATGTCTTTCCGTTGTTTCTAAAAACATGGAGAACAATAAAAATTTGTTTTTTGTTTTGTGTGTTAACTTTGATTTGTAAAACGATCGTTTTTCACGAAATATGTGCGTCGTCGGTACTTTTGTACGTGCGAAAACTCAAAATTGAAATATGTAAACCAAACGCACCCTAATCTTCTATGTTTTCGTTTTCGTTTTCGTGTTTAATTTTTCTTTATAAATTTGTAAATATTAAAATGAGATAATTGCAAAAAAAAAAAAAAAAAGTATTCAGAAATGTCTATATTTATTGAGAAATAGTGCAGAGATTTCTGCAAATTCGCTTAATATTTGCAGGTATATCTGTATATATTTGCTGAAAAAACAATATTTGCAAGAATTGAAAATTTACATAAATTTCTGTAGTTTTTCAACAAAATTGCAGATATGTTTATAGTTTTCTTGAAATTAATCTGTATTTGCTTTGTAGTCCTTATACATTAAATTTTTCATAATATTTTAACAATGAATATGATGTTGAATATAATTTAAAGAAAATTCAACATTTTAATATGTTTACGAGAAATTACATAAAAACACACAACTATTTGCTATAATTGCGTGTATTTATGCGACATTTCGAATATCTGCATGTATTCATGCAATTATATGCTGAAGTTTTTTTTTTTTTTTGATATAATTGTGAAGATAATTATAGTTTCAAATAAGTTTTGAAACTTAGAAGTTTTTACGTTGGTTTTTTTTTTATGATTTTTAAAAATACAAGGATCTAATATATATATATATATATATATATATATATATATATATATATATATATATATATATATATATATATGGAAAGTCTAAATGAACACAAAATGTTGACACAAAACTAAACACACAAAATCTGAGCCATTAGATTTTTCCCGAATTCCTCCTCACACATAAAGACAAACAAATCGTGTGGTCCACATTTTGTGTACATAAATTTGTGTCCAATTTTGTGTTCCTATAGTCACTCCCTATATATATATATATATATATATATATATATATATATATATATATATATATATATATATATATATATATGGGGACGGCTATTAGAACACAAAATTAGACACAAATCTTGAGACACAAAGCCTCAACCACTAGATCTTTTTGTCTTTATGTGGAGAAGTGTAATTCATGGGGTGGGGTGATCCAATGGTGGAGATTAGTTGTGTCACCAATTGTGTCTAAATTTTATGTCCGAATAGAATATATATATATATATATATATATATATATATATATATATATATATATATATATATATATATATAAACACACACACACAGAGAGAGAGAGAGACACACACAATGTGTGTTCTTTTTAGAAAATGCTGTGTATCTTGAAATTTAGGAAGGACCTTGGCCAAAATTGTCCGTATATTCATTTTCTTCTAAAACTATCTTTTTCCTCTCAATCTGATATTTTCCCTCCCGCTTAAATTCCTTCCTCCTGCGGCTCTTTCCAAATCCTCCAAAGCACTCCGCTGTAACAGCCCTGTTTACAAACTCGTTTTTTCATTTTGAATAAAATAATGGAAGCTCTCATGGACTCTTAGCAAGATGCGAGTATATTTGAAGATTATGCATATCAGAGGATTAAATTCTTACGGAGGACTAAATTAAGGACACTCACCGGCAAGGTGAATCACAAATATTGAAACTAAATTGTGCATACTTAGCTGAAGTGTAAGCTTTGTATCAATGGTAATTATTACTTGTACCCTCTTAAATTACAAGAATCAAACAATCATATTTGCTGCATCCTCTTAAAATTACAAACAATCATATTTGCTGCATCCAAACCAAATTTTCCCCAAAACCCAAAATTTCCCAACCAACCTTCCATTTCCTACAACGTACTCACACTCTCACCACCTTCACCATCATAGTCAATCTCCAACAACTTCATGGAAGCACTCGAACTCAACATCAGCAAAGGCTTCACCTTAGGCACCACCCCCACCTCCTTCTCCCCATTCAATATCTGAACTATCCTCCTCATACAGGGCCTCTCCTCGCTTATCGGGTTCACGCAACTCAACCCCAACAACAAAAGCCTACGCATTCCTCCTTCATCAAACTCTCCATTCAACCTTCCGTCCGCTGCCTCCAAAATCCTATCCTTCCTGTACAAACCCCATACATAATCAACCAAATTGACCAACTTTCCTCCTTCCTTATCTATTGGTCGTCTTCCACAACAAACTTCTAGTACAACCACTCCATAACTAAACACATCCGTCTTCTCCGTGTACTTCCCATATTGAAGATACTCCGGTGCCAAATACCCCATAGTCCCTGCCGTCAAAGTCGAAACCGGGCTCTTGTTGTGGTCCATTAGCCTTGCCAACCCGAAATCTCCTAATCTCGGGTTGAAGCCTGCATCCAACATTATGTTGCTACTCTTAATGTCTCTATGAATCACCCTCTGATCACATTCTTGATGCAAGTAAGTGAGAACCGAAGCCATTCCTGCTGCGACGTTGTATCTTTTTTCCCAGGTGAAAAGGTTAGAATGAGTTATTGACTCTGGTTTTGGGTATAGTACTTTGTCCAGACTTCCATTGCACATGAATTCGTATATCAGAAGTAGCTCGTTCTTTTCTGTGCACCAGCCTTGTAACGGTACAAGATTTTTGTGCCTTAAGCATGCTATGATGCTGAGTTCGTCGTAGAATTCTGACTTGTTTTCGTGCGATTGCTTTGATCGTTTAACTGCATAGGTTTTATTTGATTTCGGATCGATTGCTTTGTAGACTGTTCCGAATGCCCCATTGCCTATTACTCTACTACTGTGGAACTTTTTGGTGGAGATGATAAGTTCTTTGTAGCTGAACTTTCTTGGACCATTTAAGAGGTTTTGCTTTGATCCTCCTAAATCCTTGCATTTTGTCAGAATCTGTTTCTTGATCGAAAACCATATTATTATAGCGAATATAATGGCGAAAAGTAAAGGGCCCAAGATTATCAGTCCAAAGCTAAGGTTTTTGTGGAGGTTTGTCGAAGAGTTTGCGAATGGGATTTCGGGTTTGGACATTGAATCTATATAAGATATATTTCTATGTGTGATTTTAGAAGATGTGTTGTTGGGTTTAGGCAAACCAAAAGTCTGGAAACTCCAGTTTACAATTGTGTGAATTTCAGTGTTTCCTTCGGTTGATGCTGAAAAGCCAACGTACATATATTCCTGAAATTGTTTTTGCAGATCGCATTGCAAAGACAAAACTGGATTCTTTGGCTTTGTGAGGCTACTATTTAAGAAAACTTGGATTGTACCAAAATCTCTGTTGTAATCAACCCATGCATTAATGCGATTCCCGCTTTTCAAATCAAGATTGAAATCATCAAGCTCAGCTACTTTTAGGGAAAGAGGACTATTGACATCAAATCCAACATGGTTTGAGCTTGCATCACCATAACATTCATCTAATTTAGTATCGAACTCTACAGCGATTATTGTATTGTTTTTTGAATTTGATGAACTATTGAAAATACCCAAGTTTCCACCAGTGCCACCAAGTGTGTAATTGAAGGAAGAAATGAAGAAAGTCAAGCCATCACCAGGCGAGTCGGGGTTGAGGTTTGAGATGACGAAGGTGAAGTTAGTAGAAAATGAAGCTGAAGTGCTGGATTTGGAATCAAGAAATTGAACTGGAAGACTGTAAATGGCTGTGCCAGAGCTAGACGAAGGAACTCCTGTAACTTTTGTAAGGCCGATAGAGCTGTTGTGTAAATAAGAATCTCCGAGAAGAGTGATGTTATGAAAAGAGAATGAGTTGAAGTTGAAGTTGGTGTTGCTTGAATTAGCCGTTTGAGTCAGTGGATGAAATATTAGGAAGATGAAGAGGAAATATGAAGTTTTTGAAAATGAAGACATCGTTTAGCTTTTGTGAGCATGTAGCAGAGTGAAGTGGTATACGAAGAAGACGAAGAAGTATGATACTGAGTTTTTCTTTTCCTTTTAGTTTGTACATGTTGAGAAAGTTCTGTTTGTTGTGGCAACGGTCGGAAAGTGGGAATAGTGGTAGTGGGTGGACATTGGCGCGGAGTGTGAAGAATATTTTGAAGGGATGACTAACGGTCAAAAACTTATGAAAATTGGTCAGCTTGGTGGGCCTTTGTTTTGGATTCCTCCTCATTTAAACTTTCCTGGGGAGATGATATGCAATTTCGCAGGGTAATCATGCAAAAAACCAGTGTTGCTCAAAAAGTGCGGGTTGAAGTAAAAAATTTGAACCATTACCTTTTTTTTTTTTTTCTTCCTCCGTTAATTGTATATTTCTTGTTAATGTTTGGATGCATTCGAATCCAAAAACGGTTTGATTCATTTTGTAACGGGAGAAAATTGAGTAGTTGACGTGGGAAGGATGTGACGTAACGGATCAATTTTCTTCAATGTGTAGACAACATCTTCATTCATTCCTTTCCCCCCTATCACCTTTCATTTTCTATGTTTTTTCTTGATCGATTTGCAATTAGAATTAGGTATTTGGTTATACCACAATCTATTTTTTCTCTTCTGTAAATTTTACATTTTTTTTCGATTAATGATGTCAAACCAAGAAAGCATCGTTGATCCTTCAAATCTACATGGCTTCTGCTGAAAATATTGTAATTGCATATGTCAAATGCAGTAGCAAATAGAAGGGTGTGCACAAGTCTATGACAAAAAAATTCAACCGAACAATGGAGGAAATCAACATATAAAAATAATATTATTATTTAGAATTGATAGACGATATTAGAGTTCGACACAAATGTAAAAGTCTTAAAAGAGTGGGGTTAAAAGAGATAACTTAGACAATAAAACCAATGATGAGTGGGATTATAATAGACAAACTGTTTCCAACAGGGATGAGCGGTGGAGTGATCATGCAAAGGTATTTCTCTTGACTAAAATATTTTTTTTTGGAAATCTTTTATTAATTGTTTTTTACTTGAAGGAACTTGGACTGAATATTCTAAAATATAAAAGAGCATCGCTTGCCAATTTGGATCTGCAACAACAATTGTTATAAGAGATGAATGCGACTGGACAAGCGTAGTATACGCATGCTCATGCCCAAGAACAACTCACTCCTCTTACAGCATCTACCCTTCTAGTAATCCATTGGGTTTTACAGATCTCATACTCCACTAGGTGATACAAAATATCATGGGCAACATCTTCCGAATTTGAGTTCACTGACCAATCCTTTGATATATCAAGATCTACCGTAGCAAACTCTGATGCAACACGTTCAGAGCATGGTTCGTCTTTCCGTGCACGTAGCAGATTAAGAAGATTTCGTAATGAAATCGACGAAAAGATGGCTGGAATTAGGAATGGCAATGGGGTAGTTTCTTGAACCATGCCCCTGACCCGTTTCATAGACTTGGTGTGGGTTAAAGTTATACCCGAAACCTAAAATCCGTCCGGGTCAGAGTATACCCAACCCATCTCAAAATTTAATAAAATTATATGTTACACACAAATATTTATTAATATTTTTTGTCACTAAAAGATAAATTAAATATAAATAACAATGTTTTTACAATGATAAGAAAATATAATAAAATGAGTGATAAGATAACAATTCAAAAGATATTCATTTGTTATTGTATAATTATCATTGATGCAACTTAATACTATAAATTTTTTATAATTTATTGATTGAAAATACATAATATTTATGTCATAATCATTTATACCTAAAAGGAATAACAAATAATCGTTATAGTAATAAGCAGTTTCATGACGTTTTAATAATGCAGATCGGGTTAAGGCAAGTCAGTCGTGTCCCAACCCGATCTTAGACCCGGGCCTCTCAAAGCAGGTCGCGGGCCTATCCTCCCCAAAGATCCAATAGAGCGGGTCAAAATAGAAAACATGGACGGGGCCGCTGGTGAGTTGGGTTTGGAACTAATCCCTCCCCATTACCATCTCTAGTTGGAATAGTTTATGTCATCTATGAGTGACATGAACAAAAAATGTACGACTTCAGGTAGTCTGAATTCAAACAGTATTCGTTCAACAAGAAATATTTAAGCAATGCAAATATTATTACTCGCGTTGAATATCTTATAAAAGAGCAATTTCAATTTTGATGAAACGTTATGCATAATACAGATTTATTCGATACTTTTATCAATGATGATGCAAATGATTGGTTGGTGTATACAACAAATCTCGAACGTGTTTCTACAAACTACAAACCTTTTTCTGATCTAAGGTGGTGGTAGCATCAAACAAGATTGTAACGATAACTGTATTTCTATTGTGTTATTTCTGCATTTTATTGTTGTATTTTTTAATGTACTCTAATTAGTATGCATTTCTTCCAGTTTTTGAACTATTACTTTATTTTAATTAAACAGATGTTGCACAATAAAATAGTAAATAATTAACTATAAATCAATTAAATTAAAAAAAATCCTCTTAAAGCCAAAGACGCATACATTATCTAAACTCTACTCTGCTTGAATATCATGTTAAAATAATCTACTTAAATGTCCTACTTTTGTTACTTGTAAACGCTCTCGTAGTATACAAGTTAAATCTATTTCATCAAAAAAAATTATGAGCAAGGGAAAAAACCTAATTCTCAAGCATTTTTTTTTCTATTGAAAAAGAAAGAAAGATAGGAAGGCCTAAAGCCCGAATAGCCTAAGACAGAAAAAAATAGGAAAATACAAAACAACCCGGACGAAAGGAAACATTCTCCGAACGAAACACAAGCCGACTATTAAGGTAGCTTCACTATTCATGGCGGAGAACAATATTTTCCAAATTAAGTTACGGTGGCTTCCAGTTCAAAATTTTGTCAATTTTTCGTGAAGAATCCACTTGGTTAGCTATAATACTCCTATATTTGAGGTGATTTGCCTTCGTCTTCTTAGGAAGATATCATGCATCCCTTGAGACAATCCTGTATCCTCTTTGAATAAGGTTGTTATTGCTATTTCGATCCTTTTCGTTGCTGGATTTGCCTCTACACTATCCAGATAAGTGATAGATATTGTTATTTAATATGCTTCTATGACGAAATTCCCTAATTATCTTATTTGAAGCATTTAGATGCAATAATAAGTCTCTTTGTGTAGATGAACCTTCGAGAGCATTACTGGCATGACTGTAACCCCCATCATTTGTAATAAGTAAAAAGTGCAATTTGTCTACTTTCCTTGTAGGATTCTTCCTTGTCAAAGGTATTGGGGTGACCACCTCGGGTTAGGATGACTGAAAAGTTTTGAGATTGGTTTTATCGGCTTAAGAATGCTAAATGTGTTGAGCCTTCAACTAAAGGAAAGCCCACTTGAAATGTGACTAGAGTACTTCCCATTCTATAAGACAAACTTCTATCTTATCTTCCGGATTATCTGATAACTTGGCAATGGTGTGAACTGAGTCTGGGTGATTTTTTTTTTTTGGGACTTTTATGGCAATGATTTGGATTTCTACTTCTATGGCTTTCCATGGTTGGATGCTACTTATTTCGTTGTTTTTATGAATTCGTTGGTTTCTTTATCTTTATATATGAGAAATAACTATAGCTAACATTACGAAGGCTTCCCTAAATTCATTTGATTTTACTTTGAAATTATCCTAAATATATTGAAGACATTCTCTGGTATTTAGGATAGATTTGGATTGTTTAAACTTTAAAAAATTCTTTGCAATATACCAAATATGGAATACAAGCAGCCAAAATATATACGGTCTATGCCTTTATTTTCACTTTTGCATAGCAAGCGCATGGTTTCAGAACTATTTCTTTACTTAGCACTTCGATCTCTTATTGGCAAATTGTTTATTAGAGCAAAGAAAGCACAATAGGGCATTTTGGGGGCAATTCATTTTATTCCATTTAGCCCTATGCCAGCATACTTCAGTTTCATTACCTTTAATAAATTCCCATACTTTTTTATAAGAAAATCTTCCTTTAGAATCTAGCCTCAAACTTTATTTGTCTTTTAGAAGACTATCATCAATTGGAATTTTCTTTATTGCTGAATTGAAAATGAAAACTGTCGTTTGATTAGAAGTTTTCTAGCCTTGATCATCAACAATGCATTGTATCTTTTCATTTGCCCCTCTTAAAAAATACATATTATTTTAACTAAGTAAATTCATTAACGGTTTCCCATGTGTCCAGGGATTAAACCATAAACTAGTAGAATTTCCATCCTTGATTTTTCTTTCCGCTAAATTAGCACCCATCTATGTACAACTGAGAACCTTTTTCCAAATAAAGAAATGGTTATTTTCAATGCTTATAGTTTAAAAGTTTTTTTATTATGATATTTTTTCCTCATCCAACTTGCCAACAGTGATTTACCCTTTGAGAATTTCCATAATAATTTTAAACTAGAAGCTTCTTTTAAATCATTTATGTTTCTAAGCCCCAACCCACTAACTTTCTTTGTTGTGCATACTTTTTCCCTTGCATTATTGTGTTGCTTTCCCTTCCACATAAAGTATTTCCGCATTCTTTCAATTTTAAGAACTCTTTAGTTGGAATGTTGTGAAAATGGATCCAGTACATAATAATTGCAGTGATGATGGTGTGAGTCAAGGTATAATTTTTCTAGACAACACTTCATGCCTACTCTAAATAATACCAGATAGTCTTGTGAAATCTCTATCATTAATTTAATTAGTACATAAAGGCAAGCCCAGAAGTTTGATAGCTAGGCTACCTTCTTTGAATTTTAAAATATTGAGTATTTCATTTTTATAGAAGTAGCTTTTAGTAAAGTATATTTTTCTCTTACATTCGTTAACTTTTCGACTTGCAAAGGTATTCAACATTTCAAATGTATTAGCTACTGATGCAGTGCATTAGATATTAGTTATTAAAAATAAAAGCATATTATCAACATAAAATAAATGGAAAATAGATGGTTTAATTTTATTAATAATCATGATATTTTCTTTAGTTTGCTCAAATTCCGTTAGAGAGGAAAAGTACTCCATAACGATGTAAATAGATAAGGGGACAAAGTATATCCTTGTCCAATAGCTCTATTGCTATGTATGAAGCTATTAGGATATCCATAAATTATAATGGAGTATATAACATTGTTGATGCATTCATTAATAAGAGAACAATTTTTTTTTTGCTAAATCCCATCTGTTGCAGAATGTGAACAATAAAGTACCTATTTATTTTATCAAAAGATTTATGTAGGTCAACTATTGTACATATAAGATTTTTATTCTTACGTTGAAATTTCTGATTAACGCATGTCTAGAAGAGTGTTTTCAACAATAAGTCTACTTAGGGTAAATGCACTTTGATTTTCTACTATTAAATATTTTGGAAACACTTTCAATCTATTGCACAAAATATTTTAGATTAAATTGTAATTAAAATTACATCAAGAGATTGGTCTGTAATCATTAATCCATTGGGATTTTTGACCTTTAGCATTAAAGTAACAAATGTATGATTTAAGCTTTTTAACATTTCCCAAAATAAAAAAACTCAGAGTCAACATCAAAAGTATCATTTTTAGTGTCTTCCCAATAAGTTTTATAAATTTGTCACCAATGCCTTTGGACCTGGACTTTTATCAGTGTTTGCATTGAAGACAATATTATCAGTTTCTTCCAATTCTTTTGGGAGCAAGGTGTATATCTTGACCGATTTCATTTAAAAAATATTTTGCATTTATGTTAGGAAAGTTATAATTATTTTCAGAAGAGTTATACAATTATATAAAATAATTAATAGCTTCCTTTCTTATTTCTGAAATACTATTCTGAATAAAACCACTAAAATAAGTCCTTTTCCAAATGTTTTTTCTATCTTTCTTGCTTGATGTCTTAGCCTAAAAGAATTTACTGGCTTCAACCCCATTAGTTAACCAGTCAACTTTTTTTCTAACTTGGGTTAATATATTGCATATGAAAAGAGTTTATAGGTTTATAATGAAATAAAAAGAATATTGTTTGCAATATTATTGTTTGAGCAATCATTGTTAAGGCCATTTTGCAATCTCATGCATTCCTCTCTTGTTTGTTTTAATTCATTTTTATTTTTACTATTATTCCATATTTTCAGATTGATTTTTGTATGTTCCAAAAGTTGGTGGAACTTATATTGGGTAGAGGTGTCAAGACAGTCATGCATGGTTGTTTAAGGGTCGAACAAAATTTAATCTAACCTATTTATTTTGACCCATTTAATAAAAAATGTCTGACCCGGACCACCTATTAAGTGGGTTACCACTTTAACTCATCTAAATATATTTAGTTATTAGGTATAATCATAAGTCTCTTGAAGAACTACAGTTCTTGTTCAAAATATAAAGTATCCTAGTGTTCCATATTATTTATAATTTAGGTGGGAGTTCATTGATGGAAGTCTCTCCCGGTTCCGAGGAAGTATGAAGAAGTTACTGCGGATTGAACAAAATAGTGACATTATGTGCAGACAGAGTTCAGATATAAGAATGTAGCGTGCTATTTTCCAAGTACAAGCATTAATTACCTTGGAGAACTACATTATTTTTTTATACAATGAAGTATCCGAGTGTTCCATATTGTTTGTAATTTAGGTGGCCTTTCAACGGTAGAAGCCTTGGTCGATTCCGAGGCACTATGAAGAAGTACTATAGTTTGAACAAAAAAATAGCAACTTCATGTGTAGTTGGTGTTCAAATAAGAGAACATAGCATGTTATTTTCTAAGTATATCCATTAGTCACCTTAGAGAACTACAACGTTCGTTCACAAGACGAAGTATTGGAGTGTTCCGCAGTGTCCATAATTTTGGTAGTAGTTCATCGGTCGGACCCTCACTTGGTTTTGAGGCAATAAGAAGAAGTCATTGCAGTCTGAACAGAAAATAGTGTATTCTTGTGTGGGTGGAGTTCAAATATGGGAATGTAGCCTCTTATTTTCTAAGCACCTTAGTTAGTCACCTTGGGAAACTACAACGTTCGTTCACAAAATTAAATATCTATGTGTTCCACATTGTTTGTAATTTACATGTGAGTTCATCGGTCAAAGCCTTGCCCGGTTTCGAGGTAGTATGAAGAAGTTACTAAAGTCTAAACAAAAACATAGCAGGTTTATGTGTAAGACAAAATATACATATGGGAATGTAACCAATTATTTTCTAGGTACAATTGTTACTCACCTTGGGTAACTGCAACGTTCATTTATAGGATGAAAGATCCAAGTGGTCCCTACTATACGTAATTTAGGTGAAAGTTCATCGGTTGAAACCTCGCTCGGTTCTGAGGCCATATGAAGAGGTTACTATAGTCTAAACATAAAAAATAGCAATTTCATATATAGATGGAGTTAAATGGGTAAACAGGTTATCCATTTATAACCCTTTTAGAAATGGATCAACCTTTTTATGATCCACTCAATGAAAATTCATAAATGGGTTGACCCAGCATGGTTATAAGTTGGGAAAATGGGTAAGGTTATATTTTGACAGGTGTGAAATTAGGCAATGCCTTAAAATTTTAATTTTAAACTAACTTTCATAGTGCCTTATATATGCCTTCATAAACCCTTCCATTTACAAATCTGAAAGCAGATGTATCTTGAAAAATCATATTATTAGAAAGATATATTTGAATTGGATTACGATCACTTGTAGCTTCATGAAGAGAATAGCTTTTGTAATTGTTAACGATATTTTTCGTCAACGCCAGTGGCAGGTCAATGAGGATGGATCTAAAGGAGAGGAGTTGGTTGTGTGGCTTTTGCAGGCTTGAATTGGTTCTCCATCCTTAGATCCCGAGGTTTTTGAAAGGAGGGTTACTATTATGTCGCTCTTGATAAAGGGATTTAATGGCGGATAGCGGGGGTCTCCACACCAAGCTCGCTATAAGATCTGGGCTTGTGGAGAGGGCAGAAGGTCATAGGAGGGGTTTTAAATATGTAGAAAAAGGGTATTTCTTCTAAAAGTAAGAACATTCGAGCAAGAATCCTAGTACTTGCAGAAAATATATAATGGATTGTGACAATTAATGATAAAGAAAAACATTATAACAAACTCACAGTAAGGAACTTTGGATTTTGGATGAACAATTTATTAATCTTTGATTTGGAATACATGACTAGAATAGAAGAACTTCTTAAATTGAACCCCGAATAAGGGTTTTAAGAGGAAAAATACAAGGATTGGCCAAATGAAGAAAAACCCGCCCCTTGGTGTGACCTATGAAGTCCTATTTATAGGAAATATAGAGCCCCTTCTGTTATTAGGCCGTTGGGCCTTCAGGAGCCTTTATCGGCCGACTTTCTCCTTGGCCTCGAATGTTTTCGCTTCCGGCCGCTTCGCGGTGCTACCCATGGCTTTCTCGATGAAGGCTTCGGCTAGCCGGAGCCTCTTCGAAGGGAATATGTGCTTGCCGTTGTGATAACTTCCTGGAGGTTATCTCGAGCTTCCATGTGCACGCTCTCGGTCATATCCTTTCGGACATAGGCTTCTGGTTTTCCCATGAATACTTAGAGGAGCCTGACCTCATTGTGTATGTGGTTAGATACCGGTTCGGAATCACTGTCGGTGTCTGTGCTGAGTAGATTAGTGTGGATAGCCTGTATCCTTTCCGGGATTCCGGGATTCCGGTCTGCATCTCGGTGGGATTTCCGGGTATGGCTTGGTCTTTCAGAAGGTCACTCCAGGTGACTTGTCTGTGATTTTAACAATGCTACCTCTTGGTATTTGTACGATGGGTGTCACGGAAACAGGTTCCAGACAATTTTTATGCACTCCTGTTTTTTATGCTCCTGAAGTTTTAGCTTCCTACTATATCAGTATTAGGCGGGTTAATTCCGAAGGTTTCTTTGGACTTCATCTGATGGGTTTATTGCTTCTATCCTTCTTTGTTTCGGATCAAGATGATTTTTGCCATGGAATCTCCTATCGGGTTGACACTGTTGGAGGGATCTTGTCGGATTTACCCTGGCGGTTAGACCCCACCGGCTATATCCTATAGCTTTTACGATCTTTCCTTCTAGGAAGGTTTCGGTTGATGCAGCTTTTGGATCATCTGATACCCCTTAGAGTTTGAGACACATAATCTGCACAAAAGAATTTATTCTCTCAATTAAGTAATTGGAAGGGTGCTTAGAGTTGTCCCAACATTCATTATTCTGACTATCCATTGCTAATAGGTTTGTATGTTATCATCTCTGGATGTTCTAATAAGCAGGATATGAACTTCACATGTTTACAAAATTATATTACCTGGCAGCATTATGTTTGATAAAAGGACTTCTGGTCTATCATCCACTGATGCTTGTGGTCTTTCTCGTAGGAGGAGGTCTTTCATCTAGAAGAAGTCGTTAATTACTTCTCAAGATGAAGTAAACTCCATTCTTGCCAGCTTTGGAATGGATAATGTGGAGGCTATCCCTGCTACCTATCATGATGACATCATGCATCCTCTTGAAGGATACTTCGCCTACTCAGCTGCACATGTCTGGCATGGAGGCTTCTTTCCTTTTCCTTTCTTTGTGCTTCAATTTCTACAGGATTTGTAGATTGTTCCTATTCAACTTTTACTAAGCACTTACACACTGCTCTTATGTCTGGAAGTACTTTCTCTTTAATCAGGTCAGGCTTCTCTTACTCCGAACCTTATTCGACACCTGATGCGATTTCAAGAGGTGTTGACTTCCCTATATTCCATGCTACCCCTTGCGTAAGTTTGTTAACGATGGTGCGGGTAAGGCCATATCCTAGGAAGATCAATTTTTCTTTATTAATGTCCTACCGGTATTTCAGGCCAATTTGTTGGTTGTGGTGATGTAATGTCCCGATATTTAATGAATTTGTTTAATAATAAACATTGACTACAAATGTGTTAATTAAATTAAAATAGAATTAAATCAATGTATAAACATATCTTAAACGATGTATGAATATATATGTGTAAACATATTATAGGAGAATAATATTACTTATTGAATATATAATAGGATAGTAAGCAAATATTTCTAATTCCTGTAATTAGAATTTGGTTCTTTATTGTTAAAGAAAATTAAAGATAACCTTTTATATTAAAATCCAATATATGCTGTTGAGTGTAAAAACATGTGTAAGGTCATATGTTGAAAAACAATACATGTACATAACCTGTAAAACATTTATGTAATCTTCTAAAATTAAAATAATGTCTCAAAACATGTTTAAGTGTATACTTATATTTATGAATATATGTTTGAAGCAAGAAAGGGTCTGAAGCTAAAACCTTAGAAAAAATTGTTGCGCATTTAGAAGAAAAACAACACAAACTGTATATACATGTGGTTTTGTAGTCCAATTTGTCAACATAAATCAGATTCTTGCTGCATAAGCATAGCAGTACAAATCTTAATGTGATAACACACGTGATTTGCAGCAAACCAAATAAGGATATGGCTGCACATATTATAAACCCTTTTCTATACACAATAGTACAAATTTTTAATGGAATGTGTTATGTAATCTCCTTCAAAGATAATAGTGTAAACTCAAAGGGATGTTTACCTAACCTAGTCTAACCCCTAGGTGCTACAACAAATATTTATAAACAACAACTTTTAACATATTTTATCAAAACTAAACATTTCATTCCTGAGAACGTTTTGCAGCAGGCATTTAATTGATTTGGCCATTAGAAAAAGAAGCAATGCTTCTATAAACTGAGCATCGGTACCCATTTGTACAAAGTAGGGTATATTTTATTTCGACCTAGCATGTGATTTCTGAAACCTAAAGAAAACAAGGGATGAAGCCTGAAGTTTAAATGTATTATCATATGTTTTATATGTAGGGTAAAACTCCTACAACCATTTAATGAACCAAATATTTTAATGCTAAATCTTGCCTATAAATACAACCATAACCCATTCACTTCTTGTAACACCCCACCTCGTGTGTCAGAAATATTGAAGATAATTGAAGACGAAGATATGCAAGGGCTATTTTGTTTTACAGAATAGTGCATTCGGTTTGTCCAGTCCCAGGACAACTTGCATGGACGAATGTCTGACAGAGTATTTCCAAAGGGATCACATACGTTGTTTTCTTCAAATGTACCAGTTGCTGGCACAGAAGGGAAACTTCTTTAGCCTGATAACTAGAGTATTTTTGTGGAAATCAATTAGTGGTTTCCAATGGTTTTGACAATGTGACATTCAAAGTGAATGGTGACCAGATGTTTTAGAAGATGAACGTAGCCTTAAAGCCTCACAACCAGGAAAAGACAAAAATCGCGCAGGCAGCATGGCTAGGTGGGTCATTCCCAAGCAGGGTGTATTACCACTATCTAGAGAAATTCATTTTTGTCTTCTCATCTATATTTCATTGATGCAGCATTCGGTAGCGGTTGCTAATCACAACCATGGGGTGGTAATATATTCGCTATACTCAAGCAAAATGAGTGGGCGGTCATGTGTGGCTGGGTTGCAAGACGTTCTTGTTGAACCCCAGTGTATCCCCTCTAGAGTACTCTGATCGGCATGTGGTCCCATACCTTGTCTGTTGAAATCCAATTTCCAATAAGAGCCCACGGTTTTTGATTTTATATTATACATATGTGGAGCGTGATATGCAAGCGTCCCGCTAGATGGTTATTTATTTGATAAAAACTATTATAATATCAGATGATTTTGATACCAAAAATGTTTTGTGTTATAGTAAGGTAAAAACCGTCCATGTTTATGTGTGGGCTGGTCTTGCTATTATCTTTTCTTTCGGAAGGTTTTCTAAAGTTAAATCAATCTATTCGAATAAGAGAAAAACCCTATTCAAAATTTTCTTGTTTTCAAACTGTTTTAAATTGTTTACTCATGCCAGTCACCTGACTGACCCTGAGTTTATTTTTCTGTGTTTTTCATAAACTCTTGGGTATTCATAACAATTTTTATGAGTAGACAAGTGATCCAGGTATTGGAGTGTTTTGGACTGGAAATCATGGAGTCAGCTTATTAGTTCTATCTATATGTAAGTATCAAGTTTGTACGTTGTGTTGGGCCCGTAATCATGTATAATGTATTATAATGAAATATTCTATGATGTAACAGACTCTGATATGTGATATATTAAGTGATATTATATTTTGTTAAATTCTGCTGTGAGATTCTGATGTTCTTGTTAGTTCTTTTCTCTATCTATTTCTATTTCTTAAATAATGACACGACTTCCGAGGTCATCGAAAGTCGGGCCATTACAGTTGGTATCAGAGCATAAGTTTTATCGAATACCTAGGCTCTGGGTGAGTACTGAGAGAGCGTATTTCAAAATTTAAACTATAATATATATATATACACACACACACACACACATACACTTAGATCAACTCAAGTTATCGACTTGAGTTACTCCCGATTAAGTATCAATTATAAACTGCTATAATCAAATATTTGAAAATGAGTTCTCATGGAAGAAGAGGCTGAGGAACGAGTAGGACAACCACAACAAAACCAATGGAAGGAGTCAAATGAATTAGAGTCGGCCTCAGGAGAAGTTAAATGGAGTTAAATTGAATTAGGAGAGTATCGGGTGAAATTAATATGAGAAATGAAGTTGAATAGTAAAACAGAGTTTCAAAGTATTAATTGAATTAAAAATGAACTTGTCGCGACACGGCAGTTCATAATTTAAAATTTTAAACTTAAATTTAATGTATGAGATTCACTTTGAACCGAAAATTCTTTGAAACATAAAGCATAATTTGAGCTCTAATTAATTAAGAAATCTGCCCGAAAGGTATGATAAATAATTACAGACGTGTGCTATAAGTATTTGACTTCAGTTAAAACTGAAATTTATTCGTCATTCTTTAATTTCGGGGACGAAATTCTTTTAAGGGGGTGGATTGTAATGTCCCGAATTTTAATGACTTTGTTTAATAATAAACATTAACTACAAATGTTTTAATTAAATTAAAATAGAATTAAATCAATGTACAAACAAAAATTAAATAAATTTATCTTAAACGATGTATGAATATATATATATATATATATATGTAAACATATTATAGGAGAATAATATTACTTATTGAATATATAATAGGATAATAAGTAAATATTTCTAATTGTTGTAATTAGAATTTGGTTCTTTATTGCTTAAGAAAAGTAAAGATAACCTTTTATATTAAAATCCAATATATGCTGTTGAGTGTAAAAACATGTGTAAGGTCATATGTTGAAAAACAATACATGTACATAACCTTTAAAACATTTATGTAATCTTTTAAAATTAAAATAATGTCTCAAAACATGTTTAAGTGTATACATATATTTATGGATATATGTCTGAAGCAATGAAGAGTCTGAAGCTAAAAACTTAGACAAAATTGTTGCGCATTTAGAAGAAAAACAACACAAACTGTATATACATGTGGTTTTGAAGTCCAATTTGTCAACATAAATCAGATTCTTGCTGCATAAGCATAACAGTACAAATCTTAATGTGATAACACACCTAATTTGCAGCAAACCAAATAAGGATATGGCTGCACATATTATAAACCCTTTTCTATACACAATAGTACAAATTTTTAATGGAATGTGTTATGTAATCTCCTTCAAAGATAATAGTATAAACTCAAAGGGATGTTTACCTAACCTAGTCTAACCCCTAGGTGCTACAACAAATATTTATAAACAACAACTTTTAACATATTTTATCAAAACTAAACATTTCATTCCTGAGAACGTTTTGCAGCAGGCATTTAATTGATTTGGCCATTAGAAAAAGAAGCAATGCTTCTATAAACTGAGCATCGGTACCCATTTGTACAAAGTAGGGTATATTTTATTTCGACCTAGCATGTGATTTCTGAAACCTAAAGAAAACAGGGGATGAAGCCTGAAGTTTAAATGTATTATCATATGTTTTATATGTAGGATAAAACCCCTACAACCATTTAATGAACCAAATATTTTAATGCTAAATCTTGCCTATAAATACAACCATAACCCATTCACTTCTTGTAACACCCCACCTCCGTTAATGTCACTCACAAAGGGAATGCCCTTTGATGGAGCGTTTTAGTAGACATAACAGAAATTTACAAGACAGATAAAACAGTACTTCAAAAATTTATAACTTTATTACAACAGAAACCAAAATAAGTTTGGTTACATCTTTTCAAATCACAATATCAGAATTCAAGTACAAAATATCGGTCTTGTACAAAAGCCTTTAGAATACATAGTTTTTAAAGTCATAATCCCCAACATAAACTGCCATGGAAAGATAGAGCCAAGGCCAAGCTATACTTCAAGCAGAGAAAATCCGAATCAAGCTCCTATATTTTCACCCTAAAAACCTTGGGGGGGGGGGGAAGGGACGAAAGAAAAGGGGCAAAAACAAGCAAGGTCAGACATAAAGTCTGGCAAGTCCAGTGACTTAAAGCATATGAACAGATAATAATATCATGACATGAAAATAAAGCTGGATAAGAGACAACAGCAACAGAAGTAACTGCTATACTTAAGCTAAACAGAAGAAACAGAATGATATAACCCAAGTTATGCTTCTTACTTGTATCTTACTTCTCTGCACTAATACTAGTATAACAGGATTAGTGTTACCCTAATGTCTAAACTGAAACAGAAACGGAACAAAATAATCTATACAGAAACAGAATGCCAGTAATGGGCCTTTACCACCCCCAACAGACATAAGGTACATAAACGGAATCATAGACAGAAACAGAATAATCCCTACAGAAACAGAATGTTAGAATTAGGTGTACACTAGTAAATAGGCCTTTACCACCCCAATAGATAGTACCACGCAGAAACAGACAGGTGTTACCACCCAACAGAAACAGACGGTACCCCAACGGAAACAGACAGAACTAAGTGTACCCTAAATCTACCCCAAGCGATCGACTCCCTAATACATAAATACCCTGTGCCAGCCCCACAGAAGGGTGTATCACTGCCTAAAGTAGCAACCTTTGAATGACACAGAGCTATTTACAGATGTCATGGTGTCTTACATCCTCAGAGGCCGACCAGGATCCATGCACGCACATGACCCAGTTGGAACCCACCATCAACAGCCCTCGCCATTATCAGAATGAACCGCTTATAATTAGTTCAGTAAGCGTGCCGAGGCCCTACCTACTGTTGGGTCATAGTTTTGATACCAGAAAGGGTTACTGACCAATATGGGTCCCAAACAATAGATGACACAAGTATTTTCCCTCCTAACCTTGTGTCCCCAGACTAATGGATTTCAGATTAACTTGTTTACAAATTTTCAAACCTACAGAGTTTAGACCAACTAGTTCACAGATCAGAAAATCAAGTCAACAGGTTTTCAGACTAACGGATCAGATGTATAGTTTTAACAGATTTACATATTGTCTAACTTTGTATTGGGCCTACAGATTCACGAAACAGGTTTATTAATTCATCAGGCCAGTTGGTTTAGCCCTACCACCCAACACGTTTTAGACATCATATTTATCTCAGATTTGCATTAATTAAATATTAGTGCACAGACCTCTCACATTAGGTCGGTAACTTGTGGCCGCTGGATAAGCCGGGCAGTTCCGGGCAGACTTCAGCTACAAGCCATACCTAACCTCGTGTCTAAGCATATTTTAGTTATGCCTATGACCTCTCACATTAGACTAGCAGTTTGCAGTTGCTGGTTAAACTGGTTGGGTCCGGGCAGGCTTCTACCGCAAACATGAGTCTAACCTCGTGTCTCAGCATTTTTATTATAACCAGTTTATTCCATTACAAATTATACAAATATCATACTAATTATGTCAATTTAACATATTTGACTTCTTTTCAAGTCGCAGCAGATTAATCAAATTAACATGTTTTACTTAATCTTAGATCGAGCATACGGATTTTCATACACAAATTACAATCATTCAGCATTTCAATAGATTTAACAGATTTAGCAGCTCAGGCGGTTCAACAGATTTAGCAGATTAGGCAAGTCCACAGATTTAGCAGATTATGCATAATTAGCAGATTAGGCGATTCAACATATTTAACAGTTTAGGCAATTCAACATATTAAATAGGTAACAGATTTAGCAGATTAGAAAAATTTAACATATTAAGTAGATAACAGTTTTAGCCGATTTAAACATTCCTTAAAGTCCTATTCACTTATCTTGCCTAATTCATAAAGTAAGCCTAAACTTATATGCCCAAATTATGGTCATAATCCACCATATAACATATGTCCCAAATTTTAGTTAAACTTCCATAGTTCAGAATATTCTCCAAAAACCCTAATCATGATTCACATATAAATCATGCCAAATATAGCCATTGATTACAATGCATGTCACATATCCAAACCCCCCTTACTTAGGTGTATTCACACTTAATAGTCATCAAATCTTAATATAGGTTTTCACACCTAAGTCATATGCAAATTAATTTTCCTACTTCCAAATGACAAACTATCAGATTTAATATGCCCAGATCCAGATCTTAAATTATGAAATATGTCCTTTATGTTCTAAGTCACTATAATCCTCTTCTTCCAAGTCATAGATCATCTTATGCAATATGTCTCAAATTTATGTCCACAATTACAACATGCTTTGTGTCCTCAAATTAGTTACAAATCAATTTTGCCCAAATATGCCTCATTCAATATTCTTCCCAAATTTAGCGTTTATGCACTCATCTCTTATGAGACTTGGCTCAGGCTCATGGTAGCCTGGCTATCAAACAAAAAGAAAGAAAGGAGGAAGAAATACAGAACAAACAGAATAATAAAACAGAGGAACGGATCTGATAAATAGAAAAAGGGCCAAGCCTCAGATTCAGATTTTAGTAGTTCTCTTTTAATCTTATTCAGATTTGGAAGAAGATGCACTAGTTCTAGTTTTGATCCTAGCAGAGTAGCAATGCCATTATTTTATTTATTTATTTCTATTATTTTAGAGGCAGCATAAGGAGAGAAGAAAGGTGTAAAGAGAATGGGGCTAGGGGGCTGTTTGTATAGGATTAGGCGGGCGAATCTAGACTGAAAACGAGACCAGATACATCAGAATGAACCCAGGCTCAAAACTGGGTTTTGGCACCAGGTCAACCCCCGACCGGGAAAATTCCCGCCCGGTCTGCGCTGAGGTTTGAATTCGAATTTCGAATTCGATTTCGAGTTGTTTTTGTGTTCTGAAAATCCTTGAAATTTCGAAGGGTCATATCTCCCTCATACGGACTCCGTTTCTCGAAAACTCAGACTCGTTTCCAAGCAGAATTTCGAGACGAACGGTGCAACCCATTTCCCTTGATTCTTATTTTAAAAATTAATTTTGCCTTGATTTATGGTTTTAACATGTTATTAAAATACGGGTTGTTACATTCTCCCTCCTTAAAGGATTTCGTCCCCGAAATCATCAAGTCAAGAAGAATGAATCCTATCATCCAATCAACCATCTACTCAACCATCATCCACAAGCAACCATCGTCCTTAAAAGTTTTCTAATGTTGTATGAATTTATGCAAGAGTGTGTGTATATGTACTTATCTAATTCAAAAGATCAGGCGGTTACTGATTCAGTTGACCTCTTTAATGCGAATTATGTCAGTGCCATGAGTCCAGCATGTATGCAATTTTCCTATTTGATACATATCATTTCTATATGAGTGCACAACCGTTCATTCATATGCAACGTCCATGTGCTGAGTCAACCATTTTGCATCCATAAAATTAAAAAAAAAATGCACACATATCCATATGCAGTATGACAGTGTTTTTGAGCCGATCTAGTGCCTAGTGTGTGTATATGCATCCACGAGCAACCACTTGCATCCACTTGCAACCATCAAACATAACATGTCTCAAACACATGTTTACACCCATTAGTTTCTACCTAAAGGTCGAAGGATAAAATCGAGTGATAGAAGCAAGTACAATTAAAACTAAAGCTAGGTTCCCATTAGACATCGGTTTAAGAGAATAACTCCCTAAGTATCAACCCCGAAGACCGAAATCAACATCATATTAATACACAGAGAACCACTCCCATTAAACAAATGCCCAACTGGAAATCTATTTCACACTTTGAGTAAAAACTCCTATCCTTTTCAGAAACCTACAGACTACTGATACAGACCAGATTACCAAGTGATTCTTAGGAAACTAAGCATGTTAAAAACTCAGAATGTATGCGTCATGGTCAACTTAACGCCCAACACAGATGCCCTCAAACCCCAACTTATCACAAACAGATGAGTCGTAACCCTCAAGGGGTCTGAGACTATAAAACACCAGAAACAAGACTAGTATTAAAGTGCAGAGTTTCAATTACAGAATCAAAATGCCAGAATCAGAAAGAATTTTTAACTCCTCAATCAGATACAGAAATTAAACCTTCTACATAAATTTTCTTATTTCTACCCTATCTACCAGTCACTTGAGCATTCGCTTGTCCTCCAGAAGTGGGTTCTTTCCTCTACCCTTGCCCCCGTTTCTTTGGGCAGTCCCTTGTGAAGTGCTCCATTTCTCCATAGTTGAAGCAAGTGCCCTTCCTTTTTCTGTAATCCTTATTCAGATGGGTCGAGCTTCCACAAGTAAAGCACTTCTTCTCCTTCTTATCTTCAATCTTCTCATCCTTCTTTTGTGTTTCCTTTTTGGGCCCCGCCTTCTTGTTCTGTGGTCCTTCAAGCTTTTCCTCTTTCTTTTTACTTTCGGCTTCCTCTTCATGCATTAATTCCATGTCCACCAATTTTACGAAGGTTGCCCCCATAAGAATGTGGGACATCGCCAATCCGTATAGCGGCTCATTTAAACATTTAGCAAACCTTAGTGCCTTCTTATGCGGTGTATTTACCAATTCTAAGCCGAATCTTGCCAATTGATTAAACTTGTTGACGTACTCTCTCACCGATAAATTCCCCTGCTTCAACGCTAAGAACCTTTCTACATATAGACTCTCTTCCGCTCGTGAGAGAAATTTCATCTCGAACCTATGCCTGAAATCCATCCATCTCTCTACCGGCCGTTCTCCATTTGTGACCTCCCACCAAAAAGAAGCTTCGTCCTTAAGCAACCATACCGCCAACTGTATCTTCTGTCTATCGTCCACCTCAAAGATAAGGAAAAAATCCTTAGTTTCTTTAAGCCAATTCCTTGCTTCCACGAAGGATTCAGTTCCATTAAAGTTCTTCCCACCCATGGCTCGAAAGTCTCTACATATCTTCGGGAAATTATTCACGCGCGGAGGAGGAGGAGGAACCGCTGCAACTGGGGGAGGAGGGATGTTTGTTGGGCCCACATCATTAGCCGTAGCTTCTAGGTACCTCCTAAACCAGCCAGGTATCGGTACGCCCTCCTGAAGGTTAAGATCCCCAGACATGCTGAAACGAAAGAAAAAGGAAAGATTTAAAACAAAGGATAGAAAGATAGGCTATGGTTTTGGGGATTATGTTTTTAAAATAAACTCAACTTTTGAAAATACTTCCTTTTTAAAAATCTTTTTGAAAATTGTTTTCCAAAACTTTTTATCAAATCTGGTAACCTTCAGCCCTGATACCAAGTGTAACACCCCAGCTCCGTTAAGGTCACTCACAAAGGGAATGCCTTAACTTTGATTGAGCGTTTTAGTAGACAGAACAGAAATTTACAAGACAGATAAAATAGTACTTGAAAATTTTATAACTTTATTACAACAGAAACCGAAATAATTTTAGTTACATCTTTTCAAATCACAATATCAGAATTCAAGTACAAAATATCGGTCTTGTACAAAAGCCTTCAGAATGCATAGTTTTTAAAGTCATAATCCCCACCATAAACTGCCATGGAAAGATAGAGCCAAGGCCAAGCGATACTTCAAGCAGAGAAAATCTGAATCAAGCTCCTATATTTCCACCCTAAAAACCTGGGGGGAGGGGACGAAAGAAAAGGGGCGAAAACAAGCAAGGTCAGACATAAAGTCTGGCAATTCCAGTGACTTTCAGCATATGAACAGATAATAATATCATGACATGAAAATAAAGCTGGATAAGAGACAACAACAACAGGAGTAACTGGTATACTTAAGCTAAACAGAACAAACAGAATGATATATGTAACACCCCACCTCCGTTAGGGTCACTCACAAAGGGAATGAACTAGGTTTGGTGAAGCATTATCGAGGTAACCATGCACAGAAATATTACAAGACAGAACATATATAAAACAGCGGAAGTAAAACAAATTTCATTACCTTTTAAAATAAGTTCTAAAGCCTTTTACATCAGAATACATCAAAACCTGTCTTGCAATAGTAAAGAAGCATAAAACCTTTTCATAAATTATTCCCCAAAATAAAGCGGTGAAGCAGCCATAGCCAAGAGAAGACCAAGCTATACATGATGACCTTCAAGCATAAGAGGTCTGAACTAAACAACATTATCTCCTCCCTGAAAACCTGGGGGGAAACGGAAGACAAAGAGGCGAAAGAAAACAGGGTCAGTCATAAAGACTGGTAAGTCCTATCTACTTCCAGTATCAAAACAGGTAAAGGTAACATGACATGCATAAACTGAAAGTAAACATAAGGATGATGGCAAGATAGATAAGCTAAACCAAGATAACTGGATGAAATACTGTAGCAAGATAAACTAAGGTATCATGATAAACTACGGTGTCAAGATAAATCAAGGTATCACATTGTTAGGTTTATATCAAGTATACTATCCCAAGGTATCTATCATGTATAACATCCCACGGTATTTATCATGTATATTTGCTCTGCACCCCTCGTACTAGTATCCCACCGCGCGTCATGTGTTAACTATGAATGTCCCTTGCCCAATGTCATGTAATGGTCCATGCCAACCTAATATATAACATATGTAGGTTTTCCCAACTCGTATGTTTCTTTCCATGTATAAGTTCAGTCCTTTGCCGTAGTCCGTACGGGCTTTCCCATGTGAATCTATACCACCTCAACGTAGTACCATTTTATCCTTGAAGTTGTTTTGAACTGCTACCCTTGATCTGGTTATGTTTTCTTACCATGAACTATCGCGTGTTCACTTAGGATTTATGCCACCTAGGACCACTAGGGATTATGCAACCTAATGAACGTTTCCGTGTCTCGGTTTGGGTTCAAGCCACCTAGGGCCACTAGGGATTATGCCACCCATCAACCACGCCCTTTATCCCGCGTATGTATCGTGAATCGTTTTCTATGTCTAGACGCACATGTTCCTCAATGTGCCATCCGAGTTCCGTGCGAGGGCAAATCAAGAAGTACGGAACTCGGTCGGGAGCTTTAAGTCGTCTGCTGATGCAGATATCAAGGTCTGTTTTTGTACCCGTGGCTATGGTCCCACGTGACCCTTCCCTCAACTACTGAAAGGCAATCCAAGAAAAATCATGTATGAGAACCACATCCCGGCCCCACTATAGCCCCACTTTCCTATGGGCCAACCTCACCCATGACTTGATAGCAAGAACATGGTCTGTTGGGGGTTCTCTGCCTTTCCGTTCGTACACGATTGACTAAAGATGGTAGGTAGTCAGCGACGTACTATCTAGGGCAAAATCAAGTATCGTCGACTCCACGCTAATCCATCCCAGTCTTTAGGTCGCTCGCATAGCAACCAAGGCATACCCTTGGCTCTTCTACCGCAGACCTTAACCCCTATGAGGCCGGGTTTCATGGACCATCTGCCACCTCACAGAGGGATACCAAGAGTACCCTCACGTCCCCCGAAGCTACCGCTTCGTCACCCAGTTCGTTGGAGCCTTTATCTAAGTCAGATAATTTGCTCCCCCTCGTGTTTTAAGCGATGACCTACCGTACCGGGTTACTCATCTATTCATGAACTAGTCCCATGTCCTTGGCTAAGAATTATTACTTAGTTATACTTAACTAAGGTTTACCACTTAGCTTCATTTCCCCGTTACCCTTGATTAACTACGATTTTCTACCTAGTTCCTCTACTAGGGTTTTGCCTATTGGGTTAAGTGTTATTATTCAAGTTCATGGCTTAGCACGCCTATGAATCATGTCAAGATGGGATAAGTATTCAAGTCCAAGACCTAGCCCTACAAGTTGGTTAAGTATACCAAGAAGCTCATGACTTAATCCTATTCAATCATCAGGTCAATTTGGTTAAGTATTTGTTTATCTTAACCCTATCAGGTTATCGTGTTAGATTGGTTAAACACAAATTATCCTAACCTCATCGGATTATCGGGTCGGATTGGTTAAGTATAGGTTAACTTAACCCCATCCACTAATCGTATTATCATGGTTAAGTATATTTAAAAGGTCTTATGACTTAACCCTATCAGGTCCGCATATTAGATTGGTTAAGTTTAGGTTACTTAACCTCATCAAATCATCATGTATAATTGGTTAAGTATAAGTTACTTAACCCCATTAAATTATCTTGTTAAGTTGGTCAAGTATTGGCTACTTAACCTCATTGAATTACCAAGTTTAGATTGGTTAAGTGTTTAACTTAACCCCATCGAATTACCGTGTTTAGATTAGTTAAGTGTTGGTTACTTAACCCCATCTAATTACCGTGTTTAGGTTAGTTAAGTCTAAATTACTTAATCCCATCTAGTTACCAAGTCGGAGTAGTTAAGTGTAAATTACTTAACCCTATCTAATTACCAAGTCGGATTAGTTAATCGTAAATTACTTAACCCCATCCCCTAATTGTCTTGTATAGTTAAGTGTCATTTAGAAATCGAGCCCGGTCCCACTTAACCTACCCATTCGTGTCATATCGGTTAAGTGTCATTAGTCAAATTTACTTAACCTTATCATGTGGCATTAATTTAATTAATGCACTCTCAACCTCTCACATTAGACCTTGTTGTGGTTACTAGTTAAGCCGGGCGGGTCCGGGTAGTTTTACACCACAACCTAGTCTAATCTCGGGTCTTAAGCGCGACATGACCAACTTCCCACATTGGATCTTATTGTTTGTAGCCACTAGTTAAGCCGGGCGGGTCCGGGTAGATTTATGCTACAAACTCAACCCAACCTCGAGTTGGCCACTTCCATGTTTGGTCTAGTGTCTTATTACACTTACAACCCACCCATGTCTAGTTCAAGTTCCATGTTTTCCCACGTGTCATGACCATATTTAAATGTATCATGAATGTCATGTTCTCATGTAAACCCCATGTCAAGTTTTCCACGTCATTCTCATGTTTGTCTATCCTACCCCAAATCGTGTTTTCACTTGAGTAAAAGCGAGTCAACATAGTAGGTATACTATGGCTACGTGAAGACCCCAAAACATGCACGATGCCACAAAAGGGATTGGCTCCAAACATGCATGGTATCATAAGGGGGTTTGGCCTTAAAACATGAACGATAGTGTCATATAGGGATTGGCCATAAGCATGCATAACAAAACAAAAAGGGATTGGCCACAAGCATGCATAAGGTCATAAAGGATTTGGCCACAAACTTGCATATTATCATAGGAAATTTGGCCACAAACATGCATGTTGTCATAACGGGATTTGACCTTACATAAACATGATATCATAAGGGGGTTGGTTTCATTTACATGCATAAGCTCCAAAGTCCAATTTATGCAACTATTTCACAAGTCAAAGTGGCTCTAAGTGTTCATGCTATCATACTACAAGTAAAGGTCAAATCTTGCATGGCAAACTAAGTCCAATGCAACATGAATAGCATGGTTTAGTCGCTAAAACATAACCCAAAGTCATATGTTCATGATAAATGGGCAAACTAGGTTTACATAGGTTAACATACTCATGTTACATCGCATTTTATCCCATGTCATCATTAAACTACCGTTAACATCTCGAAGTAGCTAGAACTTACATAGCGAGGCTTATAAGGTGCGCATGAATCGTCTTGACGATGAAAGGTGACTCCTTTGATGAAGAACCATCATGAAATCGCCGTAGCAACGTTGATCGAGCCTCGATTTGGTGTAGCAAGCTTGCACCTTTCGATTCGGATCCGATTTGCATGCATAGTCTCTTGGAGTTGGAGATGGAGGCCATGATCACTTGGCATTTGGGCAGCACTTCGTGGCATGAGTGATTTGTGAGGGTTTAAGCTAGGTCTAGGGGTCTTTTTATAGAGATTAGGAGTAGTTTAGGCCGTAGGATAAACCCTAGGATAGATCTAAACCCTCAAAAATCGTCACAAGCCTCCAAAACGGAGCCAACATGACAAGCAGGTGCACTAGGTCGGGATTCTACAGGGGGGGGTCGACCCCCTGGGGAGGGGTCGACCCATGGGTCGACACCCATGTCGACCCTGAGTGTCTGGCGGGAATTTTCCCGCCTCTCTTTTTAGGCTGAATTTCAAATCTGTTTTCGGATTTGAATTTTCGTGAAACTTCGTTGGGCCTTAACTGGGTCATACGGACTCCGATTTACGAAATTTCGGACTATATTTCGTGTATTTTTCCGAGACGAACGCAATGGCGCAACCCATTTATCCTGATTCAGATTTTATAATTTAATTCTGCCTTGATTCTTGTCTTAACACGTTGTTTAAAATTCGGGTTGTTACATTCTCCCCTCATTTAAGGATTTCGTCCCCGAAATCTCCAAGTTTGGAAGAACGTATCCTACCGTCCATCATCCATCTACTCAAAACATCGTCCACAAGCAACCATGGTCCTTAAAAGGCTTCTAATGCTTTATGAACACATGCAAGAAAGTGTGTGTATATGTTCCTTGGCTGATGCTAATGATCAGGCCTGAATGATATTCTAATGCAAAATATGTTTAGTGCCATGAATCCAACATGTATGCAAATAGTCCTAGCCATATAAACACTATATGTGTGCACAACCATTCATTCATATGCAACATCCACATGATAACTCATTCAATTTCATCCATAAACAGGTATAAATACTCGTGCATATGCAATATGAAATGTGAGTGCATCGATCTAGTATCTAATGTGTATTCGTGCATCCACGAGCAACCACTTGCAACCATTTGCAACCATATCAATCATAACATGTTTCAAACACATGTTAACATCCATAGGATTCTACCTAAGGTTCTCATGATAGGATCGAGGAGATAAACAAGGTAAACTCCCTACGGGGTTTGCAACAGAAACAGGACCGAGAGGATATTCACCAAAAGATAACATGCGAGCAAGCTCTACAGGAAAAACCAGGGATCAAGGATACACTCTTTAAAAAGAGGTACGGTGCGCGTGTCTAGCCTTACGTCTTCTAAGTCGCATTTCCTTGAGCTTAATTCCTCGGTGCCTTGACCATCTTTTTAACTCCATGATTTCGTAGCTCCTTGATTCCTATTTCCAAGATATGAGTTAGAACTCATTTCATTGTCGCCTCTTATTCCACTTTCACTTATCCTTTCCCTAGTATACTTGGCTTAAACGTATCCACTTACTCATGCAAGCTCTCCAAAATTCACTAGGGAATTCTGGATCTCGTTTGCCGATGCCAATCCATGTTGCCAAGAGTACTTATTAGGGTGATTCCCATAACTCATGCATAAGCGAAACGAACCATCCGCCTTAGCGGCGAATTCTACTCGAACGGATTACCAACAACTGCATCATGAGATTCTAGGTAACTAGCTATGACAGAACCTAGAAGGTTACACGAGACTTCGAGGGTATTACCAAAGTGAGTCGAGAGTCTAACTGCCCTCTTTCTAAAACCGAGAATGGCACACCTTATTGGGTGACCAATTTATCCCTGGAATCCATTCGTAGCCGAGACATGTCATTCTCAAATCCAAACAAGTCATGAAGAAATGGACCAACTCTCCAACCAGGTTTTTGGGACAAAAGCTGGGATCCTATACCATGTTAGTACTAAGGTATAGAGACTGAACTATCCAAGCAGACTTAAATGATACGATGATCAAGACAAAGTCTGGACGGGATGATAGAAAAGAACGACTAAACCTTTACCAGAAACGGTACCATTTCTCTTAGGTACACTAGAACTGAGAGCATACAATTGCCCTCTCGCTGATCTTGTCCTTATCTTCCTTTGTGGATCAAGCCATACCAACAAGTTGCTTATTCTTAAGCTCGCGTCCTTTATCCTTACTCTTATTATCCTTCCTTGTACCACAGCAACAGGTCTCTCGAGAACCACCTCCATCGTACGGAAAACAACTACGTGGCTAGACAAAGATTAGTCACAGTTAGAACTACTATGACTACAGATGGAGGAAAGAAAGGAAAAAGGGATTCAATCAAGGAATCAAAGGATAGTGCTAATGGCTTTTGGGGAATAGCTTTTAAAAACTTTTCTTGAAAAATGCTTCTTTGTAAACGGTTTCTCAAATAGTTTTCAGAAGGTTTAAAAAAACTTTTGCCCAGTCTGGTAACATTCCGCTCTGATACCAAATGTAACACCCCACCTCCGCTAGGGTCACTCACAAAGGGAATGCACTAGGTTTGGTGAAGCATTATCGAGGTAACCATGCACAGAAATATTACAAGACAGAACATATATAAAATAGCGGAAGTAAAACAAATTTCATTACCTTGTAAAATAAGATCTAAAGCCTTTTACATCAGAATACATCAAAACCTGTCTTGCAATAGTAAAGAAGCATAAAACCTTTTCATAAATTATTCCCCAAAATAAAGCGGTGAAGCAGCCATAGCCAAGAGAAGACCAAGCTATACATGATGACCTTCAAGCATAAGAGGTCTGAACTAAACAACATTATCTCCTCCCTGAAAACCTGGGGGGAAACGGAAGACAAAGAGGCGAAAGAAAATGAGGTATGTCATAAAGACTGGTAAGTCCTATCTACTTCCAGTATAAAAACAGGTAAAGGTAACATGACATGCTAAAACTGAAAGTAAACATAAGGATGACGGCAAGATAGATAAGCTAAACCAAGATAACTGGATGAAATACTGTAGCAAGATAAACTAAGGTATCATGATAAACAACGGTGTCAAGATAAATCAAGGTATCACATTGTTAGGTTTCTATCAAGTATACTATCCCAAGGTATCTATCATGTATAACATCCCACGGTATTTATCATGTATATTTGCTCTGCACCCCTCGTACTAGTATCCCACCCCGCGTCATGTGTTAACTATGAATGTCCCTTGCCCAATGTCATGTAATGGTCCATGCCAACCTAATATATAGCATATGTAGGTTTTCCCAACTCGTATGTTTGTTTCCATGTATAAGTTCAGTCCTTTGCCGTAGTGCGTACGGGCTTTCCCATGTGAATCTATATCACCTCAACGTAGTACCATTTTATCCTTGAAGTTGTTTTGAACTGCTACCCTTGATCTGGTTATGTTTTCATACCATGAACTATCGTGTGTTCACTTAGGATTTATGCCACCTAGGACCACTAGGGATTATGCTACCTAATGAACGTTTCCGTGTCTCGGTTTGGGTTCAAGCCACCTAGGACCACTAGGGATTATGCCACCCGTCAACCGCGCCCTTTATCCCGCGTATGTATCGTGAATCGTTTTCCATGTCTAGACGAACATGTTCCTCAATGTGCCATCCGAGTTCTGTGCCAGGGCAAATCAAGAAGTACGGAACTTGGTCGGGAGCTTTAAGTCGTCTACTGATGCAGATATCAATGTCTGTTTTTGTACCCGTGGCTATGGTCCCACGTTACCCCTCCCTCAACTACTAAAAGGCAATCCAAGAAAAATCATGTATGAGAACCACATCCCGGCCCCACTATAGCCCCACTTTCCTATGGGCCAACCTCACCCATGACTTGATAGCAAGAACATGGTCTGTTGGGGGTTCTCTGCCTTTCCGTTCGTACACGATTGACTAAAGATGGTAGGTAGTCGGCGACGTGCTATCCAGGGCAAAATCAAGTATCGTCGACTCCACGCTAATCCATCCCAGTCTTTAGGTCGCTCGCATAGCAACCAAGGCATACCCTTGGCTCTTCTACCGCAGACCTTAACCCCTGTGAGGCCGGGTTTCATGGACCATCTGCCACCTCACAGAGGGATACCAAGAGTACCCTCACGTCCCCCGAAGCTACCGCTTCGTCACCCAGTTCGTTGGAGCCTTTATCTAAGTCAGATAATTTGCTCCCCCTCGTGTTTTAAGCGATGACCTACCGTACCGGGTTACTCATCTATTCATGAACTAGTCCCATGTCCTTGGCTAAGAATTATTACTTAGTTATACTTAACTAAGGTTTACCACTTAGCTTCATTTCCCCGTTACCCTTGATTAACTACGATTTTCTACCTAGTTCCTCTACTAGGGTTTTGCCTATTGGGTTAAGTGTTATTATTCAAGTTCATGGCTTAGCCCGCCTATGAATCATGTCAAGATTGGCTAAGTATTCAAGTCCAAGACCTAGCCCTACAAGTTGGTTAAGTATACCAAGAAGCTCATGACTTAACCCTATTCAATCATCAGGTCAATTTGGTTAAGTATTTGTTTATCTTAACCCTATCAGGTTATCGTGTTAGATTGGTTAAACACAGATTATCTTAACCTCATCGGATTATCGGGTCGGATTGGTTAAGTATAGGTTAACTTAACCCCATCCACTAATCGTATTATCATGGTTAAGTATATTTAAAAGGTCTTATGACTTAACCCTATCAGGTCCGCATATTAGATTGGTTAAGTTTAGGTTACTTAACCTCATCAAATCATCATGTATAATTGGTTAAGTATAAGTTACTTAACCCCATTAAATTATCTTGTTAAGTTGGTCAAGTATTGGCTACTTAACCTCATTGAATTACCAAGTTTAGATTGGTTAAGTGTTTAACTTAACCCCATCGAATTACCGTGTTTAGATTAGTTAAGTGTAGGTTACTTAACCCCATCTAATTACCGTGTTTAGGTTAGTTAAGTCTAAATTACTTAACCCCATCTAGTTACCAAGTCGGAGTAGTTAGGTGTAAATTACTTAACCCCATCTAATTACCAAGTCGGATTAGTTAAGCATAAATTACTTAACCCCATCCCCTAATTGTCTTGTATAGTTAAGTGTCATTTAGAAATCGAGCCCGGTCCCACTTAACCTACCCATTCGTGTCATATCGGTTAAGTGTCATTAGTCAAATTTACTTAACCTTATCATGTGGCATTAATTTAATTAATGCACTCTCAACCTCTCACATTAGACCTTGTTGTGGTTACTAGTTAAGCCGGGCGGGTCCAGGTAGTTTTACACCACAACCTAGTCTAACCTCGGGTCTTAAGCGCGAGATGACCAACTTCCCACATTGGATCTTATTGTTTGTAGCCACTAGTTAAGCCGGGCGGGTCCGGGTAGATTTATGCTACAAACTCAACCCAACCTCGAGTTGGCCACTTTCATGTTTGGTCTAGTGTCTTATTACACTTACAACCCACCCATGTCTAGTTCAAGTTCCATGTTTTCCCACGTGTCATGACCATATTTAAATGTATCATGAACGTCATGTTCTCATGTAAACCCCATGTCAAGTTTTCCGCGTCATTCTCATGTTTGTCTATCCTACCCCAAATCGTGTTTTCACTTGAGTAAAAGCGAGTCAACATAGTAGGTATACTATGGCTACGTGAAGACCCCAAAACATGCACGATGCCACAAAAGGGATTGGCTCCAAACATGCATGGTATCATAAGGGGGTTTGGCCTTAAAACATGAACGATAGTGTCATATAGGGATTGGCCATAAGCATGCATAACAAAACAAAAAGGGATTGGCCACAAGCATGCATAAGGTCATAAAGGATTTGGCCACAAACTTGCATATTATCATAGGAAATTTGGCCACAAACATGCATGTTGTCATAACGGGATTTGACCTTACATAAACATGATATCATAAGGGGGTTGGTTTCATTTACATGCATAAGCTCCAAAGTCCAATTTATGCAACTATTTCACAAGTCAAAGTGGCTCTAAGTGTTCATGCTATCATACTACAAGTAAAGGTCAAATCTTGCATGACAAACTAAGTCCAATGCAACATGAATAGCATGGTTTAGTCGCTAAAACATAACCCAAAGTCATATGTTCATGATAAAGGGGCAAACTAGGTTTACATAGGTTAACATACTCATGTTACATCGCATTTTATCCCATGTCATCATTAAACTACCGTTAACATCTCGAAGTAGCTAGAACTTACATAGCGAGGCTTAGAGGGTGCGCATGAATCGTCTTGACGATGAAAGGTGACTCCTTTGATGAAGAACCGTCATGAAATCGCCGTAGCAACGTTGATCGAGCCTCGATTTGGTGTAGCAAGCTTGCACCTTTCGATTCGGATCCGATTTGCATGCATAGTCTCTTGGAGTTGGAGATGGACGCCATGATCACTTGGCATTTGGGCAGCACTTCGTGGCATGAGTGATTTGTGAGGGTTTAAGCTAGGTCTAGGGGTCTTTTTATAGAGATTAGGAGTAGTTTAGACCGTAGGATAAACCCTAGGATAGATCTGAACCCTCAAAAATCGTCACAAGCCTCCAAAACCGAGCCAACATGACAAGTAGGTGCACCAGGTCGGGATTCTACAGGGGGGGTCGACACCCATGTCGACCCCCTAGGGAGGGGTCGACCCATGGGTCGACACCCATGTCGACCCCTTGGTGGGGGGTCGACACCCATGTCGATCCTGAGTGTCTGGCGGGAATTTTCCCGCCTCTCTTTTTGGGCTGAATTTCAAATCTGTTTTCGGATTTGAATTTTCGTGAAACTTCGTTGGGCCTTAACTGGGTCATACGGACTCCGATTTACGAAATTTCGGACTCTATTTCGCGTATTTTTCCGAGACGAACGCAATGGCGCAACCCGTTTATCCCGATTCAGATTTTATAATTTAATTCTGCCTTGATTCTTGTCTTAACACGTTGTTTAAAATTCGGGTTGTTACATTCTCCCCTCCTTTAAGGATTTCGTCCCCGAAATCTCCAAGTTAGGAGGAACGTATCCTACCATCCATCATACATCTACTCAAAACATCATACACAAGCAACCATGGTCCTTAAAAGGCTTCTAATGCTTTATGAACACATGCAAGAAAGTGTGTGTATGTGTTCCTTAGCTAATGCTAATGATCAGGCCTGAATGATCTTCTAATGCAAAATATGTTTAGTGCCATTAATCCAACATGTATGCAAATTGTCCTAGCCATATAAACACTATATGTGTGCACAACCATTCATTCATATGCAACATCCACATGATAACTCATTCAATTTCATCCATAAACAGGTATAAATACTCGTGCATATGCAATATGAAATGTGAGTGCGTCGATCTAGTATCTAATGTGTATTCGCGCATCCACGAGCAACCACTTGCAACCATTTGCAACCATATCAATCATAACATGTTTCAAACACATGTTAACATCCATAGGATTCTACCTAAGGTTCTCATGATAGGATCGAGGAGATAAACAAGGTAAACTCCCTACGGGGTTTGCAACAGAAACAATACCGAGAGGATATTCACCAAAAGATAACATGCGAGCAAGCTCTACAGGAAAAACCAGGGATCAAGGATACACTCTTTAAAAAGAGGTACGGTGCGCGTGTCTAGCCTTACGTCTTCTAAGTCGCGTTTCCTTGAGCTTAATTACTCGGTGCCTTGACCATCTTTTTAACTCCATGATTTCGTAGCTCCTTGATTCCTATTTCCAAGATATGAGTTAGAACTCATTTCATTGTCGCCTCTTATTCCACTTTCACTTATCCTTTCCCTAGTATACTTGGCTCAAATGTATCCACTTACTCATGCAAGCTCTCAAAATTCGCTAGGGAATTCTGGATCTCGTTTGCCGATGCCAATCCATGTTGCCAAGAGTACTTATTAGGGTGATTCCCATAACTCATGCATAAGCGAAACGAACCATCCGCCTTAGCAGCGAATTCTACTCGAACGGATTACCAACAACTGCATCATGAGATTCTAGGTAACTAGCCATGACAGAACCTAGAAGGTTACACGAGACTTCGAGGGTATTACCAAAGTGAGTCGAGAGTCTAACTACCCTCTTTCTAAAACCGAGAATGGCACACCTTATTGGGTGACCAATTTATCCCTGGAATCCATTCGTAGCCGAGACATGTCATTCTCAAATCCAAACAAGTCATGAAGAAATGGACCAACTCTCCAACCAGGTTTTTGGGACAAAAGCTGGGATCCTCTACCATGTTAGTACTAAGGTGCAGAGACTGAACTATCCAAGCAGACTTAAATGATACGATGATCAAGACAAAGTCTGGACGGGATGATAGAAAAGAACGACTAAACCTTTACCAGAAACGGTACCATTTCTCTTAGGTACACTAGAACTGAGAGCATACAATTGCCCTCTCGCTGATCTTGTCCTTATCTTCCTTTGTGGATCAAGCCATACCAACAAGTTGCTTATTCTTAAGCTCGCGTCCTTTATCCTTACTCTTATTATCCTTCCTTGTACCACAGCAACAGGTCTCTCGAGAACCACCTCCATCGTACGGAAAACAACTACGTGGCTAGACAAAGATTAGTCACAGTTAGAACTACTGTGACTACAGATGGAGGAAAGAAAGGAAAAAGGGATTCAATCAAGGAATCAAAGGATAGTGCTAATGGCTTTTGGGGAATAGCTTTTAAAAACTTTTCTTGAAAAATGCTTCTTTGTAAACGGTTTCTCAAATAGTTTTCAGAAGGTTTAAAAAAACTTTTGCCCAGTCTGGTAACCTTCTGCTCTGATACCAAATGTAACACCCCACCTCCGCTAGGGTCACTCACAAAGGGAATGCACTAGGTTTGGTGAAGCATTATCGAGGTAACCATGCATAGAAATATTACAAGACAGAACATATACAAAACAACGGAAGTAAAACAAATTTCATTACCTTGTAAAATAAGGTCTAAAGCCTTTTACATCAGAATACATCAAAACCTGTCTTGCAATAGTAAAGAAGCATAAAACCTTTTCATAAATTATTCCCCAAAATAAAGCGGTGAACCAGCCATAGCCAGGAGAAGATCAAGCTATACATGATGACCTTCAAGCATTAGAGGTCTGAACTAAACAACATTATCTCCTCCCTGAAAACCTGGGGGGAAACGGAAGACAAAGAGGCGAAAGAAAACGAGGTATGTCATAAAGACTGGTAAGTCCTATCTACTTCCAGTATAAAAACAGGTAAAGGTAACATGACATGCTAAAACTGAAAGTAAACATATGGATGACGGCAAGATAGATAAGCTAAACCAATATAACTGGATGAACTACTGTAGCAAGATAAACTAAGGTATCATGATAAACTACGGTGTCAAGATAATTCAAGGTATCACATTGTTAGGTTTCTATCAAGTATACTATCCCAAGGTATCTATCATGTATAACATCCCACGGTATTTATCATGTATATTTGCTCTGCAATCCTCGTACTAGTATCCCACCCCGCGTCATGTGTTAACTATGAATGTCCCTTGCCCAATGTCATGTAATGGTCCATGCCAACCTAATATATAGCATATGTAGGTTTTCCCAACTCGTATGTTTCTTTCCATGTATAAGTTCAGTCCTTTGCCGTAGTCTGTACGGGCTTTCCCATGTGAATCTATACCACCTCAACGTAGTACCATTTTATCCTTGAAGTTGTTTTGAACTGCTACCCTTGATCTGGTTATGTTTTCTTACCATGAACTATCGCGTGTTCACTTAGGATTTATGCCACCTAGGACCACTAGGGATTATGCTACCTAATGAACGTTTCCGTGTCTCGGTTTGGGTTCAAGCCACCTAGGGCCACTAGGGATTATGGCACCCGTCAACCGCGCCCTTTATCCTGCGTATGTATCGTGAATCGTTTTCCATGTCTAGACGCACATGTTCCTCAATGTGCCATCCGAGTTCCGTGCGAGGGAAAATCAAGAAGTACGGAACTCGGTCGGGAGCTTTAAGTCGTCTGCTGATGCAGATATCAATGTCTGTTTTTGTACCCGTGGCTATGGTCCCACGTTACCCCTCCCTCAACTACTGAAAGGCAATCCAAGAAAAATCATGTATGAGAACCACATCCCGGCCCCACTATAGCCCCACTTTCCTATGGGCCAACCTCACCCATGACTTGATAGCAAGAACATGGTCTGTTGGGTGTTCTCTGCCTTTCCGTTCGTACACGATTGACTAAAGATGGTAGGTAGTTGGCGACGTGCTATCCAGGGCAAAATCAAGTATCATCGACTCCACGCTAATCCATCCCAGTCTTTAGGTCGCTCGCATAGCAACCAAGGCATACCCTTGGCTCTTCTACCGCAGACCTTAACCCCTATGAGGCCGGGTTTCATGGACCATCTGCCACCTCACAGAGGGATACCAAGAGTACCCTCACGTCCCCCGAAGCTACCGCTTCATCACCCAGTTCGTTGGAGCCTTTATCTAAGTCAGATAATTTGCTCCCCCTCGTGTTTTAAGCAATGACCTACCGTACCGGGTTACTCATCTATTCATGAACTAGTCCCATGTCCTTGGCTAAGAATTATTACTTAGTTATACTTAACTAAGGTTTACCACTTAGCTTCATTTCCCCGTTACCCTTGATTAACTACGATTTTCTACCTAGTTCCTCTACTAGGGTTTTGCCTATTGGGTTAACTGTTATTATTCAAGTTCATGACTTAGCCCGCCTATGAATCATGTCAAGATTGGCTAAGTATTCAAGTCCAAGACCTAGCCCTACAAGTTGGTTAAGTATACCAAGAAGCTCATGACTTAACCCTATTCAATCACCAGGTCAATTTGTTTAAGTATTTGTTTATCTTAACCCTATCAGGTTATCGTGTTAGATTGGTTAAACACAAATTATCTTAACCTCATCGGATTATCGGGTCGGATTGGTTAAGTATAGGTTAACTTAACCCCATCCACTAATCGTATTATCATGGTTAAGTATATTTAAAAGGTCTTATGACTTAACCCTATCAGGTCCGCATATTAGATTGGTTAAGTTTAGGTTACTTAACCTCATCAAATCATCATGTATAATTGGTTAAGTATAAGTTACTTAACCCCATTAAATTATCTTGTTAAGTTGGTCAAGTATTGGCTACTTAACCTCATTGAATTACCAAGTTTAGATTGGTTAAGTGTTTAACTTAACCCCATCGAATTACCGTGTTTAGATTAGTTAAGTGTAGGTTACTTAACCCCATCTAATTACCGTGTTTAGGTTAGTTAAGTCTAAATTACTTAACCCCATCTAGTTACCAAGTCGGAGTAGTTAAGTGTAAATTACTTAACCCCATCTAATTACCAAGTCGGATTAGTTAAGCGTAAATTACTTAACCCCATCCCCTAATTGTCTTGTATAGTTAAGTGTCAATTAGAAATCGAGCCCGGTCCCACTTAACCTACCCATTCGTGTCATATCGGTTAAGTGTCATTAGTCAAATTTACTTAACCTTATCATGTGGCATTAATTTAATTAATGCACTCTCAACCTCTCACATTAGACCTTGTTGTGGTTACTAGTTAAGCCGGGCGGGTCCGGGTAGTTTTACACCACAACCTAGTCTAACCTCGGGTCTTAAGCGCGACATAACCAACTTCCCACATTGGATCTTATTGTTTGTAGCCACTAGTTAAGCCGGGCGGGTCCGGGTAGATTTATGCTACAAACTCAACCCAACCTCGAGTTGGCCACTTCCATGTTTGGTCTAGTGTCTTATTACACTTACAAAGCACCCATGTCTAGTTCAAGTTCCATGTTTTCCCACGTGTCATGACCATATTTAAATGTATCATGAACGTCATGTTCTCATGTAAACCCCATGTCAAGTTTTCCGCGTCATTCTCATGTTTGTCTATCCTACCCCAAATCGTGTTTTCACTTGAGTAAAAGCGAGTCAACATAGTAGGTATACTATGGCTACGTGAAGACCCCAAAACATGCACGATGCCACAAAAGTGATTGGCTCCAAACATGCATGGTATCATAATGGGGTTTGGCCTTAAAACATGAACGATAGTGTCATATAGGGATTGGCCATAAGCATGCATAACAAAACAAAAAGGGATTGGCCACAAGCATGCATAAGGTCATAAAGGATTTGGCCACAAACTTGCATATTATCATAGGAAATTTGGCCACAAACATGCATGTTGTCATAACGGGATTTGACCTTACATAAACATGATATCATGAGGGGGTTGGTTTCATTTACATGCATAAGCTCCAAAGTCCAATTTATGCAACTATTTCACAAGTCAAAGTGGCTCTAAGTGTTCATGCTATCATACTACAAGTAAAGGTCAAATATTGCATGACAAACTAAGTCCAATGCAACATGAATAGCATGGTTTAGTCGCTAAAACATAACCCAAAGTCATATGTTCATGATAAAGGGGCAAACTAGGTTTACATAGGTTAACATACTCATGTTACATCGCATTTTATCCCATGTCATCATTAAACTACCGTTAACATCTCGAAGTAGCTAGAACTTACGTAGCGAGGCTTAGAGGGTGCGCATGAATCGTCTTGATGATGAAAGGTGACTCCTTTGATGAAGAACCGTCATGAAATCGCCGTAGCAACGTTGATCGAGCCTCGATTTGGTGTAGCAAGCTTGCACCTTTCGATTCGGATCCGATTTGCATGCATAGTCTCTTGGAGTTGGAGATGGAGGCCATGATCGCTTGGCATTTGGGCAGCACTTCATGGCATGAGTGATTTGTGAGGGTTTAAGCTAGGTCTAGGGGTCTTTTTATAGAGATTAGGAGTAGTTTAGGCCGTAGGATAAACCCTAGGATTGATCTGAACCCTCAAAAATCGTCACAAGCCTCCAAAACCGAGCCAACATGACAAGCAGGTGCAACAGGTCGAGATTCTACAGGGGGGGGGGGGGGTCGACCCAGGGATCGACACCCATGTCGACCCCCTGGGGAGGGGTCGACCCAGGGGTCGACACCCATGTCGACCCTGAGTGTCTGGCGGGAATTTTCCCACCTCTCTTTTTGGGCTGAATTTCAAATTTGTTTTCGGATTTGAATTTTCGTGAAACTTCGTTGGGCCTTAACTGGGTCATACGGACTCCGATTTACGAAATTTCGGACTCTATTTCGCGTATTTTTCCGAGACGAACGTAATGGCGCAACCCGTTTATCCTGATTCAGATTTTATAATTTAATTCTGCCTCTATTCTTGTCTTAACACGTTGTTTAAAATTCGGGTTGTTACAATATAGCCCAAGTTATGCTTCTTACTTATATCTTACTTCTCTGCACTAATACTAGTATTAGGTGTTACCCTAATGTCTAAACTGAAACAAAAATGGAGCAGAATAATCTACACAGAAACAGAATGCCAGTATTGGGCCTTTACCACCCCAACAGACAGAAGGTACATAAACGGAATCAGAGACGGAAACAGAATAATCCCTATGAAAACAGAATGTTAGAATTAGGTATACACTAGTAAATGGGCCTTTACCACCCCAACAGACGGTACCACGCAGAAACAGACATGTGTTACCACCCAACAGAAACAGACGGTACCCCAACGGAAATAGACAGAACTAAGTGTACCTTAAATCTACCCCAAGCGATCGGCTCCCTAATACATAAATACCCTGTACCAGCCCCACAGAAGGGTGTATAACTCCCTAAAGTGGCAACCTTTGAACGACACAGACCTATTTACAGATGTCACGGCATCTTACATCCTCAGAGGCAGACCGGGATCCATGCACGCACATGACCCGTTTGGAACGCACCATCAACACCCTTCGCCATTATCAGAATGAACCGCTTATAATTAGTTCAGTAAGCGTGCCCGGACCTTACCAATTGTTGGGTCATAGTTTTGATACCAGAAAGGGTTACTGACTAATATGGGTCCCAAACAATAGATGACACAAGTATTTTCCCTCCTAACCTTGTGGCCCCATACTAATGGATTTCAGATTAACTTGTTTACAAATTTTCAAACCTACAGAGTTCAGACCAACTAGTTCACAGATCAGAAAATCAAGTCAACAGGTTTTCAGACTAACGGATCAGATGTACAGTTTAAACAGACTTACAGATTGTCTAACTTTGTATTGGGCCTACAGATTCATGAAACAGGTTTATTAATTCATTAGTCCAGTTGGTTTAGCCCTATCCACCCAACACGTTTTAGACATCATATTTATCTCAGATTTGCATTAATTAAATATTAATGCGCAGACCACTCACATTAGGTCAGTAGCTTGTGGCCGCTGGATAAGCCAGGCAGTTTCGGGTAGACTTCTGCCACAAGCCAGACCTAACCTCGTGTCTAAGCATATTTTAGTTATGCCTATGACCTCTCACATTAGACTAGCAGTTTGCGGTTGCTGGTTAAGCCGGTTGGGTCCGGGCAGGCTTCTACCGCAAACATGAGTCTAACCTCGTGTCTTGGAATTTTTATTATAACCTGTTTATTCCATTACAAATTATACAAATATTAGACTAATTATTTCAATTTAACATATTTGACTTCTTTTCAAGTCGCAGCAGATTAATCAAATTAACATGTTTTACTCAATCTTAGATCGAGCCTACGGATTTTCATACACAAATTACAATCATTCAACTTTTCAACAGATTTAGCAGCTCAGGCGGTTCAACAGATTTAGTAGATTAGGCAACTCAACAGATTTAGCAGATTAGGCATAATTAGCAGATTAGGCGATTCAACATATTTAACAGTTTAGGCAATTCAACAGATTAAGCAGGTAACAGATTTAGCAGATTAGGCAAATTTAACATATTAAGCAAATAACAGTTTTAGCCGATTTAAACATTCCTTAAAGTCCTATTCACATATCTCGCTTAATTCATAAAGTAAGCCTAAACTTATATGCCCAAAATATGACCCCACCATATAACATATGTCCCAAATTTTTGTGAAACTTGCATAGTTCAGAATATTCTCCAAAAACCCTAATTTTGTTTCACATATAAATTATGCAAAATATAGCCATTGATTACGAAGCATGTCGCATATCCAAAAAAAACCCCTTACTTAGGTGTATTCACACCTAATAGTCATCAAATCTTAATATAGGTTTTTACACCTAAGTCATATGCAAATTAATTTTCCTACTTCTAAATGACAAACTATTAGATTTAATATGCCCAGATCTAGATCGTAAATTATGAAATATGTTCTTTATGTTCTAAGTCACTATAATCCTCTTCGTCCAAGTCACAGATCATCTTATGCAATATGTCTCAAATTTATGTCCAGAATTACAACATGCGTTGTGTCCTCAAATTAGTTACAAATCGATTTTTCCCAAATATGCCTCATTCAATACTCTTCCCAAATTTAGCGTTTATGCGTGCATCTCTTATGAGACTTGGCTCAGGCTCGTGGAAGCCTGGTTATCAAACAAAAAGAAATAAAGGAGGAAGAAATACAGAACAAACAGAATAATAAAACAGAGGAATAGATCTGATAAATAGAAAAAGGGCCTAGCCTCAGATTCAGATTTATAATTATGTCAAGATCATGATTAAATTTCATATCGGAAAATAACTACACTTTCCTTGGTTGGATTACAGAAGAAGAGTTGCAGTAGTTCTCTTTTAATCTTATTCAGATTTGGAAGAAGATGTACTAGTTCTAGTTTTGATTCCAGCAGAGTAGCAATGCCATTATTTTATTTATTTATTTCTATTATTTCAGAGGCAGCATAAGGAGAGAAGAATGGTGTAAAGAGAATGGGTCTAGGGGGCTGTTTATATAGGATTATGCGGGCGAATCTAGACTGAAAACGAGACCTGATACATCAGAGTGAACCCAGGCTCAAAACTGGGTTTTGGCACCAGGTCGACCCCCAGGTCGACCATAGGGTCGACCTGGTCCCTGGGAGGTCGACCATAGTGTCGACCTGGTCCTGGGTGGGAAAATTCCTGCCCAGTCTGCGCTGGGGTTTGAATTCGAATTTCGAATTCGATTTCGAGCTGTTTTTCTGTTCTGAAAATCCTTAAAACTTCGGAGTGTCATATCTCCCTCATACGGACTCCGTTTCTCGAAAACTCAGACTCATTTCCAAGCAGAATTTCGAGACGAATGCAATGGCGCAACCCGTTTCCCTTGATTCTTATTTTAAAAATTAATTCTGCCTCGATTTATGGTTTTAACATGTTATTAAAATACAGGTTGTTACATTTCTCACACAAAATCAGTAGAAGCCATGAGATAAATACAACATAAGTATAAAGGCAAAGGAAATCTAACACATACACAGGTGAGTAAACTAAATTTGTATAATCTTTATTTTAATGTTTCTATTTCCATTGATAAGTTTATGCAAGTATTATGAGTTTTTGCTAAAAACTAGTATAGGATAATAAAGTTGCCTGTGAGTAAACTGTTTCTTCTTTTTCATTAAAAACATCACTGATTTAACTACAAAGATATGTATGCCATTATTGTATTTATATAATTGTTTAAATCACGGTAAGACATGTGATAGCAAACTGATATGGAATTTCTGGGAATGGAAGAACTGTGAGTAAACTCAATCTTATTTTTATTTCAAAGTCTTTTCTAGGATATATTGAAGTTGTTTAAGTAGGAAATTGATCTGAATATTAGTATAAATATCGTGCTATTCATATAAACATTGAACTGATGATAAAAACATCTGTAGCCAGACCAAATGCTTCTCTGTATGGTGCAAGATGAAAACCAGTCACCCATATGATCCTGTAAAAACTATATCTCGAGTTCAAAAAAGTTTCAGAGTTTGATTTATTAACAAAAGTGTTCATCTATGTTCTTAGTACATGGCTAAAATAGTTTAAACCTATTAGATTTGGGAGGTTAGAGATAAACGCAAATTTCCTGTATCAACACAAAATATACAGGATTTTCAAGTCACTCGAATTCGAGTTTTGATCATATAAACATGATCGTCGTAAAAATGATGATTTTTAGTGTAAGTTTTGGGATTTTTATGCGTGTGGTGGATGAGGTACTTTGGGATGAACGAAAACCATTCGAAGGACAAATTCCGATGATCTAGGCAATCGAGTCCATCCAGAATTAACCTGGAGTTGCGCAAGTGACCAATGATCATGGGAAAAATGAGCAAGAAATTTTCTAGTGTGTATATTGTGAAAACGTAGGAAGAATAGGGTTTTGGGTTTCCTTTTGAAACTGTTGATTCATGGAAAAACTGCGTCGTCATAGGGAGTCTAGAAGGGTGCGCACTAGGGGGATAGGTGATGGCAGTAGACATTTTCTTGGATCGAAATTAATAATAGAGGGTGGACTGGAACCATGAAAATCCTATAGAATTGAAAATGGTTGGATCTTCATTTGGAGGAGGATCAGCATATGATTTATGATATGCGGAGATGATCAGGGGGTTGCGGCGTCCGGTGGGATATGTGTGCACGTGTACACAGACATGGGCATGCATCTGAGTTACTTACTGGAAGCAGAGAAGATACGGAACAAGAAGGAGAAGAAGGAAGTCAGGATTTGGCACAATAAAGTGGTACTGGTAAACGAAGGCAGTACTGGGTTTAGGGGATAAAGAAAGAAGGCAAGGGAAAGTGGTAAATGAAGGTGGTACTTGCCAAATTCAGGTTGGCACATTGGGTACTTAGGGATTTGGTATTTCGTAGTTGGCAAATGGGTATTTGGCAATGAAGTGGTACCTGGTAGATGGGTATTTTGCAAAATGGTAAAGGGGCACTTTGGTAAAATGGGCGCTTGAAGATGGAATTTGGTACTTGGCAAAAAGGATTTGGAAAAATGGAAAAAATTGTACTTGGAAAATGGATCTGGGGATGTTTTAACGTATGTGGCATCAAGTGGGTATGGTAAATCAAATGTGGCATGTAGAAGAAGAGGGGGATTTGGGCCAAAGGTTGTTGGGTCGGGCTTTTTAAAGAGAAAACAAGTTTAAAATAAAAATAGAAAATCTAATAGAAATAGAAAATAAAATAAAATAAGAAGGAAATAAATAAATAAAAGAGATTTTAAGACAATTGGATTAAAGGGGAAAGAAGCCACCATTTGGACGATGAAAGGAAAGACATTAGAAGGGATATGGATCGTCGTAGCTTGGCGTAAAAGGTTTAACAAGTTTAAGAATCGAAAGAAAAAGAAATAATAAAATATAAAATAAAAATGTATATATAGATTATAAGTGTTTATCCAGAAATAAGAAGAGGATTTATAAGGAGACAAAGATATAAAGTGCAAATAAATTGTCGTGTAAACAAGCTAACATTTTTGAATGAAGTACCGTGTGCGAAAAACACACTTTAGTTGTTCGTTTATAAAAGATAATCAAAATGTCTGGATTTAAACAATGCATACATATACCATTCTATTTAGTTGAAAATCATAAAATAAAGGATATATAAAATGAATTATACTTAATCCAATTCATTTTAGGCTAATAACTATTTCTTTGACGAAATATTGAGATCAAGTGAATATTGAAAACAGTTCTTAAGTATCAACGGATAGTAAAAGACAATACGTAAATCATTTCGAAAAGGCCGGAATTATATTCCACTTCAATTCGAATCATACGTCGCATGTTAGAAATATTGAAGATAATTGAAGATGGAGATATGCAAGGACTATTTTGTTTTACAAAGCGCCTTCGGTTTGTCCAGTCTCAGGACAACTTGCATGGACGAATGTTTGACAGAGTATTTGCAAAGGGACCACGTACGTTGTTTTCTTCAAACGTACCATTTGTTGGCAAAAAAGGGAAACTTCTTTAGCCTGATAACTAAAGTATTTTTGTGGAAATCAATTAGTGATTTATGATGGTTTTGAAAATGTGACATTCAAAGTGAATGGTGACCAGATGTCCTAGAAGATGAACGTAGCCTCAAAGCCTCACAACCAGGAAAAGACAAAAATCGGGCATGCAGCATGGCAAGGTGGGTCATTCCCAAGCAGGGTGTATTACCACTATCTAGAGAAATTCCTTTTTGTCTTCTCATCTATATTTCGCTGATGCAGCATTCGGTAGTGGTTGTTGATCACTACTGTGAGGTGGTAATATATTCGCTACACTCAAGCAAAATGAGTGGGCGGTCATGTGTGGCCGGGTTGTAAGACGTTCTTGTTGAACCCCAGTGTATCCCCTCTAAAGTACACTGATCGGCAGGTGGTCCCATACCTTGTCTGTTGGAATCCAATTTCCAATAAGAGCCCGCGGTTTTTGATTTTATATTATATATGTCTGGAGCATGAGATGCAAGCGTTTCGCTAAATGGTTATTTATTTGATTAAAACTATAATAATACCAGATGATTTTGATATCGAAAATGTTTTGGGTTATTGTAAGGTAAAAACCGTCCATGTTTATGTATGGGCTGGTCTTACTATTATCTTTTCTTTTGGAAGTTTTTCTAAAGTTAAATCAATCTATTCTCATAGGAGAAAAATCATGTTTCATATTTTCTTGTTTTCAAAATGTTTTAAATTGTTTACTCACACCAGTCCCCTGACTGACCCAGAGTTTATTTTTCTGTGTTTTTCATGAACTCTTGGGTACTCATAACATTTGTTATGAGTAGACAAGTGATCCAGGTAGTCAACGGAAATCTGTTGGAGTGTTTTGGACTGGAAATCATGGAGTCAGCTTATTAGTTATATCTATATCTAAGTATCAAGTTTGTACGTTGTATTGGGCCCGTAATCATGTATAATGTATTATGTTGAAATAAACTATGATGTAACAGACTCTGATATGTAATATATTAAGTGATATTATATTTTGTTAAATTCCGCTGTGTGATTCTGATGTTCTTTTTTGTTCTTTTCTCTATCTATTTCTATTTCTTAAATAATGACACGACTACCGAGGTCATCGAAAGTCAGGCCGTTATAAGTGAGTCCTCTTAACTTTTTTGGGAGGCTATTTTCCCTATTTGTGACTTATCTTTAATCGCTTTCTTCTAGATTTTGCTTCTAAGAGAGTGACTTTAACCGAAACCGGAATCCTATGTATCTGAGCTTATTTTGAAGCTACTCGAAAAGCCACCGGGTCAGTCCACTTTATTAACCAAGGACAAGTTGTGTTTATATAACCTCCTCTCTAGTGGACAGAAGGTCTTGGGGTGTCCGCCTATTGTCTTCCTGGTTTATTGTCAGGTTCAGAAGTGTTTGCTTCCTCGACTCCTTTATTTATAGGCATGTTTTGTTGATTCGATAGTTCCCTTATTGAGATCCTTTCGACGCCAAAGTTCTGCGTTTTGAATCTTACTTTAGCCCTTTGTTTGACTAGGAGTTTTGGCTTCGGGAGCCTTTACTCTTACTGATGCTTTGAATCGATCTACTGTTGTTGCTGTTAAGAGGTTTGCCGGATTACCTGTCGATCCACCAGCTAAGATACTAAAGCTCGATATTCCTTGTTCTGTGATTTCCGGGAGTGCTTCCGACAGAGAAGCAGGAAGTGGTGTTTTCCCATCAGCCGCTCCAAGTACATCTGGAGTGGGTGCAGGGGTACGCCGCGTACTCCCGCTTCTCAGCCCATTGAGCCTTCGAGGCCCCTTGATTCTCCAACAAACTTTACTGATCTTATGAAACTTGTTCTTTCTAGACCTGAACTTTCTGATTTCTCATTACCTTCCACTTCTTCCGACAGGGTGGACTTCTACCAGCATTTGATAACTCAACAGCTTAAGGTACAACATTCTCTTCTACTTTGGGCTTTCCATTTGTTGCGACTGTATGCTTAATGCTTCTAATTTCTCATACTATCAAGGGATGACATTTTTCTAAACCACTCTACTATTGAAATTACTCGGCTTCGAGATGCGAATGTAGCCTTGAGCGATGAGTGTGATCGGTTGAAAGCTTCCTTAGAACATGCCGAGTCGGCTTTAGAGAGAGAGGCAGGCTAGGGATGTAACACTCGATAAGGTGTCAGCCTTATAGCACCAAATAGCGGAGGACGTGGTTATTCATGCCAATGAGCTTCGGAAGAAGAATGAGAAGCTTTCTCGTGCTTCCCAGATAATTTATGAAGTCGAGGACAGGATTTCTAATTTCTTGCAAGTCCACCTTCCACAGATTAAGTCTGACTGTTATGAAGAAGCCTTATTTCACCTTCTTTCCGATAACCTTCAAAGTCTTCCTAAAATTCGAACCACCCAAGTTCCTCCCTTCATCTGGGATCGGGTTATGGAAAGGATTAAGTTAGGTGAAGAAGGAGTTGAGGTACCACAGAGGAATGAGTATAAAATCGAAGACCTTCATATATTGACCAACTTCTAGATGATTTAGGCGAGGAAAGGGAGGCTCTCGCTTCAGTTGGTAACAATAGGGAGAATGGTGGTAACAGTTCTGGAGATGATGGCCGCCAAGATAAGCATTTTGTTCACAACTCTATATCACTACTGCTTAAAGAAGGTGTCCCCTCTCGACTTTTGGGAGGGGAGAAAGTTGTCGGTTATTAAGTTCCTTCTCCTCAGGTATAGTTCTCACCCTGGACGTGTTTTTCTCCTTTCCTGAATATTTGACTTCAACTAGTCTCCTGTCATTACAATAGATAAAAGAAAAACTGTTTCATGCCTTAAGCAGAGTTAGGTAACAAAATAGAAGAATCCAAACCGTTCTTATATAGGGCAGGTGGCACACATGTAAACTTAATTCCGCAACCTATGTAATGCTTGTATGGGGTTCCTCATCATTATATGTAAAGGCTAATATGCTTGTTCGCATCATGACAAAACTTTGTTTATTATGAGTGTAGACTAAGGAAGGAGTTTCGAACGATGCCTATTCATGCTTTTAGGGAAAAGCGTTTTCTCAAGGGACTTAAGTGCGTTTACCCTGCATTTCCTCAGCTCCACTTTAACTTCCTGAAAGGGGATCAAGAAGCTATACTAAAGAGTTTTAGGATTAAACATGCTGAGGCACTATGTAAACAATAAATGTATGAAGAAGTGATCTTTGTTTAATTCTCCTTTTTGTCTATATTTCATATTAGGTTGGTTTCGGGTTTAACACGTGTAGAGATGTATAAGGAAAGGGGTATTATTCTCGTAAATTGAAAATAAAATAAAATCATAACTACTTTCCTGTATGTCTGTGGGCAGGTTGATCAACGTGGGATTCTTCCGTCCCGGGGCGGAGCATCGCCGATGGGAGAGATTCTCCCTATGTCCCAGGAAAGGAAGATTTTACATCAGAATTTATCCATCATACATTTTACTGAGAGGATGAATGCTTTGAAAGAACAGCTAGAGGAGAGGGATAGGACTATTCTTGGATTGAGGGCGTACATAAAGTCTACACCCTCTATCGAGTTTGAAGATGAATTGAGGCATCTACGTCAACGTAGTGCTGATTTGGAAGTTGATTTTAATAATGCCACTACAAAGTGCGAGACGTGGGAACATTGTTTCAAGAATACTATTATGACAGGATCTTCATCTTCTGGGGGTGTACCCCTACTCATCAAATGTTTTATCATTTGAATAACCCTCTCCCCGGGGCTAAAGGAATCAGCCGTTTTTGAATGGTGCAAAAGAGCGGTAGCCGAGATGAAAAGGATTTATGATACTAATTTAATTAATGATTCTCATGATCGTGTCGTCGGGTATGCTGACTAAATTAGACGTTTACAAGAAGAAAGGCATAACTTGCGTATGGATGTTTTTGAATTGGAAAAGGAAAATAAGTCTCTCAGAGCAATGTGTTGGGCTTACAACAGAGCCTTGAAACTTCAGAGTAAACCTTCCGATCATTTAGGAAGGTGCAAATTATTGGGCATTGCACTTCGTCATGCCATCGACACCCCTTTTCCTGAGGATGGAGAGGACCTGTATATTTAGAAATGGAAATATATAATATACCCATAATCAGGTACTGAGAATGTAACTATTTGGTGAATGAATTAGTGTATTGACGATGCCTATTATGTAAATAACTGTCGGTATAGGATATGGGTAATAATTGCTTGCATAATGAATGATATAAGAAGTTTTCCTGAGTAAGAGAAGAGATAACCCTTTTTATTCGGACTTGTTTTTGATGATGACCTTCCCATCAACTTTCCAAATTTTTTTTTTGCGGCCCCTTTTCCTGTGAGTACATCTATTGTTGCTTCAATTTGAGATAATTATTTCAGAGATCTTCTGTTGGTAAATTTTCATCTTTTGGATCCATTTCAATTCAGGATTATTCAGATTTAGGTATCTGTGTAAGGCCGGCAGTCCTATTCAGTGTTGATGTAGACCAAATGATCCCAGATTTGGATATAACATAGAGGACCCAATCTAATCCTTGTTCAATTAATTGGAGATTGGGTATTGGTAATCGACTTCCGATATTAATAGAGGTCCCCGTCCGATACTCATTTGGATAATTATGTACAAATGATTGGAAATCCTCTTTCGGTATTTGTGAAGAGCCGACTCACCCAGATTCTTCTATTAAAGTTTGGCAACCGGAAGCCTTTCCGACGTTTGATAAAGAACCGAATCAAACCAGATTCAGACATTAATATATAGAAGACTGGGACCTCCTTCGGTATTTGAGAAGAGCCGAATCGATCTAGATTCGAGCATTAATATATAACAGACCGGAACCCCCTCCAGTATTTATTGTTTTGGCATCCCCTTTGGATTTGATTTGTGAAGTAGAGGTTGTGCATACTTCCTGAGTCACTCCTTGTGCTTTTTGGTGTCAAAGTAGAGGATGTACGTGCTTTATTGGCCAATCTCTAGGCCTGTACGTATGGTGGGCTTGGCTAGCTTATCCACAAGTAGGACCCAAGGACTTACCCGACCTCCCTCCAAGAGGCACCCTATCCTGACTATCGTAGGCGATGATAAGGTCTTAGAAACTTGACGGGGCCATTGTAGGCACAGAACTAAGGTTCACTCTTTTGATGCTCTATAGGAACCATCGTAGGCACTGATAGAGGCTTACACGCCACCCCCCTCCAAGGGGTGCCCTATCATGACCATTGTATGCAATGATAGGGGTTTGCATTCCCTTCTGCGGGTAACGCGGAACATAAGAAAAGGTAGAACATGCTCTTCTGCGAGCAGAGGTAGGACGTGCTTAGTTCAAGCAGAGGCATGGCATACTTTTTTACGAGCAGAGGTAGGGCGTAGTAATTTTAGACGCACCGCCACGACCATTTCTGATGTGAAATGGAGGCTTATGCTTTTGATGCTTTAACCCTGCCCCTTCTGATTTGGGCATGGAGAAAGACTAACACACCATCCCCCTCGAGGGGATGCCTTGCCCGGACAAGTTTGGTGCCGACAAGGGTTTTTCTTCTCTTTTATCCATTTGTGACTTGACCCGTCCTTGGTCATTTTATTTGTGGGGTTTCTTTTCTTCGCAACCGGGCGAATGATCTTTCGTTTACTATTTCTAGGAGGTTTTAACGGCGTAACCTCTTTTGCTTTCTTTACATGTCTTTGTAATTTTCTTTGGTTAAAGAACTTAATGATTATTCCCTCTAAAACTCTATAGTGGTTTGTTTCGTGGCCGTTTACCATATGGTAGTAGCAATACAACCCTTCTCTCTTGGCTTCATTCTTGGGTTTCTTCTTTAGTGAAGGCCAAAAGTTCAACTCATGCCTAGTCAGGAAATAGATACCCTCAATCGATATTGTGAGCTTACAACCCTTTGGTAACCTTGACTCAAAATTCTTCTTTCGCTTTTGCATTTTGACCTGTTTATTACTCAATTTTTTCATTCCTTCTTTATCTCTACACTTCCTTTTAACTGCCTTTCGACATGGGGTATATCTCTTTAATTCAGACATTTTGTCATCCGAGGAATGGAAGTTTTCTCAACGCTTTTATTCGAATATGTTTCCTCTAGCCTTTGTGGGGATGGATTCTTTGTCAAGGATAAAGGAGTTATATCTCCCTGTTGAGGATCGGTAAAGGGCAAAAATCGGAGGTGGTCCTACATGGAAGGGGTTAATGCTCCATCGGTCAAGGTCACAAGGTTCTACATCCTTCTCTTTCTCTTGGATACAGAGGGTTTCTAATTTGAACCTTTCAATCGCCCATGGCTCGTTAATACTTGTCCCGACAATGGGAAATCTGTTAGCAACTAGTAGAGATTTTTTATCCATAATGTTTGCCTCTTCAAGGTTTAGTCCAATCCGGGATGGAACAACATAGGTGGGTATGCGGAAAGGTTAACCACAAGGTCGGAGGTTCAGGCCCTCCTAATGCCAAAATGTTAACGATATTTTTCGTCAACACCGGTTGTAGGTCAATGAGGATGGATCTAAAGGAAAGGAGTTGGTTATGTGGCTTTTGCAGGCTTGAATTGGTTCTCCGTCCTTAGATCTCGAGGTTTTCGAAAGGAGGGTTACTATTCTGTTGCTCTTGATAAAGGACTTTAATGGTAGATAGTGGGGGTCTCTACGCCAAGCTCACTATAAGATCTAGGCTTGTGGAGAGAGAAAAAGCTCAAATGAAGGGTTTTAAACCTATAGAAAAAGGGTATTTCTTCTGGCACTAAGAAGATTCGAGCAAGAATCCAAGTACTTGCATAAAATATACAATGAACTGCGACAAATAATGATTAAGAAAAATAGTACAACAAACTCACAGTAAGGAGCTTTGGATATGGACGAACACTTTATTAACCTTTGATTTGGAATACATGACTCGAATAGAAGAACTTCTTTAATTGGACCCCGAATAAGGGTTTTAAGTGGAAAAATATAAGGATTAGCCAAATAAAGAAAAACCCACCCCTTGGTGTGACCTCTGAAGTTTATTTATAGGAAACTTGGAGCCCCTTCTGTTATCGGGCCACAAGGCCTTCAGGAGTCTTTATCGACTGACTTTCTCCTTGGTCTCAGATGTTTTCACTTCCGGCCGCTTCGCGGTGCTACCCATGGCTTTCTCGATGAAGGTTTCGGCTAGTCGAGAGCCTCCTCGAAGGGAATATGTGCTTGCCGTTGTGGTATCTTCTTGGAGGATATCTCGAGCTTCCGTGTGTATGTTCTCGATCATATCCTTTAGGACATAGGCTTACGGTTTTCCCACGAATACTTATAGGTTCCTGCCCTCATTGTGTATGTGGTTAGATACCAATTAGGAATCACTGTCGGTGTCTATGCTGAGTAGATTAGTATGGATAGCCTGTATCCATTCCGTGATTCCAGTCTGTGTCTCAGTGGGATTTCCGGGCATAGCCTGGTCTTTCAGAAGGTCACTCAAGTGACTTGTCTGTTATTTTAACAATGCGGCCTCTTGGTATTTGTACGATTGGTGTCATGAAAATAGGTTCCGGACAATTTTTATGCACTCCTATTTTTTATGCTTCTGAAGTTTTAGCTTCTTGTTGTATCGGTATTAGGCAGGTTAATTCCGAAGGTTCCTTTGGACTATATCTGACAGGTTTATTACTTCTATCCTTCTTGGTTTCGGATCGGGATGATTTTTGCCGTGGAATGTGCTGTTGGGTTGACATTGTCGGAGGGATCTTGTCGGATCGACCCTGACGGTTAGACCCCGTCGGTTATATCCTATAGCTTTTATGATCCTTTCTTCTAGGAAGCTTTCTGTTGATGCAACCTTCGGATCATCCGATACCCCTTCACTGCCAGCTCGTTCCATTGTTAATTTTGGTGGTAACAGTAATCAGAAAATGAACTGATAAACTTCCAATTATCAAGAGCTTTATCTATGTTACAATGAATATTTTTGTATTTTTTGATTTCTAAGTATATTTATTTCCAGTTACAACTGTTTCAACAAGTCCATCTCTACGTAGAAAATAATTCATGACTTCCATTTTCTTGAAGGGTATAGGAATACAACATATTTTTCATATGCGTGAATTGTAGTATTGAAATCACCTAAAACAATCCATAGGTGATTAATATTTTGATATAACAACTCCTATTGATACATAAGTTCAATCTATTAATTTTTTTAATTTAAAGCATAATAAAGTGATTTCAAGTTATTGGCCACCTTTACCTTTACATATGCAATGTGTAAAGAGAAATTCAATTTGATTGCTAATTTGCTAGACATTAGGATCCCAAAGGATCATTATTCTACTATTACCTTCTAATTTAGTATTGCTAATTATACTCCAATTAAAGAGATATTTGGCATGATAATCATTGATTTTAAAGTCATTTATTTTATGTTTTAAAATACCAATTATGCTTGGTTTTTCAGTATTTACCAAATATGCAAATTTCAGTTTTCTTTAAGGGGAGTTTAGACCCCTAATATTCCATGCAATAATCAATATAATGAATTTTTTTTGAAATAATGAAGGATACACAAAGGATATAAAAGCTATAGTGAAAAGTTGTGCCTAGCAGAAACATCCTTTCCCATCATCTTTTTATTTTTCCTTTTACAAGAAAAATGGATTTTGATTTTCTAGCTAATCATCCCATTTTGAATTTCGAACAATGTACCTCTTTCCAAATGCAGTATCTTCCGATACTTCAAATTGAAGATCTAAATTATCATTATTGTGGAGTGAGTCAGACATTATTTCATTCTAAGTTTTGGTTTTGCTTTTCTTTCTTTTGTTCCCTTATTTAGAAAACAAAAGGTAAACATAAGAGTTTTTACCAGCATCATTTAATAATTGTTCATTAAAATAAAATGCTACTTTCTTTTTTTGGATTTCTTGAATTGACCCATTTTCATTTGCTGAGTTGTTTTCAAGCCCTATATTATCTTTAATCATAGCAACTCTGTTTTCCTCAAAATAAAACTGAGCTTTCAATTGTTTGCTTTAATTCCCGTTCATCTATTTGAATTTGCACTGCTGATTCTGTAAAAGTGATATCAATTTTTTCTTGTAAATTCATTTTCATATCATCTTTCTCTTTTATGTTTTCTGCTTACTAATGCATATTACCTGTACCTTTTGTTTCCATCATTCTCTTTGGTAGATTATCTGTGTTTTCAACATTTTAATACGATTTTCGACTCGAACCTTTTACTTGCACAATTTTCAAAGTTGTGACCATATCATTTGCAGTATTTACATTTTAGTGGCATCCACTCATATTCAATCAAAAGGGGACATCGATTTCTCTATATCAGGTGATGATATACCCTAATGGCTATGAACCACATTGCCATGCTGTTTGCCCGAGTTTAGTCATTTCCTGGTTGATGAGGCTTGAGGTCACGATTACCTTTTTGAGATAGCATGCACAAACTTTGAATGCCACATTGTTAGATCCCGTCAATCACTAATTGATTTGCATAAATATACTTTTGGGTTTAAGCTAAAAGAAGCTACCTTTCCCCGCCACTATACTTGGTATATTTGTAAAAATCAACGTACGTGATTTTAGGAAATACCCTGTTAGACATTCGTCCATACAAGTTTGTTCTGATACTGAACGAAACCAAAGATACCCCAGAACATTGAAGTTACTGCTACGAGTATAATCCTGGTTGTTAACCAAAGACATCAGTGAGCAACCCTCTCGTTCCGAACATCTATGTCTTTATATCATATCATATCATGATCATCCATGTAAGTTAGTTTTTGAATGCAAAGTTGGTTCGAAGTGGTTTTGGGTCCGGTACCATCCCAGTCTCTTCGAACTAACACGTTAATAGTCAAAAAGAATATTCATCGATAGTCTGGTTTTTAACTATCAAATCAATAATACAGATCGGTACATCAGCAGCTCAGGTCCTTTATTAAAGCAATTCATTAAAATCCTTCTATTGATTCTTAACAATCGATTTAATATACTGAGACGACCCGATTTCCCGTTCTCACGGAAACAAGGTTATCTTTTGGAATATAACACAGAAACATATAATAGCAGAACAAAATTAAATAAATACACCAGAATGAACAACAAAATATACTGGATAAAAGTAATCATCAGAGTTACACAGTATACAGGATCTTACTTAGAACAAATACAGTTCAGCTATACATAAATGTCTACAGCGGAAATAAACAAAATATGTACAATAGGAGCTGAACAGCATAAAAAGAAATAAATGATAGAATCCATCTTCAGCTCCAGCTATCCAGAAAAAGAACCAGCTAAACCTGAATACAAGGCTTCCCGTGTAGAAAAAGGGGCACCCGAGTTTGAGAGTGAAACAAACTACGAGTCAGTCATGGGACTGGTATGAGAAATCCACTCAACACATATATATAATTGGCTAATCACAGGACCACGCCACTTTCGTGGAACGGGTTTACTCCATTGGATTGCCAGTGCTTTAAAACAAATCTTTCTTTTAAACATCGCTATGCTTCTTATAAAAAATGAAACCGTTATAAGACTCAGTTCCCATCACACAATGCAACGCAAACCGGAGGATAGAGTTTTTACCTTATAACGGCCAAGATATGCTTGATACGAATAAAACAAAGGCATTTGATATTATTGCTAGTGTTAATATGTTTTGAAAACAATTTCAAATCATAACTATCAATCATAGATGGCATGGGTACCATATATCATGTCGCCATATATATATACAATCAAAACCGCTCGATGTCGTATTTGGAAATTGGATTTCCGTCATGAACCAAGGCAAAAGATAGTCCTTACCGAATTCGAGACGCTCTAGCCCGTGTCTCAGGATCAGAACGCATCGACCCTTGGAGCGACAGGGCCGGTCCACCGATGTGGATTAAGAATGCCTGAACACTACGTTTCCCCACCCTTTGGGGTGTAAATGAGCCAACGAATGACTCCATCGGACCCGAATTGCCCGATCAAACCGAGGCGCCTCGCAACAGCAACAACCACATAGGTGAAAAGTATATAAATGTCAGGGCTGGTAGGTCACTGACACCACCCTAGCTAGAAAGAAACGCATGCCCTCCCTGAGGTCCTTCTCCCGTTTTAGATTCATACCGGGGTGTGAGGCTCGCGAATTCACGTTATACACAAAGCTACGCCACACAGGCGGTGCTTTGATCATCACCACAAGACTTTGCTTTTCAACAGAAGCCCTGATCACTGCATCTTAGCATGTCACACAGGCAATTCACGCCATGCGATTGATGTCCATCGATATACAATCTCTGAGCTCGTACGTCTCAGAGAAGGGCGTTAAGCAAAAGAATAAATTCTCCGCCGCCAAACATATGTATATTTAACAGAGATCAATCAACACAGAATAAAATCCAATGTCGGACACACAGTCCATTTACAAGTCCGTTCTGGGTCTGAACGAAACCGGAGGCACTAAATACCTCGCAAACCCTTCGATTAACACGTACGTCTGAACGATCACCACTCATTATCCATATTTCGGGATGCCTCCCAATCAGGACCTCGGTTACCATCCAAACGAGGTGAAGATCTCCGGTCTTCGACCATCGTCTTCATCTTCGAATTTCAATCGTCGGTCGATTATTCGAAATGAGAATTAACTCGGCCTTTTCAAATAATCCACGTATACTTAGAATTTCAAATCGATTTATTTCAATGGTTAAATTATTCGACAACACCAATTGTGTTCTTTATATAGTTTTCACACCAAACACATTCAACCATCAAACATCACATAAATCAAGCAAATTCAGTTTATTTCCATTCCATATCGCTTACGATATTTTATAACTATTTATCGCTATTTTTATTTATTTTAAAATAGCCATTTTATTCAAAACGACGCTTCGGGCCATAAGGCGGCCGTGGCGCTGTTTTTCTTCAGATTTGATTTACACATATCTGAAAATCTAACCGTTGGATCTTCACAAAATTTACATCATTAGAAAGGTCTTTTCAAACCGAACCCAACGGTTCCAGTTTCGGGAAAATCCGACGGTCGGATCTCCCGGTACAATCGTTTGAATTTTTGATTTCAAAATACGAACTGCAGCGTCGTTATTCGATTAAATATAATTATATTTATATATATATATATATAAATATAATCGTTTCTGGCGCTGTTTTTCTTCAGATTTGAATTAAACATTCCAGACAATCCAACCGTCGGATTTTTACAAGGTTGGTGTCGTTGGAAAGATTATTCCAAGGCGAACCCGACGGTTGAGATTTCGGGAAAATCCAATGGTCGGATTTCCCGTACTAGTTGTTTGAAAACACGGTTTCAAAAACACGAACTGCACGGCTTCGTTTCGTTTTAATTTTATTTATATTTATATATTTATATAAATATAGTTCATTCAATGATTTCCATATCGTTTTCACTTCAAATATTTTTCTAACTCCTTAAATTTTGGAAAAATTTCGCCATAACCTCCCCTGCACCGGGAGCGTCGGGAAATCGCAAATAGCGTCCCGGTCCTTCTAATCTCAAAAAGAAAAAGAAAAAGCCAAGCGGCTAGCCAACAGGCTCAAAATCATCACCCAAACAAATCAGTAAATGTGTACCTATTTGTCGGGCACAAAATTTTATTCCTCTTCTCTAGCCCCTTTGCTATAACCTGTCCAATGAATATGCATGTACATATATATACAGTCTATATCATTTTTCATTTTCTATTCGACTTCATATTTGATTTCTATTTGGTTTAAAAACACCATTCATTTTAATGTTACATAAATAGGTGCAAATCATTTCATTAGTTAATTAATGAATATTTCAACTCATATATGTTTATTTTGAATAAGTGGCTATTTTTAACACTTCACATTTCAACGATTTATGCATACAATAAAAATGTGATTTTTATTGTAAAACAATTCATTTCAAAACACTATTCTTCTATATAGTTCATATAGTCGATAAAAGGTGATTTTTATTATCAAACAGTTTATTTCAAAATATGAATACCATTCAACACATGAATTTCTAAACAACGAATGAATATCAATTCAACACATGAATGTTTTCTATAGTTTTTATATATAGATAAAAATGTGATTTTTATTATCAAACAATTTATTTCAAAATATGAATACCATTCAACACATGAATTTTCTAAACAACGAATGAATATCAATTCAACACATGAATGTTTTCAATAGTTTTTATATATAGATAAAAATGTGATTTTTATTATCAAACGATTTATTTCAAAATATGAATACCATTCAACACATGAATTTCTAAACAACGAATGAATATCAATTCAACACATGAATGTTTTCTATATAAGGAATAAATATAGTTTAAGCATATGAAAATAATTCAAACACACAAATATTATTCAAAATTTCGGCAGCATAACGGCAGGGTAGTTACACCGGCACCGTCCCTAGTACGGCTCCTCTCTCTACCTTAAAACCTCGCGGTTTTTGACAATGGGAAACATGCATCTAGTTCGCACGCAGGCGGCATGTATATATATTTATTTCATTTCCACAAACTAATCCTATGTGGTTTCAACCAAATATTTCACAACCACAAATGGGTATTTTTCAACCACAATCAACCAATATCAATCACAAACAATCCCAAACAATCATTCAATTTTCACAACAATTTCAACCAATAAATATCGTCCATGGTTTGTGGACGAGGGGCGTATATATATATATATATATATATATATATATATATATATATATATATATATATATATATATATATATATAGATAGAGATATTTATATATAGCTATTCACTTTCATTTTCACACATATATAATATTTTAAAATCAGAAATCTCACCAATAGCTATCCAACTGCACGACACTTCACTTATAGAAATCTTCGCCTTTTGTCGCTTTCGCCCGTATTCTCTACATATGTAAAAATAGAATTTTTACTATGCTATCCAATATATAAAAATCGAATTTTTGACTTCGCTATTCAATATATAAAAAATATGATTTTTACTTTTGCTTTCAACATATAAAAATATGATTTTTATTTCTACTTTCTTTAAAGAAACCAGTTTTAACTTTTTTAAAAATTTCAGTTTTTAATTTTTAAAAACCAAATCAGTTTTTAATTTTTTTAAAACCCAGATCAGTTTTACTTATCTAAAATAAAATCAGTTTTAAATTTTTAAAACTAAATCAGTTTTAATTACCTAAAATTAAAATCAGTTTTTAATTTTTATAAAATTCAGTTTTTTCTTTAAAAACATAAAACAGTTTTAACTTTAAAACATAAAACAGTTTTAACAGAATAAAATAAAAAAAGAAAATAAATTAAATAAATAAAAATAGGGGATGCTCACCGAGGTAGCTGCGAAAAAAGGGGGGAAATCGAAGAAGGCGTCGGCGGCACTTCAGGGGGGGGGGGGGTCTTCGCAGACGTCGCGACGGGGGGGGGGGGGGGGGGCTTCGTCGGAGCTAGCGCGATTCGGGGGGGGGGGGCTTCGTCGTCCTCGATCGTCGGAGGGGGGAGCGGCTTCTATGCTTAGGGTTTTTTTTTTTTCTGTTTTCTGGATTGTGAATCGGGGGGGGGGGGGGGGGGGCAAAAAGAAGATAAAGGGGAGGGAGGGAATTAAAATTATTTTACTATTTTATTATTTAATTTCGCAAAAAGGTTGACTTTTACATACGACCTCTAAACGAGGCCCACCGCCTGCCGTCCATAGCGTTATACCCCCATTCCGAACACAATGGGATATGTATCGTAAGCTGATTTGATCGTTACAATCAGTTTCCGTTTGAATTTACATTTAAATCATTATATTGAATTTTAAACGCACATTTCAAATTACCGGGGTCACATATTAACTAGAAAAATTCCAGAAAAATATTTTCTAGCTTCGTATTGACGATACGGTCCTAACAAAACTAGTTTCGTCGAATTCTGAGACCGTTTGAAAAATGGCCAATTTCCAGTCGATTAAAATCAACTGAAATCGGTCAAACGCGTTTTCCTTTGCCACGCTCACATATTGATTCGAAAAATTATGAAATTTGAAACCTAGCAATTACTTGACACTGCGGACCTAACAAAAGTGGTTTCGTCGAAATCCGAGGTCATCTGCAAAATGTCCATTTTTAAGGGCCTGAATTCCATAGCGACTATTCAGAATTTTCAACTGGACATATCTTTTGATTCCCGCTATCAAATTTCGATTTGTCAGATTCGTTAGAAAGATATTACCAATTAGATTCCATTATTTTTGGTTTCACTAAGATCCGGATTGTTTTGCACCCGGTATATTCAATTGAAGTTTGAAATCGAATTATCGAACTACCGCGCCATTTTCAATTCTATATATAATTATAATTAATTATATTGGTTTTCAAATGTCGATTCAAACTCATTTTCATCGCCATTATTTAAAATATTTATTTTAAATATTTAAAATCCATTATTTTAGCCAATTTAAAAAATTTAAATTGGTTCAGATTTTCTGGGTCGTTACAATCTCCCCCACTTAAAACTTTTCGTCCCCGAAAAGGAATAAAGTCGAAAGTGGTTTGATAAATCTACAATCCCACAATACAACAACCAATTTGTTTTTAATATTCAGAGTATAGAATAAACAATGCACATCCATGGGAAGAAAATAGCAACAGAATAGAGAATTAAATGGTAATGCAAGGTAAAGTAAATGTACCTTGCACCAGAGTCAATCAGAGATATCTACTCGGCATCTAGGATAAGCTTTCTGAATGCTCTCCTCAGTTTCCCAAGTACAATCTCGCGGATCTCCACTCCATTGCACTTTGACTAAGTGAACCTTCTTGTTCCTCAGCTCTTTGGTTTCTTTGCCGATGATCTTTAGCGGCTCACGCCTCACAGCTAGTTCTGGAGTAATTTCAATATCCTGCTGAGCTGCTTCTTCCACGATCAAGTCTGGATCATGAACGTGCTTTCGAAGTTGAGATATATGAAATACATCATGAACTCCAGGCAACCAGTGTGGCAATTTGACCCTATAAGCGAGAGTTCCAATCCGTTCCAGAATAGGAAACGGACCAATGAATTTGGGTGCCAACTTTCCAGTTTTACCGAACCGGATAAATCCTCTCATCGGCGATACTTTCAAATATACATAGTCGCCAACTTCAAAGGATATATCTCTTCTTCTTTTATCGGCATAGCTCTTTTGTCGGCTTTGAGCGGCGAGTAATCGCTTCTTAATAAAATCGAATTTGTCGGCAGCTTCTCGAATCATATCAGGACCCAACACAAGTCTATTTCCAGGCTCGACCCAACAAGCAGGAGATCGGCACGGTCTACCATACAATGCTTCGAATGGCGACATTGTCAGACTCGCCTGGTAGCTGTTGTTATAAGAGAATTCAGCCAAATATAGATTGTCTTCCCATGATCCACCGAAATCTATAACACAAGCCCGCAATAGATCTTCTAGAATGCGATTCACCCTCTCAGTCCGACCGTCTGTCTGAGGATGATAAGCGGTGCTCAAGTTTAACTTCGTTCCCAGCTCGACTTGAAATGCTTCCCAGAATTTGCTAGTGAATATTGTATCCCTATCACTGACTATACTGAGTGGCACTCCATGTAGTCTAACTATTTCCCTGAAGTATATCTGCGCCAGACTCTGAGCGGTTCTATTTGATTTGACAGGTATGAAATGGGCGGTCTTCGTGAAGCGATCTACGATCACCCAAATACTGTCATTTCCCTTTCTGGTCCTGGGCAGACCATCAATGAAATCCATAGAAATATGTTCCCACTTCCAGCCAGGAACTTCTAGCGGTTGTAATAATCCAGCCAATTTCTGTTGGTCGCTTTTAACTAGCTGGCAAGTAGGGCATCGGCTGACATATAAAGAAATGTCCCTTTTCATCGACTTCCACCAGAAAGTGAGTTTAATGTCATTATACATTTTGCTTACTCCCGGATGGATACTGAGTTTTGACTTGTGGCATTCATCCAGTACTTCCTTTCGAAGTTCAGGAATGTTAGGGACACATATTCGACCTTTAAGCCTTAGAATCCCATCGTTGTCAATTTGAAAACTTGAAGGTTCGCCTTGTTGAATTATCCCTCTGATCTTCTGAATGAAGTGATCATCCTCTTGAAGAGCAGATATCTTATCTAGCAATGAAGTCGTGATAATAAAACTGGCGATCATTACATTCTTTCTGCTTAATGCATCGGCCACGACATTGGCTTTTCCTGGAGTATATATAATTTCAAAGTCATATGCTGCAAGAAACTCCAGCCAACGTTGCTGTCTCAGATTTAAGTCCTTCTGAGTGAACAGATACTTTAACGACTGGTGATCTGTAAACAGTTCAAATCTCTCGCCCAGAAGATAGTGTCTCCAGATTTTCAAAGAGAATATGATAGCCAATAACTCAAGATCATGAGTTACATAGTTTTTCTCGTGCGGCTTCAGTTGACGGCTAGCATAAGCAATTACTTGGCCTCTTTGCATTAACACTGCTCCAAGGCCTTCTCTAGACGCATCAGTCCAGACTTTTAAATCCTGGTTGCCATCTATGATGGTTAACACTGGAGCTGTCGTTAATCTCAACTTCAGCTCTTCGAAAGCCTCCTCACTCTCTTGAGTCCATTTAAATTTAGAATGCTTCTTTGTAAGCTTCGTTAAGTGACCAGATATCTTCGAAAAGTCTTTAACGAACTTTCGGTAATAGCTAGCCAATCCGAGAAAACTGCGGACTTCAGTGGGGGTACTGGGTTGTTTCCAATTTTGAATAGCCGTGATTTTACTTGGATCCACAGCGATTCCTTCTTTCGATACAACATGGCCCAGAAATTTCACTTCATCTTGCCAGAATATACATTTGGAAAATTTGGCTTTCAATACATTCCTTCTGAGGATTTCTAGAACCTGTTCCAGATGCTTTTCATGTTCGGCCTTTGATTTAGAGAAGATTAGAATATCGTCAATGAAAACCAGCACAAACTTATTCAATACTCCTCTGAATACTCTGTTCATCAGATCGACGAAATAAGCTGGAGCGTTACATAAGCCGAACGGCATTACTAACCACTCGTAGAATAAGTCGGGGCCTCTGAACGCTGTCATTGGAACACACTCTTCGGCAATTCGAAGTTGATGGAAACCTGTAGCTAGGTCCATTCTTGAGAATACTTGTGCTCCATTTAATCGATCCAACAGATCATCAATCCGCGGCAATGGATATTTGTTCTTTATAGTCTGCTTGTTCAAATCACGATAATCCACACATAGCCGTAGAGTACCGTCAGATTTTGGGACAAATACCACGGCTGCACCCCAATCAGAGAAACTAGGCCTGATCAGACCTTTCCATACTAGCTGTCGGGTTTGATTGTCTAATTCCTCCTTCTCTTTCAAGGACATTCTTCGAATAGCGTGAACTACCGGCCTTGCATTGGGAATCAAAGCAATCTTGAAATCTATTTCTCTCTGCGGAGGTAAGCGAACAACTTCCTCAAACACATCCGCATAATTCTTGACGACAGGAATATCTTTGATGAGGTCAGGAATATTCTCAGTGATTTCAGGGACATTTTCTATTTGGGCTGGAGAAACATCGAGAGCTGACCAGAAATCTTTTCTATTTGAAGTCGGGCCTTCACATGGTATGGTTATATAATTCCCCGATTGGGCCTTTGCTTTAACCACTCTCTCGGCGCATTTAACTTCAGCTTCATATCGAGTTAGCCAATCCAATCCCAGAATAAGATCGAATTCATTAAAATTCATGACGATACAGATAATAGGGAATTTATAGCAAGAAAAAGAGACTGGTACGGCACAAACCCAACTGAGATTGATGGAACCCCCAACTGGATTTTGCACCGTCATTGGTTCTTTGAGCTTTTTCAACCTCAGATCCAACTTCTTGACTACACTCTTCGCGACAAAGCTTCGTGACGCGCCTGTATCAAACAGTACTTTGACTGGAATGTTTTTGACATTGAGCGTGCCTTCTAAAACATCAGACCTTTCCTGAGCAGACGAAGATGCAGGCAGTTCTACCACTTCATTTACTTGCGCTGCTTTGGACTTCTTAAATTGCCTGCAGTCCTTCTCAAGATGGCCAGTCCGACGGCATTGAACGCACTTTCTATTCTCTTGAAATCCCTCTTTGGATTTAAGTCCACCTTTTAATCGCTTCCTTAAGGGCCCGCAGTTTATCGACAAATGCCCCTTCAGATGGCAGTTAGAGCAAGTGGTAGTCGTTGCCGGTTCCTTTTCAGATTTAGCCCTTTTTCTATTGACACTGGGCTTCTTACTGGCTTCAGGAATATCAATTTCTGACTCTGCTTTGTCACTAGAACTGACTTCTTCTTCGTCGCATAACATTCCTTTCTTATGAAGATCTTCATACTGATAAGCCATGTATATCATTTCAGAAAAAGAAAGCTTCACATGCCCCAATACTTTATTTTGGTATTTCCTTTGAAGCCCGTGAATAAATCTCAGATTTTTCCTCTTCGGATTTTCAATTAGATGAGGAGCAAAGTGAGCAAGTTCATTGAATTTCTTATGATATTCGGGGATGGTCATATCACCTTGTATTAGATAAGAAAATTCATCACATAATCTCTCAGTTGCTTCGGGAGGAGTAAATCTCTCTAGGAAAATCACTTTGAATCTGACCCAGGTGATATCACCTTCTGGATTATCTTTGATGATTGTTTCCCACCAGATTAAAGCTTCTTCTTTGAGCGCCCAAGATGCTACTAACCGTTTCTGGTCATCTCTCAGCTGGATATGCTCAAAGATTCTTTCGACAGAACTCAACCAAGCTTGAGTTTGAATAATAGATTCATTACCCGAGAATTGCGCTCCGTTCAGATTTCGATATTTCTTTAATAGAGCCTCTAGATCGGGTTCTGTATTCCTTCTGTTTCTGGCACTCATTTTTCTAGTACTTCTGCAATTAGCAGATCAAGTGTCAGGTCACAGAAAAGATATTTTAAAATATAGAGACAAATACTTGAAGTGTAAATGTGTCTATCGAGGTGAAATTTCATTCTGCTTTACTCATACTAGGATATTACTGATCCTATCTGTATAGAGTTACCCGTCCTAGAACACTACTGGTTCTATTTCTGACGAGTTCGTTCAAATGTTATATTCCAGAACTAAGCTTAACCAAAGCTCTGATACCACGATGAGACGACCCGATTTCCCGTTCTCACGGAAACAAGGTTATCTTTTGGAATATAACACAGAAACATATAATAGCAGAACAAAATTAAATAAATACACCAGAATGAACAACAAAATATACTGGATAAAAGTAATCATCAGAGTTACACAGTATACAGGATCTTACTTAGAACAAATACAGTTCAGCTATACATAAATGTCTACAGCGGAAATAAACAAAATATGTACAATAGGAGCTGAACAGCATAAAAAGAAATAAATGATAGAATCCATCTTCAGCTCCAGCTATCCAGAAAAAGAACCAGCTAAACCTGAATACAAGGCTGCCCGTGTAGAAAAAGGGGCACCCGAGTTTGAGAGTGAAACAAACTACGAGTCAGTCATGGGACTGGTATGAGAAATCCACTCAACACATATATATAATTGGCTAATCACAGGACCACGCCACTTTCGTGGAACGGGTTTACTCCATTGGATTGCCAGTGCTTTAAAACAAATCTTTCTTTTAAACATCGCTATGCTTCTTATAAAAAATGAAACCGTTATAAGACTCAGTTCCCATCACACAATGCAACGCAAACCGGAGGATAGAGTTTTTACCTTATAACGGCCAAGATATGCTTGATACGAATAAAACAAAGGCATTTGATATTATTGCTAGTGTTAATATGTTTTGAAAACAATTTCAAATCATAACTATCAATCATAGACGGCATGGGTACCATGTATCATGTCGCCATATATATATACAATCAAAACCGCTCGATGTCGTATTTGGAAATTGGATTTCCGTCATGAACCAAGGCAAAAGATAGTCCTTACCGAATTCGAGACGCTCTAGCCCGTGTCTCAGGATCAGAACGCATCGACCCTTGGAGCGACAGGGCCGGTCCACCGATGTGGATTAAGAATGCCTGAACACTACGTTTCCCCACCCTTTGGGGTGTAAATGAGCCAACGAATGACTCCATCGGACCCGAATTGCCCGATCAAACCGAGGCGCCTCGCAACAGCAACAACCACATAAGTGAAAAGTATATAAATGTCAGGGCTGGTAGGTCACTGACACCATCCTAGCTAGAAAGAAACGCATGCCCTCCCTGAGGTCCTTCTCCCGTTTTAGGTTCATACCGGGGTGTGAGGCTCGCGAATTCACGTTATACACAAAGCTACGCCACACAGGCGGTGCTTTGATCATCACCACAAGACTTTGCTTTTCAACAGAAGCCCTGATCACTGCATCTTAGCATGTCACACATGCAATTCACGCCATGCGATTGATGTCCATCGATATACAACCTCTGAGCTCGTACGTCTCAGAGAAGGGCGTTAAGCAAAAGAATAAATTCTCCGCCGCCAAACAGATGTATATTTAACAGAGATCAATCAACACAGAATAAAATCCAATGTCGGACACACAGTCCATTTACAAGTCCGTTCTGGGTCTGAACGAAACCGGAGGCACTAAATACCTCGCAAACCCTTCGATTAACACATACGTCTGAACGATCACCACTCATTATCCATATTTCGGGATGCCTCCCAATCAGGACCTCGGTTACCATCCAAACGAGGTGAAGATCTCCGGTCTTCGACCATCGTCTTCATCTTCGAATTTCAATCGTCGGTCGATTATTCGAAATGAGAATTAACTCGGCCTTTTCAAATAATCCACGTATACTTAGAATTTCAAATCGATTTATTTCAATGGTTAAATTATTCGACAACACCAATTGTGTTCTTTATATAGTTTTCACACCAAACACATTCAACCATCAAACATCACATAAATCAAACAAATTCAGTTTATTTCCATTCCATATCGCTTACGATATTTTATAACTATTTATCGCTATTTTTATTTATTTTAAAATAGCCATTTTATTCAAAACGACGCTTCGGGCCATAAGGCGGCCGTGGCGCTGTTTTTCTTCAGATTTGATTTACACATATCTGAAAATCTAACCGTTGGATCTTCACAAAATTTACATCATTAGAAAGGTCTTTTCAAACCGAACCCAACGGTTCCAGTTTCGGGAAAATCCGACGGTCGGATCTCCCGGTACAATCGTTTGAATTTTTGATTTCAAAATACGAACTGCAGCGTCGTTATTCGATTAAATATAATTATATTTATATATATATATATAAATATAATCGTTTCTGGCGCTGTTTTTCTTCAGATTTGAATTAAACATTCCAGACAATCCAACCGTCGGATTTTTACAAGGTTGGTGTCGTTGGAAAGATTATTCCAAGGCGAACCCGACGGTTGAGATTTCGGGAAAATCCAATGGTCGGATTTCCCGTACTAGTTGTTTGAAAACACGGTTTCAAAAACACGAACTGCACGGCTTCGTTTCGTTTTAATTTTATTTATATTTATATATTTATATAAATATAGTTCATTCAATGATTTCCATATCGTTTTCACTTCAAATATTTTTCTAACTCCTTAAATTTTGGAAAAATTTCGCCATAACCTCCCCTGCACCGGGAGCGTCGGGAAATCGCAAATAGCGTCCCGGTCCTTCTAATCTCAAAAAGAAAAATAAAAAGCCAAGCGGCTGGCCAACAGGCTCAAAATCATCACCCAAACAAATCAGTAAATGTGTACCTATTTGTCGGGCACAAAATTTTATTCCTCTTCTCTAGCCCCTTTGCTATAACCTGTCCAATGAATATGCATGTACATATATATACAGTCTATATCATTTTTCATTTTCTATTCGACTTCATATTTGATTTCTATTTGTTTTAAAAACACCATTCATTTTAATGTTACATAAATAGGTGCAAATCATTTCATTAGTTAATTAATGAATATTTCAACTCATATATGTTTATTTTGAATAAGTGGCTATTTTTAACACTTCACATTTCAACGATTTATGCATACAATAAAAATGTGATTTTTATTGTAAAACAATTCATTTCAAAACACTATTCTTCTATATAGTTCATATAGTCGATAAAAGGTGATTTTTATTATCAAACAGTTTATTTCAAAATATGAATACCATTCAACACATGAATTTCTAAACAACGAATAAATATCAATTCAACACATGAATGTTTTCTATAGTTTTTATATATAGATAAAAATGTGATTTTTATTATCAAACAATTTATTTCAAAATATGAATACCATTCAACACATGAATTTTCTAAACAACGAATGAATATCAATTCAACACATGAATGTTTTCAATAGTTTTTATATATAGATAAAAATGTGATTTTTATTATCAAACGATTTATTTCAAAATATGAATACCATTCAACACATGAATTTCTAAACAACGAATGAATATCAATTCAACACATGAATGTTTTCTATATAAGGAATAAATATAGTTTAAGCATATGAAAATAATTCAAACACACAAATATTATTCAAAATTTCGGCAGCATAACGGCAGGGTAGTTACACCGGCACCGTCCCTAGTACGGCTCCTCGCTCTACCTTAAAACCTCGCGGTTTTTGACAATGGGAAACATGCATCTAGTTCGCACGCAGGCGGCATGTATATATATTTATTTCATTTCCACAAACTAATCCTATGTGGTTTCAACCAAATATTTCACAACCACAAATGGGTATTTTTCAACCACAATCAACCAATATCAATCACAAACAATCCCAAACAATCATTCAATTTTCACAACAATTTCAACCAATAAATATCGTCCATGGTTTGTGGACGAGGGGCGTATATATATATATATATATATATATATATATATAGATATTTATATATAGCTATTCACTTTCATTTTCACACATATATAATATTTTAAAATCAGAAATCTCACCAATAGCTATCCAACTGCACGACACTTCACTTATAGAAATCTTCGCCTTTTGTCGCTTTCGCCCGTATTCTCTACATATGTAAAAATAGAATTTTTACTATGCTATCCAATATATAAAAATCGAATTTTTGACTTCGCTATTCAATATATAAAAAATATGATTTTTACTTTTGCTTTCAACATATAAAAATATGATTTTTATTTCTACTTTCTTTAAAGAAACCAGTTTTAACTTTTTTAAAAATTTCAGTTTTTAATTTTTAAAAACCAAATCAGTTTTTAATTTTTTTAAAACCCAGATCAGTTTTACTTATCTAAAATAAAATCAGTTTTAAATTTTTAAAACCTAAATCAGTTTTAATTACCTAAAATTAAAATCAGTTTTTAATTTTTATAAAATTCAGTTTTTTCTTTAAAAACATAAAACAGTTTTAACTTTAAAACATAAAACAGTTTTAACAGAATAAAATAAAAAAGAAAATAAATTAAATAAATAAAAATAGGGGATGCTCACCGAGGTAGCTGCGAAAAAAGGGGGGAAATCGAAGAAGGCGTCGGCGGCACTTCAGGGGGGGGGGGTCTTCGCAGACGTCGAGACGGGGGGGGGGGGGCTTCGTCGGAGCTAGCGCGATTCGGGGGGGGGGGGCTTCGTCGTCCTCGATCGTCGGAGGGGGGAGCGGCTTCTATGCTTAGGGTTTTTTTTTTTTTTTCTGTTTTCTGGATTGTGAATCGGGGGGGGGGGGCCAAGAAGAAGATAAAGGGGAGGGAGGGAATTAAAATTATTTTACTATTTTATTATTTAATTTCGCAAAAAGGTTGACTTTTACATACGACCTCTAAACGAGGCCCACCGCCTGTCGTCCATAGCGTTATACCCCCATTCCGAACACAATGGGATATGTATCGCAAGCTGATTTGATCGTTACAATCAGTTTCCGTTTGAATTTACATTTAAATCATTATATTGAATTTTAAACGCACATTTCAAATTACCGGGGTCACATATTAACTAGAAAAATTCCAGAAAAATATTTTCTAGCTTCGTATTGACGATACGGTCCTAACAAAACTAGTTTCGTCGAATTCTGAGACCGTTTGAAAAATGGCCAATTTCCAGTCGATTAAAATCAACTGAAATCGGTCAAACGCGTTTTCCTTTGCCACGCTCACATATTGATTCGAAAAATTATGAAATTTGAAACCTAGCAATTACTTGACACTGCGGACCTAACAAAAGTGGTTTCGTCGAAATCCGAGGTCATCTGCAAAATGTCCATTTTTAAGGGCCTGAATTCCATAGCGACTATTCAGAATTTTCAACTGGACATATCTTTTGATTCCCGCTATCAAATTTCGATTTGTCGGATTCGTTAGAAAGATATTACCAATTAGATTCCATTATTTTTGGTTTCACTAAGATCCGGATTGTTTTGCACCCGGTATATTCAATTGAAGTTTGAAATCGAATTATCGAACTACCGCGCCATTTTCAATTCTATATATAATTATAATTAATTATATTGGTTTTCAAATGTCGATTCAAACTCATTTTCATCGCCATTATTTAAAATATTTATTTTAAATATTTAAAATCCATTATTTTAGCCAATTTAAAAAATTTAAATTGGTTCAGATTTTCTGGGTCGTTACATATACTTGTCTCAACAAATCTCTTTTGTTTTCCATTACTTTGAAAATGATATCCAACATTTGTATCCTTTTGAATAAGCTTATTTACCAAAACACTCCTTTATTTCCTTTACCTCAAAAATATCATTATATTTTCCCAAAAACCTCTTTTATTTCCTTTACTTTGGAAATATCGCTATATATTCACATAACTAATTTATACAGGTTTCATTACCAAATCCTAGTGGTCAAAATAATGTCATGTGACACTTTCTTATTATGTAAAACCAAATGATTTTACTTAACTTCAAAACTAATTGAAGTTTACAATAACACTTTTGGAAAGAATAATTAAATTTCCAGTATCTACTACACGTTAAACCCGTATAACCTCTAATTTCATTTCTCCGAAAATCCTAACCATTTACTTATGTCATTGAATAAGTGTATTCACAAAAATAATATTATTTTCATTATCCAATAAACAATGCCATATACTTAACTAAACGATATAAGTATAATCACACATCATACCTGGGTTCAACAATGTCAAGTGATACATTGTTTGTTATAAAACCCAATGGTTTTAATATATTTCAAAAACTTTGCAAATATAGTTGCAATCTTTATTATGGAAATAATAAATTATTTCCAATATCATTACCATTACAAACCAGTACCATCCCTTAGTAATAGTGAAGTCGTTCAAGTTGGTGCGTTTTATTTACCTCTCAGACCTTGATCAACAACGTTCTCTTCTTAAGATAAATAAAGGTACTGAACTCTGATTTTAGTTACAATATCATATCAATTTTATTTACAATTCCATTTCAATATTGTTTACAAATTATTTCTTTACTTTTGAAATCTCTTTTCCATCATAACCAATATCACATAATTCGTTGATTAAGTAATCCATTACCAAAGCATGCTTTTAACTTTAAACTTCTTTAATAAAATTCATTTACAAGTTGATTTTAATACAAAATCCATTTATTGATCTTTACCAAATCCTTTAAGTATCTTATTATAGAATTCAACTTGGATTTATTACAACAAATCCATTTACTAAATCCTTTACAAAATCTTATTTAAGCCTCTCACCTTTTCATTCTTGAAATCTTTTTTCAATTTCATTCGTCTTCACTTAATTCAAATATTAAGTGAATGCTCGTTGAAAATCATCCCATCAGTTTAAGATCTCTTTTATAAACCTTGTTTATACAACCTAGTTTATCTTCGAATTCCTTTATAAAAACTATTTACAAAATTCAACGAAATCTTAAGATGACTTGATTACTTTCTAAGTGAATTCTAATAAAAAAGTAATCATTTTAATTATTGTTGACTAAAATATTAATTAACTTCAACGTTAGCTAAAGTAGCAGTTAACTTCGTTATTAACTAAAAATAGAATAGTTAATTTCTTTAAATAGTTATTAAAATAATACTTAATTTTATTAGCGATCGCTAACTCGATAATTAGCTTTAAACATTGTTAATTAAAAGATATATTTGTAATAAATTTTATTAAGTTTAGACAAGTATTTGTCAAAACTATTACTATTAGATTAATTGATAACAAATTATTCTAATAACTAGTTTCAGTTTAAACAGTTGACTTAGTCAACTTGAGAATACTGGTTAACTGATTTTATCTAATCCTTTCTCTTATATTAATTTATAATATAATTAATATAATCCTACTTAATTTTTTTCTTAAAAAACAATTATTCTAAATTATTAACCCGTAGGTTAATTTCCAACTTTCTTACTTATAAAGCTTACTAAAACTAAGAATTTGTTATATAAGGATATTTTATACTGACTTTATGAAAGACAACTATAAATATTTAATTATTTATGAAAACCTCTATTTTATATAAAAATAAAATTTTAAAACCTTGCTCCGGTTATAAAAATAATTTTTGTAACTTCAACTACGTCAATTTGCCTGGCGGTGAATCAACGTCTTAAAAAGATGGATTTTAGGCCATTTATTGCCAATCACTTAATCAATACCATCTATTGATTCATATCACATGAACATTGAATTCTATTCAACTGATCGACATCCAAACCAAAATTTAACATTACTTTGGTTAACTAGCTAGTTCATATATAAACAATATGAAAACAAGCAATGTACATACAATATTTGACGAGTCCAATAGGATCCGTCCAACTTGCTTTTCCTTGCATCACAACTCATAATATTATATTATAAATGCATATGAAATAGGAATTTTAAAACTAATGCATTTAATTTAGGAGAATATAAATGATGACAATCAGCAACCAACAAGCAATAAATCAACCAAACCATCCAATCACACAATTTATACCAACAATGGTAAAGATTAAAATTATATGAATTTAATTACATCATAGAATTCCAGAAGGCATGAGAGTTAACTCACAATTTATTTCGATTGATGATTCATTTCAATTTATACAGTTTCAAACAAGCATTTGAAAAAAAATCCCACTGGCTCCAAATCACTCCGAACCAGTTCCTACGCGTAATGTTCGTCCCTACGATTCCAATTCAACTGACTTTTCTCCAATCTGATAATGTATGAAACAATTATTAATTTTACAAGTTCAAAAATATTTTATATAAATCAAAATGTCATTAACTAAGCTAATTACTTAATTTATACCTAACCCATGTATTAAATTCTTCTTCCACGATCAAAAGAACTACCGCCTGTAGCTTCTTTACCATTTCCGTGCATTTCACCCACCCTTTCTCCCTCGTCTTTGCATGAAAACAAACACCAAGACCACCTTCATTCACCTCTTCCTAAGAGCTACCACCCATTTACCATTTCCTCGAACTCGCAGCCCTCACTCAAAACTCGTCGAAAAACCTAGCATCACGCTACACAGTAGAACCCCAAACTCAATTCACTCAAAAACCCCCTAAAATTTCACATGTGATGCTACTCTCCACCACAATCACAAATACAACATCCAAATCTCAAATCGATGCTCCAAACTCACGCATTTCACATTCTTAGCTATGCTATTCATACTAGGTGCAAAGAAAAAAAATGTACCAAACCCATTAAAATGGTTATGTAGTGAAGGGTAGGCATTAACGTGTTTAATGGATCGAACAAAATCAAATTCCATTAAGAAATGAATTTTTAATGATTTTTTGAAGAAATTAGAGGGTGGCGGCTCATCTCGGCATTGACCAGAGCCAATAGAAGATGGTATAGGGTTAGGGATGTTAAGGATAATATATAGGGTAGGTTTATTTTTATTTTTTTAATTCATTGAATATAATTACCTATCGCTATTTACCGTTGGACGTTTTCTATTCGTTCGATCACATACGAACTTCGTGCGCGATAAAAATGGACCTCTATAGTTTGACATTCCTGACCCAATGAAACTTGTTTTGTCGAAATCCGAGTCTGTTTGCAAGAACAACGCTATTTTGAATATTAAATTGTTAATCGATATGCGTTTTCATTACGCATGCTCACATAACAACTTCGACTGACTCAAAACTTGAAATCTAGCTATAATTAATCCATTATGGATTTAATAAATTTCGTCTCGTTGAAATCCGAGGTCGTTCGAAAAAAGGCTATTCTCAAGTGTAAATAAAATCGTTAAAATATAAATCGATTTTCAAAATAATCAAATCTATTGGTAATGAATTATTATTATCATATATATTCAAATAGAATGTTTTATAACTTTAAAATAGAAAACTCTGATTTTAAACTCAATATTTTGAATTCCAAGTTAAATCTATTTTCAATTGACTTAAAATCCTTTTATTTTATATAACAAATCGTTATTGTTCATAAACGATTATACAACGATTTTCTAAAAAATTGATTTTGACATAACTCAAAATGTACAAGATGAAATCTCAATTTTTGTTCTTTACTAGAAAACTATAATCCAATAGATTCGGAAAATTCTTGTTTCAAAAAATTTCGACTTATATTGAATTTTATATAGTCAATCAAAGTTCAAAATGTAAAACTACGAACTACCGCGACACTACTAGCACGTTTTTAATTAATTTAAATTTATATGTTCAAACTTCGTTTAATTGATAAATTTCTTATTATACTTCAAATCTGAACCTAATTGGGTCTTACTAAATCATCCAATTCATATTATACCTGAAATTCATTTAATTCTCAATTAGTTTGGAATTAAATTTATTATTTTATTACTCAAATTAAATTAATACTCAAAATTGTTGAATTTGAGTTATTTAAATTACCAAATCGATATTTAAAACCAATTTTACATGTTTAGCTTAATAGCAAAAAATCTAGGTCGTTATAGGTTGTACATATGTAATAGTTTCCATTCACTCTTATATAAGCCTCGTACCATTAAAAAAGCATACACATAACTCTCCTCTCTAACCATTCTTATATTGCCTCCAAATGTTCCAAATTTCATATTTATTTCAAAGCAAATTTTTGATCAGCGTTACTTTGGTTTAAAAATATTCAAATCGAGTCAAATTTCGCTTCCTGGCCTCTATTGTACTCAATCTGCATCATTATTATTGAAGGCTGTGGATGTTGTACTACATTGCGACTACTTAGTGTGTTGAAAACACAATATATAGTCTGTCTACTTACTTTTTATTTGATGTTCCGGTGATCTTGTAGTCCGTTCAAATTAGTTGGGTAACCTTGTGGCCCGTGAAATCAAGTGGTGTCTGTAAACTTACTCCTCCAGATGAAGTGAGGGTTGCAGATAATTATGGTTCAAGAAGGCTGGGACTAGATGTAGGACTGGGAAGTCCAAACTAGTATAAATCCACTGTGTGATTTATACTCTGCGCTGCTATTACAATTATTTAACTGCTACTATGATTACTATGCTTCAAATTCTACATATATACATAGGCTATCGTCGATCCAGTGCATAGCGACTATTCATTCATTGTTGCACCGAATTAACAATTAGTATCAGAGAAATGAATTCTATTGATTGTCACAAAATCATAGAGTAATAGCTAGAAAAAGGATGCAATCGAAATGCAGCAAGCAAAAAGTACGATATAAACAAAGCTACAACAAGTGAGAACTTCAAAGAGATACTTTCTGATTTACAAATTTTAGCAAAAAATAATGATGAATTAGTTAGTGTAAGTGATAAGATTTTCAAACTGAATTTCACTATTTTAACAAAGATGAAATTTGTCGAACATGAAAATGAGAAACTGAGAAAAGAAAAACTAAATTTAGAAATTCAACATAGTACTTAAAAAATAATTTTATGGCTGTTAAATAGTTTCCCAATGAATAATTCCTTTGTTTGGAAAAGAAAACTTTTCAAAAAAAATTTGACTTGAAAAGGCAAAATGATTTAATATTTAGGGATCAATTTCCATATTTATGGTGTAAACAATAACCATAAGATACAAGAAATGATTGTAGGCAAGCTATGAATATACAAATTAAAGAACCTCGAACAATTATCAGATTTAGGCATATGAATTCAAATTTACACCAAAAAAAATAGATTTGATATTAGAAACAATGAAATAATTTCCCACTCACTTGAAAGCTATTCCAAAATCCATATCTGAATAACAACTTTTAGGTTTATGTTCTCAAATCCTATAGATCTATAATATGCGTAAAAAGGGGAAGATGTACATATTAAAATTTATAGATTTGGAAAGGAGTTGAAAAAAGGAAAGAAAATAAGGAATATAATATACCTAATGTGTAGAACCAACCTTTGTTCATATACGTAGATTCATCTTCTCCTATTTATATTAGTTTGATTTGAAAACTGATTTATTTTAGATTTTTTTAAGAGATTAAAGAAGTGAATATGGCAGAGTTTTGTTGCTGCCTCCAGAAAATATAAGCAAAGAGTAGGGGTTCTAGGCCTTTTTTTGTAGGTGCTCAAATGACCTGTAGCCGTTGGATTTAGTTTAAGTAATTTTTTTTGTTATTATAAAAATATAATACATAAAACCCTACCCTCCAACTGCTTAAATTGACCAGTAGGTCAAGCAAGTAGTTGACACCGTGGTGGACCTCATGGGTCAATCTAGTGATGGTGGGGCCGGGGAAGTAATGAGACAGTTAATGAATTATTTGTTTATATATCACTTTCTATCCGGATTCATATTTTGTCCATGATTTTTTCATACAGACTCTGTTCGTCGAAGTTCCAAATATGCAAGTTGATTAGAATTCCATCTTGAATGCAACAACGCAAGTTTCTTGGTCAAATACCATCATTTTCTCGAATTCCATATTTGAAACATAATTAAATAACTAATTTAACTAATGCTAAATTTGGAGGTGCTACAATGGTGTTGCCTTTTCTTTGAAAATTTGGAAACATTACCTATTGAGAAAGAGATTCGAGTTGTTTATGGATCATAAGTCTTTAAGATACTTATTCTTTCATAATTAGAAGTTGAATACAAGGCAATAGTGCTGGCTTGAGCTCCTGGTAACCTATGATTTTGGAATCGAGTTTACCCCCAAAAAGGGAATAAGATTGTTGATGCCCATAGCAGGAAACATTAGGATGTTATGATAGCTAAGTTGGCAGAATGGAAGGATTTAGAAGCGTTAACCACATGTGATGCGCAGATCAATTCAACAGTGAGTTTGAGTAGAAGCACACTTATGTTGTCATATTTAAAAGTTTGAAGAGTTTTAATCAAAAGAATTACTTTTAAATAGGAAGAGAATCCTGTATTTCTTGAAACGATCAGAAGACTTCAACTTAGAATAGAGACCGATGAATTGAAAGATTTCAGTCATGACCATAATAGATGGTTAAGAAAGAATAAAAGGTTATGCATCCCAGCTATTAATGATTTAAGGAAGGAATTTTTTAGACAGTGCCATCCCTCTAAGTTCATGATTCATCCTAGAGGTACCACGATGTATCAAGACACGAAGAAGAGTATCTTTTGGAAAGATATGAAGAGAGATGCAATTTATGAGTGAAGCAGTTTTTGAATTATCAATAAGTAAAAGATGACATCAAAAGCCTAGCGTTTTTCTTTAACCATTATTTATTCCAGCATGGAAGTAGGATTCTATATCCATGGATGTCATCAATGGATTGTCGAGATCCAAAGAAGGAAACAAGAGTACCTGGGTTGTTGTGGAATGATTGACTAAGAGTGCTTACTTTATTCCTGTTAAGCTAACTAGGATAACACCTGTGTTAGTAGAGTTATTCATTAAGAACATAGTTAGACTTCCTAATATTCCTTGTAGTACCATAAGTGACAACGATCCACTATTTACTTGTGAGTTTTAGAAAAGTCCGTATAGTAGTTTGGGAACTAAGCTCAAGATGACTACCAATTGTAACCGATATACGGATGGGAAAACTGAAAGAGTGAATAAGGTACTTGAGAATTTGTTAAGAGCATGTTTTATGGATTTTGGTGGCTTATGGGAAGATTATCTACATCTAGTTGATTTTTTCAATAACAATAGCTTCTAGGCTAGTTTAGGAACGACAACGTTTGAAGCATTGTATGGAAGGTCGTGCAAGTTGCCACCTTATGTGTTATAGGACGGAGACAGATTAGTTCTTGGTCCAGATTTGGTGAAGGAAGTGGCAGAGAAGATTGAGTTGATTCTAGGTCGAATGATAGAAGCTCAATCACGGTAGAAAAGTTGTATTGATAGAAGACGTCAGGATATCTAGTTCTCTGTCTAAAACCAATTTTTTGTTAAGGTATCTCCAATAAACAGTCTGGTTCATTTCAGGAAGTCAGGGAAACTAGTATCGAGAATAGCTGGTTCCTTTGCCATCTTGAAATGAATTGGGAAATTCGCTTATCAAGTAGAACTATTAGATAGTTTGGCGGGCATTCATAAAGTGTTTCATGTCTCATGTCTACGAAATTATGCGCATGATCCAGATACTACCTTTGATTTAAGAGTATTATAAGAACTGGTGGTTGAACCAAACCTGACTTTTATTTTACAAACTGTTCAGATTGTAGCAAGAGATTAAAAGAAGCTAAGAAATAAGATAATTAAGCTCGTGAAAGTCCAGTGAAGCAATAATGCTAAGGACCACACTTGAGAGACAAAAGATAGGTTTAGGTCTACTTTCCATGATCTGCTTAACAGTAATTTATACACTGTTTTATAGACTTAATGACCAATGGTTTACACTAATATAGTTAGCATTGTTTGTTACTTTGTGCAGTCGTCTTAGTCCTTGACAGAATTTCGAGGACGAACTTCTTTTAAGGAGGAGAGGGTGTAATATCCCTCATTTTTGGTAAACATTGTTCATGAGAATTGATTGAATAAATTAGATAACAGTAATATAGTTAGATGGTTGATTTAATATTTGTACATATAAATAACCAAAGATTTGGCCTTAGGAATTAATGATATGAATTAAACGTAAGGCGAAATATGTTAAGTGTAAAGTGGGAATTACTTGGCCATCGATATAAGCCTTTCCTACTCTCCAACTTGTATCATTTTCATTCTAAATCCTAAAACAAAAGCGGTTGGGAGGCCAACCACTAAAGACATTCTAGGAGAAGAAAAAAAATAAAGAAAAGCTTAGAAAGGTTAGAACTTTGAATCCTACAACACCAAATCTCAACATCTCAGCAGAAGTCAAGGTGAATAATGATTCTTTCCCAAGTAAAACTGAATTTCAGATTGTACATTTTTATAAACAAATAAGTATTTAAGAAATAAGTTGGAGTTGGTGAAAAGTATGTTAATATAAGGAAATATAGCACTTTTCTTTCCATTTACTATTAGTGTCGTCATCCTTATTTGGAAGCTTCCCTTCGCACACTTCAAAAAGGTCGAAAGCATCTTTCACTTCTTCCTATATGCTTTGAATGCTTGTAATATCACCTATTGGCATACAAAGCATTCAGACTTCCACCTTTGTATATCGGCTTTTGCCTCCACCTTTCTTTTGGTTTCATCGGTCATTGGCTTTGAACTTTTTAATTTTTAACTCCAGTAGAGCCTGTCATCTTCGCACTTGGGCTTTCTCCATTGTGTTAGGATGATATAACTATTTTCGAAAGTACAATATAAGGGTTGCTTCCATATTGTTTAAAGCTTTGAGGCTTCCGCCTTAATATCCTTCTATTGAGCCGAAATGTAATAATTTCCTAAAACTTGATTTATAAAAGTTAGAGACCTATTTCCGTTGGACCCTTTTGTTGTGTTGAATGGATCCCTTTTTCGGAACCTTAATTAAATAAGATAAGGGGCTTCCATCCAAGAACCTTTCGTCTTTGTTGAAAGGGGGTTTTCTTATGTTTTGGTTATATATCTGAGGCTACCTCCTCAATGCCTATCGAGGGGATCGAAAAGGCATGTTATAACTTGAACTTTATTTTATATAGTGTGAGAGGTTTGCCTTCAGTGGAATGAAAAGAGTTGTTTTCCAAAACGTTGATTTTAAAGAGTGGGAGGCTATCACCTCTATACCTATCGGTTGCACTGAAAGGGCGTTTCGAATGGAAGACATACCCGATTAAACAATTGATTGTTGAATGTTTATTTGGACTTGTTTGCTTGTGATGGAAGTTGCTTGGGCTTTATTTTCATAGGGATATACCATGTTAACTTTGGCAATCAAGGAAGGAGTTGGACCCGGATAAGGGACGATGGGGGGTGTTGTTCTCGTTTATTTACACATGATGCTTCCGGTAGGGAATATTTCAATACTTTAAATGCAATAGTTTTCCTTTTGAAAGTTAGAATTTTACTTTAACTTGGTAGACAACCATGTCATGCTTTCTCACTTGTTTAAATACACTGGGTACCAATAATAAGGGTTAAATCAGGTAGATTTAAGGGCTCGTAGTCATCTTAAAGGGAATTTATGACATATGCATGGTGTTCCACATCATATGTTGATAAATGAAGTTTGAACACTAACATGGCGCTTCCCAACTTGTGTCAGAAGATTTTTAATCATCATATAGATAAAAGTATAGTATGTGTACGGTGTCCCCAACACGTGCAACAAATCAAAAGGTTCTTAGTCATCCTAAGGATAAAACCATGGAACACGTAAGTTGTTCCCCGTATGTGTTGACAAATCGAAAGGTATATTTATATTGAAGGGTACATATGTGTGGTGTTTTCTAGCATATAGTGATAGGGGTTCATAATGATTCAAAGGATACAACTATCGAGTGAGGGTGATCCACACTTTGTTGCATTTTTACACAACTATTATAATTGATTCTAACCATCTTAGATACTAAGACAAAAGGATGGTTAGTGTATAGAATATATTAGTGAGGGGAAACATGTTCCTAGTGCGACGTGGTCTCACTAGATATCGATTAGATCAGGTGGATAAATTATTATTCATAGCAGCCTGCTGACTGGCCCGAAAGCTTTTGTTTTCCCTTTAAACTTTTAGTTATTCACTTGAGTAGGATGAGGGTTGAGGTTTTCATGTTTCACTTCTATAAATAATCTTCTGGAAGCATGCACGAGGCAAGAATACTTTTTTGTTTTCTATATCATTTTTGGATGTATGTAATGTCACGGATGTTAATGCCTATATATTTAACAGTGATCACCCAAGAGGGCATCTTCGTATGTTTCTCTTGTATATTGTATTTTTTAATAATTATATTTTCATCTGAACGAGGATTGCGAAATAAAATTGTAACGATGCTTATGAATAAATGTGTTTTGAAAAAAAAATTCATATTCCCTTGTTCTTTGGTGTTATAAATAATTGTTATCTATCATCAAAAATTAATTCTATAACTGACTGCAACATCTATAGCACTTAGTTTTAGACCTTAGAAAAAATGATATATTAAATTGATGCTTGGTAAAATGCGGACAAAACAATGAACTGTTAAGTATGGCTAATGCTTGGTTGGAAAAAAAAAACCAAGGGCTATTATGTATGGTTGACGCTTGGCAGTCCAACCAAACCATTAACCATCAAGTATGGATGATACTTGATGGGGATCAAACTAAAGTTACAGAACACTAAGTATGGATGATGCTTAGAGAAAGCCCAGTGAGGCTTCAAATCAATATGTATGGCACTTTCATGTTAAAAAGCCGAAGAGGTTATGAAGCAACAAGTATGGAAAATGCTTAACAATGCTTGGCGAGGTTCAGATCGCCAATTGTGGGTTATGATTGGTGTGGAAAAAGACTTGAGCCATCGACTGTACATAGCACATGGCAATGGATCGACCCACACGGTCGTGGACTTCTAACAATAACCGATAAGGTTGAGAAATTCAACAAAGGCACAATGAGGATACCGACACCAATTCAAAAAATAATTGGATATATAAACGATCCGATGAGATCGGGGACTTTGACTATGGTATGGAACTGAATATCAATCCAAAGAGATTATGGATGTTGGACTTATACAAGACACGTACTTTATAGAATGACATGTTTGAGGGCCAAATATTAATCAACCTTTTGTTAAGGTCATTACATTTGGACTTAGATTGCTCAGGATCAACTATGGATGATCCTATAGATTCATGGATGGTTGGATTCATTGGAATACCGCTATTGAACAAGGTGGAATGACACTCAAATTTGGCTAAGTAAGGGATCGGTACAACCCTAAAGTGTAGAATTCCATAATTCACCAACTTGATCAGAACTGCATCAGTAACTCAAAACAAGGACTCAGGTCAAAATACCACCAACTGAAGACTCAAGTAAGCAACCATGGCGAAACAACATAGAGGTCGCACCCCTTGGATTGCAACCCCCAGAGATCGTCACTGACCTTTCTTAGGAGATTGTTACTGATCCCCTATAATGGGGGCGATCAAGGCTTGTAGAACAGATCATTTCTCTTAGGTGGCCCCCTTATGTTTTGTCCTGCCAATCGACTTATTCTTACCACTATAAATAGACCATCAGAGGTTTTGAAAAGAGGATCTTCTCTTCTCTACATGGAAGCTCTATTGAAACTTGGAGGTAACTTCGACTTATTCTCTCTTCATTCATACAATAACTAGTTGTACTTGTAATAACAACATAAATAAAGATTACTTCAAGTCCAACATTTTCCAAACCACTATAAAATCCTGTATCATTAGTGTTTACGTTATTATCCTATGACTATGATGTGCTTGAATGATTAATTGCATAAACTCGGGTGTTAGATTGGTTGATCAAAAATCAATTTAACAACCTCCTTTTCATATAAATACCTTATATATTTCTCTCATTCACACTAAAATTCTTCTCTTCTTCCGCCTCTTAAGCACCACTAATGGCTACAAATTATTAATAAAAATATAATAAAATAAAATTAAGTTTCACATTACTCAAATGATTAACCAAAGATGTTGAAACCATCATCAAATCATTTCCTCAATGACATTCATTTTCCACCATCAATTGCCATGGCTTCAAGTCCAAGCACCATTCATTTGAACAGGAAGTCGAAAGCAAAAGCAAGGGAAGAATGAGAGTCATTTTGAAGAGAGGTATTCGAGTTCAGAATGCCTCGGAGACAATTATAAGAAGTTGTAGGAAGATTTATAGCTAGTAAATTAGTAATTCAAATCCAAGATGAGAAACTTAACTTTGATATGACCCTAAATATCCATATACTGCGAAATTGTTTAATGTTGTATATGCTTACTATGAAGATTATATATTATGTTTGACTAATAATATGTTTGTTGAATGGAAGATTTAACAAGTCACGTTAAATTCACGTCGATAAACACAAAAGAAATTGTAATCCATTCATGAAAGAAAGAGTGAAAATGGAATTATTAAACCTCTCAAACTTAGTTTAGAATATTTTAGAAATGAATTATAAACACTTCGAAGTGTTTATATGGTGTCTAAAAAGAATCTGAAATTTGGACAAATTTTGATGTGTCACATAACGACAGTTTGCGGTTACGGCCATTAAAAACCTAACAATTTGTACATGACAAAATATGAATCCAGATTCTTTGGAAAAAGATTTTTTTTTTTTAAAAAAGTTATATAACCATAGCTTTATAATGAATCAAAAAGATTAAGACGTCAGTGAACAAATTTAAAATATGAGCAAAACAAGTTTTGAAAATCATAGTGGTCTTGCAGTCAAAATCCCAAAATTGCACTTCTTTGAAAAAGAGACTTTTTAATTCAATAAAAATATGGAATAAATTTTATAACTTATTTAAACATTTTTGGAAGTGAATTGTGTTTAATTTATGATTTTTTCAATGATAAAAAGGTCATTTTGTTCGTTAAGCTCAAATAACACTTTTTTCATAGTGCTTCCCAATAACAATTCAATTATGAGTTTAAACTTAACAACTCTTATCCAAACCTAATATAAATGTTTTAAAATGATCAATTATGCATTTTAAAGATTATTTACAAGTTTCGAAACTTACTTGTTTTAGTAATTGATTTGAATTGAAAACAATCATAAGCAATTGTTCTAGTGTTGTCCCTAATAAGATGATGAGTAAAACTGATTTTTTTTTTGTTTCTAAAATCCGGTGGGTGTTTAACTAAGGAGATGCTAAGAAGCAATTAGTGCCCTGTCTCGCCTAGCCCTCTTGATGGATGAGGAATAGATAAGGCTGACATATCGAAAATGGCCGTTAAGTATAAAAGATCAAGTTTTCTTAAGTTAAATGAATCAGATTACTTAAGGATGATCCTATTGTATTTAATATCAAATTCATAAGAGGGAATCCTTACAATTCGTAAAATATAGAAGGTAATTTCACCGTTTTTCGATGAGTAGTGGAGATTCAACATGGAAATTGATATCGAATAACATGAGTATGATTCCTTTGAATCTATAATACTAAAATGGATATGCCATCCAAGATGAAACAATGAATAAACAGGGTTTAATGATTCAATGGATATGCCCAAAGAATATTTGAAAGATAAACATCCTTAAAAGAAGTTTTGTCAAGAAATGAAATAAGAAATGAGAAACACCCAAAATTATTCAAATAATATTTTCTCGATGATTGATTCGAAAAAACAAGGATTAGATTTCAGTTATTCCTATTTAAAAACCATTTCACACTAATTTACATTTTCGAAATAAAAAAGATGGAATGATCAAGAGTTATGAAGATTGAACGAAGGGTTATTGTCATTTACCCTTAGGAGATTTTTCCAAACCGACGTTAGTTCTTCACTTGAATCATTAATGCAAAGGCTTCTCTCTACTAGATCACATGATATGGTCAGAAAAGTTCCATGGCTTATCCAAATCAAAAAGTAACTTGTATGGAATAATGTTCGACGTTGCACTTTTAACGCACGTATATTGTTTTTCATAAATGTACATCTCTTTGGTGGTGTAAAAAGTAATTATCTTGCACTATATATTCCTTTCTCTGGGATGCATGATCTCATAGGTTGTACATTAATAGAAATCCGTTGCATGTGTTAGACTTGGCAACGTGGCATTCAAAGTGAATGATGTGTTTGGTATAAGGTGACTTTAAGCTTCGTCACTCGGTAATGGAAGAAAAAGGGCACGCGGTAAGACTATGTGGGTCATTAAGATATAATAATCACATTTCAAGATTACTCTTTATACATCGAGTACATGATATATGCAATGAGATCCTAGCTAGATCGGTTATGATCGAGGTGATGACATATTCGGTCAATGCATGACCCACGTGGCTATGTAGTTGGGTCAGTGTTGTTAGAAAAGCGGAGGGCAGTTTGTCCTTAATACATCCCTTTAGAAGTGTACTATATGAAAGATAGTTCCTTAACTTACCATTGTATGAAAACTCATTCTCTCCAGGGACCTTCCGTTTTGTTTGTATTGTCTAACATATGTGGAATTTAGTAATGGTAACAATTTCGTAATATATTTTGGTTGGCTTTATCCGATTATCCCAATAGTCATTGTAGATAATATTAGACAATTTTTACGTAGCAAGGATTTGGTTACCATAAGGAAAAACATGTCGTGTTTTTTGTGGTTGTGGTCTTATGAGATATCTTTTTTTTTTAAACATTGAATTTAAGTCTCTTATACCAGTTTCATGATTGACCTAGAGTTTATTTTCCTTTCTCTTAAACTTTGGTTGATCTATTTCTTTGTGCAACCTAGTGATTGGATGGGCTGTATCATTTTGGAGCATGAAGCTATGAATCAGTTTGGAGGCTATTGGAGTATGGAGCTTTTGGACCATATTGTTGTATTTGTCTATTATTCCTTTGTATTTATTTATACTAACATTTGTAAGAATGGAGAGTATAATCACTCCCGCTGGACAAATGTTTACAAGAATTTTCATGTGTATATCTTGATGCAATTTATTGAAACTAATCCGATGTGAGATTTTGATTGGTCTATTTACTAACTTTAATTTCTTTTTACCCCAAAATAATCTAACTCTCCGACACTTGATTTATAACATGTAGATACCAAGAATGTATTAGTGTCGACTTCTGAGGCCGAGGAGTTAAGTCGTTTCAACTAGTCTCATATCCGGATGGAAAACGAATCGGATAATCTAAAGTGTCATTGGACTGATTAAGACAAAGCGCTAATGGTAAATGTAGAAAAGGGGAAGTAGAGAATGATTCGCTTGGCCACTCTGAGGAATGGAGGGCCAGTCCTGTGTGGTAATATAAAAAATTCAGGAGAAATCATTCAAAAAAATTTTAGAAATCTAGATTAATTATTTGGCGGTTGCATAGCAAACAACACCTACACGTATGATATACCTCCAAATCCACCAACCCAGCCTTTCACTACTACCGATACAACTTAGTTCAGTGATTGGATGACCTGATATGTCATATCCATTTGGCTCAAACATAGAAAACGGACTGAGCATGGTAGCTCGAGTAAACATGTCATGTGTATGGATGGTCGTTTGTTCAGAGTGAGCATTTTCACATCACCATACACCATTGTTGTTTTGTTTTCTCATTTACTGCTATTCACATCTAGATGTGAGAGATTATAGAGAATTTTTTGTTGCGATATCCATATTTTGGATGTTGTAGATATAGTGGCTGGGCAATAGATACTGATACATATGGGTTACTATTTGAGTTTGTTTTGTAGCTCTAATTAGTGGGGGCACTGCTATACAGTAAAACGCCCGAATCCGAACCATAAAAATGGTGTGGAAAACTGGACCAAATCTTCTCTTTAAAGCAAGTACTTCAAACTCCAAGGACTCAACTGATGGTGCATAATCCGTAGATGGTCCAAAATCAAATGATGAGATAAACTCCATACTCCCCCTCTCTACGAACAATGGACTCAAAGTCATCCTCTGCCTACTTAGTGCATCCGCCTCTACATTCCCTTTCCCCAAGGTATGTGATATCTCAAAGTCATAGGATGCAAGAAACTCCATCCAATGTTGTTGTCGCAAATTAAGATCCTTTTGCGAAAACATGAACTTGAGAGACTTATGGCCAGTGTAAAGCTCAAACCTCTCACTTAATAAATAATGTCTCCAAGATGTAAGCGCAAACACTATCGAAGCTAGCTCCAAATTGTGGGTAGGGTAATTCCTCTCATGTACCCTCAGTTGTCTACTCCCATAACATACAACCTACCCTCTTGCATAAACACTGCACCCAAATCCATGCTGCAAGCGTCCATATATACAGTGAATATCTTCATACCATCCAAACGAGTCAATACTGGTGCTAATGTGAGAGCCTTCTTCAACCTCAAGGATGCTTCCTCGCAGTCCACATCCCAAGCTAATACTAGATTTTTCTTTGTAAGGCTGGTAAGCGAAGCTGAGATCCACGCAAAATCCTTAATGATCTTCCAATAGTATCCTGCCAATCCTAGAAAGCTCCTCATCTCTGTCACATTCTTGGGGGATTTCCAATCCTGCACTACGACAACCTTAGCGGGATCCACTGCTATACCATCTCTAGAGACCACATTCCCTAAGAACCTCACCTACTTATGCTAAAAGTGACACTTAGAGAACTTCACCTTTAACTAATGTGCACGGGGTATGAAGGACCTTTCCCAAGTGCAAGGCGTGCTCGTCCTCGCTCCTCGAGAACACTAAGATATCATCAACAAACACTACCATGAACTTATTTAGGAACTCCCTAAATGCACGAATCATTAAATCAACAAAATATGTCGGTGCATTGGTTATCCCAAAAGGCATAACCAACCAATCAAAGAATCCATCGGGAGTTTTAAAGACAGTCTTATCTATGCTATCATCAGCCACCCTAAGATGATGAAAACCTACAGCTAAATGTAACTATAAGAAAACTGAAGCATCTGCCAACTGATCGAACAAGTCATCTATCCGAGGGAGCGGGTTTCTATTCTTCTTTGTGACCTTTTTTAATTCTCGGTAATCCACACATAGCCGAAGAGAGCCATCTGACTTATTCGCCAAGATGGCTGGTACTCCCCACTCAGAAATACTCTTTATAATAAACCCTTTCTCGAACAACTCACCCACCTGATTACTAAGCTCCCTCCTCTCCCTCGGAGCTATATGGTGCACTGGCAATGCAACATGATTACATTCTCTACCAAATATATCCAAAATCAATCTCGCGCCTAGGTGGTATCCCTCTCATCTCCTCGAATACATCCGGAAAGTTTCTAACTACGGGCACCAAACTGAGATCGTCCATAGATGCATCTAAGGAATCCAAGAAACTGAGAATGGTTGACCCTCGCGGATTGCAAGAAATCTAGAGAGTCCTACCATGGCATGTCAAAGGCCTCACAACTCTCCTCTTGCAGTCAAGAATGGCGCCATACATGGCCTATGATCACATCCCTAGAATAAGCCCGTAACCCGTGAAACCTAGTTCATATGTGTCACAATCAAATTTGACGCCAAGAATAGATATCCTCAAATCCCTACACATCATATATAGGTGAGCCATACCTCTTATGGGGTTTAAGACAACTATTGGATCAGAAACTATAGAAGAATCAAGGTGAAGACTATCAACAACAGAACTGGATATGAAAGAATGAGAACCACTAGAATCGAACAAGGTCCTAATTGGAAAGTCGAAAAGAGAAATCAAACCTTCTATAGTGACTTTCCTGCCTTCGTCTGGACTACTACCACTGGTCTAATCCGCCTCAAGCACATGAACTTGTGCTCTAGATGGACCTGCTTCTTGTCCTTGCCTTTGAGAGCACTGCCTGCTATAATGTCCTATCTGTCTGCACTGAAAGCAAGCACCCTTCTTGCAATCTTTGACGAAGTGTCCCGTCATGCTACACCCATGGCACTTCACTTCCTTCTTAATTTGCACTTTATCCGGCTTCCCTCCCTTTTTCTTTCCACTTTCCTTGGGCCGCCACTTTTTCTTCCTAAAACCCATTTTGGCTACCTCAGTCTTATCCTCATGTGTACCCTCCTTCGCATCCTTGTGCATAAGGGATATCTTCACCAGAGCCTCAATGGTTGCATCCATGAATGTACGTCAGCGCTAGTCCTTGGAGGTGTTAGTTCTGCTCCCTCTCAAACCTCAATGCCTTCTTATGCGCAGTATTAACCAAATCTAAGCCAAATCTCGCCACCTCGTTAAAGCTATTCAAATACTCCTTAATCGACATATAACCCTGTCTCAACCTCAAGAATCTTTCTGATTGCATCTCTTCTTTAGCTTGTGATAAAAATAATTTATCAAACTTATACCTAAACTCATCCCATGTCCTCATGACCTGCTCCACCTTAGCCACTTTCCACCAGTATGATGCCTCTTCTTTCAATTGCCAAGCGGTCAACTGAATCATTCTCATGTCGTCAAGCTCTAACAATCCAAATACATGATCGGTATCTCTATGCCAATTATGAGCATCAACAAAATTCTCCAATCCAAGAAATGGCTTCTGATTCATTGCCGGGAAATCCTTACAGAGCTTAGCTAAATTAGCCGCTGGATTCAGTGGGACGTCCATGACTACAACTGGAAGTTGGACACTTCCTTGCTCTTTGGTAGGCGTTGTAGCTTCAACATACCTACGGAACCATGCGGGGATGGGAACATCCTCCGAAAAGTTGGGAGCGCTAGACATTCTGAAAAAAAGGAATTAAGGGAATATTGTAGTTGACTTGAGGGGATATTTTTTTTCAAAAACAAGTTTTACTTGGAAATACTTTACTTTTTAAAACACATTTTCAAAAACTTTTCTCTGATCTTGTAGCCTTAGGCTCTAATACTAAATGAAACACCATGCACCCCTTAACATCACCCATATAAGGATGTGCTAAGATTTATGAAGCGCTTAGGTATAAAGTAACAACACATAGACTAAAATTCATAAGACAAGAATATAGAACACCGAGGAAATTCTAAAGCAACATTTAATAAAGCAAGTCAAATCACAGTGGTTATTACATTTCTAAAGCACCAATTAGTCATCAACATAAAACCAAATACACTGGTTCGTGGAAAACCATAATATCATAGTACATAAGTAAAACCATCCCTCTCAATGTCAACACGATAACCACAGCAAGAGAAATGAACCAATACATGAGTTGAATACAAGTTGAACTGGACAATTAAGAATCACTGTTGAGACCCTCCACCATGCAAACAAGGGAGTAAGGGAAGGAAGAGAGAAGGAGAAACCAAACTAGGTCAGACATATGTCTGGTGAGTTCTAGCACGAGCATAAATTAAGGAAGCATTAGACAAATGAACAGTTCTAAGGACATAAGACACAAAGATATAAAGGCAGTAAACAAAGTACAACACAAATAAAGATTGGCTTCTCATTCATTTCCACGATTGCGGCACAAACTTACCAAAGATTAATAATTAGGCTTTACCTAATTTATACCCGTCGATTGACTCCTATAACCACAATGTGATAACCTATGTCAACTATGGAACTCGGGGTTATCAGTCCCCAGCTCATAAACTAAAAGGACGTTGTAACACCCCGTAAAATATACCTAAAGACATAAATATTAATAATTAATAGAAATAACAATTTAATAATAAAGTATAAATAGGCTGGAAAATGAGATTTTTGCAGCATTAAGAATTTGGCTACTAAAATATTTTATTTGGATTCGTGGCGAAGTTCTGAATCGTTTTCATATATAATATGCTGAAATCAGTGATAGTATGAAGAATTTACAATCAAATGAAATTAGACGGTGAAAGCATATATATATATATGGTTAGATAAATAATATATATATATATCCAAGAAATAAAATAAGTTAATAATTTGGATAATTTTGAATTTCAAATGAAGATAAGAAGGAGGGGACAGAGAATAATTTAAACAAGGTAAGAAATAGGGAAAATAAATAAACATTATATATCATTTAATACTTCAGCGCCACATACGTTTATTGGCACTTCAACAACCAAGAGGTCGACCGCCCATTAGAAGGGGTGTCGACCGTCCGTCAATCGCCCCGCTAGAAGGGGTGTCGATCGTCGGTCAACCGCCCTTCTAGAAGGGAGGTCGACCGCTTAGTGGCTGAAACGCCTAGTAATGCTAGGTTTGGTTAGTTTTTTAGGGGTAATGTATATAAACAGAAGACTAGGATTAAATCTAAATGATCCTACGGCCCTAGCTTATACAAGCAACTATAAATAGGCTTCTAGACTTCACAACTAAACCCTTTCCATTTTCTCCATGCGCCTCTACTCTGCCACTACCGCTGTTGATACCAGAAATAGGTTTTTTCATCTTCTTCTATAAATCTATTCCTCTTTCTCTCTAATCTTTTCTTATAGATTTAGATTAGGGTATATTCTTGGAATCATATGAAATATATATATATATATATAAGAATTTAATTAATTTTTTCTTATGTATATAGGTCTCTAGAGTTGACATTTACATAAAAAGGCAGAACAACGTCAGATCTTCGCCCTTCCAATGAATGTGAGTGAAAATAGTGTTTTCTTAGGCATATTCTACAATTGTAGATTATCATATGGATCTGTATGCCTAAGAGGATATGGTATAATAATGATATTAAAATACAAACCGAAATCCTCTATTTTTATGTATTTCACAACAATTGTCAGTTTATTGGGTTTTTGGATCTTGGACTTAGTAGTGAATTGAGAACAATGGGGTGATGTGCTTATATTTTATGTAATTTATCCCTTTGTCTAAATATTTGTTTGTAACCTAAAAAGGTTTAGATTTGGTTTGATTCATTATTTGATTAGGTTTGGGTTCTATTCTAAATCCAAATGTATTCAGATTTGAAGCCTATCAAATACAAACGTTTTTATGTGCAATACGTAAAAAAGGGTAAATTAGGTAAAATAAAGTCTATGTATATACATGCATATATGTATATCATACTTTATTCTTGGTTTATTACTTGAATCATTCAAATAAGCCTAGGGTGCAAGTAGAAATTATATGCATGTTGTGTTTTCCGTTACTGCTATCCGTTACTATGCAATTATACCATCATGCTTTAAATACAACAGTCAAATATGGAAATTAACTTATATGCCTTGAACTTAAGACAAGTTGACAATTTTTATCTTGTTAGAATGTTCTCTTGTTCATACGAAAATTAGTATTATTTACATACTAAATATTCTACTTATATAGTGTAATAAATGTAATTAGCATAATAATGATGTAATAAATGCGATTAGGATAGGATTTGAAATTTGAATTTTGAAATGTCCCCATATATTGATTTCTTGTGTGTGTATAGAATGGCTTGTACATATAATAAATAGTGACACACATGCATGAGGTTAGTTTTCATTTGTGGTATAAGCCTTCTTGGAACCTACCGACAAATCCAACAACCACAACTAGGCCAATTAATGTGAGAGGTTCGGGTTCCATAGGCCATTCAAATCTAGTACACTATGACACGAGGTTAAACCTACTTGTAGTAGAAGCCTGTCCGGAACCGCCCGGCATATCCAGCATCTACAGGTATACGGTTTAATGTGAGAGGTCTAATGTGTACATATATATAAACATATTATGTGTGAATAAGAAGGTTTACTACACATTGGGAAGGTCTTAAGTGGTCGACTCTCTTCTTATCTAGTTTGGGCCTTAAGTGGTTAGGACTATGATCCCCTCTGAAGGTGTAAAGACCCGGGGAAAACTCAACGCTCGAATTTTCGACAATAATACATAAACCTGCATTACTTCCCAAAAACGCGAGTATCGAACCCTAGATTGTCAATAGAAAGAAATTAGAGGGTGAGAAAAGAAAGAATATTAGAATAGAAGAAAGAAGAAGAACACCACATCAAAATCTCACAGCAGAACAGATAAAATATAATATAACAAATCTTTGTATACAAAAGAACTGTATGCACATACCAACTATCAGAGTACAATATATATCAGACATAGCGGAATAAAAACTTTATATAACTAGCGGTGAAGCCTCCGGCTTCCAGCTCCTGAAACTCCAAGCAAAACCTGACCTGGAAATATACCCAGTCTGACCCGAGCACATTTGAAGCAAAGCAAAATACACTGGGTCAGTCTGGAATACTTTCAGTGATAAATTCACAGAACCAACAACTTGTTTAACTTTGGAAAATCCTTTATGAAATCAAAGAATAATAGTAGGACCAGCCCACACATAAGCACAGACGGTTTTTACCTTACTATAACCCAAAACGTTTTGAAATCATAACTTATTCTGATATTATCATAGTGTCTAAATACAAATAAATAGCAATCTAGCGGAACGCTTGCATCTCACGCTCCACATATATAGTATACAAACCATAACCGCGGACGCTTCTGGGAGATTGGATTCAGACTATGACAAGGTATGGGACCACCTTTCGATAGTGTATCTCTAGAGGTGAATACACTGGGTTCAACAAGAACATCTTGCAACCAGGCCCACACATGACCGACCACTCATTTCGCTTGAGTGTATCGAATGTATATCACCGACGGTTGGGATCAGCATCCGTGTCCCGTTAAAGGGACAGCATCGAATATAGATTAAAGAAGCAAATGGAATTTCTCTAGATAGGTGATTATACACCCTAATGGGAGCGACCCACATAGCCATGCTACCTACCCGATTTTTGTCATTTCCCGGTTGATGAGGCTTGAGGCCAGAATTTAACTTTAGAATCTCTGGTCACCATTCACTTTGAATGCCACATCGTCAGATCCGTCAAATCACTAATTGACGTCCACAAATATACTCTGGGTATAAAAGAAGTGCCCCTCTTTGCCACCAACTCGGTATATTTGTAAAAATCAACGTATGTGGTTCTAAGGAAATACTCTGCCAGACATTCGTCCATACAAGTCATCCAGGAACAGGATGAACCGAAGGCACCCTCCTACCGCATCCAATATTGGAACCACCCCATGGATCAGTAGCGATAAGTCCTTGCAACCCGTAAAATCTCAACCACGATCGAATCTAGTCAGAATACTTCTGTGTTGCAATTCACAGAGAATATTCGTCAAGTAATCCTTCCGCTTATGAAGATCCACGGTCTTCACTTGCTCCATCTTCAATCGACGTCTTCACGTATTTGCTAGTCGGAATGGTATTTCAATATAAATTCGATCCCGGTCTTCCCGTACCAACAATCGTATTGGTCAGGTTAACTATCAAATACAATAGTGTGAATACAATGAGTTTGCTGATTCGGTACTTGGCACTACCTGGCCTATTAAAATATATTTAACAAAATCGTTAATAACTTTAAAGCCTCCTCTTAAATTTAAACCTTTATATTTATCCTTATTTTATTATAGCAAAAGCTATTTTTATATGCTTTCGAGTTTGTATATACATATGTATACCCAATTTTCCAATTCCTTTACTATTGGAAATATTATTATATTTCTACAAAACTTTTCCCAATTCCCTTAAATTTTGCATCTCAATATATATATTTACATATGTAATACTTAATGGCATAAAACCGGTTGTCGATCCTGATACGGGTAAAACTTATGTTGAATTATATAATTCGAAACAAAATATTCTTATTTCCCTTGTAACTAATCATTTTAGTATTATTTATATTCCAAAATCTCGCATTTATATTCGATACTTCTCGTGTGGAATATCACATCAATCGCAACACCTTTCACTCGTTCCAAATCAATACCATTCCTCGATAATAATGAAGTCGTTCAAGTTGGGGTATCTTATTTACCTCTCATACCTTGATCGACAACGTTCTTATCTCTGAATAATATTAGTTTTTCACTTAACCACTGATATTCAAATCTCGTTTACCACCTTGTTTCAAATCTGGTTTTATAAATCATTTCATACATTTGAAATCTTCGTTCGATAATCTCTTTACTTAATTCCTTTAATTAAGTAAATCTTCAATAAACGCCACTTTGAACTTGAAACATTATTTTACTTACTTTTGGGTTTAAATGAAATCCTACACCCAATAATCAATTTCCATTTATAAATCTCGTTTTGAAAACTTGGATTATAAATCCTTTAGTAAAACTCTTATCGCCCCTTTGACCAATCTTATTATCATCTAATCACTTTTACATTGAATTCCAAATTAAAACCATCACTTTAATTACTATTAACTAAATAATAATAATTAACTTTATTATAACTACATTAAAATAGTTAACTTCGCTATTTATCAAAAATAGTATAATTATCAATTTTTTTAAATCTTATTAAATCATAATTAACTTCGTTAACATTAAACGATACAACGATAACTTTGAATTATAGTTAATCAAAGATTAACTAATATTCTTTGTCGTTCGTTAAATTTAACGAATATTCTGAAATTTAGATCCCTTTTGTCAATTTCAGTTCAAAAGGGTTGATTTTGTCAATCGTACATATCAGATAACTGTTAACTGATTTCATTTTTCATTTCCCTCTTTTTTTAAATCAATTAAATAACTTAATTAATTTAAAACCATCGTTTAAAAATCATTATTCTATTTTTCCACCCTGTAGATAAGTTCCTTGGTTTTCTACTTGTATAGATCACAAGATTTGATTACATAAGCCATTTAAATAATTTCTTTTAAAAGCTCGATTAAAATATCTTTCATAAATTTCTAATTTAATTAACTATATAAAATGACTGAAAAACTTCAATTCAGTTATAAAATAATTTATAACTTTAAAACTGCATCAATTCACCGAACGGTAAAATGACGACTAAAACAACACATTCTAGGCCGTTCACTGCCAATTACCAAATCAACACTGTCGGTTGATTTTAAACACAACACAGGTGAATATCTATTCAACCACCACGATCAAACAGGTTTTTCTACCATATTGTGTTCAATTAGTTCAAATATCAATAACATAAAACAAACAAACAACATATATAATATTTGAGGAATCCGATCGGATCCCTCCAACCTGTTCTTCCCTGCATCACGGCTCGTTATACATTTCATAATAATATATGAAATAAATTTCAACCATCTACAAATTTAAAACGATGTAATATAAATGATAGCGACCAATCAAACAATAATCATCCAATAGCAACCAATCAACCAAATTATATTTTTAAAGGTAAATTATATTTTAATATGAATTTACCACAATATAGGATTCCAGAAGGTGTGAGAATTAACTCACCAGTTTATTCGGTTGACGGTTGATACGTTTGTTGAATTTAATCTTGAACGGACATTCAAAATTAACTGAAATTTTAACTGCATCATATCAATGCCTAGTCAGTGCCATCGCCTAGGCCTTGTCCCTGCGATCCCAACGGATCCTATTTCACTGAATTTCGTTAACGTACAAGAAAGTTATGCTTATTTAAAGTTATATATATATATACGATTTTAAACAATATTAATTAATTAATAATTAACTAAATTAATTACATTTATTGCCCTAAATATCATCCACATCATCATCGGATTAAACAAATATGCGTCTTCCCCTTTTGAACAATCTGAAACCCTATCAAAACCTTCTTCCCAAAACTCGATATCCCACGAGGCACCAACGAAGCCTCTTACCACCACCGATACCCCACTTGGACACCGCCCCGACTCACTGACACAACCGCCAGACAACCACGCCCCTTCGCCCTCAATCCCCGAAACCTCGCCGAGCCTCTGACCTCCTAAAACTCCATCTGAACGGAATCCGTTTATGGCAAAAACCCCGCCACCACACATCGCCTTACCTCACCATACAACAGCCATCCTGACCGTCACACCACCCATTACCACCCCCTTTAAATTCCATCACCCCTCGACCACCAGATCCGCCGGAATTGGCGAATTCTCGTTCGTCACTTTTCAAAACACTCCCAAAAATAGCCTCTCTGATCATCTCAGCATAAATCCATCCACCGGCAACCGTAGAACTCGAGACCACCACCAAATTAAAGCCTGATCTCCCCTCTTCAATTCCCCTTAGGTCCCGTCCCCTCAAATCAACCCAATCTTAGTAATTTTGGCCGAAAACAAAAATCAGAATCTTCGTTTCCAGGCCGATTCCGGCCACCACAGTCGCTCGACGGCCACCAATTTTTCTCAGCAAGTAGATACGGACCCGATATACAAGTTTACTTCATGTCCCCCTAGCCAATTCCTTATGGATCGTGAGAAATAAATTATTTTGTAAACAGAGACATTTTTGCAAAATTGATGAAGAGAATGAAACTTGGCTGGAGAAAATCTGAGTTCGGGGGGTTTATATAAGTGGGATAATTATTATTCTAACTTGACATGATGTCTGGCAACGACCGACGATTTTTATTTCGTGCTTATGGCTATTTTTAACGTTGTTTATTCACTGCTGCGCTCACATACAAACTCCGTTCGAGATGCGAATGGACGACATAGTATAATTTGACGATGCGGTCCTAATGAAACTTGTTTCGTCGAATTCAGAGTCTGTTTGCTCGAATGGCCCTCGTTCACGTTCAAATGGTCGTTTTTATTTGTATTTTATTTTGCCATGCTCACAAACTAACCCCGATTGATGCACCACTTGAAATCTAGCAATAATTTACTGTTGCGGTCCCAATAAAATTTGTTTCGTCGAAAACGAAGGTCGTTTGAATAAAGTCCCTTTTATAACTGCCAAATTTAAATAAAATAAACCAATTTTAAAATACCTCGATATAATAATATTAAAATATTGAAATTGGCCATACATGACCAGAATTTCATATATTACCAAGATAAAATATCTCGGGTTGAATTCCAAGCCAAATCGATATTATAAATATTTAAAAACCCTTTATTTTATATAAATAACGATGTAATATATAAAGGAAATTCCACAGCGACCTTTTCAAAATTTGATTTGGACATAAAACAAAATCTACAACACGAAAACTCGATTTTTCTCTTTCATTAGAAAATTTTTATCCAACAGATTCAGACGTTTCTTGTTTTGAGAAAACCTGACTCATATTGGGCCATGTACAGTTGTTTAAAGTTCAAAACGCCAATTTACGAACTGCCGCGCCGCTGCAGCTCGTTTTATAATTAAATTATAAATTAAACGTTGTAACTTCATTTAAATAACGAATAAATTTTTATAATTCAATATAAACCATATTTAACCACTTTAAATCACCTGATCACATTATACTTCAAATTCAACATTTTTCAAATATCCCTAAAATAAATATTATTATATTATTAATATAATTTAAATATTCAAATTAAATGGTCAAATCCCATTATTTAAACTCAAACCAATATTTTAAATAAATAAAATATTTCAAATAATCGGGTCGAAAATACGGGATGTTACATTCCTTCCCCCTTAAAATAATTTCGTCCTCGAAATTGCTAAGGTAGAAAGAACGTTACAATCCATTATCTTTATAAAAATAATAAATTTTAAAACTCGATTTTATTCCCAAAGCAAATCTAATCGGTTTTAAATCCAAATTAATTCAAATAACAGAATTTCCCCAAAATCTTCAAAAAAATTCTAACACCTTAAATTTTGGAATTTTTTTGGCAGAGTCTCCCCTACACGGAGGACATCTGCAATATCGCATGTTCAAGAAATATATATATACATTGGCTCTCATGGTCGGAAAAATCAAAATCCAAACTCAAAACCCAAATAAAACCAAAAATTTCATATTTGCGTAGGTGTACCTTTTTGTGAGCGCTATTACACGATAATCGATATATTATAATTGAGCTTGCTTAATTATTTTGCAACTCTATTCAAACTGGATTCAATTTACTCCAGAATTCTCTTGGATGGGTTTTAAAGATGAATTGGCACTCCTGCACCTGTTTCTCAACTCAGATGAATTCATTAGTATCCAAAACAAATGTTAATTATGTTTAAAACATCCCTATCATACAATCCAACCAGTTCTACACACAATTCAATCCATACTAGATTACAATTATTTATAATCACTTCATTTATTTCTTTAATTATCCATTCAAATTTATTTATCTAGATTGATTTATTTAAATTATTTATTTCATATTGGTTTTCAACCAAGTCGATTCATGTTCAGGTTCATATTCAAGCAACCAACAACACAATTCAAACATATCCTACAGACAAATCAATCGATTTCCCATATTATAATAATCATTACTTTTATTATATTATAAAATAAATTGGGCAAAATATATTTCAAAAATAGTTTTATATCAAATTACAAATACGTGCTCTCTATATACACTCAAACTCAATCTAGGGTATTACTAACCCCATCTCTATTGAGTCACACCACAGAGCCAAGGTTATCACTAAACCAATAGCTTTGATACCACTGTAACGACCGGGGGAAAAAACTCGACGCTCGAATTTTCGACAACAATACATAAACCCGCATTACTTGCCAAAAACTCGAGTAACGAACCCCAGATTGTCATTAGAAAAAAATTAGAGGGTGAGAAAAGAAAGAAAGAATATTAGAATAGAAGAAAGAAGAAGAACACCACATCAAAATCTCACAGCGGAACAGATAAAATATAATATAACAAATCTTTTTATACAAAAGAACTGTATACACATACCAACTATCAGAGTACAATATATATCAGACACAGCGGATTAAAAACTTTATATAACTAGCGGTGAAGCCTCCTGCTTCCAGCTACTGAAACACCAAGCGAAACCTGACTTAGAAATATACTCGGTCTGACCCGAGCACATTTGAAGCAAAGCAAAATACACCGGGTCAGTCTGGAATACTTTCAGTGATAAGTTCACAGAACCAACAACTTGTTTAACTTTGGAAAATCCTTTATGAAATCAAAGAATAATTGTAAGACCAGCCCACACATAAACACGAAAGGTTTTTGCCTTACTATAACCCAAAACGTTTTGAAATCATAACTTGTTCTGATACTATCATAGTGTCTAAATACAAATAAATAGCAATCAAGCGGAACGCTTGCATCTCACGCTCCACATATATAGTATACAAACCAAAACCACGGATGCTTCTGGGAGGTTGGATTCCAACTATGACAAGGTAGGACCACATTTCGATAGTGTATTTCCAGAGGCGAATACACTGGGTTCAACAAGAACGTCATGCAACCCGGCCCACACATGACCGACCACTCATTTCGCTTGAGTGTATCGAATGTATATCACCGATGGTTGGGATCAGCAACCGTCTCCTGTAAAAGGGACAGCATCAAATATAGATTAAAGAAGCAAATGGAATTTCTCTAGATAGGTGATTATACACCCTAATGGGAGCGACCCACATAGCCATGCTACCTACCCGATTTTTGTCATTTCCCGGTTGATGAGGCTTGAGGCCAGAATTTAACTTTAGAATCTCTGGTCACCATTCACTTTGAATGCCACATCGTCAGATCCATCAAATCACTAATTGACGTCCACAAATATACTCTAGGAATACAAGAAGTGCCCCTCTTTGCCACCAACACGGTATATTTTTAAAAAATCAACGTACGTAGTTTTAAGGAAATACTCTGTCAGACATTCGTCCATACAAGTCATCCAGGAACAGGATGAACCGAAGGCACCCTCCTACCACATCCATTATAGGAATCACCCCATGGATAAGTAGCGAGAAGTCCTTGCAACCCGTAAAATTTCAACCATGATCAAATCATGTCAAAATACTTCTGTGTTGCAATTCACAGAGAAAATTCGTCAAGTAATCCTTCCGCTTATGAAGATCCACGGTCTTCACTTGCTCCGTCTTCAATCGACGTCTTTACGTATTTGCTGGTCGGAATGGTTTTCGAATATAAATTCAATCCCGGTCTTCCCGTACCAACAATCGTATTGGTCAGGTTTGATAGTCGGTGATTTAACTATCAAATACAATAGTGTGAATACAATGAGTTTGCTGATTCGGTACTTGGCACTACTTGGCCTATTAAAATATATTTAACAAAATTGTTAATAACTCTAAAGCCTCCTCTTAAATTTAAACCTTTATATTTATCCTTATTTTATTATAGCAAAAACTATTTTTATATGCCTTCGAGTTTGTATATACATATGTATACCCAACTTTCCAATTCCTTTACTATTGGAAATATTATTATATTTCTACAAAACCTTTCCCAATTCCTTTAAATTTTGCATCTCAATATATATATATATATATATATTTACATATGTAATACTTAATGGCATAATACCAGTTATCGATCCTGATACGGGTAAAACTTATGTTTAATTATATAATTCGAAACCAAATATTCTTATTTCCCTTGTAACTAATCATCTTAGTATTATTTATATTCCAAAATCTCGCATTTATATTCGATACTTCTCGTGTGGAATATCACATCAATCGCAACACCTTTCACTCGTTCCAAACCAATACCATTCCTCGATAATAATGAAGCCGTTCAAGTTGGGGTATCTTATTTACCTCTTAGACCTTGATCGACAACGTTCTTATCTCTGAATAATATTATTTTGTCACTTAACCACTGATATTCAAATCTCGTTTACCACCTTGTTTCAAATCTGGTATAAATCATTTCATACATTTGAAATGTTCATTCGATAATCTCTTTACTTAATTCCTTTAATTGAGTAAATCTTCAATAAACGCCACTTTGAACTTGACTCATTATTTCACTTACTTTTGGGTTTAAATGAAATCCCACATCCAATAATCAATTTCCATTTATAAATCTCGTTTTGAAAACTTGGATTATAAATCCTATAATAAAACTCTTATCGCCCCTTAGACCAATCTTATTGTCATCTAATCACTTTTACATTGAATTCCAATTTAAAACCATCACTTTAATTACTATTAACTAAATAATAATAATTAACTTTATTATAACTACATTAAAATAGTTAACTTCGCTATTTATCAAAAATAGTATAATTATCATTTTTTTCTAAAATCTTATTAAATCATAATTAACTTCATTAACATTAAACGATACAAGGATTACTTTGAATTATAGTTAATCAAAGATTAACTAATATTCTTTGCCGTTCGTTAAATTTAACGAATATTTTGAAATTTAGATCCCATTTGTCAATTTCAGTTCAAAACGGTTGATTTTGTCAATCGTACATATCAGATAACTGTTAACTGATTTCATTTTTCATTTCCCTCTTTTTTAAAATCAGTTAAATAACTTAATTAATTTAAAACCATCATTTAATTGTTTAAAAATCATTATTCTATTTTTCCACCCCATAGGTAAGTTCCTTGGTATTCTACTTGTATAGATCACAAGATTTGATTACATAAGCCATTTAAATAATTTCTTTTAAAAGCTTAATTAAAATATTTTTCATAAATTTCTAATTTAATTAACTATATAAAATGACTGAAAAACTTCAATTCAGTTATAAAATAATTTATAACTTTAAAACTGCGTCAATTCACCAAACGGTAAAATGACGACTAAAACAACACATTCTAGGCCATTCACTGCCAATTACCAAATCAACACTGTCGGTTGATTTTAAACACAACACAGCTGAATATCTATTCAACCACCACGCTCAAACAGGTTTTTCTACCATATGGTGTTCAATTAGTTCAAATATCAATAACATAAAACAAACAAACAAACAAACATATATAATATTTGAGGAATCCGGTCGGATCCCTCCAATCTGTTCTTCCCTGCATCACAGCTCTTTATACATTTCATAATAATATATGAAATAAATTTCAACCATCTACAAATTTAAAACGATGTAATATAAATGATAGCGACCAATCAAACAATAATCAGCCAATAGTAACCAATCAACCTAATTATATTTTTGAAGGTAAATTATATTTTAATACGAATTTACCACATCATAGGATTCCAGAAGGTGTGAGAATTAACTCACCAGTTTATTCGGTTGGCGGTTGATGCGTTTGTTGCATTTAATCTTGAACGGATGTTCAAAATTAACTGAAATTTTAACTTCATCATATCAGTGCCTAGTCAGTGCCATCGCCTAGGCCTTGTCCCTGCGATTCCAACGGATCATGTTTCACTGAATTTCGTTAATGTACGAGAAAGTTACGCTTATTTAAAGTTTTTTATATATACGGTTTTAAACAATATTAATTAATTAATAATTAACTAAATTAATTACCTTTATTACCCTAAATGTCTTCCATGTCATCATCGGATTAAACAAATATGCGTCTTCCCCTTTTGAACAATCTGAAACCCGATCAAAACCTTCTTCCCAAAACTCGATATCCCACGAGGCACCAACGAAGCCTCTTACCATCACCGATACCCCATTCGGACGCAGCCCTGACTCACTGACACAACCGCCATACCACCACGCCCCTTCACCCTCAATCCCCAACCTCGCCGAGCCTCTAACCTCCCAAAAACTCCATCTGAACGGAATCCGTTCATGGCAAAAACCCCGCCGCCACACATCGCCTTACCTCACCAGACAACAGCCATCCTGACCATCACACCAACCAGCACCACCCCCTTCAAACTCCATCACCCCTCGACCACCAGATCCGCCGGAATTGGCGAATTCCCGTTCGTCACTTTTCAAAATACTCCCAAAAATAGCCTCTCTGATCATCTCAGCATAAATCCGTCCACCGACAACCGTAGAACCCGAGACCACCACCAAATTAAAGCCTGATCTCCCCTCTTCAATTCCCCTCAGGTCCCGTCCCCTCAAATCAACCCAATCTTAGTAATTTTGGCCAAAAACAAAAATCAGAATCTTCGGTTCCAGGCTGATTCCGGCCACCATAGTCGCCTGATGGCCACCAATTTTTCTCAGCAAGTAGATACGGACCCGATATACAAGTTTACTTCAGGTCCCCCTAGCTAATTCCTTATGGATCGTGAGAAATAAATTATTTTGTATACAGGGACTTTTTTGCAAAATTGATGAAGAGAATGAAACTTGGCAGGGGAAAATCTGAGTTTCGGGGGTTTATATAAGCGGGATAATTATTATTCTAACTTGACATGATGTCTGGCAATGACCAACGATTTTTATTTCGTGCTTATGGCTATTTTTAATGTTGTTTATTCGCTGCTGCGCTCACATACAAACTCCGTTCGAGATGCGAATGGACGGCATAGTATAATTTGACGATACGGTCCTAATGAAACTTGTTTCGTCGAATTCGGAGTCTGTTTGCTCGAATGGCCCTCGTTCACGTTCAAATGGTCGTTTTTATTGGTATTTTATTTTGCCAGGCTCACAAATTAACCCCGATTGACGCGCCACTTGAAATCTAGCAATAATTTACTGCTGCGGTCCCAATAAAATTTGTTTCATCGAAAACGAAGGTCGTTTGAATAAAGTCCCTTTTATAACTGCCAAATTTAAATAAAATAAACCAATTTTAAAATACCTTAATATAATAATATTAAAATATTGAAATTGGTCATACATGACCATAATTTCATATATTACCAAGATAAAATATTTCGGGTTGAATTCCAAGCCAAATCGATATTATAAATATTTAAAAACCCTTTATTTTATATAAATAACGATATAATATATAAAGGAAATTCCACAACGACCTTTTCAAAATTTGATTTGGACATAAAACAAAATCTACAACACGAAAACTTGATTTTTCTCTTTCATTAGAAAAATATTATCCAACAGATTCGGACATTTCTTGTTTCGAGAAAATCCGACTCATATTGGTCCATGTACAACTGTTTAAAGTTCAAAATACCAATTTACGAACTGCCGCGTCGCTGTAGCTCGTTTTATAATTAAATTATAAATTAAACGTTATAACGTCGTTTAAATAACGAATATATTTATATAATTCAATATAAACCATATTTAACCACTTTAAATCACCTGTTCACATTATACTTCAAATTCAACATTTTTCAAATATCCCTAAAATAAATATTATTATATTATTAATATAATTTAAATATTCAAATTAAATGGTCAATTCCCATTATTTAAACTCAAACCAATATTTTAAATAAATAAAATATTTCAAATAATTGGGCAGAAAATACGGGATGTTACATTCTTTTCCCCTTAAAATAATTTCGTCCTCGAAATTGCTAAGGTAGAAAGAATGTTATAATCCATTATCTTTATAAAAATAATAAATTTTTAAACTGGATTTTATTCCCAAAGCAAATCTAATCGGTTTTAAAACCAAATTAATTAAAATAAAAGAATTTCCCCAAAATCTTCAAAAATTTCTAACACCTTAAATTTTGGAAATTTTTTGGCAGAGTCTCCCCTGTACGGAGAATATCTGCAATATCGCAGGTTCAAGAAATATATATATATACATCGACTCTCATGGTCGGAAAAATCAAAATCCAAACTCAAAACCCAAATAAAACCAAATATTTCATATTTGCATAGGTGTACCTTTTTGTGAGCGCTATTACACGATAAGCGATATATTACACTTGAGCTTGCTTAATTATTTTGCAGCTCTATTCAAACATGGTTCAATTTACTCCAGAATTCTCTTGGATGGGTTTTAAAGATGAATTGGCACTCCTGCACCTGTTTCTCAACTCAACTGAATTCATTAGTATCCAAAACAAATGTTAATTATGTTTAAAACATCCCTATCATACAATCCAACCAGTTCTACACACAGTTCAATCCATACTAGATTATAATTATTTATAATCACTTTATTTATTTCTTTAATTATCCATTCAAATTTATTTACCTAGATTGATATATTCAAAATATTTATTTCATATTGATTTTCAACCAAGTCGAATCATGTTCAGGTTCATATTCAAGCAACCAACAACACAATTCAAACATATCCTACAGACAAATCAATCGATTTCCCATATTATAATAATCATTACTTTTATTATATTATAAAATAAATTAGGCAAAATATATTTCAAAAATAATTTTATACCAAATTACAAATACGCGCTCTCTATATACACTCAAACTCAATCTAGGGTATTACTAACCCCATCTCTATTGAGTCACACCACAGAGCCAAGGTTATCGCTAAACCAATAGCTCTGATACCACTGTAACGACCCGGGGAAAAACTCGACGCTCGAATTTTCAACAACAATACATAAACCCTCATTACTTGCCAAAAACCCGAGTATCGAACCCCAGATTGTCATTAGAAATAAATTAGAGGGTGAGAAAAGAAAGAAAGAATATTAGAATAGAAGAAAGAAGAAGACCACATCAAAATCTCACAGCGGAACAGATAAAATATAATATAACAAATCTTTATATTCAAAAGAAATGTATACACATACCAACTATCAGAGTACAATATATATCAGACACTACGAAATAAAAACTTTATATAACTAGCGGTGAAGCCTCCTGCTTCCAGCTCCTGAAACTCCAAGCGAAACCTGACCTGGAAATATACTCGGTCTGACCCGAGCACATTTGAAGCAAAGCAAAATACACCGGGTCAATCTAGAGTACTTTCAGTGATAAGTTCACAGAACCAACAACTTGTTTAACTTTGGAAAATCCTTTATGAAATCAAAGAATAATTGTAGGACCAGCCCACACATAAACACGCACGGTTTTTACCTTACTATAACCCAAAACGAAATCATAACTTGTTCTGATACTATCATAGTGTCTAAATACAAATAAATAGCAATCTAGCGGAACACTTGCATCTTACTCTCCACATATATAGTATACAAACCAAAACCGCGGATGCTTCTGGGAGATTGGATTCCAACTATGACAAGGCATAGGACCACATTTCGATAATGTATCTATAGAGGCGAATACACTGGGTTCAACAAGAATGTCTTGCAACCCGGCCCACACATGACCGACCACTCATTTCGCTTGAGTGTATCGAATGTATATCACCGACGGTTGGGATCAGCAACCGTCTCCCGTACAAGGGACAACATCGAATATAGAATAAAAAAGCAAATGGAATTTCTCTAGATAGGTGATTATACACCCTAATGGGAGCGACCCACATAGCCATGCTTCCTGCCCGATTTTTGTCATTTCCCGGTTGATGAGGCTTGAGGCTAGAATTTAACTTTAGAATCTATGGTCACCATTCACTTTGAATGCCACATCGTCAGATCCATCAAATCACTAATTGACGTCCACAAATATACTCTGGGTATAAAAGAAGTGCCCCTCATTGCCACCAACTCGGTATATTTGTAAAAATCAACGTACGTGGTTCTAAGGAAATACTCTGTCAGACATTCGTCCATACAAGTCATCCAAGAACAGAATGAACCGAAGGCACCCTCCTACCGCATCCAATATAGGAATCACCCCCATGGATCAGTAGCAAGAAGTCCTTGCAACCCGTAAAATCTCAACCACGATCGAATCACGTCAAAATACTTCTATGTTGCAATACACAGAGAATATTCGTCAAGTAATCCTTCCGCTTATGAAGATCCATGGTCTTCACTTGCTCTGTCTTCAATCGACGTCTTCACGTATTTGCTGGTTGGAATGGTTTTCGAATATAAATTCGATCCCGGTCTTCCCGTAACAACAATCGTATTGGTTAGGTTTGATAGTCGGTGAGTTAACTATCAAATACAATAGTGTGAATACAATGAGTTTGCTGATTCGGTACTTGGCACTACCTGGCCTATTAAAATATATTTAACAAAATCGTTAATAACTTTAAAACCTCCTCTTAAATTTAAACCTTTATATTTATCCTTATTTTATTATAGCAAAAAATATTTTTATATGCTTTCGAGTTTGTATATACATATGTATACCCAACTTTCCAATTCCTTTACTATTGAAAATATTATTATATTTCTACAAAACCTTTCCCAATTCCCTTAAATTTTGCATCTCAATATATATATTTACATATGTAATACTTAATGGCATAAAACCAGTTATCGATCCTGATACGGGTAAAACTTATGTTGAATTATATAATTCGAAACCAAATATTCTTATTTCCCATGTAAATAATCATTTTAGTATTATTTATATTCCAAAATCTCGCATTTATATTCGATACTTCTCGTGTGGAATATCACATCAATCGCAACACCTTTCACTCGTTCCAAACCAATACCATTCCCCGATAATAATGAAGCCGTTCAAGTTGGGGTATCTTATTTACCTCTAATACCTTGATCGACAACGTTCTTATCTCTGAATAATATTAACTTGTCACTTAACCACTGATATTCAAATCTCGTTTACCACCTTGTTTCAAATCTGGTTTTATAAATCATATCATACATTTGAAATCTTCGTTCGATAATCTCTTTACTTAATTCCTTTAATTAAGTAAATCTTCAATAAACGCCACTTTGAACTTGACACATTCTTTTACTTACTTTTGGGTTCAAATGAAATCCCACACCCAATAATCAATTTTCATTTATAAATCTCGTTTTGAAATCTTGGATTATAAATCCTTTAGTAAAACTCTTATCGCCCCTTCGACCAATCTTATTGTCATCTAATCACTTTTACATTGAATTCCAATTTAAAACCATCACTTTAATTACTATTAACTAAATAATAATAATTAACTTTATTATAACTACATTAAAATAATTAACTTCGCTATTTATCAAAAATAGTATAATTATCATTTTTTTAAATCTTATTGAATCATAATTAACTTCGTTAACATTAAACGATACAAGGATTACTTTGAATTATAGTTAATCAAAGATTAACTAATATTCTTTGTCGTTCGTTAAATTTAACAAATATTCTGAAATTTAGATCCCTTTTGTCAATTTCAGTTCAAAAGGGTTGATTTTGTCAATCGTACATATCAGATAACTGTTAACTGATTTCATTTTTCATTTCCCTCTTTTTTTAAATCAATTAAATAACTTAATTAATTTAAAACCATCGTTTAAAAATCATTATTCTATTTTTCCACCCCGTAGGTAAGTTCCTTGGTTTTCTACTTGTATAGATCACAAGATTTGATTACATAAGCCATTTAAATAATTTCTTTTAAAAGCTCGATTAAAATATCTTTCATAAATTTCTAATTTAATTAACTATATAAAATGACTGAAAAACTTCAATTTAGTTATAAAATAATTTATAACTTTAAAACTGCATCAATTCACTGAACAGTAAAATGACGACTAAAACAACACATTCTAGGCCGTTCACTGCTAATTACCAAATCAACACTGTCGGTTGATTTTAAACACAACACAGGTGAATATCTATTCAACCACCACGCTCAAACAGGTTTTTCTACCATATGGGGTTCAATTAGTTCAAATATCAATAATATAAAACAAACAAACAACATATATATTATTTGAGGAATCTGGTCGGATACCTCCAACCTGTTCTTCCCTACATCACAGCTCATTATACATTTCATAATAATATATGAAATAAATTTCAACCATCTATAAATTTAAAACGATGTAATATAAATGACAGCGACCAATCAAACAGTATCAGCCAATAGCAACCAATCAACCAAATTATATTTTTAAAGGTAAATTATATTTTAATATGAATTTATCACATCACAGGATTCCAGAAGGTGTGAGAATTAACTCACTAGTTTATTTGATTGGCCGTTGGCGCATTTGTTGCATTTAATCTTGAACGGACGTTCAAAATTAACTGAAATTTTAACTGCATCAGATCAGTGCCTAGTCAGTGCCATCACCTAGGCCTCGTCTGTAACACCCCGTATTTCTGTTAACACTAAAGTTCACAAATTAAAGAATAACTAATATCAGATGTAAGAATTAAGGGAAATGGGTTGCGCCATTGTGTTTGTCTCGGAATTCTGGTTGAGATAGAGTCCGAGTTTGCGTGAATTGGACTTCGTATGAAGAAGTTATGGCCATCGGAAGTTTCAGAAAATTCAAAATAGATTTCATAAAATTCAAATTTCAGAGTCAGACAGGCTAGGCGGGAAAATTCCCGCTAGGGCCAGGTCGACCATAGGGTCGACCTGGGGGTCGACCTACTCTGACTAAGTCGACCTTAGGGTCGACCTGGGGGTCAAACTGCCACCCCAGGCAGATTTGTTTGGTGACCTGTTTGTGACTGTGTGCTGACTCATTAGGGTTTCTGATCTGCACTGATTGGCTGGGTTAATTTTGGGTTGATCGGACGGCTAAAACTAATCCTAAACTCTATAAAAAGACATGTAGACTCAAACCCTAAAATCAAAATAAAAATTAGATTCATGGCCTCCATGCCGTCACCTTGCAACTCAGAATAGCCACCATCAATTAGAGAGGAAGAATGCCAGTCTAATGTGGGAGGTCTTAGGCATAAATTAAATGCGTAACAATTGTAAAGACACGAGGTTAGGCTCTTTTGTGGTGTAAGACTGCCCGGACCCGCCCAGCAAATCCAGCTGCCACAAATGCCAGTCTAATGTGGGAGGTCTTTATGAGGTTACAGTCTTAATGAATTAAGAAACACTTAACCAGATAAACATGTAGTGGGACATGAGGGGGTTAAGTGGGTGCCTTAGGTGGCATGTGGAATCTAGTGGGTGCCTTGGGTGACATTTGAAATACGATTAGAAACACTTAACCAAAACTGAAATATGTAAGTGAACATGAATAAGAAGAGGGTTAAGTGGGATGTACTAGAGGGGACCAAGCTTAGGTGGATAGCTTGTGTCAAGTAATGGGGGCCCGTTTCAACCAGTAATCCATACGTATCTTTGTGGGCTCGACCCAAGTCGAGGACGGGACACGCATACTGGGTTTGATTGTAAGAGTCCAAAACGGGTTAGCGGTGGCAACGCAAGTCCAACGGGTCCATGTGCGTGTGTGGACCCAGGCTGGTAGGTAAGACGTTGTTGCATCGTGTAGGTATAAGCCATGCATATTGGTGCTATCGGGTTGCCACTTTGGGGAGTGATACACCCCACTATGGGGCCAGCACAGGTATATACGAGTTAGGGAGCCGATCACTTGGGGGTAGTGGGTACACCTAGCGGAGATAGGGGCAGGCAACACCTATGAAGGAAGCTAGGGGTGCACGAAATTACCATTATCATTATTAAAGTCTTGTAGGCGGGATCAACTTTAGGGTGACTAGTGGTGGTGCAGTATAGTAGTGGTGGTACAGTATAGTAAATATCTTATTGTGGTTTAGGTGTGCTTTAACGTTATCTTTGTTCATCTTATTTCCTTGTTTACTCTATCTTACTCAGTTGTTCACAGTCATTCCCTTATTTTCCAACTTATGCCTTGGCCTAGTTATTATAGGTAATTATATTGTTAAAGTTATCGCACTCGCCAGACTTTATGTCTGACCCCCTTTGTTTCTTCCTCCTCTTTTCTTCCTTTTTCCCCCCAGGTGCTCAGGTTGGAACTAGCACCAGTGGAGCTTGATTTTGGATAGCTATATCTCTGCTTTTAAAAGTTGCTTGGACCGCTGAAGTAATGTTCAACCTCTCTTATTTATGGCTATTTTGTACTCAGGTTATGTCTTTCAATTTATGTACTTTGAGTTGGTCAAGATGGATATTATGTACTTTGACTCTGGTTTTGATAATGTAACCAAACTTATGTATTTTCCGCTGCAATGAAATAAAGTTTTAAAGTTTTTGTACTGTTTATATCTGTCTTGTTGTTAAGTTTCTGTTCTATAAACACTTAAAATGCTCCATGAAAGTTAATGCATTCCCTTTGTGAGTGACATTAATGGACGTGGGGTGTTACACGTGGTATCAGAGCTGAAGGTTACCAAAACAGATATGAATTTTGAAAAGTGTTTTTGAAAAACAACTTTTATAAAGAAGTACCTTCAAAAGTATGTTTTAAGGAAAGTATTTTCAAGAGAAAAGCTTATTTTAGAAAGCATAACCCCAAGAGCCATATATCTTTCCTTCGGTTATTTTGTATTGAATCTTTCCTTTTTCGTTTCAGCATGTTTGGAATTCCCGAGATACCCAAGGGGATACCGATACCAGGATGGTTTAGGGGGTATTTGGAGACTAGGGCCGCCACCGTAGGTCCAGCAAATGCTCTTCCTCCTCCTTATGTCAATACTTTTGCGAAGATATGTAAGGACTTTCGGGCAATGGGTGGAAAACCTTTTCACGGGATGGAGACATTTGTTGAAGCACGAAATTGGCTAAAGGAGGTGGAAGAATTGTTTGGGATCTTTGAATTGGATGATGGAAGAAAGGTCCAGTTAGCTGCCTGGAAAATGAAGGATGAGGCCTCGTTTTGGTGGGAGGTCACTAATGGAGAATGTCCAGTCGATACATGGCCAGATTTTAAGCGGAGGTTTGAGGCGAAGTTTCTCTCACGGGCTGAAGAGAATCTATACATGGAAAGGTTTATAGCATTGAAGCAGGGGAATCTATTGGTGAAAGAATACGCCAACAAGTTCAACCAGTTGGCGAGATTTGGCTTGGACTTGGTGAATACACCAAAAAAGAAGGCCCTGAGATTTGTTAAGGGTTTGAACGAGCCGCTTCATGGGTTAGCTATGACCCACATTCCCATGGGGGCTACCTTTGAGAGACTAGTTGACATGGCGCTTATGCACGAAGAAGAGAAGGGCGCCAATGCTAATAAGGCGCCCGAGAAGAAAGGGGATCAAAAGAAACCGCAACAGCAACAACAGAACAAGAAAGGTGGAAAAGGAAACAATGGTAAGGGAAAGAAAAGATGCTTTAACTTTGGGACACTCGGCCATCTAAGCAAAGATTGTAGGAAGAAAAAGAAGAATGGTTGTTTCCACTGTGGCGAAGCGGGACATCTGATTAAGGACTGCCCAAAGAAAGGGCAGAGGGCAGGTCTACCTCGGGAGGACAGGTGCAGGCTCTTATGGCACCAGGGCAGGCAAGGGGACAAGTTAAGGCTCTCGTGGTCCCACCGCGGCAACAACAAGGTAGAGCAATTTCCGTTGAAAGTTTAGTTTTTCTGTTTGATCATCCTGTTCGAACATTATTCCATTCTGGCGCATCACATTTGTTTATCTCTACATCATTAGTTGAAACACTACACCTATATACTAGTCTAGTTACGGATCCCTTAGTAATCTCAAATCTTATTGGTGGTTCGGCTCATCTTTCTATGATTTGTCGGGATTTGAGAGTGTTTATCTTGGGCGTTGAGTTTGAATGCAACGCCTTTTTTCTTGGCTTCATGGGCTATGGCTTGATTCTAGGTGTGGATTGGCTAACTAGATACGGGGCCATCCTAGATTGTGAAAGAAGGGTAGTTAGATTGATGACTTGTGGTGGAAAGACCCTTGATATTTCTTGTGACCCTAGCGGTCCAGTAATGCTTAGCTACCTAGAATCCCTTGACGCATCCAATGATGATTTACATTCTGTTTGTATAGTCCGTGAATATGCTGATGTCTTCGATGAGGTGAGAGGTTTACCCCCAAAACGCGAGATAGACTTTCGAATATATCTAGTAGATAATGCAAAGCCAGTTGCATTGCCAGTGCGCCACATGGCTCCAAGAGAGAGAGAAGAGAACTCAGTAAGCAAGTGAAAGAATTTCTTGAGAAGGGGTTCATCAAATGTAGTATATCGGAGTGGGGTGCTCCAGTAGTATTTTCCATGAAGGCAGATGGGTCCCTTAGACTTTGTGTGGACTATAGAGAACTTAATAAACTTACTAAGAAGAATAGGCACCCGCTGCCGCGGATTGACGATCTCTTCGATCAGTTAGTTGGCGCCTTAGTGTTTTCGCAGTTGGACTTAGCCACGGGTTTCCATCAGTTGAGAGTGGATGAGGGTAGGATAGACAATACTGCCTTTAGGACTCCAGACGGTTTCTTCGAGTGGCTTGTGATGCCCTTCGGTTTGACAAACGCCCCCGCATACTTTGCTGACTTGATGAGTAGTGTGTTTAGGGAGTACCTTAATAAATTCATGGTAGTCTTTGTGGACGACATCTTGATCTTTTCTAAGAGCAAGGAAGAGCATGCCCTACATCTTAGGGAAGTGTTAGAGACCCTTCGAGCGCATAGACTTAAAGATAAATTTTCTAAATGTCACTTTTGGAGGAAGGAAGTGCGATTCTTAGGGCACGTGGTTTCCAAAGAAGGGATAGCTGTGGATCCCACAATGGTAGTGGCCATCCAAGATTGGAAGGTCCCTAAAAATTCTACCGAGGTGAGGAGTTTCTTAGGGTTGGCTGGCTACTATAGGATGTTTATCAAAGACTTCGCAAAAATATCAGCTCCATTAACATGCTTGACGAAGAAGAACCTAGTCTTCACATGGGACGTAGATTATGATGATGCGTTCCAACGTTTAAAGAGAGATTTGACCACAGCCCCAGTCTTACTGTTGCCAGATGGGAGTAAGCCATTTACCGATTATACCGATGCTTGTGGGACAGGACTAGGCGCAGTCTTAATGCAAGAGGGAAGCGTAATAGCCAATGGTGGAAGGCAGTTGAGAGTGCATGAGAGAAATAACCCTACACATGACCTAGAGTTGGCCGCTATTGTCTTCGCGCTTAAGTCTTGGCGTCATTATCTTCTTGGCGAAAAATTCAAATTGTTCACTGACAACAAATCGCTAAAATACTTGTTCTCTCAAAAGGACTTGAACTTAAGGAAGCAAAGGTGGATGGAATTTTTAGCATCCTATGACTTCGAAATAGCATATACCCTTGGCAAGGGTAACGTGGTGGCAGACGCCTTAAGTAGGAAAAGGTTATCCTTGAGTCCATTGTTTGTTGAGCAGCGAAGCTTAGAGTTCATCTCTACGTTTGACTTTGTACCCGGTTTACTAGCATCCTTGGAGGTCAGACCTATGCATTTGGGACGGATTGGTGAGGCACAGCGAGATGACCCGTAGTTGGTTGAGTTAGTAGAAAAGCTCAAAAGGGGGGAGTCATCGAGCCATCTCAGTAGGTATGCCCTAGATGATAAGGGTTGGTTACGTAGGGACGGTAGACTTTGTGTACCACGGGACGAGAACTTGAGGAAGACCATTCTTGATGATGCACATCGTTCGAAGATGACCATCCATCCCGGCGGGGACAAGATGTACATGGACATGAGACGAGTCTACTTTTGGGCCGGTATGAAGAGGGATGTGGCTGAGTTTGTCGCTAGATGCTTGGTGTGTCAAAAAGTAAAATCAGAGCAAAAGAAGGCCGGTGGATTGCTTCACCCATTGGAGGTCCCATAATGGAAGTGGGAAAGTGTCTCGATGGACTTTGTTGATGGGTTACCGAGATCGAGAAAGGGTAATATGGGGATTTGGGTCATGGTAGACAGACTTACTAAGAGCGCCCATTTCATTCCCGTGAAGAGTAAGAGGACTGCTCCATGATTAGCCTCTGTATACATTCGAGAGATAGTTCATTTGCACGGTGTTCCTTCTAGCATAGTGAGAGACCGCGATCCTATCTTTACTAGCAAATTTTGGAAGAGCTTGCAAGAGGCGGTAGGGACTCAGTTATGTTTGAGCACCGCATATCATCCTCAGACGGACGGCCAGACCGAGAGGGTGAATCATATTCTAGAGGACCCATTGAGGTTGTGTGTCTTAGACTTCGGAGGTACATGGGAGGAACATCTTCCGTTGGTGGAGTTTGCATAAAATAATAGCTTTCAATCTAGCATTGGCATGGCACCGTTCGAGGCCCTCTATGGACGGCCGTGTCGTTCGCCTACATGTTGGTAGGAATTTACAGATAAGATCTTACTTGGGCCCGATATGATTAGAGAGACTTCAGAAAAGATTGATTTGATTCGAAGGAGGATGAAGATGGCGCAAGATAGGCAGAAATCTTATGCAGACAAGAGGAGGACATATCTTGAGTTTGATATTGGGGACATGGTCTTTGTCAAGGTGTCTCCATTATGGAACGTCGTTCGCTTTGGGTCCGTTGGGAAGTTAGCAATAAGATTCCCAGGGCCGTTTCCTATTAAGGATAGGATTGGGCAGATGGCGTATAGAGTGGAGTTGCCCGAGAGACTTAGTGGTGTACACGATGTATTCCATGTATCACATTTGAGGAAGTCCTTGCATGAGACCGCGGAAGTGGTGGAGCCGAGCTTGCTTAGAGAGGTGGTGATCGAGCGTGATGTGACGATTCAACGAGCTCCTACGTGCATTCTTGGGTCGGAGATTAAGAAGCTGAGAAATCGAGAGGTCAAACTAGTCAAAGTGCAATGGGGAGACGATGAGAGCAATGCTACTTGGGAGACGGTAGAGAAGATGCGTTCATTGTACCCTTTTCTTTTCGAGGGTATGTCTTTTAATTTCTCCTTTATCGCTTAGCTTGTACTTATCTTATCTTTAGTATGTCCTCTCGCTAGTATCTTTGACCTTTAGACAGGGTAGTCCTATGGTTGAAACATGTGTTTGAGACACGTTATGTATGATGGATGCATGTGGATGCAAGTGGTTGCTAGTGATTGCTCGTGGATGCATATACACACACTTTAGGCACTAGATCGGCTCAGTCACTTCATATTGCATATTGCATATAAATGTGTGTGCATATTTAAGTTAATGGTTGTGCTATCATATGGATGTTGCATTTTGGAGAATGGTTGTGCACACATGTAGAAATAATTTGTATCGATAGGATTCTTTCGCATACATAATGGACACATGGCACTATCATGGTTTGCATTAAGGAGGTCAACTGAATCAGTAGACCGCCTGATTCTGCATTAGATAAGGAACATATACACACACTTCTTGCATATGTTCATACAACATTTGGAATTTTATAGGGACAATGGATGCCTGTGTTTGATGGTTGAGTAGACGGTAGTTTGGATGTTAGGATATGCATTCTTTGTAACTTGGAGATTTCGAGGGCGAAATCCTTTAAGGAGGGGAGAATGTAACACCCCGTATTTTTGTTAACACTAAAGTTCACAAATTAAAGAATAACTAATCTCAGATATGAGAATTAAGGGAAATGGGTTGCGCCATTGTGTTCGTCTCGGAATTCTGGTTGAGATAGAGTCTGAGTTTGCGTGAATTGGACTTCGTATGAAGAAGTTATGGCCATTGGAAGTTTCAAAAAATTCAAAATAGATTTCAGAAAATTCAAATTTCAAAGTCAGACAGGCTAGGCGGGAAAATTCCCGCCAGGGCCAGGTCGAGGTCGACCTACCCTGACCAGGTCGACCATAGGGTCGACCTGCCTCCCCCTCCGGGCAGATTTGTTTGGTGACCTGTTTGTGACTGTGTGCTGACTCATTATGGTTTCTGATCTGCTCTGATTGGCTGGGATTAATTCTGGGTTGATCGGACAGCTAAAACTAATCCTAAAATCTATAAAAAGACATGTAGACTCAAACCCTAAAATCAAAATAAAAATTAGATTCATGGCCTCCATGCCGTCACCTTACAACTCAGAATAGCCGCCACCAATTAGAGAGGAAGAATGCCAGTCTATTGTGGGAGGTCTTAGGCATAAATTAAATGCGTAACAGTTGTAAAGACACGAGGTTAGGCTCTTTTGTGGTGTAAGACTGCCCGGACCCGCCCAGCAAATCCAGCTGCCACAAATGCCTGTCTAATGTGGGAGGTCTTTATGAGGTTACGATCTTAATGAATTAAGAAACACTTAACCAGATAAACATGTAGTGGGACATAAGGGGGTTAAGTGGGTGCCTTGGGTGGCATATGGAATCTAGTGGGTGCCTTGGGTGGCATTTGAAATACGATTAGAAACACTTAACCAAAATTGGGACATGTAAGTGAACATGAATAAGAAGAGAGTTAAGTGGGATGTAGTAGAGGGGACCAAGCTTAGGTGGATAGCTTGTGTCAAGTAATGGAGGCCCGTTTCAACCAGTAACCGATACGTATCTTTGTGGGCTCGACCCAAGTCGAGGACGAGACACGCATACTGGGCTTGACTGTAAGAGGCCAAAACGGGTTAGCGGTGACAACGCAAGTCCAATGGGTTCATGTGCATGTGGACCCGGGATGGTAGGTAAGACATTGTTGCATTGTGTAGGTATAAGCCGTGCATCATTGGTGCTATCAGGTTGCCACTTTGGGGAGTGATACACCCCACTATGGGGCCAGCACAGGTATATACGAGTTAGGGAGCCGATCACTTGGGGGTAGTGGGTACACCTAGCGGAGATAGGGGCAGGCAACACCTATGAAGGAAGCTAGGGGTGCACGAAATTACCATTATCATTATTAAAGTCTTGTAGGCGGGATCAACTTTAGGGTGACTAGTGGTGGTGCAGTATAGTAGTGGTGGTACAGTATAGTAAATATCTTATTGTGGTTTAGGTGTGCTTTAACGTTATCTTTGTTCATCTTATTTCCTTGTTTACTCTATCTTACTCAGTTGTTCACAGTCATTCCCTTATTTTCCAACATATGCCTTGGCCTAGTTATTTTGGGTAATTATATTGTTAAAGTTATCGCACTCGCCAGACTTTATGTCTGACCCCCTTTGTTTCCTCCTCTTTTCTTCCTCCCCCCCCCCCCCCCCCCCCAGGTGCTCAGGTTGGAACTAGCACCAGTGGAGCTTGATTTTGGACAGCTGTATCTCTGCTTTTAGAAGTTGCTTGGATCACTGAAGTAAATTTCAGCCTCTTTTATTTATGGCTATTATGTACTGGGGTTATGTCTTTCAATTTATGTACTTTGAGTTGGTTAAGATGGATATTATGTACTTTGACTGTGGTTTTGATGATGTAACCAAACTTATGTATTTTCCGCTGCAATGAAATAAAGTTTTAAAGTTTTAGTACTGTTTATATCTGTCTTGTTGTTAAGTTTCTGTTCTATACACACTTAAAATGCTCCATGAAAGTTAATGCATTCCCTTTGTGAGTGACATTAATGGACATGGGGTGTTACATCGTCCCTGCGATCCCAAGGGATCCTGTTTCACTGAATTTCGTTAACGTACGAGAAAGTTACGCTTATTTAAAGTTTTATATATATTTGATTTTAAACCATATTAATTAATTAATAATTAATTAAATTAATTAACTTTATTACCATAAATATCTGCCATGTCATCATCGGATTAAACAAATACGCGTCTTCCCCTTTTGAACAATCTGAAACCCGATCAAAACCTTCTTCCCAAAACTCGATATCCCATGAGGCACTAACGGAGCCTCCTACCACCACCGATACCCCCCTGGACGCCGCGCTGACTCACTAACACAACCGCCAGACCACCACGCCCCTTCGTCGTCAATCCCTAACCTCAACGAGCCTCGGAACTCCCAAAAACTCCATCTGAAAAGAATCCGTTCATGGCAAAAAAAAACGTCGCCACACATCGCCTTACCTTACCAGACCACAGCCATCCTGACCGTCATACCACCCAGCACCACCCCCTTCAAACCCATCACCCCTCTACCACCAGATCCGTCGAAATTGGCGAACTCCTGTTCGTCACTTTTCAAAACACTCCCAAAAATAGCCTCTCCGATCATCTCAACATAACTCCGTCCACCGGCAACCGTAGAACCCGAGACCACTGCTAAATTAAAGCCTGGTCTCCCCTCTTCAATTCCCCCAGGTCCCGTCCCCTCAAATCAACCCAATCTTAGTAATTTTGGCCAAAAACGAAAATCAGAATCTCCGGTTCCAAACCAATTCCGGCCACCACAGTCGCCCGATGGCCACCAATTTTTCTCAGCAAGTAGATATGGACCCAATCTACAAGTTTACTTCAGGTCCCCCTAACAAATTCCTTACGGATCGTGAGAAATAAATTATTTTGTAAATAGGGATTTTTTGCAAAATTGATGAAGAGAATGAAATTTGGCTGGGGAAAATATGAGTTTGTGGGGTTTATATAAGCAAGATAATATTATTTTAACTTGACGTGATGTCTGACAACGACCGACTTTATTTCGTGCTTATCGCTATTTTTAACGTTGTTTATTCGCTGCTGCTCTCACACACAAATTCCGTTCGAGATGCAAATGGACGGCATAGTATAATTTGATGATATGGTCCTAATGAAACTTGTTTCGTCGAATTCGGAGTCCGTTTGCTCGAATGGCCCTCGTTCATGTTCAAATGGTCGTTTTTATTTGTATTTTATTTTGCCACGCTCACAAATTAACCCCGATTGATGCGCCACTTGAAATCTAGCAATAATTTACTGTTGCGGTCCCAATAAAATTTGTTTTGTCGAAAGTGAAGGTCGTTTGAATAAAGTCCCTTTTATAACTGCCAAATTTAAATTAAATAAACCAATTTTAAAATACCTCAATATAAAAATATTGGAATTGGCCATACACGACCAGAATTTCATATATTACCAAGACAAAATATCCCGGGTTGAATTCCAAGCCAAATCGATATTATAAATATTTAAAAACCCTTTATTTTATATAAATAACGATATAACATATAAAGGAAATTCCACGGCGACCTTTTCAAAATTTGATTTGGACATAAAACAAAATCTACAACACGAAAACTTGATTTTTCTCTTTCATTAGAAAAATCTTATCCAACAGATTTGGACATTTCTTGTTTTGAGAAAATCCGACTCATATTGGGCCCTGTACAGCCGTTTAAAGTTCAAATCGCCAATTTACGAACTGTCGTGCCGCTGCAGCTCGTTTTATAATTAAATTATAAATTAAACGTTATAACGTTGTTTAAATAACGAATATATTTATATAATTCAATATAAACCATATTTAACCACTTTAAATCACCCGTTCACGTTATACTTCAAATTCAACATTTTTCAAATATCCCTAAAAATAAATATTATTATATTATTAATATAATTTGAATATTCAAATTAAAAGGTTAAATCCCATTATTTAAACTCAAACCAATATTTTAAATAAATAAAATATTTCAAATAATCGGGCAGAAAATACGGGACGTTATAGAAGGATTATTCCTTGGAGAGGGACCAAACTCGTAGGACCCACCCTTATTAGATTTGAAGTAAGTCTATGGGTCCTCCTTCTCTAAAGTGGTTAGGCATAGCGGTAACGGAGTAGGATAGTTCACGGGGGATGTCCACTTCCTCTAGAAGCTTGTAGGGGCTCTACTAGGGACAAGACTGGTTTATAAAAGATATATGGTCATAGCATGCTCACCAACTGTCTAAGGGAAGTCTTAAGCGACATACGTGTTCTACCATAATATCAGTTAAGTAGTTTCTTTCGCAATACTACCTCTCGCATTACAAGTGAGAGTTTAGACTTAAGAACGTTAACATACTAGGATGGGGTCTTAAGAGGCTAGGGTCCGCCTCAGGGTTATAAGAGATCATAAAAATCCACCTTTAAGATGGCCGTAAGTGGTCGAGAATGCCCTCCTTGCTGGGTGTTTACCCTAAATACACTAATGAAGATCTCAAGCGGTTGACTTGGATATCCACCTCATTGGTTAGATACTTTATGTTGTGTGAATGTTTGTGTGTTGCATAGACATACCTTGATATATGTAACATGCTAAATCTAGGGTATGGACTTTAAGTAAATACTATATTCCAGTCATACACGACTTTATGTTCTGACCCCTCTCCTTAACATATAAAACAGGTCAGTGGGTGGGGTAGAATCTATGAACGAAGCAATGATGGAGGCTGAAGATGAAAACAGAGATATTATGCTATTATTAATTATCATTGCTGTATTTTTTATGGAAAATTTTGATACTGAATTTATTGATGTACTTATGGAATAATTGTATCTTGACAATCTACATTTGAATTCTGTGGTTTTATTAATGTGGTACATCTTACTTTAGTATCATATTTTCTCGTTCTGCTGTATGAGATTTCCATAACGAAATGTATATATATTATTCTATGCAAATGAAATTCCTTATAGGAACCAATGACCCATTTAGAATAGCTCAAAGTTTCGATGGGCCTATTCTGGACCGAAATTTAGGCCCATTTCGGCGGGTTGTTACAGACGTAGTCGTTAATCATAGACGTTACCACAGCTTATTTTCCCAATCGACATGATGTACGCTCACCGTCCCGCTGGAACGCTCCCGTACCCACCTTGTTTGGACCTCTACTATCCAGTGCAATAAAGCATGCCCTTGCCTCTACCTAGTGTGAGACCTCCATATATAATAATACAGATATTGTCTGATACGCGTCTCCAACCAAATATGTAATTGACACGAGTCACCCCTAGACTTGGTCCCCATTTTTTTTCTATTAGGCCACTTATTTTCCCCAATCAGCCCCACACTGCCAGAACGGGCTTATACTATAAACCACCTATTTTCCTCAATCAGCCTCATGCTATCGGAACGGACTCCCGCTACAATCTAATTATTTTATTATGGCCTTTTATTTTCGCCAATCTGTCCCACGCTGTGGGAACAAACCTATGAGCCACTTATTTTCCCCAATCAGCCCTACGTTGTCGGAACAGACACCACTGCCTTACCTTATTAATTTTCTCTTTAATTTAACTTGACACAATTTAAGTTTAGAAATAGGCCTAATATAACCTTATGTTATATTCCTAGGTTGTATTAAACATTCCAATTTAATGTTATCCTTTTATACAACCCAAACCCACGTTACTTAAGGTCTAACTAAGTAAATATATTCTAGTTTATGTGTTTGCATGTTCTCCAATTACATATTAAATATTATCCCCAAACTACAGTCTAACGCTGATTATAATATTTAATAAGTTCTAACATGCCTAATAATACCTTTTTATTTAATTTCAGTATTATTCCAATTTTAATGCAAAATAACGATAAAGGCCTAGGCTTTCTTTAGGTCTAGGTTCAGCACTAAAATAAAAAAGGAAATAGTCTAGGCTACTCGCAACACTATGCCATAGATAGCCTTATGCAATAGATTTACAAGGTGTTGTTAGCTAAAATGTTGCAATAGCTATAAATTTTTGGTCCTAATGCAACATTCACTTCAAGGTGTTAGCACAAATATTAACAAGATGTTGCACTAGCTATAAATATATTCATATTGGAAAAATTAATAAATTTTTACACCTCATCGATCCACACCATCATTTAAAACAAAATCTTAATCATCAATCCATACCTCAGCTATTTTTATTTCCCACTTTTATTTTCATTCATCGGCTTTCCTTTTCGTTTTGTTCTCACTCTCAAATTTCCAAAATCATTCTGTTCCCGAGTTTTCATTTGCCCCTAAATTTCCAAAATCCTTCTGCGTTCATGATTCCCAATCCTAACGAATCCCGCTTTCCCCTTTTCTTCTTTTATTCCCTCTCCTAACGTAGAAGCTACGATAGGGAACTACGATTTTTTTCATCGAGAGACTCAACGCGGGACTAACAAGGTGATTGTTTTCTTCTTTGATTCTGAACCTTAATTCAAATCTATACCGTTTTGTAAGATGTTTATATGCATCTATTTGCATAATTAAACATATACAGAGCGTTCTATTCATCGCTGAAATGGCCTCCTGTGAATAGCGAATAGCGATTCTTAACCTAATCCCCTTTTAATATCACTTTCTAGCTTCGATGTCATGTAAAATAAGTACTCGCCTCTTCTAATTGATCGCGAAGCTCCTGGTACTTCTATCTTCGCTGGCAAGGTTGCATGTGTTGATTGCCGTTTTGATCCTACAGCTCTAGTACCCTGTGATGTTGACTCTCTAATGCTTTCTTCTACTTGTCAATCTCCTTCCTGTGCTGTAAGTCTCCCTCTCCGCTCCCCTTATGATGCTGTCAATTTCAATACTTAGGCTGCTATGTCATTGCCAGATCATGTTCTATTGAACGCAAGCAAAAAGGATAGTATTAAAATCTAGTATAAGCCATTTTAGGAGTCTTGTAGTTGAGTTTAACATTTGTGATAGTATATGCTGTCACTTGATGTTTATATTAATTCGGTATAGCAAACCTCGTTTTGTTTTATAATCCAAACTAGGATTACTTGATGAGCCAAATGCATTTGCTATTTTAGAGAGACATAATGCGTTGTTTAAGCCATTGGAGCCGATTTCAAGCAGCATAGCATGTACGGCTGCAGAAGACCTTCTCCCACCACCTGATTTTGATGTAATGTAACAACCCGTATTTTAATAACGTGTTATAACCATAAATCTAGGCAGAATTAAATTTTAAAATAAGAACCAAGGGAAACGGGTTGCGCCATTGCGTTCGTCTCGGAATTCTGCATGAAATCGTGTCCGAGTTTTCGAAAATCGGAGTCCGTATGACCAAGTTATGGCTCCCCAAAGTTTCAAAAAATTTCAGAGTTCAAAACAGTTCGAATTCAAGTTCAAAATTCGAATTTCAAAACCCAAACAGACTGGGCGGGAAAAATCTCGCCAGCGCCCAGGTCGACTGGGGAGTCGACTGGGCAGTCGACTTGGTAGTCGACCTGGTCACCTAGCCTGTTTTTTAGCCAGATGTATCTGGTCTCGTTGCTTGTCCAGATTCACTCTCTAAACACTATATAAACAGCCCCTGACCCTAGACTTTCTATCACATTCTTGTCCGACCATATGCTGCTGAAGTTCTGACTGGAAGATAGAGAATAAGGAGGCTATTCAAGACTTTGTTAGTGCTACGTTGGTTTGGGGATTTGATAGAGATTCTGCTTCTACTCTTTTTGCTTTCTCATTCTCTAGACTACGATCTGTAAGCCCTTTGTCACTCTTAGATTTAAACTGTAAATTTAACCTGAACATGATGTAAACTGAAATTATGCCTAAACATGATAACTAAGTTGGATCTACTATTGTATATCTTGGATCTATGACTATCACTTTTAAATCTGTCATTTTGAATCTAGTTTTGTACACCCCAGATCTATTCATCTTAAATGTTGACTTGTGGAATATTAGTATGAACTTGATTTGGATATACTCATGTTTAATCTAAAACCCCTTTTCGATCTTTATCTTGCCATGCCTGTGATGTTGAAACTATTGTTGCGGTACTATCTTATGTCAATCCTTTACCATGTCTATCACCATGTCTTGTCAAGTTGATGTTGAGACCCTATTTCATATGCCTGTAATGTTATAATCATCATGCTTAACTTGTGAACACCTTTGCCATTCTATGACTATCCTGTTTGTGTTATTCCCTATTTTGACATGTTGTATTAATGCGAATTCACGTACATTGGGGATACGTTTTGGGTAGATTAGGCAAACTTGAAATTAGCTATGGAATTGACATGATATGACATGAAAATATGACATGAAAATATGACATGAAAACTTGACATGAGAATAAGCTTGAAAACATGAATTTGGGACATGACAATTAGATAACTTGAAAATGGCCAACTCGAGGTTGGGTTGAATTTGCAACATAAATCTGCCCGGAACCGCCCGGCAAATCCAGTAGTTGCAAATAATAGGACCCAATGTGAGTAATTGGTCATATAGCACTTTAAACCCGAGGTTAGACTAGGTTATGGTGTAAATCTGCCTGAAACCGCCAAGCACATCCAGTAACCGTAACCAAGTCTAATGTGAGAGGTTGGGGTGCGTTAAGTGAATTAATGCCACATGGTAGGGTTAAGTCATGGATCCCTTGAATATACTTAACCAATTTGACATGTCGATTTGATAGGGTTAAGTCTTGAACTGCTTGTATATATACTTAACCAACTAGATACATGTTTGGATAGGGTTAAGTCGTGACCTTTTTAATGACAATACTTAACCCATTAGAAATCCTAGCCATGTGGTCCCTTTCAGCAATAACCCAATTAGAAGTATCACGATACCCTGGGGACTAGGAAGGGTGGGGCAAGATTACTGGGCTGATTGTAAGCGACCAAGAATAACGGCTGAGTAAGGTGCGCCAGTGTAGGTTCAGGCGGACTAGGGTCGTGCACTTAATCCGGAGTTGAAAAAGTAGGCATGGGCACCCGTAGTACTACATTGTGCGTGCTTGAATTGTGTCAGTGGTTGACACCCTAAGACCTGATACACCCTAGGGTGGACCTAGCACATGTGACTACATTCCGCGATTGGGCCGTATAACACCGACACACGACGAGTAAAGCCGATCGATTAGGATGGACTGTTGGACCCCGTATTGGATCATTTCATGTTATTGGGTTTAGGGATCATTTCTGGACTTATACTTGACATGGATTTGGACACTAGTACAGTTAGTGCAGTAAACCTTGTATATGCGATGCCACCCTTATCTTGTTACCTTTTATTATCATACCAGCCCAGTTATTATCTTTATGTTTAATCTCAGTTTCTCATGTCCAGTTAACTTTATTAGTTTTTATGCTGATAGTCACTAGGGCTTACCAGTCTTTTTGACTCACCCGTTTTCTTCCACCTCTTTTCTTTCGTTTCCCCCCCAGGTTCTCAGGGAAGAAACCCTAGCTCTTAGCTTGGACTTTGCTTGCTTTCTGACAGCTCATGTACGGTTTGGTCTTGAGCTATGCTATGGCTGCACTCATGCTCTTTTTGGGGAATAATATTGGACTTATGTTGTTTTAAGTACTTTTCTTCTTTAGAACTTGATGTAATGAAATAATGACTTGATATTTTGATGTAAGAGGTTTTGACTCTGTTTTCCACGCAATGAGATTTGGTTAAATTTATATCCGCTGCTTTATATACTCTGTTAATTTATGTTCTGTCTTGTGTTATCTTTGTGCTTGTTTACTAGATAATACCCCTCCAAAACTAGTGCATTTCCTTAGTGAGTGACCCTAGCAGAGGTGGGGTGTTACATTTGGTATCATAGCAGAAGGTTACCAGACTGGGCAAAAGTTTTAAAAACTTTCTGAAAATTATTTTCAAAACCATTTATAAAGAAGCTTTTTTCAAGAAAAGTTCTATTTTTATGAAAAGGCTATTCCCCAAAAGCCATTAGCACTTTCCTTGTTTCGTCGTTTGAATCTTTTTCATTTCGTTTTTCAGCATGGCCGATCTTAACCTTCCCGAGGGAGTACCCATACCCGGATGGTTCCGAAGGTACTTGGAAGCTAGGGCCAACGATGCGGGCCCGGCAGACATCCCTCTTCCTCCTCCTCCAGTAGCCGCGGTTCCTCCTCCTCCTCCCAGCACCGCCTTCGCCAAAATATGCAAAGACTTTATAGGAATGGGCGGCAAGAGCTTCCTTGGAACTGAGACCTTCACTGAGGCACGAAACTGGTTAAAGGAGACTGAAGACCTGTTCGTTATCTTCGATATGGAGGATCATAGGAAAGTTCAGTTGGCAGCATGGTTGTTGAAAGAGGAAGCTGCATTTTGGTGGGAAGTCACCAACGCTACCAGACCAATTGAGACTTGGGCAGACTTTAGAGAGAGGTTTGGGCTTAAATTCTTATCGTCAGCAGAAGCGAACCTTCAGATGGAGAGGATCCTGGCGCTCAAGCAAGGGGACATGTCTGTTAGGGAGTACGTGAATAAGTTTAATCAGCTTGCTCGGTTTGGTTTGGACTTAGTCAACACGGCTGAGAAGAAGGCTCTACGATTTGCTCGAGGATTGAGCGAGCCACTCCACACTATGGCCATGACTCATGTACCCATGGGGGCGACCTTTGAAAGCTTGGTGAATATGGCCCTACTTCATGAGGATGACAAGGGTGACAAAAAGGAGGTTAAGTCTAATGAGACTCAGAACAAGAAGTTTGACTTCAAGAAGGGAGGCAACAAGAATAACAAGAATAACAAGGGCAACAACAACAATGCTAACAAGCCACGTGAGACGAGGAAGTGCAACTTTTGTGGTATCACGGGACATATAGCTAAAGATTGTAGGAGGAAGAAAAGAAAGTTGGGAGAATGCTTTCACTGCGGGGATAGTGGACACGTCAGTAAGGATTGCCCTAAGAAGCAAGGACAGGGGCTAGGGCAGACACAGCGAGCAGGACCTTCTGGAGGGCAGTTGCAGGCTCTCAACACCACTCTAGCTCTTGACTGAGATAGCAATATTTCTGTAGAAAGCCTTGTTTACATTTCTGAATTTCCTGTTCGAACCTTATTTGACTCTGGCGCATCACATACTTTTATCTCATCTAATATTGTTGAAAATCTGCACTTAAGTACTAGTCTAGTTGATGATCCCGTTAGTGTATCAAATCTGATTGGGGGCTCCGCCCATTTATCTATGATTTGTGTTGATTTGAGGATTTCCATCTTAAGCGTGGAATTCACGTGTAATGCTTATGTTCTCGGATTCATGGGATATGGTTTAATTCTGGGCATGGATTGGTTGTCCAATTATGGAGCTATCCTTGATTGTGAACGAAGGGTAGTGAGGCTCATGACACGCCTTGGTAATACCCATGAACTTTCTTGTAACCCGAAGGGTCCGGTCATGTTATGCTATCTTGAATCTCTCGACTCGTCCGTCGACAATCTTCAATCTGTGAGGGTGGTCCGAGAATATCCTGATGTCTTTGATGAGGTGAAGGGGTTACCCCCTAAACGCGAGATAGACTTCCGTATTTATCTTGTTGATAATGTCAAGCCAGTCTCATTGCCCATTAGGCATATGGCCCCGCGAGAAAGAAGGGAGCTCAGTAAACAAATCAAGGAGTTGCTCGAGAAAAATTTCATAAGGCGAAGCATTTCTGGATGGGGTGCTCTGGTGGTATTCGCTACTGAGGCGGATGGTTCGCTTCGTCTGTGCGTAGATTATCGTGAGTTAAACAAGATGACGAAGAAGAATAGGCACCCACTACCAAGAATCGATGATCTTTTTGACCATCTTGTGGGAGCATCTGTTTTCTCTCAACTCGATCTAGCCACCGGATTCCATCAGCTTAGAGTGGCTGAGGATAGTATTGACAAGACTGCGTTTAAGACTCCAGGTGGATTCTTTGAATGGCTCGTTATGCCGTTCGGTTTGACGAATGCACCCACGTACTTTGTAGACCTGATGAGTAGGGTGTTTCGGGAGTTCCTTAACAAGTTCATGGTGGTTTTTGTGGACGATATTCTAATCTTCTCAAAGGATGAAGAAGAGCATGCTAGACACCTCAAGGAAGTCATGGATACGCTTAGAACACACCAGTTAAAGGCTAAGTTCTCCAAATGTCATTTTTGGAGGGAAGAAGTTCGGTTTCTTGGGCACGTAGTTTCTAAGCAAGATTTAGCCGTGGACCCCGCAAAAGTAGTTGCGGTACAATACTGGAAAACTCCTAAGAATGCAACAGAGGTGAGAAGCTTTCTCGGTTTAGCGGGCTTTTATAGGAAGTTCATTAAGGACTTCGCTAAGATTTCAGCCCCTCTCACTAAGTTAACGAAGAAAAACCTAGCGTTTGCATGGGACATAGAATGTGAGATTGCTTTTCAGAGACTCAAGAGAGCCCTCACCACAGCTCCAGTTTTAGCATTACCCGATGGAGGAAAAATGTTTACGGTGTACACAGATGCGTGCGGCACGGGATTAGGCGCTGTCCTAATGCAAGAAGGAAGAGTGATATGCTATGGGGGTAGACAACTTAAAGTTCATGAGAAGAACTATCCCACACATAACTTGGAGTTAGGCGCGATTGTTTTTGCACTTAAAGCTTGGTGCCATTATCTCCTAGGGGAGAAATTCGAGCTGTATACTGACCACAAATCGCTTAAGTATCTCTTTTCGGAAAAAAGATTTGAATCTGAGACAGCAGCGGTGGATGGAATTCTTGGCCTCATATGACTTCGATATAACTTTTACCCCTGGCAATGGTAACGTGGTGGCGGATGCGCTAAGTAGAAAAAGGTTGACTTTGAGCCCCTTATTTGTTGAAAGAAAAAGTCTAGAGTTTATAGCGACCTTTGATTTTACGCATGCTGTTGAGTCATTGACTAGTACGTTAACATATCTTGAGCTGAGACCTACGCTTCTAGATCAAGTATGGACTTCGCAGAAAGAAGACCCACAGATAGTCGAAATCATGGACAAGTTAATCAGTGGTGAGACGTCAAGTCACCTTTGTAGGTATGCTATTGATGACAAAGGATGGCTAAGGCGCGATGTAAGGCTATGTGTTCCACTGGTGGGAGACTTAGTAAATAAAGTTCTCGAAGAGGCGCATCACTCGAAGATAACTATACATCCCGGAGGGGATAAGATGTACAAAGATATGAAACGCATTTTCTTTTAGGCCGGAATGAAAAAGGACGTGGCAGAATTCGTCTCAAAGTGCATGGTGTGCCAACTAGTCAAGGCCGAATCTAAGAAGCCCGGTGGGCTATTACATCCTTTGGAGGTCCCGCAATGGAAGTGGGAAAGTATCTCGATGGATTTCGTGGATGGATTACCTAGGTCGAAGAAGGGGAATACTAGCATATGGGTCATTGTTGATAGACTCACGAAGAGTGCCCACTTCATCCTGGTGAAAAGAAAAAGGACTGCGTCAGGGCTAGCGTCTATTTACCTTCGAGAGATAATATGGTTGCATGGGGTTCCTTCTAGCATAGTCAGTGACCCTGACCCAATTTTCACTAGCCAGTTTTGGAATAGTCTGCAAGAAGCAATGGGTACGCAACTTTATTTAAGTACAGCCTATCACCCTCAGACGGATGAACAGACCGAAAGGGTAAATAGAGTACTAGAGAATCTTTTAAGGCTATGCATTCTTGATTTTGGTGGTACTTGGGAAGACCATCTCCCTCTCGTGGAATTTGCTTATAATAATAGCTACCAAGCTAGCATAGGGATGGCACCGTTCGAAGCCCTGTATGGAAGACCGTGCAAGTCACCAACTTGTTGGTGGGAGATGACTGACATACTTATACTTGGGCCTGACATGATACGAGACACTTCTGAGAAGGTGTAGTTGATACGAAGACGAATGAAAGCGACCCAAGATAGATGGAAATCTTATGCGGACAAGAGGAGGACAGACCTAGAGTTCGAAGTAGGAGATATGGTTTTCATAAAAGTCTCTCCTTTGCGCAATGTAGTTCGTTTTGGAGCAATTGGAAAGCTAGCACCGAGACTCGTAGGACCGTTCCCTATCACTGAGAGGATTGGACAGATGGCCTATACGGTAGATTTATCTGAGAGGCTGGCCGGAGTACACAATGTCTTTCACTTCTCGCATCTCCGAAAGTGCCTACATGAATCAGCTGAGGTGGTTGAGCCAAGCATCCTCGAAGGCGTAGAAGTGGAGAAAGAAGCAACGCTGAGGCGAGTTCCTATTCGTATCTTAGGGATGGAAATCAAGAAGCTAAGGAATCGCGAAGTCAAGCTAGTCAAAGTACAGTGGAGTGAAGCCCAAGAAGACGCAATTTGGGAAACCGAGGAGAAGATACGCGCGCTTTACCCATTTCTTTTTTAGGGTACTTTCTCGATCTCTTTTTCCTTTGAACTTGTAAATCTTTCGTATCATGCTACCTATGTTTGTCTTGAGAACCTTAGAACCCTCTTTGGATGTAAACATGTATTTGAAACATGTTATGGTTGATGTTTGCAAATGGTTGCAAGTGTTTGCAAGTGATTTCTAGTGGATGCATGACACACATTAGGCACTAGATCGGCTCAAATACCTTTTCATGTTGCATTTGCATGGGTGCTTATACTTGTACATGGATGAACTTGTTATGCTATCACGTGGATGTTGCATATGGATGATGTTTGTGCACTCATGTAGAAATTTTAAGTTATGTTAGGAATTTGCATACATGTTGGACTCATTACACTAACATATCTTGCATTAAGGAGGTTTACTAAATCAGTAACCACCTGATCTTTTGCATTAGATAAGTACATATACACACACATACTGCATATGTTCATACAGCATTAGAGATCTTTTTAAGCACAATGGTTGCTCGTGAATGATGTTGTGAGTAGATGGATGTGGATGGTAGGATGCGTTCTTCCTAACTTAGAGATTTCGGGGACGAAATCCTTTAAGGAGGAGAGAATGTAACAACCCGTATTTTAATAACGTGTTATAACCATAAATCTAGGCAGAATTAAATTTTAAAATAAGAACCAAGGGAAACGGGTTGCACCATTGCGTTCGCCTCGGAATTCTGCATGAAATCGAGTCCGAGTTTTCGAAAATCGGAGTCCGTATGACCAAGTTATGGCTCCCCAAAGTTTCAGAAAATTCCAGAGTTCAAAACAGTTCGAATTCAAGTTCAAAATTCGAATTTCAAAACCCAAACAGTCTGCGCGGGAAAAATCCCGCCAGCACCTAGGTCGACTGAGGAGTCGACTGGGCAGTCGACCCCCCCTCCCCCCCGACCAAGTCGACTGGGCAGTCGACTTGGTAGTCGACCTGGTCACCTAGCCTGTTTTTGAGCCAGATGTATCTGGTCTCGTAGCTTGTCCAGATTCACTCTCTAAACACTATTTAAACAGCCCCTGACTCTAGACTTTCTATCACATTCTTGTCCGACCATATGCTGCTGAAGTTCTGACTGGAAGATAGAGAATAAGGAGGCTATTCAGGACTTTGTTAGTGCTACGTTGGTTTGGGGATTTGCTAGAGATTCTGCTTCTACTCTTTTTGCTTTCTTATTCTCTAGACTACGATCTGTAAGCCCTTTGTCACTCTTAGATTTAAACTGTAAATTTAACCTGAACACGATGTAAACTGAAATTATGCCTAAACATGATAACTAAGTTGGATCTACTATTGTATATCTTGGATCTATGACTATCACTTTTAAATCTGTCATTTTGAATCTAGTTTTGTACACCCCAGATCTATTCATCTTAAATGTTGACTTGTGGAATATTAGTATGAACTTGATTTGGATATACTCATGTTTAATCTAAAAACCCTTTTCGATCTTTATCTTGCCATGCTTGTGATGTTGAAACTATTGTTGGGGTACTATCTTATGTCAATCCTTTACCTTGTCTATCACCATGTCTTGTCAAGTTGATGTTGAGACCCTATTTCATATGCCTGTAATGTTATAATCATCATGCTTAACTTGTGAACACATTTGCCATTCTATGACTATCCTGTTTGTGTTATTCCCTATTTTGACATGTTGTATTAATGCGAATTCACGTACGTTGGGGATATGTTTTGGGTAGATTAGGCAAACTTGAAATTAGCTATGGAATTGACATGATATGACATGAAAATATGACATGAAAACTTGACATGAGAATAAGCTTGAAAACATGAATTTGGGACATGACAATTAGATAACTTGAAAATGGCCAACTCGAGGTTGGGTTGAATTTGCAACGTAAATCTACCCGGAACCGCCCGGCAAATCCAGTAGTTGCAAATAATAGGACCCAATGTGAGTAATTGGTCATATAGCACTTTAAACCCGAGGTTAGACTAGGTTATGGTGTAAATCTGCCTGAAACCGCCCGGCACATCCAGTAACCGTAACCAAGTCTAATGTGAGAGGTTGAGGTGCGCTAAGTGAATTAATGCCACATGGTAGGGTTAAGTCATGGATCCCTTGAATATATTTAACCAATTTGACACGTCGATTTGATAGGGTTAAGTCTTGAACTGCTTGTATATATACTTAACCAACTAGATACATGTTTGGATAGGGTTAAGTCATGACCTTTTTAATGACAATACTTAACCCATTAGAAATCCTAGCCACGTGGTCCCTTTCAGCAGTAACCCACTTAGAAGTATCACGATGCCCTGAGGACTAGGCAGGGTGGGGCATGATTACTGGGCCGATTGTAAGTGACCAAGAATAACGGCTAAGTAAGGTGCGTCAGTGTAGGTTCAGGCGGACTAGGGTCGCGCACTTAGTCCGGAGTTGAAAAAGTAGGCATGGGCACCCGTAGTACTACATTGTGCGTGCTTGAATTGTGTCAGTGGTTGACACCCTAGGACCTGATACACCCTAGGGTGGACCTAGCACATGTGACTACATTCCGCGATTGGGCTGTATAACACCGACACACGACGAGTAAAGCCGATCGATTAGGATGGACTGTTGGACCCCGTATTGGGTCATTTCATGTTATTGGGTTTAGGGATCATTTCTGGACTTATACTTGACATGGATTTGGACACCAGTATAGTTAGTGCAGTAAACCTTGTATATGCGATGCCACCCTTATCTTGTAACCTTTTATTATCATACCAGCCCAGTTATTATCTTTATGTTTAATCTCAGTTTCTCATGTCCAGTTAACTTTATTAGTTTTTATGCTGATAGCCACTAGGGCTGACCAGTCTTTTTGACTGACCAGTTTTCTTCCACCTCTTTTCTTTCGTTTCCCCCCCAGGTTCTCAGGGAGGAAACCCTAGCTCTTAGCTTGGACTTTGCTTGCTTTCTGACAGCTCATGTACGGTTTGGTCTTGAGCTATGCTATGGCTGCACTCATGCTCTTTTTGGTGAATAATATTGGACTTATGTTGTTTTAAGTACTTTGCTTCTTTAGAACTTGATGTAATGAAATAATGACTTGATATTTTGATGTAAGAGGTTTTGACTCTGTTTTCCACGCAATGAGATTTGGTTAAATTTATATCCGCTGCTTTATATACTCTGTTAATTTATGTTCTGTCTTGTGTTATCTCTGTGCCTGTTTACTAGATAATACCCCTCCTAAACTAGTGCATTCCCTTAGTGACTGACCCTAGCAGAGGTGTGGTGTTACATGTAACATCGTATCCAAAAGGGTGGCTTCTTGGGAAGAGGAGGATGCTTGTAAATGTTGTAGAAAGTATGAGGCGGATTGATGTGCATGAGATGAACAGAAATGTCATTTCCTCCCTTTTTTAAGGGTTTCGGTTAACTTTTAAGTAAAAGCAATTAGGCTTGTAACTTTTAAGTATTAGAGCATTTCTAATCATCAATGGAAATAAAAAAAGAAGTTGGACACAACTATTAAACATCAAAAATACTCGTTTTACGCTAACATTTATGACAAACTGCAATGAAAAATATGGAAGACACATGTATGTACAGTGATAAACAAGTTACCTCCAACTCGAATATGCTAGTTCTCTTGTGAATATTGTAATTGGCAGGCTTTCTATCAAGCATTTCTTGATGTTGCTACATCTGTAACTTCCCTTACGTTTACTTAAACTCTAGTAATTATACTTGGTCAATGTATATGTGCTAGTGCTCGTATTGCTAAACATAATCCGTTGCCAATTTGCTAAGTAAGTGGCTATGTTATCACATAGCAAATACTATTTCATTTAACATATAGAAATATTGTTCATGTATGGATAAAATTGATATAACACTTATGTTGATATGCTTAATATAAAATCTTGAATCCATGCATGCAGCTGTGCTCTTTTTGATACTGATGGCCATCAAATTCCTCAAGGACTTGTAATCAAAGTTGGTGAGGTATTTGACATGATGTTGAAAGAGGTACGCATTAGTGAAATGTATTACATTTCATCATATTTGTTTCCTCTTCAAATGTTAAGGCAGTTCAAATTTACAGGTAGAAAACTAAGGCAGGAAATTAGTAAAGACATTTCAATAGATGCATTGACCTTGGTAAATGAGAGACGACCCGATCTAAGGTTCGATACACACTGTGTTATGCTTATTTATCATACTGATTCAAGCTTTTAATATAGTATATTAAATTGTTTTGAATCTGTTTATTCCATCAGGCAAGAGGGGTTGGCGCACAAAGTTCTGCAACGGTATTTATGTAGAATGGAAGGATGGTTTGCTGCTGATGCTGACACTCTCTCTCTCTCAAATACTGGGATGATGTATGTTTTTATCTACCTCATATTAAATATCTCCTAGAACAGTTGACTTATCAACAACATAATTTCTGTGAACTTAAACATAGGATTATATATCAATAACCGTGGTAGGAAAAAAGTCTATGATTAGTGAATGGATAAAATATTAAAAATGAGGCGGTTTCATTTATGATCCATCCTTTCTTCACAATCCATGTATGTTGAATTAGCTATATTTAAGCATAGCATTCACTTCTATAGGCCGCTAATAGTTGACATATGTCAGTAATGTAATGTTTACATTACAAGAAAATCCTTCCTACACAAATACACACAAAAATCTACCCCTCCCTCTGTCTCTTTCTCTTACACACAAAATTACATCGATTATTGAGTGGAATAAATACTAAGTTTAAGTGGTTATCATTTATGATCCATAATTTCTTCGTGATCCATGTATGTTGAATTTGCTATGATTAAGCAAAGCATTCATTTCTGTGGACTGCTAACAGTTGATATATGTTAGTAATGTAACGTACATTACAAGAAAAGTCATGCCTGCGCAAACACACATAGAAATCTGCCCCTCCCTCTGTCTCATTCGCTTACACACAAAATCACACGAAAGTGCATGCATAGGCATGCTATTTGCACTCGTACGCAAACAACGCGCACAATAAGTGACATAATATTTCCCGATTGAATGATCTCATTGAGAGGTCGATTTCAGAGGGAGATCTTATCATTGGTTGTTATATTTTGTCTTAGTAGACTTTTCTATTCAAGCCCGTATATGTATACATGCATATATGTAAAATCTAGTAGCATAATTTTGTAAATCGCTTGGTTTTTCTTCTTCATTCCCTTTAGTGCTTTTGGCTTTTAGCATAGGATATTAGGTTTCAATCAAGGATATCGTTTAGAATGTGTTTCCCCCATGAAGTGTTGTAACTTTCATACTTAAAGTTCTGCATTCAATATACTATATTCTAGCTGGAAATTAAATTCTGCATCAAGCTGGTTTAGTATGCATGCATGATTCCAAGGTGCACAAATACATTGAGCAATTTTATTCACAAATTTTCTTAAAGATAGATATGCTTCATATAAAAGTTTATATGCTTACTTTTGACCTTGTTGTGATCGTGTATCTGTATATACAAATTCATGTGTGTGTATATATATTGACCTGCTATGTATATATGAGATTGTACTTGTATATACTCTTGTACTTGTGATACCCTGACCTATTCACTTGAGAACCAAGGTCATTTATCTTGCTCTGACCAGTTTACCCGAAATTTTTGGTAATTCTTGAACCTAATGCATCCTCTGTATATGTTGCTCTTATTTGATTCATTATTGCCCGAACCTGAAATTTGTATTTTCTCGAACTTAAATCTATTTTTATTTTAGTCTACTGTGTTTTTCTATGATCGACATATATGCAGATGGCTGGACAAATAGATATGAAAGCAGTTGAAGACTGTGTGTGTCAGAGAGTGTCAGTGAGCCTGTGTATGAGTGAATCGAGTAATAGTGTAGTGAGGAATGTATGTAAGTATGAATGACTGTGTAATATACCAGTGAATGTACAATAATGGAGTCATAAAATTTGTACTTTTTGAAATGTTGAAATAAAATATTTATTTGAATAAAATATTTTATTTAAATATCCAATTGTGTCAGCAGTACATTATTCAATAAATATCGCTATATTCAATAAAATGTTGCAGTATGTAATAACAAATGTTGCAGTATGTGATGGTAAATGTTGTGATAAACTAACAAAATGTTGCCATTGGATGGTAAAAGTGTTACTATAGATAATGTGTGACTCACTTTTAAGTAAAATTAGTATCTACGGCAACATCAGAAAAATGTTTCCATTGGACGATAAAGATGTTGCCTTTGACTCTAGGGCAACGCGACAAAATGCATCACCAAGAAAATGTTGCCTTTGATCATTGTTTGCCTACAACAGTATTTTCTGGCACTTAGTACCTCATATATTGGGGCTTGTAGCAGGCCATCTATGGCGTAATGCAAGGCTTAGAGTCAAAAATAAACAAAACAAATAAAATAGGGCATATCCCGAACTGTAAATAAAACTACAACAAGGAAGGGGATAGGAGAATGAGAATTACTTATAAATAGTTGTTACTACCAAAATTAACTCTGCTACAGGCTAACGGTGAGGGGGTATCGAATTAACGCAAAAACAAAGGAATTCTCCGAAATCAAGGGCCAAACACTAGAGAGAACTCAAAAGTTACAGAATACCGACAGGGTCTATCCGACAGGGGGTTCTAAAACGAAAGGTCATCTAAGTCAGAAGCCAAGAAAGAGGAAGATAAGAGCTCCACCAATCAAAACCCAGAAAGAAGGAAGGGATGTCGGAACCAACCAGTTTAACACTGACACATCAGGAGATAAAGGCATCAAGAGTACCAAGCTGAAAGCACGTAGGAATTATCTAAAACCAGGTTCCAAAACATCCACCGCATAAGCACTGAAATGCCAATTGATAGACAACAAACAGGTAACCGGGAGCTACCTTCCGGAGAACCAGGCTATAAACGAAGACTCCACCAGGAAGATAACCGGAACCTCAGAAGGGATACAAGCTTTACATACTAATCTGCCTAGTGCTGACACCAGTAGGGGTTTCGAACCGGCAGCTATCTACATACATCACGAGGACAAGCTCCTCAAAGTATTCATGAGAAAATCGGAATCCTACACCCGAAAGCCATAATCAGGAGCATAAATGCCTTCCGAAAGCCGTTTACATTGACAAGCGCATATCAATCTTGAAGAAGCCTCAACTGACCGGGACTGTAACAGCCCGAATTTTTGAAGGGTGATAATGACGACTCAGAGATTTTGATGTTATAAATATAAAATAAATTAAGATTTAACGTGGAAATAAATATATATTGGGAATTTTTATCTATTATGGGCGATATTTGAGATTATTTGAACAGTTGAGGATAAAATTCAACTTTGAAATGTGGGTCTTATGATTTAATTAATAAATTTAGTTTACTTATTTTATGTGAACTTGAGTTTGAAATTAAACGTTAACACTCATTTAATTTATTGCATGTGAAATATTAAATTTGGTTTTAAACTTAATTTTAGGTTTTATTCATAATTTAATTTGTTTAGATTTAAATTAGGTTATTGAAAATTAATTTGAAATTGTATTTGAAAATGCACAAATACATTAGTATGGTTGTATAGTGTGATAGTATGTACATTTAGAGAATTCATATGTATATATGTTCTTTTAAATATTGTTTTGCCACTTGTTGATCTTGGCTGAATTATTATTGACACTTGTCCCTTTTTATCTGATAACTGTACACGTGCCTTTTACCATTCCTTTACTTTTCCCCTTTATTCTCTTCCTTCCTCATTTTTTTTGGAGGGGGGCGCGGAACTCTTCTTTTACCCAAAAATAATAATTGAAAATGTCCTCATTCAAAATGGCCACCGCCTCCTCTTCAATCCCTCTTCACTGCTCTCAAATCGCGAGCCCTTAGCCCCCTCCGTCCTGTCACGCAAACCCCTAGTTGGCTGTTAATAGGAGAAGAATCTAGAGAGTTTCGAGGATGTTAACCAACTCTTGGCCCTTGCAAGTATTTATTCTTGATTTATCAAATTCTGGAGACTCCTTTTCCCTCCTTGCATGTGGAAGTCATCTCCAAATCTAGGCCAGGTGAGTGTTCGCTCACATCCTTTTATTTTATTAGCATGTCCGTGATTTCTACAGATGAATCATTTGTTGTTTACTGCTATTTCTTTGCTGTGATTTCTTTTGTGAAAAATCATACAAAGCCTCTCTTTAGGGTGTAAATTTTTTCCTAACTCTCGACCAATTCATGCAATACTTTATCAAATATTAGCATCGATCTGGTAGGATTTCACGTGACTTCTATTCAATCGGAAAGAGGAATGAGACACTGTAGCAAGGAGAATGATGTAGGATCATGCCTTTGATCAATATCGATCCATGCATACATTGTTTCTTGCCCATAACGCTACTGCACATTGCAACTTCCCACCTGCGTTCTGTCACCGCTTGTTCCACGCCCTTTTTATGTGAAGTTGCACCACCTCCAAGTGCAGCTATGCATGCCTTGTTTTGCTTGAGCTTGCTGTCCTTTGTGACGTATTTATTAATGCCAATTGTAGTAGGTAATTGCGCATTCTCATGGCCTGTCGTGCCAGCAAATCATGCTACTAGGCTACTTCTGAGTTGCCAAGGCCATTAGCCCTATAGTGAACAATTTAGCATTAGCTGGCCTTAATTCTTGATTGAAGTCTTGTTCATTTCCTCTTCATTATGTTTGTGTGCCTTAAATCAGTTCCTTCTAGCCGCACATTTAATCTGTTTATTGTCGTGTGCTTGCTGGCTTGGCTTGTATGTTGTAGTTTATATTGTGTTATTACTTTGTAATTGACAATACATAACTTGTTTGTCTTGGGTCCGTATGCAATGGTAGGACTTGCGCTTCATATTTTGTTGTACATATCACCTTGTACATGCATGGTCTTTTCTGAATTGAGAAGCGCCTCTCTTTCTGTCACTTTTGTCATGGCCTTGCATAGGTTCAGGGATGCCACTGCGTGTCTCAAATCTGAGCTCGCTATGCCGAGTATGAACTGTTTTGGCCTATTCGTTTCACCTTGAAGCCTAATCCATTCCCTTATCCATTGCACTTGTGTTTTATTCATCTCCCAGTTCCACACTAGTATGCTGCTCTTTTTAATTTGTGTCTAATGTTTAATGTATTGAGGCCTGCGTGATGCATTTTTGGTTCTTGCTTTATTTGTTGTAACCAGTTCATATCGAGGATTCGAACCCAACACCTTCTAAAACCAAGAGAGGCGTCCCAATGAAAATATATTTAGTTGAGAAAAAATATGAAAGAATAAATGGATAGATGTCTGTATGAGATCTTGAATTGAAATGTTAATCAATTTTTCTGACGAGATGAGTATTGGAGAGAGATATGAATGGGAATTGATCTCTCATTTTGTCTAAGTGTAATGCTCAAATAAAACATGTTTTAAGTGACGAAAAACATATTCACCTGCTGCATTAGTCTTTGCTAAAAATGGCCAGTAAAATTATTACTGCACTACTCTCACAATCAATGAGTTGTGTATTTATCAGCAACATCTACAATTTAAATCATGCTTATGGAAAAAAAGTTTGAAATGACATATGTATTGTTTGTTATGTTACCAGCTTTACATGAAGCAAAAGAATTTATGTTGAGAAACTTGCTTAGATAGGCACTGTAGTTGTGTCATATAATGGCAGGTTGACAAGCGTGGGCTTCACACCTGCTTCTCCACATGCTACCTTAATTTGTACATGCCTAGTTATGAAAATAATTAATTAAATAATAATAATATGAAGCACACACTTAGTTCGTACAGCCACCCAAGTTGCTTTGCTTTATATATATATATATATATATATATATATATATATATATATATATATATATATATATATATATACTACCCCTGAAGTTGAAACAAGGGTTTAATTTTCTATGTTCATAAATTTCTGATGGCTCGTATGGTCAGTCATCACTTAAATTATTGACCTCAATGTCACTTATGTTTTCCTTGTATATCATCTTGCTTCCATCGTTACATTGTCATTTTCCCGACCAGGTTTAGATGTAACTGTTGTGTTTAATGAATTGAATTGAATATCTTCATCTCTTGTGTGCAATTGTACACAAATATTTATACTTAGGTACATATCTTCTTTTCTGAATATTTTTGCACATATTTATTTTGGGAAACCAGGTCCCAAGCTTACAGATGTAACGGTTTTAGCTCTTAAAGAAGAGATGCACAAGAAGACGCATGTACGCGCAATGCTCCACAAAACTATCATTTATTAAAATAAATTTATGTATAAATTTTATTTTTCCGTTGTATAAATATTGTAAAATTTTGATATTTTTGTAAAAATATATATATATTTCATTGCAGATACTGTGTAACGTGATTCTATGTTATATTTTATTTAAACTCTGTAAGCTAATAACAATCCGTCGTTTTGAATGCCTCGGGTTGGTTTAATTACCGAGTTGGGGCGGTCAAAATGGGGGGCTGTTACAGGGACCCTTACTCTGGAAGCAATAACCAGCACCATGAAGGCGGCCAGAAGCCAAACATCCGAGACCAAGGAGAAAAGAGGAGGACACAGGCTTCTGTAAGCCCAATGGCCCAACAACAGAAGGGACCTCGAATTCTCTATAAATAAGACCCCAGGGTTCATATTTTGGTGATGATTTTCCTCATTCTTACTCTTGTATTCTTTTTTCTATAGAGTAAACCCTAATTCTTAGATCAATTTGGGATTTCTTTTATTCTATTCATGTATTCTAAATCAAAGACCAATAAAGTGTGAATCAATACTTAGAGTATTCCTTTATGGGATTGTTATATGATTTCTCAGTTATTGCTGCCGGAACGTACTGTTTACTTCCAACATGTATATGAGCTTATATCCAAGTCTTTCTGTAAGCTTAGTGGAACACCCCTCTTTCTACAAATTTAGACCCTTCTGCAAGCCCAGTGCATAACCCCTCTCCACAAACCGTTAAGTCATTCGCTAAGGGTTGCGCTTAGGAATCCTTCATCCCAAGATAACTGCCAGTTCTCGAATCACTTAAGCGTGATACTCATCCCATTGAGGGAGGAGTAACTATTCTTTCGGATTCTAAACCTTGATATCTACGAGACGGTAAACTAACTCAAACTTGTGAAGGATAAACAACCTATTTTTCCCATAGTTCCACTTCCATAGACCTATCTCCGATGTTGACGAAAAATATCGTCAACAATTTGGCGCTAGAAGGAGTGCCTGAACCTTCGACCTTTGGTCAACCTTACCACATATCTACCTGTGTTGTTCCGTCTTGGATTGGACTAAGGCTTTGAAGAAGCAAAGTTATGGGTAACAGGTCCCAACAAGAGCCTTCTGAATCTCAAATGGATAAGTCAGAAATCACTAACCCAAGAGTGACAGAAGAACAAAGGCTGAGAGTGGAAGCCTTGCAGATAATGAAGCGGAAAAGGGAAATAGAACAATATGCTTCTGACACTTGGGATAATAGCCTTTCTCACATAGGACAAAACCTAATACCTCCTCCAAGTGGCTCTACATCAAAAGATATTAACATTTTCTCTCACATAAGGAGAACTCTCCACAAGAAAATCAAAGGAATGGTGTTTGAACAAGAAATAATGGATGATTTTGACCACTTCACAACTATTGGTCTGAAAGGATAGCACATCAATCTCGGTATATCTTGGAAAGTAGAAACAAAATATAGCTAAAATAACAAAATTAAGTTGCAAAAGGGTTAAGCCTCAATAGCAAGGAGAGAGGCTTGCGCAAGGATTACCCAAGGGATACTACTTTACCACATCGATGGAAAATATCTACTTCTTAAACAAACGAACTCAACTATTGGCCGTTCCCAAAAAAACCCAAATGCGAAAGGAAGTCAGGAGGACACTATTGTCATTATCACATGACGAATGGACCCGAAACTAACCACTGCAGAATCCTTGAGGAAATGGTCATCAAATTCATCAACCAAGACCAATTACGAGAGTTTATAAAAAGATCAGATTAAGTTCAATAAAAGTCCTTAGGGAAAGGACTATAAAACAAAACCAAGGGTACGGAAAACCCTCCTTTCAAAGCTTAAAGGAACCCAAGATGGGCTAAACCGTGAATGGATCAAATCCCTTATCATTGCCAAATTAGTAAGGGAAAGGAATACCCGGTGGGGGGTGGTGTATTTGTCTTTTTCCATGCCCAAATCGGAGGGGGCTAAATTAAAGCATCAAAAGCATAAGCCTCCATTTCATACAAGAAATGGTCATGGCCGAGCATCTAAAATTAGCATGCCCTACCTCTGCTCGCAGAAGAGTACGCCATGCCTCTGCTATGAACTAAGCACGTCCTACCTCTGCTTGTAGAAGAGCACGTCCTACATCTTCTTCTGTTCCCCATTACCCGCAGAAATGAATGTCAACCCCTATCATCGCCTACGATGGTCAGGATAGGGCACCTCTTGGAGGGGGTGCTATGTAAGCCTCTATCAGTACCTACGATGGTCAGTATAGAGAATCAAAAGTGTAAACCTTAATTTCGTGCCTATGATGGCCCGGTTTAAGTTTCTATCATCGTCTACGATGGTTAGGAAAAGGTGCCTCCTAGAGGGAGGTCGGGTAAATCCTTGGACCCTGCTTGTGGATAAGCTAGCCAAGCTCACCAGACGCACAGGCCCAGAGAGTTGCCGACAAAGCACGTACATCCTCTGCTTCGGCATCAAAAGCCCAGAGAGTAGCTCAAGAAGCACGTACAACCTCTGCGTCACAAATTAAATCCGAGAGGGATACTAAAACATTAATGCCAGAAGTGGATTTCTGGAACTCAATCTCTAATTACCTAAACAAGGGGTTGTTCGGGTCTTCTATATTAATACCTGAATCTGGGTTAATTCGGTTCTTAGCAAAAACCAGAAGCGGATTTCCGGTCTCTTACTTTAATAACCCGAATCTGGTTTGGTTCAGATCTTCAAAAATACCTACGGGGAATCCCGGTCCTATATCAGTACTAAATCTGGGTTGATTCGACTTTCAGCCAAGGTCAGAAGTGGCTTTTTGGTCTCCCATCTTAATACCCAAGTCTGGATTGACTCAAGTGCCAATCACAACCAAGGGGTATATTTCTAGTCTGACTATGAATATCCGAATCTGGATCAATTCAGAATCTTGAATCTAAACAAGAAGGAGTTGTTCAACCTTCTCACCAAACTGAATTTGGCTTGGAATCACATTTCCACTATTATTTGGTGCAAACTCATGGCCTTCTCACTTGCTTAGGGAAGTGCCTTTAACTTATACATTCATCAATGTATTATCCAACTATGTCAAGTGTTTGCACTAACACACCAAACACAAGTAAGCACTATAGACATCTCATAGCCTACATATCTCGGTACTATTAACCCTATTTAGAGCAAATGACGCTCTACGAAGGTCTATAAGACAAACTTATGACGAAGTGTGCCGAAGACGTGCACCATGTCATGATGAAACTATAACGAAAGAAAAACTTTTACACTGAAATGTGTGATCGCACGTTAAGTAATACAGTTATAGGTCCTGCCTCTTTTCATAAGCATCATCACTATAGAATATTACTTGCGACAAGCAATATGCTAAGTACTTCACATCTTACATGATTATTTACAAAAAAGATTGTAAGGCAAACACATCTCTAGAGGAGAGAACACCCATACCCCAATACTATAACTTTCATGTTATCGTAATCTAGGTCTCAGTAAAAGCACCATTACAAGTGTTTATCATGACTGGCAGGATAAGAAAGTAGCCTTCCTCACTTTTTCTAGGATGTCAGCAGTAAGGTCAAGTGATAAGTCAAAGGGGACTTCGAATCCATCAGGTGAATGGACCAGAGTATTCTCACGATAGTCCCACTTTCCGAAAGACGGGCTGTCATAACCACGAACCAGCCTCGACTGATATGTGTGAACCTCTCTTAAAAGTTGGTCCTTATTCTCGCCAAGGAAATCAAGGAGAATCCGAGGATAACAAGTATAAACTTTCTCAAGATCCCTTAAGAAGCAATGTCGTGCCAAGGAAGAAGACTCAATAAGAGGAAATTTCTCCCAATAGTCTCTCTTCAACTTAAAGAGTCTCTCTTCAACTTAACATAATCTTCTAAGAAAGCCCTAGGGAGTAAATGCGAGGCAAAAAAAAAGTTCTGAGGAAAAATGTCAAAAGAAATTAGAGAAAAGATAAATCATTATACTATCAACCGAGAAAGTACATTCATCACGGATATTCCTCTTTTTCATACAAGATTGATCTCTTAAAAGTCTCAGTTACAAATCGATGCTTGTTAAATTTAAGTTTATCTAAAGGCAACTTTATAGGAATAGAGGTAACTCGGGGAAGGTTCTGACATTCTCTCGGGTGTAGGTCCACATCGTATTCATCTAGGCACCTTCTGTGAAGACGTATAAGCAGACCCCCGCTATGGTCACCTAAAGGGAGAAATCCATGTTTTCATATCTATGATAAATTTGATACAAAAAGCTTACTAATGTATCCCTCTCTTTGATTAACATCCAAAACAAAGTCACAAGCTCAAAATTTTCTTTTAAGAGCCTCTCACAAAGCAACCGGGCCATTTGCAGCCTAGGAACCACTTCATTCTCTTTAAAATGTAGTAACTTTGTAGCACTCTCATCAAGGAGATGATATTTGTGGGATGGTATATTGTACTCATTCGTCAGTTTGTCTAGTTCCATAGTGAGATGAATCGCTTCCAGTCGAGTCCTTCTAAGGGTGGAATCCCTAAAACGTAACTATTTCCCTCTCGTCTAGACGAAAAGGATTATAGATTGATCGTCAAAGATGGGCAAAAGAATATATGTGTAAAAGAGGAGGTCATACCTCAGAAGTAGGGACAGAAACTTGTGGATTTTCAAAGGAAAGGGAACCCGGGAAATTCGGACCTTTCCCTATCCTTTGTGCATCAAGAAGGTCAGAGGGGCCAATGGAGATAAAGTCTACTTCAGTGGCTTTAGTACCCTTGCCGCATGCTTCGTCTAGAGTATCAAAAGCCGAAAAAGCACCACCGACACCTGCGGAGTTATAACCTATTTCTTCCTCTTCACCGACAACAACATTGATACGCTTGAAGTTATCATCATTGACGCAAACAGCCTACGATGCCACAACATGGTCTCCTTCATTTCTGTCACGCAGCTCCTCGAAAGGAACATCTTCAATAAATAAAAGTTCAAATACATCAATCTCCATTCTCGCAAGCTTCTTCTTTCTTCCTCATACAAGATATCTTGGACGTAAACCTTTCCACCAAGGACAGGTCAAGAGAAGAAAAGTTTAGACGCGAACATTTATCCATGTTATCTGCATAAATAAGGATGAAAGCATATTCAAAGGAGTTAACCATGATTTCGTCCAAAGTGGTCTGAAGTAACCAGGAAATTCTCCATTTAGCGTCAATAACTACACTATAAAACCTGTCCAGAAACGCTTCCTTCTTACCAAGTTAGATATTGAGGGAAACATTCTCTTTTGCCAGAAGGGAATTCTGATCATGGAAGGAAGAACAACGAGAATCGAGCAGGCCAATATCCACTTTGGATCTCTCCAGGCTCCTCTTTAAAGCATTATTTTCTTCAACAAAGGCAAAATAGGATTCTTTTCCCAAGGCAACAGAATTCCTAGCTTCCGATAAAGCATGCTCCAACCTGAAAAGGTCGATGTGCACGACTTAAAGGAACTATATGGATATAGCAGAAATGTACGTGATATGCTTAGTTAAATAATATGTAATAGTTTATGCAAATAAAATCTTAGTTACCGAGATATATCACAAATAAAGTAAATGCGTAAAATAAAGTAAAGTGACACCAGGAATTTTTATACTAGTTCGGACTTCCCGCCCTACGTCCAGTCCTGAAGCTCCTATTTGAAATTCACTAAAAACGCCTCTCTTAACCTGGAGGAATAGGTCAGTACAACCGAGCCCCAACAAGGATGCCTATCGCCTGAGCAACTACATAGGTCTTCAACAATTCCAAGTCTTTGACTTCTGATTTACGTTCTTGAATCAACAAAGATAGCCAATAGTTTAAGTATGACCTTCCTAAAATCTGACCCTCGAGTATATAATTTGAATCTGAAGATTTAAGGAAGAAGATTGCTTGGTGAATCAAATGATATTAAATTGATTCAAGATTCAACAAGTATTTGAATTTGGGAGCTTTTATTTGCAAAGAATATAAATGGAGAGAATAGAATGATGATCAGAAAAATCGGTAAAATTTGGTTAAATTCAGTGATTGTAAAGCATGATTGAACTTGTTTATATAATAGTATAAGAGTAGTAATCCTTTAAGGATAGTTTATATAAAAAGTTATGTCCATTTCCTTTGATTAATGAAGAGGAATCTCTTCATGAAGGATGGTGACTCTTCACAAAATAGTTTCTGGGTCGAATCAGTTGATTGGCTAAAAATCACCAGTTAACTAGTAGAATTAAATCGTTTAAATAATTTTTTATCAAAACTAACTGTTATATGCAAAAACAGCTTGACCAGTCGACTGGTCCATTTCCTACCAGTCGACTGGTAGGCCAGTTTTTGCATATATCTAGCTTTTATAAAGGTTTATAATTATATATATACATATAAGACTTTGTTTAGAACATCATATATACTTGAGTACAGATTTTAATATAATTCTAACACGACTCAATATATATATATATATATGTATATATATAACCTCATTTATGATCCGATTCTCATAGTAGCTTCATTCGTTGGCATCGATCAAAATCTTGTTAACAACATTCTCCCCCTTTTTGATTGATGACAACACTTTGGATTTTCTCCCCCTGAATGTATAGCCCCCCCCCCCCTAAATTTCTGCACAATTTTGTTGGTTCATAATTTTATAACCTTACCATTTGATTCCTGCATTCACAAATGTTAGCATAATTTTCCAATAGTATGGAAAATATAAGAGTATAATAGCATGGAAACATAAAAATGGTATAAGCAAAAAAATGGTATAAGCATGAGAGATATTTCTCCCCCTTTTTTCATTGATTAAAAAGGAATTAAGATAATATAAGCGCATGATAACCAAAGAAGAAACTTATGCTAAATCATGATCATTTTCAGATTGCATGATGTTCAATAAAAAGCATAATTTTTTTAACCAAAATATAAATAGTTATTACGCTGCCAAACTAAGAAAAACATTACACAAAGCAACTAAGAACGTCATTACATAACCAAAATTATAAAACAACCAAAATAAGAGTTTGAAAAGATACTAAAGAAAATAAATCTTCCTACACACTCCATACTTAGTCTTCATCGGATTCGGTTTCTTCAGAAGAGGTCCAATTAATAGGTGAAATAGGTCATTTTTCGAATCCGTTATGTGACCAGTTGCTGCAAGAGAACATGAGATAGATTTCCACATCCTTCCTAGAAAATCTTTAATCTTATCAAACTTTTTGTGCATTTTCTTATCCATCCTTTTGAGACTTGCTTCTAGAAGGAGTTGATTGCATGCAACTACATCAATTGCTTGCTTTGTTGTTTGATTTGGTTCCGTGAGTCGGACATCTTCCGGATTAGCTCGAATACTACTCGATGATTGTTGATCCAAGTTCCCATTTCTCCAATCTTCTAAACTATGATCCGGACTTGTGGAAGAGGCATATGCATTTGCTATACATTCTTCTTGTCTAGTATTTTTATTTCAATCATTTTCGAGTATGGTTTTGGAATTTTTGCACCTTCAAAGATCCTCATCAAATATTCTCCATAATAAAAGTATGTAGTGATTCCTTGTGCATAAAGGAGAAGATGGTCCATAATAGTTTGCATCCAATTAATTTTTATATTACCAAAAATAGCATATAAGGCCCTAAAAGTGTCTGAGTACACAGGGTCATGAGATCCGGACCTTGGGAGTATATTTCGAGTAAGAACATGATGGAGTACCCTCGCATCAGGTCATAGTCCCTTAATTTTAGTTCTGTCTATATCATCATCAATAAATAGATGACTAACTTCATGTCTTACTCCATATTCACAAGTCAATTCAGATAAGGCAATTTCATCCGTTGGTGAATTCAAAACTTCTCCAAGTCTATCACAGTGATAAAAATAGGTTGTCCACACACAAGACTCCATACACAATTACATGAATTACTAGGATTATGATGATCTAAATTCATATTTGCTAAGAACAGCTTGACCATGGTGACATTAATTTTGATGTTATTTTGATTATAATCCAAGAGAGTTTCAAGTGTACCTTGATTAGCTAGTTGTTGTAGACCGTAGGAATTAAAATCTTCAAACTTTGCAAAAGGACCTGCCATGAATTTTAGTTGAGATAGAATCTTTCATCTCTTCTTAGCCAAATCATTCCAGAACCATTGATCTATTAAGGACTATGTTGCTTTATTCGATCTGGTTCTTGAGAAAGATCTTGTGTCTAATTGTCGTTTGGGAGCCATGAGAGAAAATTTTGTTTTCTAGGGTTTTAGATATTTTAGAATGCTTGAGAAAAGAGGGATAAAGGAGGAGGTAGGGTTAAAATAGGACGTGCATATGCGGAAACAAGTATTCGAGTTCCAGTTAACTAGTCGACTGGTTGCTGTTATTTTGTATAGTAACCTTTGTTTTTAATTTCTGAGATTTATTTCTTGAGTGTATATTGTTTTTAAAATTATTTAATGAAAAGAAAAACTAAATATATTTATTGATAAATCAGAGAATACAATATAACTTCGTTAATCAAAATATTGGAAAGAATTTGCAATATCAATCAATGCAAGTCTTATTGAATCGTAAGGAAATGTTCCTATTTATTTTTCCTTCAATGAAGTTGATTTCCTTGGTGTCTTAGATCCTTCATTTTCCTGATAATTTTTCTCCCAAGAGTTTGGACTTTCCTTTTTGCTTTTTGGAGATTTTCTCCACGGATCCCACGATGTAGATGGTCTTGGTGACTCGGGAACCGAAGAGAAGGAGTGATGTCTTGGTTTAACTATAGTTGATCTACCACATATACGAAGTGCAACAGTTTCCAAGAATGTCATCCTATCCGATGTTTGCTTTTGACCGTAGAATATTTCTCTTTATAATTTCATTTGTACGTATTGATAGTGTCGAATATCATCTATTTTATCTTTTATAGAAGGAGATATCGCAATTTCTCTTCTTTTCTTTGAATTCGGAGTATATCCGGTTTGACAACCTTGCTATTGGTGTGTCCGTTCTTTACTTGGAGTCGGAGATGTTTTGATGTTAATCAAATCCGATGAAGTTTTGTTAGATGATTTTGGTGTTGTCGAAGACTTTCTTTCTTTGTCATGATTGAAAACAAAAGTTTTTAGCTATTGTTTATATGTTTTAAAAGCTAAGCATTTCTCTTGTATTTATATAACTATACATGCTAATCATGGTAATTTAAATAAATGGTAAGACTTTTGTTTACCATTAATTTTTAACCAAACAAAACAAATTGCAAAAAATAATTTGTTTAGAAAATGACTTGTTTGGTGCATAAGAAACTAAATAGTTTATTTATAATAGACTATATTAAGTAAATAACGTATTTATAGAAAAACTTACAGAAATGAGCCATTTGGTTGAGAAACTCCTTTATAGTTGAGCTACTAACATAATTATTTATGGTACCTGCAAAAATAATAATAAAATTGGTACCCCTTCCTCCATTAGGGTCCTAAGGGTTAAGTCCTAGGAAGCCGAACCCAGGAGGGATTAGGTTCCTTTTTGAAAAAACAATCACTAATATATTGAATAGAATCTAAAAAGTTTTTAATATATTTATTCCTAATAAGAATATTATTTGTCTTCGGAATCCATATACTAATATTATCCGAATATTTTTTCTTAGTAGAAATAGTTATTTTACTACTAGAAATTTTTTGTTTGATATTAGATTTTTTTTAAATTGGATTTCCTTTTTGAATTTATTTTATTATCATATCCGAGTCCTTTTCTATTAAAAACTGATTGAGAATTTTCTAAAATTTTAGATAAATTCTCTCTACCCTTGTTAAAATTATTTACATTTTTAGAAATATTTTCTAACTTAGTTTTTAAACTAGAATTTTCTAACTCTATAATTTTAATTTTAGTATTTAAATCATGATTTTTAGAATTTAACAAATCATTTTTATTATTTTGAGTCTCGATTTCTTGACTCAAAAAAGAAATTTGAGAATTTGCAATAGAAAGAGAATCTTGCAATTTTCTAATTTTTTCTTCTAAGATTTCTTTTTCATCTTTCAAAAGGTCTCCCTCAAATTAGGCTTTATTTTATCTTCATTAGCTTGTTTAAATTTTCTCTTAAACATTTTCCAAGATTCTAAGATTTCAGTATTAATTTTTACTAATTCATCAAAAGTAAAATAACTTACATCATTGTCCTTAGCCATGAAGCACACGTTTGCTTGCTCATTATCACTATCGCTATCACTTTCAGAAGATGAGTTTGAGTTGTCCCAAGTGACTAACTTGTTTCTTTGATTTTTCATTTTTGTGATTTTTCTTTAGCTCTGGACAATTCTTTTGATATTGTCCGGTCTTATGACAGTTGAAGCATTCTACTAGAGCAGGATCAGGTTCTTTTGATGAATTCTTCTTTATATTTTTGCTTTGACTTTTTCTGTATTTTAGAAATTTTCAAAAATTCTTTGGAACAAATGCTATATCTTCTTCATCTGAATCGGAATCTTCTTTTTCTGCATGGATATTTTACTTTGTTTAACTTTGTTAGTGCCTTCATGAGTAATTTTAAGTGTTCTCTAGATTTCATATGCAGTGTTGCTCATACAAATCCATTGAACTCATTTCTATCTACAGCACAATGTATCATGTTCATGGCCTTAACATTTGCAGTATCTTCATTTTTCTCAATATTTTACCATTCAGTGTATGCAGTAGTAGGTGATGTATACTCTTAAGCATAGATATTTTACTTTGTTTAACTTTGTTAGTGCCTTCATGAGTAATTTTAAGTGTTCTCCAGATTTCATATGCAGTGTTGCACATACAAATCCGATTGAACTCATTTCTATCTGGAGCACAATGTAGCAAGTTCATGGCCTTAGCATTTGCAGTAGCTTCATTTTTTTCAATATTTGACCATTTAGTGTATCCAGTAGTAGGTGATGTATACTCTTTTTGAGTAATATTCCATACATCATAAGTATTTGCTTGCATGTATACTTTCATTCGTGTAACCCAGTAATTATAATTCATGCCATTAAAGAAGGATGGTCAAGCAGTTGATTGGCCTTCAGAATACCTGGTGTTATTGCTTGTGCTAGTGTTATTATACATATTATTTAAATATCAAATAACGGTTTTATGGTTATATGATAGCCTTGCTCTGATACCAAACAAAAAGGTCGATGTGTAAGACTTAAAGGATCTATATGGATATAGCGGAAATGTACGTGATATGCTTAGCTAAATAATATGTAATAGTATATGCAAATAAAATCTAAGTTACTGAGGTATATCACAAACAAAGTAAATGCGGAAAATAAAGTAAAGTGACACCAGGAATTTTTATACTGGTTCGGACTTCCTGCCCTACTTCCAGTCCCAAAGCTCCTCTTCGGAATTCACTAACAACGCCCTCTCTTAACCCGTAGGAATAAGTCAGTACACTCGAGCCCCAACAAGGATGCCTCTCGCCTGAGCAACTACACAGGTCCTCAACAATTACAAGTGTTTGACTTCTGATTTATGTTCTTGAATCAACACGGATAGCCAATAGTTTAAGTACAACCTTTCTATAGTTTGATCCTCGAGTATATGATTTGAATGCGAAGATTTAAGGAAGTAGATTGCTTGTTGAATCAAATGATATTAAATTGATTCAAGGATTCAACAAGAATTTGAATTTGGGAGCTTCTACTCGCAAAGAATGTAAATGGAGAGAATAGAATGATGATCAGAAAAGTCGGTAAAATTCGCTTATATTCAGTGATTGTAAAACATGATTGAACTTGTTTATATAACAGTATAAGAGTAGCAATCATTCGTGAATAGTTTCTGTAAAAAGTTATGTCCATTTCCTTTGATTAATGAAGAGGAATCTCTTTATGAAGGATGGTGACTCTTCACAAAATAGTTTCTGGGTCGAATCAATCGAACGGTTAAAAATCATCAGTTGACTGGTAGAATTAAATCATTTAAATATATATTTTTATCAAAACTAGCCGTTATATGCAAAGCAGCTTGACCAGTCGACTGGTCCATTTCCTACCAGTCGACTAGTAGGCCAGTTTTTGCATATATCTGGCTTTTGTAAACGTTTATAATTATATATATAACTTTGTTAAGCACATTCATGTATACTTGAGGATATATTTTAACATAAATCTAACATGACTCAATGTACATATGTTTGTGTGTGTGTGTGTGTGTGTGTATAACCTTATCTTTATGACTATATTCCCATAGTAGCTTCCCTCATTGGCATCGATCAAGATCTTGTTATCAACACAACCTTCTTTGCTCCACATCTAAACACTCTTTTTCAAGAACCAGAGCATATTTTTCCTTCTTCAAAGTCACGTTCTCTCTTTTAAACCTCAACAACTCAAAACTAGGATCTGGAGTATTGTCTTGCGTAACCACCACTTAATAGCCTATAAAGGACATAATGGTCAGGAACAAAATACTTGAAGAGAGGCAAGAAAATAGGAAAGAGGAAAACAAAATACCATAAGTAGTTGCTCGACCAAGGCTTGACAGCTTCGGGGGGAATCAAATGAGGACAACACCGGGAAAAGCAGAAGAAGAAACAGCCTGACAACTAATTCATCGAATTTATCACCATTAGTGGGACTGGTAAAATCACAAGGGGAAATGTCCTCAGAGGAAGAAGAGAAACCCATCGCGTGATGAAACTCATTGGAGACTTCGGAAGACCCAACACAACGAGGGTTCGGGCCAGAAACCTTCATTGAAGAAGTAATCTCCAGGATATTGAGAACCACAACAGATTGAGCAGTTAGGGCCCCACACCTTTAGGCCTCTTCGACGAAGAATCTTCTAAGCCTTTCCCCAAAAATTGCCTCTTTACATTTTCTCTAGATTTTAACAATGCATATTTGAGTGAACAAACCCCAACTCTCGAAACCAAGGAAATGGAACTAGACTCAGTACAAGCAATTTCAAGGCACACAGCGAGAAATAATGAAGAGAAAGATAAAGTACAATTTCGTCTTAAAGATAAGACAAGACATACCTGAGTTGTCAAGGGATAAAGTATAATTGGAAGAGAAAGGAGAATCTCTCCCCAATGACAAAAAGGGGATCTCCTTGCTAAGTAGAACAAAAGGTGGTTTCCCAATGATGAATTGACCTGCTGGCAATAAAGAATGCCTTCGATGGATGGAAGAAGTAAGCAACAGAGACCGATTACCACCGATTACCGAATTTTTCGAAGGCAACACTCAGGGCATCAACTAACTCCTATCTGCTAAACTTGGCAATTGGGAATAGCATATGTGAAGAGGAAGACAGGATGTCAAAAGCAAATAAAAAACTTTTATGTGTGCATACTTAGGGTGTGAAAACCGTCGGTGATACCCGAAGGGCATCGGATGAAGAAAAATTGATTCTCCCAATCTCTGAACCTTATTGTTCCTCCGGACAATAGTTTTTTCATAGGATTTGCACGAAAAATATGAGGATCGGCGTCACTATGTTTGGAAGGATGAACCAAGTAGTCAAGTGTGGAAGCACATAGAGAACCATTACCCGATTCTGAAGACAAAAGTTCAGAGTCCAAAAGTATGTGTAGGTGTTGGGAGATAACTGAACAGGAGCAATTACCAAGTGATGTAGATAACGATGAAGGAAATTCGAAAAAGGAATAAAACCTCCATGCTATATGAACTGCATAAAAAGCAAAGTAACCCTTTGGAGGAGAGGAAATGATGTCCTTTTCCCAAGGAAGGATGACGTCAACACCCGAAATCCTGGAGGATAGCATTGACTTGCTCTTGAGACAAAATCAAAGAATGCCTCTCAACAGTGCTAACTTTCCTAGATGTAGAGAGATCGTTTGGCGTAGTGCCATTCCTATCAGGTTTGAAAGCAATGTGCTTCATTCCCATAATACCAGGTATAATCTGTTAAATTTTTACGCAACAAGGTAAGATCAATATCCGAAAGGGTACGAATTTTATTATTCTACATAAAACCTACTAGTAGCAAAGTGAAAACGTTATTTTATGCTATCAAACTTGGAGTTGTTCACCCGATACTGGTAGTGAAGAAAATAAAAATATGGATACCTTAACGATATGATTATCTAAATAGCTGGTACTTCCTTGAGAATTTTTTTCAAGAAATGATAAAGGAAAGGAAGGAGCCGATAAGGAGGGGGTATATATATTGGAAGAGCGAGATAGCAAATTCACGTAAAAATTTAACTTGAAGAGCCGAAAACACTCTTCATTAAGGGGAAAATGTTACAACAAAAATTGACTTTGATACAGGCTAACGGTGAAGGGGTATCGAATGAACGCGAGCATAGAGGGATTCTCCGAAACAAGATCCAAACACTAGAGAGAACTCAAAGGCTATATAATCCCGACAAGGTCTATCCGACAGGGTCTATTTGACAGGGTCTATCCGATAGGGGGTTCTATAACGAAAGGTCATCTAAGTTAGAAGCCAAGAAAGAGGAAGATAAGAGCTCCGCCAATCAAAACCTAGAAATATCCGGAACCAACTTCCAAAACATCCACTGCATAAGCACCGAAAGGCCACATTGATAAACAACAAACAGATCATGGGGAGCTACCTTCCGGAGAACCAGACTATAAACGAAGACTCCACTGGGAAGTAAACTGGAACCCCAGAAGGGATACAAGCTATCCATATTAATTTGCCTAGTGCCAACACCAATAGGGGTTCCGAACTGGTAGCTATCTACATACATTACGAGGGAAAGCTCCTCAAAGTATTCATGAGAAAACCAGAAGTATACACCCGAAAGCCAAAACTTGGAGCGTAAATGCCTTCCGAAAGTCGTTTACATTGACAAGTGCATATCAATCACGAAGAAGCCTCAACTAATCGGGACCCTCACTCCGGAAGCAATAATCAGCACCATGAAGGCGGTCGGAAGCTAAATATCCGAGAGTAAGGAGAAAAGCGACTGACAGAGGCTTCTGTATGCCTAATAGCAGAGGGGACCTCGAATTCTCTATAAATAAGACCCTAAGGGTCATATTTTGGGGACGATTTTCCTCATTCTTACTCTTGTATTCTTTTTTTTTATAGAGTAAACCCTAATTCTTAGATCGATTTGGGGATTTCTTCTATAATATTCATGTATTATAAATCAAAGATCAATAATGTGTGAATCGATACTTAGAGTATTCCTTTATGGGATTGTTATATGATTTCTCAGTTATTGTTGCCGCAACGTACTGTTTTCTTCCAACATGTATATGATCCTATATCCAATTATTTCCATAAGCCAAATGGAACACCCCTCTTTCTACAAATTTAGACCCATCTGCAAGCCTAATGCATAACTCCTCTCTACAAACCGTTAAGTCATTCACTCAGGTTTGCGCTTAGGAATCTTTCATCCTAAGATAACTGTTGGTTCTCGAATCACTTAAACGTGATATTTGTAACACCCCGCCTCCGCTAGGGTCACTCGCAAAGGAATGCACTAGCTTTAGAGGGGCATTATTGGTAAACATGCACAGAAATATCACAAGACAGAACATATAAAATAGCGGAAGTAAAATCAAACTTTCATAACATGAATAAATAAGGTCTAAAGCCTTTTACATCAGAGTACATCAAAAACCTGTCTTGCAATAGTAAAGAAGCATAAAGACTTTTTCATAAATTATTCCCCAAGTAAAACAGTAAAGTAGCCATAGCCAAGAGAAGTCCAAGCCATCCATGATGACCTTCAAGCAGAAGAAGTCCGAACTAAACAACATTGTTTCCTCCCTGAAACCTGGGGGGGGGGGGAAACGGAAGAAAAGAGGCGAAACAAAACGGGTCAGTCAAAAAGACTGAGTAAGTCCTATCTACTTCCAGTATAAAACCAGGTAAAGGTAACATGACATGCATAAACTGAAAGTAAACACAAGGATGATGTCAAGATAGATAAACTGAACCAAAATAACAGGATGAACTACTGTACCCAGATAAACTAAGGTATCATGATAAACTACGGTGTTATGATAAGTCAAGGTATCACATCGTCAGATTTCTATCGAGTACATTATCCCAAGGTATCTACCCCGTCTAACATCCCACGGTATCGATTATGTATATTCTTCCTAGTTCTAACATGTATATTTGCTCTGCACCTCTCGTACTAGTATCTCTACCCGCGTCATGTGTTAAACATGAATGTCCCTTGCTCAAAGTCGTGTAATGGTCCATGTCAACCTAATATATCGCATATATAGGTTACTCAAATCATATGTTTCTTTCCATGTATATAAGTTCAGTCCTTTGCCGTACCTCGTACGGGCTTCCTCATGTCGTATTATCCTTGAAATCGTTTGGACTGTCACCCTTGTTATAGCTAGGCTCTTCCATATGAATCATCGTTTGAACTACTAGGACTTACGCCACCTAGCACCACTAGGGATTACGCTTACCTATTGCACGCTTTCGTATTTCGGTTTGGGTTAAACCACCTAGGCCACTAGGGATTACGCTAACCCTCAACCGCGCCCTTTTTCCCACGCATTCATCGTGAATCGTTTTTCTATTACTGTATGCACATGTATCACATCGTGCCACCCGAGTCCTGTCACAGGGCAAACCAAGAAATACAGGACTCGGTCGGGAGCTTTAGATTTATCTACCGATGCAGATACTAAGGTCTGCTTTTCTACACGTGGCTATGGTCCCACGAGACCCCTCCCTCAATTAGTGAAAGGCAACACAAGAGAAAATCTTGCATGAGAACTACACTCCGGCCAGCCCACATCCTACGGCCTACCTTACCCATAATTAGATAGCAATTATGGTCTGTTGGGTGTTCCCTGCCTTTCCGTACGTACACGCTTGACTCAAGATGGTAGATGATCGACGAACTTGCTATCTCGGGCACCTTATGTATTCGTCGACTCACTGCTATCCACCCCAGTCTTTAGGTCGCTCGCATAGCAACCAAGGCATATTCTTGGTTCTTCTACCGCAGACCTCAACCTCTCGTGAGCCTAGTATATTGACCTGGCAGCTCACAGAGGGATCCCAAGAATATCCTCACGTTCCCCGAAGCCGCTGCTTCGTTACCCAGTTCGTTGGAGCCTTTATCTAAATCAGATAGTCTGCTCCTACACGCATACTTAAACGTTGACCTAACGTATCGGGTTACTAATCTATCTATGAAATGGTCAAAATTTCCTTGACCAAGAATTATTACTTAGTTTCCCTTAACTAAGGTTTACCACTTAGCCTTATTTCCATAATCCTTGTTAACTATGGTTATTTACCTAATCCTCTGAATTAGGGTTTATCTAATGGGTTAAGTGTCACTTAAGTTCATAACTTAGCCCGTCTACAAACCATGTCAAAATTGGCTAAGTATCCAAGTCCAAGACTTAACCCTACAAACCATGTGTCAAGTTGGCTAAGTATATTAAGCAATCCATAACTTAACCTCGTCTAATTATCATTTTAGATTGGTTAATTATATAAATTAACTTGACCTTGTCATCAAATCGGTCAAGCGTATTCAAGTGATTCGTGACTTAGCCTTATCATGTTTTCACGTTAGATTGGTTAAGTATAGATTAACTTAACCTCATCAAATTAACGAGTTAGATTGGTTAAGTATAGGTCACTTAACCTCATCAAATCATCGTGTTAAATTAGTTAAGTGTTTAACTTAACCCCATTAAATTACCAAGTTGGATTAATTAAGTCTAGGCTAACTTAACCCCATCCGATTACCATGTTTAGATTAGTTAAGCCTAATCTTAACCCCATCCATTAACTGTATTATACGGTTAAGTGTCATTAAGAAAATTTACTTAACCTTATCACGTTATCGTGTTGGATTGATTAAGTGTTGGTTAACTTAATCCCGTCCACTAGTCGTATAAAAATGGTCAAGTGTCATTAGGCAAATCAAGTTACTTAACCTACCCAAGCTTATCATGTTTTGTTAAGTATCACTAGCCTAATCAAATTACTTAACCCATTTGTCCATATCATATTTGGTTAAGCCTCATTAATCAAATTAACTTAACCCTATTATGTGGCATTAATTTAATTAATGCACCCTCAACCTCTCACATTAGACCTTGTTGTGGTTACTAGTTAAGCCGGGCGGGTCCGGGTAGATTTACACCACAACCTAGTCTAACCTCGGGTCTTAAGCGCGACATGACCAACTTCTCACATTGGGTCCTATTGTTTGCAACTACTAGTTAGGCCGGTCGGTTCCGGGTAGTTTTACGTTGCAAACTCAACCCAACCTCGAGTTGGCCATACTTATATTATCTAAGTTCATCATGTTTCCAAAACATGTTACAAGTTTTCAAGCATTTGGGTAGACCTAACTTAATAGGTAAATTCCCAAAGGGTAGACCTAACTTAATAGGTAAATTCCCAAGCTCATGTTTTTATGCATACTTACATGTCATCTTCCATGTTATCTTTCAAGTAATATTTTCAAGTATAAACACATGTCATATTCAAGTTAGGATTTTGCGACATGTTCATGTTTATCTAACTACCCAAAATCGTGTTTTCCCAATGCAAGCAAAGCGAGTCAACATAGTAAGGATACTATGTCACATATTGGTCTCAAAACATGCATGATGCCAAAAAGGGCTTGGCTTCCACATGCATAACATCATAAAGGGATTGGCCATAAACATGCATAGTGTCATAAGGTAATTTGGCCACAAACATGCACATTATCAAAAAGGGTTTGGCCATAAACATGCACAACTTAAAAGAGGGGATTGGCCACGAGCATGCATAATCTCATAAAGGGTTTGGCCACAAACTTGCATGTTAGCATAAGGGGTTTGGGTTCATAAACATGCATAAGCCCCAAAATCTTGTCTTAGCCAATGTTTCACAAGTAAAGTGGTTCCTAAAGGTTCATGCTAGCATTTCATGCATAAAGATCCAAACTTGCAAGTTAAACTAGGTTATGCATAGCATGAGAGGCATGATTAAGTCACTCACATGGCCTAAAATCATAAACATGAACACAAGAGGCAAAGTAAGGTTCATATAGGTTCGCATAATCATGTTTAGCCTCATTTTATCCCATGTCATTATCAAAACTACCGTTTCCATCTAAAAGTAGGTAGAACTTACATAGTTAGGCCTAGGGAAAGAAGCATGAATCATCTTGGCTAAGAAAGGTGCCTCCTTTGTTGAAGAACCTTCATGGAACTCGCATAGCAATGTTGATTTGGCCTCCGTTTGGTGTAGCAAGCTTGCATATCTTGATTTGAACCCGATTTGAATGCATAGGCTCTAGGGATTGGAGATGGAGGCCATGATCAAGATTGATTTTGGCAGCACTTAGTTGCTAGGTTTGATTTTTAGGGATTTAGGTTAGGTTTAGGGTCTTTTTATAGAGATTAGGGTAGTTTTAGGCCCTTAGATTAACCCTAGGATAGATTAGGACCATCAGATCTCGGAAGCTTCCAGAACCAGCCCAAGAACAAGACCAGGTGAGACAGGCAGGTGCGCCAGGCAGCTTGCCCCGGCCACCCCCTGTCGACAGGCAAGTCGACAGGGCTGTCGACTTGGACTGGGCCCAAGTCGACAGGCCTGTCGACAGCCCTGTCGACATGGCCTAGGCGGGGAAACTTCCCGCCTAGCCCCAGATCTGATTTCCAAAACTGTTTCCGAAATTCAAATTCCCAGAAATCTTCTTTGGGCCTTTAACGGGTCATACGGACTCCGATTCTCGAAAACTCGGACTCTATTTCGCGTATTTTTCCGAGACGAACGCAATGGCATAGCCCGTTTTACTTGATTCAGAATTTAAAATTAAATTCTGCCTTGATTCTCGTTTTAACATGTTATCGAAATACGAGTTGTTACATTCTCCCCACCTTTTAGGATTTCGTCCCTGAAATCTCAAAGTTAGGAAGAACATATCCTACCATCCATCATCCATCTACTCAAACCATCATCCACAAGCAACCATTGTCCTTAAACGACTCCTAATGCTTTATGAATGTATGCAAAACGTGTGTGTACATGTTCCTTAGCTAATGCTAATGATCAGGCCTGAAAAATCTTTTGAATGCAAAAATATGTTTAGTGCTATGAATCCATTATGTATGCAAATAGTCCTAGTCATATACACTATATGCGTGCACAAACATTCAACCATATGCAACATCCGCATGATAACACATTCAATTTCATCCATAAACAAGTATAAATACTCGTGCATATGCAATATGAAATGTGACCGAGTCGAGCTAATGTCTAATGTAAATTCGCGCATCCACGAGCAACCACTTGCAATCATTTGCAACCATATCAATCATAACATGTTTCAAATACATGTTTACATCCATAGGGTTCTACCTAAGATTCCCTGAAACAGGGTCGAGAAGATAAACAAAACAAACTCCGTACGGGGTTTGTAACAGAGACAGGACCGAGAGGATATCCATAAAAGATAGCCTACAAGCAAGCTCAACAGAAAAACAGGGATCGAGGATATATTCCCCAAAAGAGATATCATGCACGTATTTAGTCTTCAGTCTCCTGAGTCGCATTTCCTTGAGCTTAGTTCCATCGTGCCTTGACTGCCTTTGACTTCATGATTTCGTAGCTCCTTGATTCCTGTTTCTAAGGTGCGAGTGAAACTCATTTCACTTTCGCCTCTCGTTTCACTTTCACTTATTCTTTCCCTAGTATACTTGGCTCAACCATATCTACGTACTCAAGCCAGCTCACCAAAATTCACTAGTGAATTTTGGATCTCGTTTTCCGATGCCAAATCAGATTGCCCTTATTAGGGTGATTCCCATAACTCATGCATAATCGGAACGAACCATCCGCCTTAACGGCGAATTCTATTCAAACGGATTACCAACAACTGCGTCCTGGGATTCTAGGTAACTAGCCATGACAGAACCCAAAAGGTTACACGAGATTTCGAGGGTATCACCAAGAGGAGTCGATAATCTAACTACCCTCTTTCCAAAACCGAGAATGGCACCCCTTGCTGGATAACCACTTCATCCCTAGAATCCATCCATAGCTTATAAACATAAGCATTATTTCCAAACTCAACACTTGATATAGACATTCTCAAATCCAAACAAGCCATGAGTAAATGGACCGATCTTCCCCTAGGACTTGAGACAAAAACGGGATCCTCTAATACGCTAGTACTAAGGTGCAGAGACTCAACTATCGAAGCGGACTTAAAAGATGCGGTGATCAAAACAAAGTCCCGACAGGATGATAGAGAAGAAAAGCTAAACCTTTAACAAGATCGTTACCCTCCTTCTGAGGTACCCTAGAAATGAGAGCATACTATTACCCTCCGAATGATCTTGTCCCTGTTCCATGATACTTAACTATCCGTCCCGTTTCACCATGCCAAAGGTACTCTCTCGTCATGGGTTTCATTGTTCATCTTTCTTCCTCCTTTTAGGACTCAGCCATACCAACATGTTGCTTATCCCTGAGCTCGTATCCTTTATCCTTGTTCTTACTATCCTTTCATGCATAACTCTGCAACGGTCTCTCGAGAACCACCTCCATCGTACGGGAAACACTTACGCAGCTAGAAAGACTAGTCGCAGTCAAAACCACTGTGACTACAGATGGAGGAAAGAAAGGAAAAGAGATTCAATCAAGGAAACAAGGATAATGCTAATGGCCTTTGGGGAATAGCCTTTTTCTTTTTAAAAGAAAATTTTCTTGAAAAATGCTTCTTTGTAAACGGTTTTTCAAATAATTTTCAGAAGGTCTTTAAAAACTTTTACCCAGCCTGGTAACCTTCTGCTCTGATACCAAATGTAACACCCCGCCTCCGCTAGGGTCACTCGCAAAGGAATGCACTAGCTTTAGAGGGGCATTATTGGTAAACATGCACAGAAATATCACAAGACAGAACATATAAAATAGCGGAAGTAAAATCAAACTTTCATAACATGAATAAATAAGGTCCAAAGCCTTTTACATCAGAGTACATCAAAAACCTGTCTTGCAATAGTAAAGAAGCATAAAGACTTTTTCATAAATTATTCCCCAAGTAAAACAGTAAAGTAGCCATAGCCAAGAGAAGTCCAAGCCATCCATGATGACCTTCAAGCAGAAGAAGTCCGAACTAAACAACATTGTTTCCTCCCTGAAACCTGGGGGGGGGGGCAAACGGAAGAAAAGAGGCGAAACAAAACGGGTCAGTCAAAAAGACTGAGTAAGTCCTATCTACTTCCAGTATAAAAACAGGTAAAGGTAACATGACATGCATAAACTGAAAGTAAACACAAGGTGTAACAACCCGTATTTTCAATAACATGTTATAACATAAATTGAGGCAGAATTAAATTATAAAATGTGAATCAAGGGAAACGGGCTATGCCATTTCGTTCGTCTCGGAAAAATACGCGAAATAGAGTCCGAGTTTTCGAAAATCGGAGTCCGTATGACCCAGTTAAGGCCCATTGAAGTTTGCAGAAAATTACTAAGTAAAAATCAGATTCAAATTTGAAGAATTGGGCCAGCTGGGCCAAGGCGGGAAAATTCCCGCCAGGGGCCCCATGTCGACAGGCCTGTCGACAGGGTCCCCAGGGAGTCGACTGCCCTGTCGACAGGGGGTGCCCGGCTGATTAGCCTGGTGCACCATTTCTGATTGGGGTTGGGTCTTGTGGCTGGTTTCTAGAGAGTTCCGGGATCTGATGGCCCTAATTCAATCTAGGGTTAATCCTATGGTTCAAATCACTAACCTAATCTATAAATAAGACCCTAACCTACCCTAAATCATTCATTATTCATCCTAGTAACTAAACTATGCCAAAATCAAAACTCTCATGGCCTCCACCCTCTTCATGCAATTCCTAATCAAATCCCTAAGAGATTTCCATGCATACAAGGGTATTTAGGCTTGTATGATTCTCCTTAGCTTGCATTAAAGGCTTGTTTTTCAATTGGCATCATAAAGGAGGAGTCTTGATCAAGTTTGCTTGCATTTGGGGGCTTTAATTAGTTGCATAAGGGGTTTCTTGCATTTGTTGTACTCATTTGAGTCCGCATAAGCATAGTAAGCCCTCTTACCCTCATTTTAGAAACTATAAAGTTAATGTGTGATGAAAGTTGGGGTTTATGTATGTTTATTGAGTTGTGCATGTTATGCAAGGGTACTAAGCCATGATTTGCAAATCTATTAAGTTATGCATGTATACTAAGCCATGATTTGCAAGATTTATAAGTTATGCATGTTTATGCAAGTTTGTTAAGCCATGGTTTGTATGTTTATTAAGTTATGCATGTTTATGCAAGTTTGCTAAGCCATGATTTGTGTGTTTATTGAGTTATGCATATTTATGCAAGTTTAAAATGACAAGTTGTGCATGTTTTGACAAGTTGTGCATGTTTTGGCAAGTTGTGCATGTTTATGCAAGTTTAAAATGACAAGTTGTGCATGTTTTGACAAGTTGTGCATGTTTTGGCAAGTTGTGCATGTTTATGCAAGTTTAAAATGACAAGTTGTGCATGTTTTGACAAGTTGTGCATGTTTTGACAAGTTGTGCATGTTTTGACAAGTTGTGCATGTTTTGACAAGTTGTGCATGTTTATGCAAGTTTAAAATGACAAGTTGTGCATGTTTGACAAGTTATGCATGATTATGGTAATATGCAAGTTCATTATGCTAAGTTATGCAAGTTTAACATGTTATGCATGTTTTATGGTAATATGCAAGTTCACTACGCTAAGTTGTGCAAGTCTAACATGTTATGCATGACTGTTGTGCAAGTTTATGTTGTGCCAAGTTCCCTCTTCCTATCCTTTATGCGTTACTACGAATATGTAAGCGATAGAATAACGTTGGGGGTTTTGAGGTAAACTTAAAATACATAAAGATATAAGATTGGGAATTTACCTATTAAGTTAGGTCTACCCCTTGGGAATTTACCTATTAAGTTAGGTCTACCCAAGTAATTGTTTGACTTGTGATTATGTTTTGAAATAAAGTGGACATGACACTTAGAAAACATAAGTGTGGCCAACTCGAGGTTGGGTTGAGTTTGTAGCGTAATTCTACCCGGAACCGACCGGCTTAACTAGTGGCTACAAACAATAGGATCCAATGTGAGAAGTTGGTCATGGGGTGCCAAGACCCGAGGTTAGACCAAGTTGTGGTGTAAAGCTACCCGGACCCACCCGGCCTAACTAGTAACCACAACAAGGTCTAATGTGAGAGGTTGAGGTGCATTAAGTTAATTAATGCCTCATAATTAGGGTTAAGTCAGGGTCCACTAATACTTAACCAATTTGGGGATTCAAGGGATGAAAATGGGGTTAAGTTACACTTAACCAATTTAATCAATTTGGGAGTTCAAGGGATTAGAATGGGGTTAAGCCACACTTAACCAGTTTAATCCAGGATTAGTGAAGGGTTAAATCACACTTAACCCTCTTAGAAACCCTAGCAACGTGGTCTGTTCCAGCAGTAATCCCAGTTTGGTATCATTCACAACCCTAGAGGCTAGGCTAGGGCGGGGCACGATTACTGGACTGATGTAAGCGACCAAAGCGACGGCTGAGTGGTACAGCGGTGCGGGTCCGGCGGGCTACGGACGTGCACGTAGTCCGATGTTGGACAAACTCGAGGCACGGGTACCAGTAGGTTAGGGCTGTGCATTATTGCTTAAGTGTCCGGGGTCGACAACCGAGGGCTTGATACACCCAAAGGTGGGCCCAGCACAGACTACCTACATCCATATGTGGGCCGTATGGACATCAACACTTGACGTGTTAGGCTTATAGGGAGCCGATCGACTAGACCGTTGGGTTGGACCTTATACTAAGGTCACTTCATGTTATTGGGCCAAAGTTTGGGCTAAGGGATCAATACCTGTTATGTTGGTTTGCTAGTACACCGTGGTGCAAAACTTAACCTTGATTTATGCGATGACACCTCTATCTATCTTGTAGGTAATTTACCATGCCAGTATGTTGTTATCTATGATCATCTCAGTTTCCATCATGATGTTAACTTTATTAGTTTATAGACTGATCGTAGCAGGGCTTACTCAGTCTTTTTGACTGATCCGTTTTGTTTCGCCTCTTTTCTTCCGTTTCCCCCCCCCCCCAGGTTCTCAGGGAGGGAATACAGGAGCCTAGCTTGGATCTTAGCTGCTTTCTTGGATAGCTCATGTACGCTTTGGACTTGAGCTCGCTATGGTTTCTTCCACTTTGGGGATAGCTACTTTTATGTTTTTCCTTTTCAGTTCAGATGATGTTAGTTTATGTACTAGACTTGTTTACTTGGGAAATTGACATTATGATGTAGCAGACTTGTTTTTGAAATAGTTTAAAAGTCTTCCGCTTTTTATTTACTTACTCTGTTTATTTACATATATATATGTCATGTCCTGCCTTGCAATATCATTATGCATGTTTACCAATAATGCCCCTCCAAAGCTAGTGCATTCCTTTGCGAGTGACCCTGGCGGAGGTGGGGTGTTACATTTGGTATCAGAGCATATGGTTTACGAGAAGGGATAAAAAGGTTTTTAAAACTTTTGAAAAGAAAAACTATTTTCAAAACCAAGTATAAAGTATTTTCCAAAGAAAAGTCTAGTTGTTTTTAAAAGGCTATTCCCCAAAAGCCATTAGCACTATCCTTTGACTCCTCGTTCGAACTCTTTTCTTTTCGTATCCAGCATGTCTGATAATCTCATCTTGCCCGAAGGAGTAACGATACCCGATTGGTTTCGTCGGTATTTGGAAGTCACGACACCGGTCCCGGATGTCCCTAATGTTGTTCCCCCAGTCGAGGCCGCTGTTCCTCCTCCTCCTCCCGTAGCTGATGTTCCTCTTCCCCCTCAGCCTCCACAAGCGGATTTCGCGGAAACTTGCAAGAACTTTAAGGGGATGGGTGGCAAGAATTTTAATGGGACAGAGACTTTTGTAGAAGCAGGGAATTGGTTGAAAGAGACCGAAGATCTTTTAGCCACCTTTGATATAGGTGACCGCAGGAAGGTTTTATTAGCAGTATGGTTGCTAAAGGAAGAAGCTGCACGTTGTTGGGTAGTCACCACCGCGACCAGGCCAATTGAGACTTGGGATGACTTTAGAGGAAGGTTTGGACTGAGATTCTTATCACTGAAGCAAGGGGACATGACTATTAGGGAATACATAGATAAGTTTAATCAACTGGCTCAAGACGATTTAGACTTGGTTAATACAGCTCAGAAGAAGGCCCTACACTTTGCTCTAGGATTAAACGAGCCATTACATGATTTGGCCCTGTCTCATATACCCTTGGGGGCGACTTTCGAGAGTTTAGTGAATTTGGCCCTACTTCAAGAAGAAGGTAGCAATGATAAGAGAGAGGTCAAGGCAAATGAGTCTCAAGGCAAAGGAGTAAATTCCGGGAAACGGGGCAAGAATATGAAATGTAACTTCTGTGGTACAGTTGGACATATAGCCAAGGAATGTAGGAAGAAGGAAAAGAGAAAGCGGGGCGAATGCTTCATTTGTAGTGAGTTTGGACATTTCAGCAAAGATTGCCCGAGGAAACAAGGGCAAGGTCAGACTCAGTGTGCAGGACTATCTGGAGGGCGAATCCATCCCCTCAACCCCGTCCTTCCAGCTCGTGATAGAGGTAGTGTTCCTGTTGAAAATCTTGTTTACATTTTCTAATTTTCCCTGTTCGAACTTTGTTTGACCCTGGCACATCGCATAGTTTTATTTCATCTGATCTAGTGGAAAGTTTTGCACCTAAGTACTAGTGTAGTTGATGATCCCGTATGTGTTTCAAATCCAATTGGGGGTTCTGCCCGCCTGTCTGTGGTCTGAGTGGATTTGAAAATTTCTATCTTGAGTATAGAATTCTCGTGGGATGTTTATATTGTCGGTTTCGGGGGATATGGGTTGGTTTTGGGCATGGAATGGTCGTCCTATTTTGGAGCCATTCTGGGTTTTTGTATATAGGGTGTGGGGCTCATGACTCGCCTCGGTAATACCCTAGAAATTTCTAGCAACCCTATGGGTCCCGTCATGTTATGTTATCTTGAATCCCTCAACCCGTCTATCGATAGTTTGAAATCTTTGAGGGTGGTCCGAGAATATCCTGATATCTTGGGGAAAGTGAAGGGGTTACCCTTAGACGTGGGATAGATTTCCGTATTATCTGGTTGGTAATACCAAGCCAGTTTCGTGACCGGTTAGGCACGTGACCTCACGAGGTGAGAGTAAGAAAGCAAGTCAAGGAGTTGCTTGGGAAGAACTTCCTGAGACGAGGCATTTCCGAGTAGGGTGCTCCAGTAGTATTCGTTACTAATATGGATAGTTTGCTTCGCTTACATGTTGAAAAGAATAGACAACCGATAGGAGGGATCGATGATTTGTTTGATCAACTGGTAGGAGCATCCGTTTTCTTTTGACCTAGCTACCGGATTCCATCAGCTTAGGATGGCTGAGGATGGAATTGACAAGACTGCGTTTAGGACTCTGGATGGATTTTTAGAATGGCTAGTCATGCTATTTGGTTTGACGGATGCACCCGCATATTACGTGGACTTGATGGGTAGGGTGTTTAGGGAATCCTTGAACAAGTTTGTCGTGGTCGTCGTAGACGATATTTTGATCTCCTCAAAAGAACGAGGAAGAACATGCTATACATCTCAAAGAGGTGATGGATACGCTTAGAGCCGCCGGTTGAAGGTCAAGTTCTCCAAATGCCACTTTGGAGGAAAGAAGTCGGATTTCCTGGGCACATAGTTCCTAAGAAGGCTTAGCGGTGGATCCCGTTAAAGTGATTGCGGTTTAAGACCGGAAAACCCTGAGGGGGGCAATTGAAAGCTTTCTCCGTTTGGCTAGTTAGTTAGCCTTCCCTGAGCTTAGACTTACTCTTCTGGATCAAGAAGGGGGGTTCCACAGGGAGAAGACCCGCAGTTAGTCAAGAACATGGACCAGTTGAGTCGAGGCGAGATGTTAAGTCACTTCGTTAGATATATTATAGATGACAAGGGATGACTAAGGCGCGATGAGAGATTATGTGTTCCTTGAGTGAAAGACCCGGTAAAGAAGGATTTTGAAGATGTATACCACTCGAGGAGGTGGCCGAGTTGGTCTCAGGATATATGTTGTGCCATCAGGTTAAGGTCAAGCCATAGAAGCCCAGCGGGCCATTACCTCCATTGGAGGTTTCGCAAGGGGAGTGTGAAAACATCTCGATAGATTAGGTGGATAAATTACCTAGATCAAAGAAAGGGAATACGGGTAGGTGGGTCATAATAGGTAGACTCACGAAAAGTGCTCATTTCAGAGCGAGAGAACTGCATCATGGTTAACAGCGGTTTACCCTCAAGAAGTTGGCCAGTTTTGAAATAGCCTACAGGAAGCCATAGGTAGGCAACTGAATCTAGGCATGGCCTATCACTCATAGGCGGATGGTTCATTTCGATTTAAGCACGGGTTATAGAAAATCACGTTTAGGAGGGCAACTAGCAACGTGGATTGGTATTTTCAAGGAAAGTTCTGCTGCGTGGAATACTTTATAGTAAGAAGACGAGATCCAGGATTCACTAGTGAATTTTGGAGAGCTTGCATGAAATCATGAGGTTATAGTAGGTTTAAGCCAAGTATACAGAAAAAAGAATAAGTGGGAAAGAAAGACGAGAGGCAATAATGAAATGAGTTCCAACTCGAGTTTGGGAAATAGGAGTTAAGAAGCCAAGGAATCATGAAGTGGAAGATAGTCAAAGCACAGTGAAGTTAAGCTCAAGGAAACGTGACTAAGAAGAGTGAAGACTAGATACGCGCATCATATCTCTTTTTAAGAGTACATCCTTGATCCTAGTTTTCCTGTGGAGCTTGCTTGCAAGTTATCTTTCGTATATATCCTCTCGGTCCCATTCTCGACCTTATTTCTGTTGTAAACTCCATAAGGGGGTTAAGACTCATCGGTTAGTACTATATGTCAAAGTTTGAATGGATTTCTTGTAATCCAAAAAGGAGTTTGTCCAGTTTATCTAGTTTATCTAGTTTATCATGTCTATCTCGTCATGAGAACCTTTGGTAGAAACCCTTTGGTTGAAACATGTGTTTGAAACATGTTATGCTTGATGGTTGCAAGTGGTTGCAAGTGTTTGCAAGTGGTTACTCGTGGATGCATTATACACATTAGGCACTAGATCGGCTCGCACACTCTTCATGTTGCATATGCATGAGTGTTTATGCTTATTCATGGTTGAAACTTGTTGTGCTACCACATGGATGTTGCATATGGATGAATGTTATGTGCACTCATATAGATACTATGAATTATGGTAGGAATTTGCATACATATGGATTCATTTCACTGACATACATATGCATTAAGGAGGTCTACTGTACCAGTAACCGCCTGATTTACATACATATGCATTAAGGGGGTTTACTGTATCAGTAACCGCCTGATTTTTGCATTAGGTAAGTACATATACACACACTTTTGCATATGTTCATCCAGCATTTAGAATCTTGTAAGGACAATGATTGCTCGTGGATGATGCTTTGAGTAGATGGATGATTGGATGGTAGGATACGTTCCTCCTAACTTAAAGATTTCGGGGACGAAATCCTTTAAGGAGGGGAGAATGTAACAACCCGTATTTTCAATAACCTGTTATAACATAAATTGAGGCAGAATTAAATTATAAAATGTGAATCAAGGGAAACGGGCTATGCCATTTCGTTCGTCTCGGAAAAATACGCGAAATAGAGTCCGAGTTTTCGAAAATCGGAGTCCGTATGACCCAGTTAAGGCCCATTGAAGTTTGTAGAAAATTACTAAGTAAAAATCAGATTCAAATTTGAAGAATTGGGCCAGCTGGGCCAAGGCGGGAAAATTCCCGCCAGGGGCCCCATGTCGACAGGCCTGTCGACAGGGTCCCTAGGGAGTCGACTGCCCTGTCGACAGCCCTGTCGACAGGGGGTGCCCGGCTGATTAGCCTGGTGCACCATTTCTGATTGGGGTTGGGTCTTGTGGCTGGTTTCTAGAGAGTTCCGGGATCTGATGGCCCTAATTCAATCTAGGGTTAATCCTATGGTTCAAATCACTAACCTAATCTATAAATAAGACCCTAACCTACCCTAAATCATTCATTATTCATCCTAGTAACTAAACTATGCCAAAATCAAAACTCTCATGGCCTCCACCCTCTTCATGCAATTCCTAATCAAACCCCTAAGAGATTTCCATGCATACAAGGGTATTTAGGCTTGTATGATTCTCCTTAGCTTGCATTAAAGGCTTGTTTTTCAATTGGCATCATAAAGGAGGAGTCTTGATCAAGTTTGCTTGCATTTGGGGGCTTTAATTAGTTGCATAAGGGGTTTCTTGCATTTGTTGTACTCATTTGAGTCCGCATAAGCATAGTAAGCCCTCTTACCCTCATTTTAGAAACTATAAAGTTAATGTGTGATGAAAGTTGGGGTTTATGTATGTTTATTGAGTTGTGCATGTTATGCAAGGGTACTAAGCCATGATTTGCAAATCTATTAAGTTATGCATGTATACTAAGCCATGATTTGCAAGATTTATAAGTTATGCATGTTTATGCAAGTTTGTTAAGCCATGGTTTGTATGTTTATTAAGTTATGCATGTTTATGCAAGTTTGCTAAGCCATGATTTGTGTGTTTATTGAGTTATGCATATTTATGCAAGTTTAAAATGACAAGTTGTGCATGTTTTGACAAGTTGTGCATGTTTTGGCAAGTTGTGCATGTTTATGCAAGTTTAAAATGACAAGTTGTGCATGTTTTGACAAGTTGTGCATGTTTTGGCAAGTTGTGCATGTTTATGCAAGTTTAAAATGACAAGTTGTGCATGTTTTGACAAGTTGTGCATGTTTTGACAAGTTGTGCATGTTTATGCAAGTTTAAAATGACAAGTTGTGCATGTTTGACAAGTTATGCATGATTATGGTAATATGCAAGTTCATTATGCTAAGTTATGCAAGTTTAACATGTTATGCATGTTTTATGGTAATATGCAAGTTCACTACGCTAAGTTGTGCAAGTCTAACATGTTATGCATGACTGTTGTGCAAGTTTATGTTGTGCCAAGTTCCCTCTTCCTATCCTTTATGCGTTACTACGAATATGTAAGCGATAGAATAACGTTGGGGGTTTTGAGGTAAACTTAAAATACATAAAGATATAAGATTGGGAATTTACCTATTAAGTTAGGTCTACCCCTTGGGAATTTACCTATTAAGTTAGGTCTACCCAAGTAATTGTTTGACTTGTGATTATGTTTTGAAATAAAGTGGACATGACACTTAGAAAACATAAGTGTGGCCAACTCGAGGTTGGGTTGAGTTTGTAGCGTAATTCTACCCGGAACCGACCGGCTTAACTAGTGGCTACAAACAATAGGATCCAATGTGAGAAGTTGGTCATGGGGTGCCAAGACCCGAGGTTAGACCAAGTTGTGGTGTAAAGCTACCCGGACCCACCCGGCCTAACTAGTAACCACAACAAGGTCTAATGTGAGAGGTTGAGGTGCATTAAGTTAATTAATGCCTCATAATTAGGGTTAAGTCAGGGTCCACTAATACTTAACCAATTTGGGGATTCAAGGGATGAAAATGGGGTTAAGTTACACTTAACCAATTTAATCAATTTGGGAGTTCAAGGGATTAGAATGGGGTTAAGCCACACTTAACCAGTTTAATCCAGGATTAGTGAAGGGTTAAATCACACTTAACCCTCTTAGAAACCCTAGCAACGTGGTCTGTTCCAGCAGTAATCCCAGTTTGGTATCATTCACAACCCTAGAGGCTAGGCTAGGGCGGGGCACGATTACTGGACTGATGTAAGCGACCAAAGCGACGGCTGAGTGGTACAGCGGTGCAGGTCCGGCGGGCTACGGACGTGCACGTAGTCCGATGTTGGACAAACTCGAGGCACGGGTACCAGTAGGTTAGGGCTGTGCATTATTGCTTAAGTGTCCGGGGTCGACAACCGAGGGCTTGATACACCCAAAGGTGGGCCCAGCACAGACTACCTACATCCATATGTGGGCCGTATGGACATCAACACTTGACGTGTTAGGCTTATAGGGAGCCGATCGACTAGACCGTTGGGTTGGACCTTATACTAAGGTCACTTCATGTTATTGGGCCAAAGTTTGGGCTAAGGGATCAATACCTGTTATGTTGGTTTGCTAGTACACCGTGGTGCAAAACTTAACCTTGATTTATGCGATGACACCTCTATCTATCTTGTAGGTAATTTACCATGCCAGTATGTTGTTATCTATGATCATCTCAGTTTCCATCATGATGTTAACTTTATTAGTTTATAGACTGATCGTAGCAGGGCTTACTCAGTCTTTTTGACTGACCCGTTTTGTTTCGCCTCTTTTCTTCCGTTTCCCCCCCCCCCAGGTTCTCAGGGAGGGAATACAGGAGCCTAGCTTGGATCTTAGCTGCTTTCTTGGATAGCTCATGTACGCTTTGGACTTGAGCTCGCTATGGTTTCTTCCACTTTGGGGATAGCTACTTTTATGTTTTTCCTTTTCAGTTCAGATGATGTTAGTTTATGTACTAGACTTGTTTACTTGGGAAATTGACATTATGATGTAGCAGACTTGTTTTTGAAATAGTTTAAAAGTCTTCCGCTTTTTATTTACTTACTCTGTTTATTTACATATATATATGTCATGTCCTGCCTTGCTATATCATTATGCATGTTTACCAATAATGCCCCTCCAAAGCTAGTGCATTCCTTTGCGAGTGACCCTGGCGGAGGTGGGGTGTTACACAAGGATGATGTCAGGATAGACAAACTGAACCAAAATAACAGGATGAACTACTGTACCCAGATAAACTAAGGTATCATGATAAACTACGGTGTTATGATAAGTCAAGGTATCACATCGTCAGATTTCTATCGAGTACATTATCCCAAGGTATCTACCCCGTCTAACATCCCACGGTATCGATTATGTATATTCTTCCTAGTTCTAACATGTATATTTGCTCTGCACCTCTCGTACTAGTATCTCTACCCGCGTCATGTGTTAACCATGAATGTCCCTTGCTCAAAGTCGTGTAATGGTCCATGTCAACCTAATATATCGCATATATAGGTTACTCAAATCATATGTTTCTTTCCATGTATATAAGTTCAGTCCTTTGCCGTACCTCGTACGGGCTTCCTCATGTCGTATTATCCTTGAAATCGTTTGGACTGTCACCCTTGTTATAGCTAGGCTCTTCCATATGAATCATCGTTTGAACTACTAGGACTTACGCCACCTAGCACCACTAGGGATTACGCTTACCTATTGCACGCTTTCGTATTTCGGTTTGGGTTAAACCACCTAGGCCACTAGGGATTACGCTAACCCTCAACCGCGCCCTTTTTCCCACGCATTCATCGTGAATCGTTTTTCTATTACTGTATGCACATGTATCACATCGTGCCACCCGAGTCCTGTCACAGGGCAAACCAAGAAATACAGGACTCGGTCGGGAGCTTTAGATTTATCTGCCGATGCAGATACTAAGGTCTGCTTTTCTACACGTGGCTATGGTCCCACGAGACCCCTCCCTCAACTAGTGAAAGGCAACACAAGAGAAAATCTTGCATGAGAACTACACTCCGGCCAGCCCACATCCTACGGCCTACCTCACCCATAATTAGATAGCAATTATGGTCTGTTGGGTGTTCCCTGCCTTTCCGTACGTACACGCTTGACTCAAGATGGTAGATGATCGACGAACTTGCTATCTCGGGCACCTTATGTATTCGTCGACTCACTGCTATCCACCCCAGTCTTTAGGTCGCTCGCATAGCAACCAAGGCATATTCTTGGTTCTTCTACCGCAGACCTCAACCTCTCGTGAGCCTAGTATAATGACCTGGCAGCTCACAGAGGGATCCCAAGAATATCCTCACGTTCCCCGAAGCCGCTGCTTCATTACCCAGTTCGTTGGAGCCTTTATCTAAATCAGATAGTCTGCTCCTACACGCATACTTAAACGTTGACCTAACGTATCGGGTTACTAATCTATCTAAGAAATGGTCCAAATTTCCTTGACCAAGAATTATTACTTAGTTTCCCTTAACTAAGGTTTACCACTTAGCCTTATTTCCATAATCCTTGTTAACTATGGTTATTTACCTAATCCTCCGAATTAGGGTTTATCTAATGGGTTAAGTGTCACTTAAGTTCATAACTTAGCCCGTCTACAAACCATGTCAAAATTGGCTAAGTATCCAAGTCCAAGACTTAACCCTACAAACCATGTGTCAAGTTGGCTAAGTATATTAAGCAATCCATAACTTAACCTCGTCTAATTATCATTTTAGATTGGTTAATTATATAAATTAACTTGACCTTGTCATCAAATCGGTCAAGCGTATTCAAGTGATTCGTGACTTAGCCTTATCATGTTTTCACGTTAGATTGGTTAAGTATAGATTAACTTAACCTCATCAAATTAACGAGTTAGATTGGTTAAGTATAGGTCACTTAACCTCATCAAATCATCGTGTTAAATTAGTTAAGTGTTTAACTTAACCCCATTAAATTACCAAGTTGGATTAATTAAGTCTAGGCTAACTTAACCCCATCCGATTACCATGTTTAGATTAGTTAAGCCTAATCTTAACCCCATCCATTAACTGTATTATACGGTTAAGTGTCATTAAGAAAATTTACTTAACCTTATCATGTTATCGTGTTGGATTGATTAAGTGTTGGTTAACTTAATCCCGTCCACTAGTCGTATAAAAATGGTCAAGTGTCATTAGGCAAATCAAGTTACTTAACCTACCCAAGCTTATCATGTTTTGTTAAGTATCACTAGCCTAATCAAATTACTTAACCCATTTGTCCATATCATATTTGGTTAAGCCTCATTAATCAAATTAACTTAACCCTATTATGTGGCATTAATTTAATTAATGCACCCTCAACCTCTCACATTAGACCTTGTTGTGGTTACTAGTTAAGCCGGGCGGGTCCGGGTAGATTTACACCACAACCTAGTCTAACCTCGGGTCTTAAGCGCGACATGACCAACTTCTCACATTGGGTCCTATTGTTTGCAACTACTAGTTAGGCCGGTCGGTTCCGGGTAGTTTTACGTTGCAAACTCAACCCAACCTCGAGTTGGCCATACTTATATTATCTAAGTTCATCATGTTTCCAAAACATGTTACAAGTTTTCAAGCATTTGGGTAGACCTAACTTAATAGGTAAATTCCCAAAGGGTAGACCTAACTTAATAGGTAAATTCCCAAGCTCATGTTTTTATGCATACTTACATGTCATCTTCCATGTTATCTTTCAAGTAATATTTTCAAGTATAAACACATGTCATATTCAAGTTAGGATTTTGCGACATGTTCATGTTTATCTAACTACCCAAAATCGTGTTTTCCCAATGCAAGCAAAGCGAGTCAACATAGTAAGGATACTATGTCACATATTGGTCTCAAAACATGCATGATGCCAAAAAGGGCTTGGCTTCCACATGCATAACATCATAAAGGGATTGGCCATAAACATGCATAGTGTCATAAGGTAATTTGGCCACAAACATGCACATTATCAAAAAGGGTTTGGCCATAAACATGCACAACTTAAAAGAGGGGATTGGCCACGAGCATGCATAATCTCATAAAGGGTTTGGCCACAAACTTGCATGTTAGCATAAGGGGTTTGGGTTCATAAACATGCATAAGCCCCAAAATCTTGTCTTAGCCAATGTTTCACAAGTAAAGTGGTTCCTAAAGGTTCATGCTAGCATTTCATGCATAAAGATCCAAACTTGCAAGTTAAACTAGGTTATGCATAGCATGAGAGACATGATTAAGTCACTCACATGGCCTAAAATCATAAACATGAACACAAGAGGCAAAGTAAGGTTCATATAGGTTCGCATAATCATGTTTAACCTCATTTTATCCCATGTCATTATCAAAACTACCGTTTCCATCTAAAAGTAGGTAGAACTTACATAGTTAGGCCTAGGGAAAGAAGCATGAATCATCTTGGCTAAGAAAGGTGCCTCCTTTGTTGAAGAACCTTCATGGAACTCGCATAGCAATGTTGATTTGGCCTCCATTTGGTGTAGCAAGCTTGCATATCTTGATTTGAACCCGATTTGAATGCATAGGCTCTAGGGATTGGAGATGGAGGCCATGATCAAGATTGATTTTGGCAGCACTTAGTTGCTAGGTTTGATTTTTAGGGATTTAGGTTAGGTTTAGGGTCTTTTTATAGAGATTAGGGTAGTTTTAGGCCCTTAGATTAACCCTAGGATAGATTAGGACCATCAGATCTCGGAAGCTTCCAGAACCAGCCCAAGAACAAGACCAGGTGACACAGGCAGGTGCGCCAGGCAGCTTGCCCCGGCCACCCCCTGTCGACAGGCAAGTCGACAGGGCTGTCGACTTGGACTGGGCCCAAGTCGACAGGCCTGTCGACAGCCCTGTCGACATGGCCTAGGCGGGGAAACTTCCCGCCTAGCCCCAGATCTGATTTCCAAAACTGTTTCCGAAATTCAAATTCCCAGAAATCTTCTTTGGGCCTTTAACGGGTCATACGGACTCCGATTCTCGAAAACTCGGACTCTATTTCGCGTATTTTTCCGAGACGAACGCAATGGCATAGACCGTTTTACTTGATTCAGAATTTAAAATTAAATTCTGCCTTGATTCTCGTTTTAACATGTTATCGAAATACGAGTTGTTACAATATTCATCCCACTGGGGGAAGAGTAACTTTTCATTCGGATTCTAAACTTTACATCTAAGAGATGGTAAACTAACTCAAAATTGTGAATGCTAAACATCCTCTTTTCCCCCTAGGTCCACTTCCACAAACCTATCTCCAGTGTTGAAAAAAAATATCGTTAACAACAATAAATAACTAGAAAGAAATAGGCGTAGACGGTAAATAAATTACAGTGACTATACAGAAAAAGTAAATGCATAAATCTATAAATAACTGTAAAGTTTGAACTTGCAAATTAAAATTATTTATCTATCTAAATTTTCCTACACGATTACTAATCTAGAAGTCACAAAAAACTCACATATCTGACGTAGAGAGGTTTTCTCGTGGCCTTTCTTATCCTAGTAGAACCTTTGCCTCCAGAAGTATTTATAAAAATAAATATTAAAATTATGGAACTTCGTTATCCCTATAAAAATTTAATAATTTGACCTTTACTAATTTTAAGGATATGCCTCGGGAAGAAGAAGAAGATAGAAAGAATGGATGTGAAGAAATGAGAGAGACTCAATTGGTTTATTTATAGGGTTTACCGGCGTCCTTAGCCGTCCAAATTTAGGATTAAATCTGGGCCAGCCACATCACTAGACTAATCAGAAAGTGCCATGTTAGCCTCAGGTTCAAATTGAAGCACTAAAACAAATCCACGTAACAGAAATTACATGTGAAAATTATAACGTTCATCGAATAATGCATGCACACCAAGGCACACGCCTACGGGCATGTTAAGTCGACCCACCCGCATCTTAGGTCGACACAAGGTCGACCTAAGTGGCCTATGGTTCGACACTAGGTCGACCCAAGTGGGATTGGGCCGTCCCACTTGACAATTTCATTGTGTATATTTTAATATATAAATTCTGCTTTTTAACTTATCTTCTTTAGTTCATAACTTGTTCATTATAACTCCGTTTTCAGCAAACCAAGTGTCTATTTTCATCAGAAAATTACAATGGACCTATTAATGCAAGTCCCATTGTCCAATTCTGAAGTTTATTCTGACTAATATTTAGTTTATTACCCTTTTCTATTTAATTAATTTTATTAAAATTTGGTGTGTTATTATCCACATCATCCTGGGATTCCCCCTTTATGAATCATTGAATCATGCCAACAATTAGATTACCATTTCCAAGGAGATGTTGCCAATTATCCAATCCAATGTTGGTTCCCCAAGCATGAAGTCCAAAATAAGGTGGGAGCCTGTCTCAAACATCCTGAACTGACTCATTGTTTCCCCTAGATCCTGGCTTGATGTCGAGCCAAGCCTACGGTGGCGCTGCACCTGATCCATCTGAAGCCACGTTGGTCTTCATTTGACAAACATTTCCATCATTCCTATCCATAGTGTTGCGAGATGAAGTGTCGCATTTAATGTCATCGGTTTGAGGTTGAACGCCCTCTGTCGTGCCCGAGTCAGGATGAACACCTAACCAAACCAAGGCTTATGCAGGGTCGAGTCGGGGTAGGTCCACCAATCGAGTAGTTGTTTAGGGGGGGGCAATAGTGTTGGTTCCTACGCCTATGCTTAAGCCTTGGCATCTTGGTCGTAGAGATTCTTGGAATCTTGCAAAGAAAGAATTCATTATTTCCTCATGTCGACAGAGAAGCTCATCCCGTTTCTCCATCCATGTCCTCAATTCCGCAATACGTTGTCCATCTCTCCTTAGTTAGGTAAATGGAAGGAACTCTATGAGAGGAAGCCTCTTGACTTCCCTCGTTCCTAGCACTTTCATAAAGAGCAGCTTGACTGTGGGAAGATATTCCATTCATCTTCCGCTTCACCATCTTTAATCCAAAGAAGGTCAAATTTCACTTGAGCTAGAAAGTGAATTTGTTGCGTGCACCCCCTTTCTGGCACCCCAAAGTGTTAACGTCAAAAAGTGGTCGGCTTGACGTTTAACTCCCAAAGCATACGATTCGTACACAAATCACAAATAATTCTCACAATCACAATTGTAAAATGCAGGAATAGAGTAAAAGAATGGTATATACAACAATTTCTATAGTGGATCGGCTCAATTCAAGCCAATGTCTACTCTATAATCTTTGTTTATACTGTAGATTACATATTACAATTATTAGTTTGTAAGAAATGTAGATGAAGAAGTGATCTAACACAAAATCCTCGCGTTACAGTGATTATAGAAAATCCTTGTGTTCAAATGAATTTTATATCCCCATGATACAAAATCCTTGCATGTAGGTCAGGCAGAGGGAGTCCCTCCTCCCAAAATTCAGTACACAATCCATGTATTTAAAGGAAGGTAGGGAGTTTGACTCGATACGCCACGTGGAAACTATAACGTCCTGTATTTTTTCGATATAATAATTAATTTGTTTAATTATTTAAATAGTTATTTAGAGAATTAAATGGTTGTTTAATTAAATAAGTTTGAATATTTAATTAATATAATAATTAAATAATATATTTAACTCTGAAATAATCAGAATTAGCTGAAATGGCAATATTGCGTGAATTGGACAATTCAAAATATATAATTTAGTTTAGAATTGAATTATATTGACGAATTTATTTATAACTGTCAGTTGAATGTATAACATATAGTATAATTATAATCGAGCTCGAAATGGCGCGGCAGTTCGTAGTTTGGCGATTCGAACTTTAAATGAATATACATAATCCATTTTATGCCGGATTTCTGTGAAACAAGAAACATTCGGAGTTGGTGAAGTATATTTTTCTAATGGAAGAGAAAATTCGGGATTTCATTATGTAGATTTTGAGTTATGTCCAAATCAAATTTTAAAATAGTCGCTATGGAATTCCTTTATAATTTATAACAATTTATTTATATTGTAAATGGATTTTCAATATAAATTGAATACCGATTTAATCTGGGTTTGAAATGTCGAGTTATAAATTCAGATTAGGGATATTTTGGAGCTGGATAATATTCTATTGTGAATATATGAGATAATATGAATTTATTAATATTTAATTTAAATATTTTTAAATATATTAATATTTAAATGGGTTTATTTGGGGATTTAAAAATAGCCATTTTTGAAAACGACCTCCGTTTTCGACGAAACTAATTTTGTTGGATCCAGAATGTGAAATTATTGTTAGATTTCAATTTCTGTGATTTCTGGGATCAGTATGTGGCCGTATGGAATTTTAATGTGAAATACAGTCGATATTTTGGCTTTAAACATACGTTATGTGAGCAAACGGAGTTGGAATTCAACAAAACAAGTTTCGTTGGGTCCGTAATGTTGAACTGTAGCTACATATCTAATTTCGTCAAAATTGGGTATTGTATGTGGCCTCAGGAATTTTTAAACGACAAATTAAGCTATTAATCAAATATAAATTAATTTAAAACTACGAAGCTTAGGTCCTAAACTACAATACCCTATAAATAAGCTAACACCCTTACTCTAAACCCTTACTTCTTTACTTCGGTGGTCAACACTCTCAACCGCCGCTTATTTTCTTCCTTCTAAAACTAAACGAAACTTTGAAAATCATAACAAAATCATATAAATTCTTATTAATCTCAAAACAAGTGTATTCGAGATCATATAAGTGTTCTCTACAAGGGGTATGCATTTCAGAAGGATTCGACAACTTTTGGTCGTTGGAAACATACAAACAGTAGGTTTTCTTGGATGGAGTCCTTGAATCTGGATAAATGGAAGCATCAATTCATGTTCTAAGGATTACGGTTGAACTCGTGAAGCATTTTAGAGTCTGCGTGCAAAAATTTTGGGATGCTCGATCAAAAAATTATTGCACTGTTGCAGGTGCATGGCGGTGAGAGGCCAGAGACACCACTGCCTAGGGGGAACGAATGTGATCCAAGGATGATAGGTGGATGGAGAAAATGATGAGAAGGTTAATGGTAATGTCAATTTTAAAAATCATGGGGAGAAGGTGGAGTTCAGAAGGTGAGAAACGAAGGGGAATATTGAGAGCTGGGTTTGAAGGTGAATGTCGAGTCCAATATGAAAGGTATGGGGATGAAGTGTGATTGACGAGTTAAATTATAGTATTTTTTTCTTGATTTTTAAACGAGTATTGGAGGAGCAGTGGAAGGGAGAAGCACGGTTTGGAGGTTTGATAGTTGCCTGAGCGTGTAATTTCATCGGGGAAGAAGGTCCGCACCGGTCTGGGCTTTGATAAGGATAGGCAGGTCGGTGTATCTAAATGGGTGAGCCCAATGGTAATTAGTTAGTGGTTTATTTAATTTAAATAACAGGTTAACTTGTTAATTTAATAACTTATCCGTACGATGTCAGAAATTGACGCGGTCAGTCAAGTTGGGATCGTATGGACGACTACTACACCATGGAACTGATTGGGAGTGAATTGGAGCTCCTAACAATTTATAGTGAAATAAATTATCTGTTTGAATCAATCGACAGTTATCGTTATTTAACGATGACCGTCCAATGTAAGTAAATCTCACTAACTTTTTACAGTTTATATTTTTATAAATATAATCTAGTAGGGATAAATGATGATTGATTGTTGTGTGTTGATTGTTTGGTTGAATTGCTGATGTATTGTTTGAAATTATAGATATGATATATATAAATCATTAATCAAATATTGATTCTGTTTATCAGAATATTTCATATTGAAATGAAATCGATGTTATTTATATTGTTTAAAATCTGTGGATGCATGGAAACAGGTTGGAGGGATCCAACTGGATTCCTCAATATTATAATAGTATTGTTATCATATATTGTGATATATGATGCGATATATAATCTGTGATTGATCATGATGACACTGGTCATGTTAGTTGGCATTTTAAATACCATATGAAATACTGGAATGTAAAAAGGAAATTTTCAAAGTGAATATTGAAAATGAAATATTTATATAAAATAAATAGAATTATATAAAAGGATTTATATAAATGAATAGAATTATATAAAATGATTTATATAAAATGAATAGAAATATATAAAAGGATTTATATTGAATAAATAGAATTTTATAAAGGGAATTATAAATTATATTTAAGTGTTAGAAATAAAAAGGAGATTTGTATGAATAATTCTACAAATAAAAGTATAAATAGAATTTGGGTTTGAGATATTGTTTTATGTAACACCCCGTATTTCAGTTAATGCTAAAATTCACTAATTACAGAATAAATAATCTCAGATGTGAGAATTGGGGAAAACGGGCTGCGTTATTGCGTTCGTCTCGGAAAAATACGCAGAATAGAGTCCGAAATTTTGTAAATCGGAGTCCGTATGGCCCAGTTAAGGCCCAATGAAGTTTGCAGAAAAATTAAAGCTAAAAACAGATTTAAAAATTCAAATTCAGATTTCAAAATCGAACCAGTGGGGCCAGGCGGGAAAATTCCCGCCCTAACCATGTCGACAGGGCTGTCGACAGGCCTGTCGACAGGGGGGTCGACTTGCCTGTCGACTTGCCTGTCGACACGGCGTGTCGAGCCAGAGGGCTTGGGTGCACCAGATTTGGTTTTCTGGCTAGGGCTGGGCTGGGTTCTAGAGATTTCCGAAATCTAAGGGTCCTAATCTAATCTAGGGTTAATCTAAGGGCCTAAAACACTCACCTAATCTATAAATACACCCTAAACCTACCCTAATCCATACTAAAAATAGAAATGATGGCCTCATGCCGCCAAATTAAATCTTAGAAGGAGCCTCCACTAATTTATGAAGGAAGTTGCAAGCTAATCAACCTCTAATCATCATCTTCTTCATATTTAGCAACTAATTCCACTTCATAAGTTTGCTAATCTTGGGTTTGGTGAGTTTCTATCACTTTAACATCAATTGCTAAAGTAAGTAGATTGGGTGTAATGAGACTTATGGTCTTGAATGCGGATTAGTGAGTTTGAATCATTTGTAATGATATGCATGTTCAATAAGTTGGTTTATGCATGTTTAACAAGTGGGTTTATGCATTGGGTTTATGCATATTTAATAAGTGGGTTTATGCATGCTTAAATGCAAGTTTAACATGATATGCAAGTTATGCATGCTTATGCAAGTATATGAATGCTTATGCAAGTTATGTATATGCTTAAATGCAAGTTTAACATGATATGCAAGTTATGCATGCTTATGCAAGTATATGAATGCTTATGCAAGTTATGTATATGCTTAAATGCAAGTTTAACATGATATGCAAGTTATGCATGCTTATGCAAGTATGTGAATGCTTATGCAAGAATGTGAATGCTTATGCAAGTTATGTGTATGCTTAAATGCATGTTTAACATGTTATGCAAGTTATGAGAATGCTTATATGCAAGTTCAACATGTTATGCAAGATATGTGTATGATAATATGCAAGTTTGGGTTAAATGTAGTTGGGTTAATATATGCTCATATATGCAAGTTGACATCCTCTTAACCCATGACAAAGTTATATGCTAAGATTTGGTTAAACCCATGATATTTGTGATGGATCTTCCCTTTATTATGTCATGAAATGAGAACGATTTACGTGGGGGACAATGGGGTTAATAAATATGTTAATAAAAGTATGATTGGGTATGATTAAGCATACCATAAAAATAAATTAACATAAGTGGGAATTTACCTATTGAGTTAGGTCTACCCCATGGGAATTTACCTATTGAGTTAGGTCTACCCATGTTATGAAAAACTTGATATTAATTAGGGATAATTAATATGGGGGTGATTAATTAGGTGTAATTAATCAACTAAGACACGAGGTTGGACCCTTTTGTAGCGGAAGTCTGCCCGGAACCGACCGGCCATCCAGCGGCTACAAATGATTGGCCCAATGTGAGAGGTCTTAGTCATAAATTAAATATGTGATTAAAGTAAAGACACGAGGTTAGACCCTTTTGATGACAGAAGTCTGCCCGGAACCGACCGGCATATCCAGCAGTCATAAAAGACGGTCTAATGTGAGAGGTCTTTATGAGGTCATGATCTTAATTAATTAATTAAGAAACACTTAACCATATTAGCATGTAGAGGGACATGAGGGATTAAGTGGGTGCCTTGGGTGGCATGTGGAAATCTAGTGGTTGCCTTGGGTGGCAATAGAAAATATGATTAGAATACTTAACCAAGTGGAAACATGTAATTAAACATGATTAAAGGGTTAAGTGGGATACACTAGATAAGTGACAAGCTTAGGTGGGTAGCTTGTGGGGGCCCATTTCAACCAATACCCCAAACGTATCTTTGTGGGCTCGACTCTAGTCGAGTGACGGGACACGCATATTGGGCTTGACTATAAGAGGCCAAAACGGGTTAGCGGTGGCAACGCAAGTCCAACGGGTTTCATATGCGTGTGTGGGCCCGGGCTGGTAGATAAGCCGTTGTTGCATCGTGTAGATATAAAGCCGTGCACCGTTGATATTATCAGGTGGCCACTTTGGGGAATGATACACCCCATTGTGGGACCAGCACGGGTATCTACGGTAGGGAGCCGATCGCTGGGGAGTAGTGGGTACACCTAATAAAGATAGGGGCAGACGGCACCTATGTAGGGGTACACGAAACTACTGGGTAAAATTACTAAGTACACCTAGTGGAGATAGGGGCAGACGGCACCTATGTAGTGGGCTAGGGGTACACGAAACTACTGGGGAAATTTTCTAAGTCCTTGGGAGGGATCAACCTTTAAGTAGGAATGACTGGTGTGGTGCAGTTAGTAATTATCCTTGGGTGGGTAGATGCGTCTTTACAGTTATCTTAGTTTATCCTAAGTCTACCAAGCTGCTTAGTGTAGCCATTCATCCCCAGACATTACCGTAGGTCAAGTTTATGTCTTCTCTGGTTACTTTAATGATTGTATTGTTAAAGTTATAGGACTCGCTCAGACTTATGTCTGACCCCGTTGTTTTTATCTTTTTCCCAACCCTCAGGTCCTACGGTGGATCCTAGCAGTAGTGGAGCTTGATCGGATTGCTGTACCAGTCTTTAGGAGCTTGGATAGATGTAAAGCTCCAGTTACCCAGTTATCTTTTCTTTTGTCCTGGCTATTGTATGAGAGAGTGGGATTATGTACTTCTTTATTTTGATGGATATTGTACTTGACTTTTATTTTGGTTTTATGATGTAACCAGACATGTTTACTTCCGCTGTTATGAGATGATGTTTTAAATTTCAAGTACTATTTATATCTGTCTTGTTGTAATTTTTCTGTTCTATATTCACTAAAATACTCCACCGATGCTATGGCATTCCCTTAGAGAGTGACCATAGCGGGAGTGGGGTGTTACACGTGGTATCAGAGCAAAGGTTACCGGAACAGATAAAATTTTTAGAAAACTATTTTTATAAAAACATTTTTGGAAGAGATATTTTCAAAAACATGTCTTTAAAGAGAAAAGTTTTTGAAAGAAAAGCATAATCCCCAATAGCCATATCTATATCCTTCGAATTCTCCGTTTTGAATCTTTCCTTTTTCGTTTCAGCATGGCTGAGGATCTTAACTTTCCGGAGGGTGTGACGGTACCAGTATGGTATAGGAGATTGATGGAGGCTAGGGCCACCACTGCAGGTCCAGCAAATGTTCCTCCACCAACCGTAGCACCCGATCTTCCTCCTCCCCCTCCTCCTCGCACGGATACTTTTGCTAAGACTTGCAAGGAATTTAAAGCTATGGGAGGGAAACCTTTTCAAGGATCGGAAACTTTTGTGGAGGCTAGGGATTGGCTTAAGGAGGTGGAAGAGTTGATAGATATCTTTGAGATGGAAGAAGGAAAGAAAGTCAAGTTAGCTGCTTGGTTAATGAAGGGAGAGGCCTCATTCTGGTGGGAGGTCACTAATGGAGAACGCCCCATTGACTCTTGGGCGGATTTTAGACAAAGATTTGTGGCAAAGTTTCTCTCAAGGGCGGAGGAAAACTTGTATATGGAAAGATTCTTGACTTTAAAGCAAGGAAATCTCTCAGTGAAGGAATATGTCAACAAGTTTAATCAATTGGCAAGGTTTGGCCTAGACATGGTGAATACACCGGAGAAGAAGGCTTTGAGGTTCGTGAAAGGCTTGAATGAACCGATGCATGGGTTGGCTATGACTCATATCCCTATGGGGGCCACCTTTGAGAAGTTAGTTGACATGGCACTCATACATGAAGAAGAGAAGGGTCCCAATGCTAATAGGGCACCCGAGAAGAAGGGATATCAAAAGAGACCTTAGCAACAACAACAAAACAAAGGTGGGAAAGGCAACGGTGGCAAGGGCAAGAAGAAGAAGTGTTTCAATTGTGGGACACCTGGCCACCTAAGCAAGGATTGTCGCAAGAAGAAGAAGACTGGCTGCTTCCACTGTGGCGAAGCAGGGCATCTAGTGAAAGACTGTCCTAAGAAAGGGCAAAGGACGGGGTCTACCTCAGGAGGACAGGTGCAAGCTCTTATGGCACCAGGTCAGGCTAGGGGGCAAGTACAGGCTCTCGCGGTTCCACCGATTCAGGAGAGAGGTAGAACTATTTCCGTTGAAAGTCTGGTTTTTCTATTTGATCATCCTGTCCGTACATTGTTTGATTCAGGCGCATCGCATTCGTTTATCTCATCATCATTAGTTGAGTCACTGCACTTAGACACAAGTCTGGTAGATGATCCCTTGGTTGTTTCAAACCCAATTGGGGGCTCCACTTATTTGTCCATGATATGTTTGGGTTTGAAGATTTCTATACTTAGCATTGAGTTTAGATGTGATGCTTTTGTGTTGGGCTTCACGGGCTATGGGTTGATTTTGGGCATGGACTGGTTATCCAGTAATGGTGCCGTTCTTGATTGCGAAAGGAGAGTTGTTAGGCTCATGACCGGCTTGGGTAACACTCTCGAGATTTCTTGTAATCCCATGGACTCTGTTATGCTAAGTTACCTTGAATCGCTTGACGCTTCGGTCGAGAGTTCGCAATCTGTTAGAGTGGTCCGGGAATATCCGGATGTGTTTGAGGAGGTGAAGGGCTTACCTCCGAAGCGGGAGATTGACTTCCGAATATATCTGGTGGATAATGCTAAACCTGTATCTTTACCAGTGCGCCACATGGCTCCTCGTGAGAGGAGGGAACTCCATAAGCAAGTAGGGGAGTTGCTTGAGAAGGGGTCCATAAGACGAAGTATATCGGAGTGGGGTGCTCCAGTAGTATTTGCTACAAAGGCGGATGGGTCCCTCAGACTTTGTGTAGACTATAGAGAACTCAACAAGCTCACAAAGAAGAATAGACACCTATTGCCGAGGATTGATGATCTTTTCGATCAGTTGGTTGGCGCTTCAGTATTTTCTCAGTTGGACGTAGCCACGGGGTTTCATCAGTTGAGGGTGGCTGAGGATAGCATAGACAAGACTGCCTTTAGAACTCCGGATGGTCTCTATGAGTGGTTGGTGATGCCATTTGGGTTGACGAACGCCCCTGCATACTTTGTTGATTTGATGAGTAGGGTGTTCAGGGAGTTTCTTAATAAATTCGTGGTGGTCTTTGTGGATGATATCTTAGTATTTTGTAAGAGTGAAGAAGAGCATGCCCTACATCTTGGGGAGGTATTGAAGACTCTTCGAGCACATAGCCTTAAGGCTAAATTCTCTAAATGTCACTTCTGGAGGAAGGAGGTGCGGTTCTTGGGGCACGTGGTCTCCAAGGAAGGGATAGCTGTGGATCCCGCGAAGGTAGTATCAATTCAGGATTGGAAGGTTCCGAAGAATGCTACCGAAGTAAGAAGTTTCTTGGGGTTGGCGGGTTACTATAGGAAGTTTATCAAAGACTTCGCGAAGATATTAGCCCTATTAACCCGCTTAACGAAGAAGAATCTTGTTTTCGCATGGGACGTAGATTGTGATGATGCGTTCCGACGGTTAAAGAGAGCTTTAACCACTGCTCCAGTTTTAGTGTTGCTAGATGGCAGTAAGCCATTTGTTGTTTATACCGATGCTTGTGGGACAGGACTAGGCGCAGTCTTAATGCAAGAGGGAAGGGTGATAGCCTATGGTGGAAGGCAGTTGAGAGTGCATGAGAAAAATTACCCTACCCATGATCTAGAGTTGGCCGCTATTGTTTTTGCGCTTAAGATTTGGCGCCATTATCTTCTTGGTGAGAGATTCGAATTGTTAACTGACCACAAATCATTGAAGTACTTGTTTTCTCAGAAGGATTTGAATCTGAGACAGCAAAGGTGGATGGAATTCTTAGCATCCTATGATTTCGAGATAGCGTATACCCCTGGCAAGGGTAACGTGGTGGCGGACGCCTTGAGCAGAAAGAGGTTGTCCTTGAGTCCATTGTTCGTGGAACAACGAAGCTTGGAATTTATCTCGATGTTTGATTTCAGACCTTCCGTTGATTATGTACCTGGTTTGCTAGCTTCCTTGGAGGTTAGACCTACTCTTTTGGGGCGGATTGGGGAAGCACAGAGGGACGACCCACAGTTGGTTGAGTTGGTGGAGAAGCTCATAAGGGGGGAGTCATCCAGCCATTTGAGTAGGTACACCCTAGACGATAGGGGGTGCTTGCGAAGGGACGGTAGACTGTGTGTACCGCAAGACAAGGGTTTGAGGAAGGTTATTCTTGATGATGCACACCGTTCTAGGATGACTATTCATCCCGGTGGGGACAAGATGTACCAAGACATGAAGAGGGTTTTCTTCTGGGCCGGTATGAAGAAAGAAGTGGCCGAGTATGTCGCTCGATGCTTGGTGTGCCAACAAGTGAAGGCGGAGCAAAAGAAACCAGGTGGGTTGCTTCACCCATTGGAAGTTCCGCAATGGAAGTGGGATAGCGTCTCGATGGATTTTATTGACGGGTTACCCAGATCAAGAAAGGGTAATACGGGAATTTGGGTGGTGGTAGACAGACTTACTAAGAGCGCCCATTTCATACCTGTGAAGAGCAAGAGGACCGCTCCATGGCTAGCTTCAGTATATCTTCGAGAGATAGTTCGATTGCATGGGGTACCCTCTAGCATAGTGAGTGATCGAGATCCTATCTTCGCTAGCGAGTTCTGGAGAAGTTTGCAAGAAGCAGTGGGGACTCAATTGTGTCTGAGCACCGCATATCATCCTCAGACGGACGGCCAGACTAAGAGGGTGAATCGTGTTCTAGAAGACCTTTTGAGGCTTTGTATCTTAGATTTTGGAGGTACATGGGAAGAGCATCTTCCATTGGTGGAGTTCGCATATAATAACAGCTTTCAGTCCAGTATTGGTATGGCTCCTTTCGAAGCTCTCTATGGAAGGCCTTGTCGATCACCTACATGTTGGTGGGAATCTACGGATAAGATCTTGCTTGGGCCTGATATGATTAGGGAGACTTCTGAGAAGATTGACTTGATTCGAAGAAGGATGAAAGCAGCGCAGGATAGGCAAAAATCTTAGGCGGACAAGAGAAGGACGGATCTTGAGTTTGAAGTCGGGGACATGGTCTTCGTCAAAGTGTCTCCGTTACGAAATGTGGTTCGCTTTGGATCTGTTGGGAAGTTAGCACCAAGATTCGTAGGGCCATTTCCCATCAAGGAAAGAATTGGACGGATGGCATATAGAGTGGAGTTGCCTGACAGACTTAGTGGTGTACATGATGTATTCCATGTGTCCCATTTGAGGAAGTGCTTACATGAGACCGTAGAGGTGGTAGAGTCGAGCTTGCTTAAAGAAGTGGAAGTAGAGCGTGATGCGACTATTCGACGAGCTCCTACCTGCATCCTTGGGTCAGAGACTAGGAAGTTGAGAAACAGAGAGGTTCAACTAGTCAAAGTGCAATGGGGAGAAGATGAGAGCAACGCAACTTGGGAGACGGAAGCGAAGATGCGTTCATTGTACCCATTTCTTTTTGAGGGTATGTCTTTACTTTCTCCTCTATCGTTGTCTAGTACTTATCTTATCTTTAGTATGTCCTCTCGTTAGTACTGTTTGACCTTTAGATAGGGTAAACCTATGGTTGAAACATGTGTTTGAGACATGTTATGGTTGATGGATGCAAGTGGATGCAAGTGTTTGCTAGTGGTTGCTCGTGGATGCATATACACACACTCTAGGCACTAGATCGGCTCAGTCACTTCATATTGCATATTGCATAAAAATTGTGTGTAGGAAGCTATATTGATGGATGTATAATGATTGTGTTATCATATGGATGATGCATTTTGGTGAATGATTGTGCACTCATGTAGATATTGTATGTGTCGATAGGGTTCTCCCGCATACATAATGGATGCATGGCACTATCATGGTTTGCATATGATCATACATTAGATAGGGAACATATACACACACTTTTTGCATATGCTCATACATTATTAGAAATTGTTTAAGGACAATGGATGCCCGTGGTTGATGGTTTGAGTAGATGGTTGTTTGGATGGTAGGATATGCATTCTCCTTAGCTTAAAGATTTCGGGGACGAAATCCTTTAAGGAGGGGAGAATGTAACACCCTGTATTTCAGTTAATGCTAAAATTCACTAATTACAGAATAAATAATCTCAGATATGAGAACTGGGGAAAACGGGCTGCGTCATTGCGTTCGTCTCGGAAAAATACGCAGAATAGAGTCCGAAATTTTGTAAATCGGAGTCCGTATGGCCCAGTTAAGGCCCAATGAAGTTTGCAGAAAAATTAAAGCTAAAAACAGATTTAAAAATTCAAATTCAGATTTCAGAATCGAACCAGCGGGGCCAGGCGGGAAAATTCCCGCCCTAACCATGTCGACAGGGCTGTCGACAGGCCTGTCGACAGGGGGGTCGACTTGCCTGTCGACACGGCGTGTCGAGCCAGAGGGCTTGGGTGCACCAGATTTGGTTTTCTGGCTAGGGCTGGGCTGGGTTCTAGAGATTTCCGAAATCTAAGGGTCCTAATCTAATCTAGGGTTAATCTAAGGGCCTAAAACACTCACCTAATCTATAAATACACCCTAAACCTACCCTAATCCATACTAAAAATAGAAATGATGGCCTCATGCAGCCAAATTAAATCTTAGAAGGAGCCTCCACTAATTTATGAAGGAAGTTGCAAGCTAATCAACCTCTAATCATCATCTTCTTCATATTTAGCAACTAATTCCACTTCATAAGTTTGCTAATCTTGGGTTTGGTGAGTTTCTATCACTTTAACATCAATTGCTAAAGTAAGTAGATTGGGTGTAATGAGACTTATGGTCTTGAATGCGGATTAGTGAGTTTGAATCATTTGTAATGATATGCATGTTCAATAAGTTGGTTTATGCATGTTTAACAAGTGGGTTTATGCATTGGGTTTATGCATATTTAATAAGTGGGTTTATGCATGCTTAAATGCAAGTTTAACATGATATGCAAGTTATGCATGCTTATGCAAGTATATGAATGCTTATGCAAGTTATGTATATGCTTAAATGCAAGTTTAACATGATATGCAAGTTATGCATGCTTATGCAAGTATATGAATGCTTATGCAAGTTATGTATATGCTCAAATGCAAGTTTAACATGATATGCAAGTTATGCATGCTTATGCAAGTATGTGAATGCTTATGCAAGAATGTGAATGCTTATGCAAGTTATGTGTATGCTTAAATGCATGTTTAACATGTTATGCAAGTTATGAGAATGCTTATATGCAAGTTCAACATGTTATGCAAGATATGTGTATGATAATATGCAAGTTTGGGTTAAATGTAGTTGGGTTAATATATGCTCATATATGCAAGTTGACATCCTGTTAACCCATGACAAAGTTATATGCTAAGATTTGGTTAAACCCATGATATTTGTGATGGATCTTCCCTTTATTATGTCATGAAATGAGAACGATTTACGTGGGGGTCGATGGGGTTAATAAATATGTTAATAAAAGTATGATTGGGTATGATTAAGCATACCATAAAAATAAATTAACATAAGTGGGAATTTACCTATTGAGTTAGGTCTACCCCATGGGAATTTACCTATTGAGTTAGGTCTACCCATGTTATGAAAAACTTGATATTAATTAGGGATAATTAATATGGGGGTGATTAATTAGGTGTAATTAATCAACTAAGACACGAGGTTGGACCCTTTTGTAGCGGAAGTCTGCCCGGAACCGACCGGCCATCCAGCGGCTACAAATGATTGGCCCAATGTGAGAGGTCTTAGTCATAAATTAAATACGTGATTAAAGTAAAGACACGAGGTTAGACCCTTTTGATGACAGAAGTCTGCCCGGAACCGACCGGCATATCCAGCAGTCATAAAAGACGGTCTAATGTGAGAGGTCTTTATGAGGTCATGATCTTAATTAATTAATTAAGAAACACTTAACCATATTAGCATGTAGAGGGACATGAGGGGTTAAGTGGGTGCCTTGGGTGGCATGTAGAAATCTAGTGGTTGCCTTGGGTGGCAATAGAAAATACGATTAGAATACTTAACCAAGTGGAAACATGTAATTAAACATGATTAAAGGGTTAAGTGGGATACACTAGATAAGTGACAAGCTTAGGTGGGTAGCTTGTGGGGGCCCATTTCAACCAATACCCCAAACGTATCTTTGTGGGCTCGACTCTAGTCGAGTGACGGGACACGCATATTGGGCTTGACTATAAGAGGCCAAAACAGGTTAGCGGTGGCAACGCAAGTCCAACGGGTTTCATATGCGTGTGTGGGCCCGGGCTGGTAGATAAGCCGTTGTTGCATCGTGTAGATATAAAGCCGTGCACCGTTGATATTATCAGGTGGCCACTTTGGGGAATGATACACCCCATTGGGGGACCAGCACGGGTATCTACGGTAGGGAGCCGATCGCTAGGGTGTAGTGGGTACACCTAATAAAGATAGGGGCAGACGACACCTATGTAGGGGTACACGAAACTACTGGGTAAAATTACTAAGTACACCTAGTGGAGATAGGGGCAGACGGCACCTATGTAGTGGGCTAGGGGTACACGAAACTACTGGGGAAATTTTCTAAGTCCTTGGGAGGGATCAACCTTTAAGTAGGAATGACTGGTGTGGTGCAGTTAGTAATTATCCTTGGGTGGGTAGATGCGTCTTTACAGTTATCTTAGTTTATCCTAAGTCTACCAAGCTGCTTAGTGTAGCCATTCATCCCCAGACATTACCGTAGGTCAAGTTTATGTCTTCTCTGGTTACTTTAATGATTGTATTGTTAAAGTTATAGGACTCGCTCAGACTTATGTCTGACCCCGTTGTTTTTATCTTTTTCCCAACCCTCAGGTCCTACGGTGGATCCTAGCAGTAGTGGAGCTTGATCGGATTGTTGTACCAGTCTTTAGGAGCTTGGATAGATGTAAAGCTCCAGTTACCCAGTTATCTTTTCTTTTGTCCTGGCTATTGTATGAGAGAGTGGGATTATGTACTTCTTTATTTTGATGGATATTGTACTTGACTTTTATTTTGGTTTTATGATGTAACCAGACATGTTTACTTCCGCTGTTATGAGATGATGTTTTAAATTTCAAGTACTATTTATATCTGTCTTGTTGTAATTTTTCTGTTCTATATTCACTAAAATACTCCACCGATGCTATGGCATTCCCTTAGAGAGTGACCATAGCGGGAGTGAGGTGTTACATTTTAAATATGAAATCAAACTGTTTTGATTGCAAAGAAGAAATATTATTCACATTTAATGTGAATAAAGGATTTAAATAAATATTTTGCAAATAAAATATTATAAAGGAATTTGGGGTTTGAATTAGGAATTTAAATGGAATGACTGAAATTAGAAACAGATTGGAAATTAGTTGAGTTGAATTATTGTCTGGGTATTGATCTGATGTTGGTTTCGGCTTTCGGGGTTAATATGTAGGGGGTTGTTCTCTTACTATTTTACAATTAGAGACTGATATATGTGAGAAGATAGTGATGCGTGAATCAGAAATGGAAGCATTTTCCAAAGTTAATAACGTATATTTTCTAAAATTAGAAAATAAGGATTTGATGAATATATGGAAACGAGAATATGGAAATGGATAATTGAATGACAAATAAATTTAAGAGATAAATGATGATTGATGATTGATCGATAGAATTTCCATCTGGAAATAATATCGTTGTTTGTACACATGTTTTTCTATGATAGTTAACTCACCGACTATCGAAGTTTTTGACCATTTTTTCGTCGTCAATACAAAGAGACTGGGATTAGACTCATTATCTGAAAACCACTCTGTATGGGCGTTAGCGTTGCGAATCAAATATGATGAAGATAATTGAACACAGAGTAATGCAAGGGCTGTCCTATTTACAGAATATTGCCTTCGATTTATCCAGTCCTAGGACAACCTATATGGAAGAATGTCTGACAGAGTATATTGAATAGATCACATAAGTTGATCTCGTCAAACGTATTTACGTTTGGTAGCAGAGGAATTCGTTTCTCTTAGCTGTTTACCCATGGTATGTTTGGGGGAATCAATTTGTGATTTGGCGGGTATAACGATGTGACATTCAAAGTGAATGAAGATGTGGCTTGTCAACGAATACGTATGGCCTTTAGCCTCAGAACTGAGCATGGTATAAAATCGGGTTGGTCGCATGGCTAAGTAGTTAGCTGCCGATTAGGGTGTATTGTCACCTGATCTAGAGAAATTCCATTTACTTCTATAATCTATTTCGATGTTGTCCCTTTCGGGAAGCGGTTGCGGATCCCAACCATTGGTGATAATGCATTCGGTACACTCAAGCGAAATGAGTGACCGATCATGTTTATCCTGGGTTGGAAGATGTTCTTGTTGAACCCAGAGTATTCCTCTCTAGAGATACATTGTCGGAAGGTGGTCCCATACCTTGCCAGTTGGAATTCATTAACCAATAAGCGCCCGAGGTTTTCGATTATATATTATGTATATGGAACGTGAGATGAAAGCGTTTTGCTAAAAAATTATTTAGTTGTGGTTGATAGACACTATTATAATATCAAAAGAATTTTGATATAAAGATTATCATTCTTGCCGAAGGATTTTGAAATGTTAAATCAAGTGTTTTGGATTCTTATAAGGGGAAAACCCATTCTGTGTTATATGGCGTGGTCTTATGAGATATCGTTTATTTTCTCAAACTGTTTTAAATTGTTTACTCACACCAGTCCCATGACTGACATGGAGTTTGTTTTGTTTTGTTTTACCCTAAATTCTTGGGTGCCTAATTTTGTATGGGCAGTCAAGTAGTCGGGATTTTACAGATACTGAGTGCTTGGAGCAGGAGGCTTCAGGATTATATAGATACTGTTATTTCCGCTGTGTTGTAAGTGTTATACTATGATAATGTTACTGCATCCATATGCTGAATTTATTTCAAAGTTATGTATCTATTATATATTGTTCGTTCCGCTGTGAGATTCGTGTTTACTCTGATGTTATATGTTCTTATTCTTCTATTCTAGGTTTCTATCTTGTCTATTCTCACCCTATAACTTCTTTCTACTAACTATCTGGTATTTCCGATGCTTGGATAGTTGATATTGAGTTTATGTCGATAACCAGGATCGTGAAAACCCGGGTCATTACGTGGTATTAGAGCGAGGTCAAGTAATTAGCTTGGCTATGTGGCGTGATTCAATAGAGATGGGGTTAGTAACACCCTAGATTGAGTTCGGGTGTATATATATGAGCGCGTATTTGTTATTTGATATAAGAATTGTTTTATATTATGGAGATTTATTGGTTGAGTTGTTTATGAGTTCTGCTCAATCAGTTTGATCCACTGTATCGGTAGGAGTATATAAACACTTGAATACGATGAACTGACATGGTATGTTTTTAAAAGAGGGTAAATAAAATAATTTCACCCGAAGTATATTTGGTTATAAAAATAATACATATATTGGAATTATTATAATATATAGGATGAGTTGGTTGTTATTGTAATCGAATGAGATTATAAATTGAAATGGTTATATAAATAACCAATCAGAATTCATATAAGTGTAATATATGAAATCAGATGAATTGAATCTGGATTAAAATCAGAATTTGGAATTAAAATTCTGAAAACATGAAAAGTGTTGTAAATGGAATTGGATTAAATATATGAGAATTTTAAAATCTTGGGAGATTTTAGAAATGTTTTCCAAGCATTGGGAATAGTATTTTGAAATAGATTTCAAAATGGAAGTGTTTAGAAATGGTTTTAAAAGTGATATAATATTGAACTCACTTCGGTCACTGCAAAATAAATTCTGATGATGACTGCTGCATCATCAGTGTTCATTTTCGAGTTGTTAAGTGACAGATTACTACCAAGGATTTTGTTTTTGAATTGTTCTGTGAAAAGCAAGTTGTTTTGAATCCTAAAAAGGGATATCTGGTTTTAGAAAAGCTAAACTAATTGAAATTCCCTAGAGAAGGTTGTTTGAATTAAAACAAATTAATTTAGAGTTTGTAAAAGCAAATAGAGATAGAAATTGAATTGAAACCAGTTAAGTGGAAAATGAATTGAGGTAGAAAATATTGCATTAGATTGGATTAGAGATAATCCGAAATGGAGTTAGACTGGTAAGTTAAGAGTTGAAATCAAAAATGGAATCTGAGTTAAAAACAGAATTTAGCTTGGGTATAACCGAATAATTGAGATGACATTGGTATATGCAGAATTGGTAACACATGGAGAGGATATATTGATATGCCAGACAAAAAGGTACAAGTTTATATTTGTATATGGGTTTGAGATTTTTATGAGCCGACTTGGCAAGCCGCTTGGCTGTTTGATTTTGTTTTGGGTTGAAGAAGGCCTAAAGAGGCGAGTTGGAGTTTGAGCTATTGACCAGTACAAAGGTGGTGCTGGCGAAATTTCTCGAAAAGTTAAGGTGTTAGAAAATTTTCAGGATTTTTGAAAATTTTCGTTAGTAGGAATGAATAAATATTTAATTGAAATTAATTTGGTTCAGTTGAAACTGAAATTAAGAATTGAACAAATAAGTTCTAACTGGTCATTAGGGTCGTTTTCTACCTTAGCAATTTCAAGGACAAAACTATTTTGAGGGGGAAAGAATGTAATGTCCCGTATTTTTTCGATATAATAATTAATTAATTTAACTATTTAAATAGTGATTTAGAGAATTAAATGGTTGTTTAATTAAATAACTTTGAATATTTAATTAATATAATAATTAAATAATATATTTAATTCTGAAATAATCAGAATTAGCTGAAACGACAATATTGTGTGAATCGAGAAATTCAAAATATATAATTCAGTTTAGAATTGAATTATACTTACAAATTTATTTATAACTGTAAGTTGAATGTATAATATATATTATAATTATAATCGAGTTCGAAATGTCGCGGCAGTTCGTAATTTGGCGATTCGAACTTTAAATGAGTGTACAGAATCCATTTTAAGCCGAATTTTTGTGAAACAAGAAACGTTCGGAGCTGGTGAAATACATTTTTCTAATGGAAGAGAAAATTCGGGATTTCATTGTGTAGATTTTAGGTTATGTCCAAATCAAAATTTAAAATAGTAGCTATGGAATTCCTTTATAATTTATAACGATTTATTTATATTATAAATGGATTTTCAATATAAATTGAATACCGATTTAATATGGGTTTGAAATATCGAGTTATAAATTCAGATTAGGAATATTTTGGAGCTGGATAATATTCTAGCGTGAATATATGCGATAATATGAATTTATTAATATTTAATTTAATTATTTTTAAATATATCAGTATTTCAATGGGTTTATATGGGCTTTTAAAATAGCCATTTTAGCAAACGACCTCAGTTTTCGACGAAACTAATTTTGTTGGATCCGGAATATGAAATTGTTGCTAGATTTCAATTTCCGTGATTTTTGGGATCGGTATGTGGCCGTACGGAATTTTAATGTGAAATACAGTCGATAATTTAGCTTTAAAAATACGTTGTTTGAGCAAACGGAGTCGTAATTCAACGAAACAAGTTTCGTTAGGTCCGTAATGTTGAATTATAGTTGCATGTCCAATTTCATCAAAATTGGTATCGTATGTGGCCTCAGGAATTTTTAAACGACAAACTAAGTTATTAATCAAATATAAATTAATTTAAAACTAGGAAGCTTAGGACCTAAGCTACCATACCCTATAAATAAGCTAACACGCTTACTCTAAACCCTTACTTCTTTAGTTCGGTGTTCAACACTCTCAGCCACCGCTTATTTTCTTCCTTCTAAAACTAAACGCAACTTTGAAAATCATAACAAAATCATATAAATTCTTATTAATCTCAAAACAAGCATATTCGAGATCATATAAGTGTTCTCTACAAGGGGTATGCATTTCAGAAGGATTTGACAACTTTTTTGTCACTGGAAACATACGAACAGTGGGTTTTCTTGGATGGAGTCCTCGAATTTGGATAAATGGAAGCATCAATTCATGTTATAAGGATTACGGTTGAACTTATGATGCATTTTATAGCCTGCATACAAAAATTTAGGGATGCTCGATCAAAAAATTGTCGCACTGTTGCAGGTGCGTGGCGGTAAGAGGCCAGAGACGCAACTGCCTAGGGGGGACCGAATGTGATCCAAGGATGATGGGTGGATGGAGAAAAAGATGAGAAGGTTAATGGTAATGTCAGTTTTCAAAATAATGGAGAGAAGGTGGAGTTCAGAAGGTGAGAAACGAACAGAAATGTTAAGAGCTGGGTTTGAAGGTGAATGTCGAGATCAATATGAAAGGTATTGGGATTGTAACACCCCGTATATTGAATAACTTGTTATAATCTAAATCAGGGCAGAATTAAATTTTAAAATCTGAATTAGGGGAAACGAGCTATGCCATTGCGTTCGTCTCGGAAAAATACGCGAAATAAAGTCCGAGTTTTCGAAAATCGAAGTCCGTATGACCTAGTTAAGGCCCGAAGAAGTTTTCAGAAATTCAAAACAGATTTAAATATAAAAATTTCACATTTCAGAAGAGGCGGGAAAATTCCCGCCAGGCAGAGGGTGCCGACCCCAGGGTCGACATGGGTGTCGACCCCAGGGTCGACATGGGTGTCGACCCCCTCCCTAGGGCTCGACCCAGGGGTCGACCCCCCTGTCGGTCTGTGTGACCTGGGTGCAACCTGATGGGGTTTGGGCTATGTTTTAGGGCTTGTGACGAAATCTGACGGCTCTAACCTAATCTAGGGTTAATCTAAGGGCCTAAACTACATCCTAATTCTATAAATACACCCTAAGACTACACTAATTCATACTAAAATTGGAGACAACGTCGTTATGCCGTCAAAATGCAACTAGAAGGAGCCACCAACAAATTAAAGAGGAAGATAACTTCTCAAATCAACTTCTAATCAACTCTAGCAACTTAATCTTCTTCATTGAAGTGCTAATCAACAAGTTGTGAGTTTCTATAGCCTTAATGACCAATTGTTGAAATGATTATGATAGGATATAATGAGGTTATGGCTATGAATGTGGATCAATGCAAGTTATGCAAGTTATATGCTATGTGTTCATGATGTTATGCAAGTTATATGCTATGTGTTCATGATGTTATGCAAGTTATATGCTATGTGTTCATGATGTTATGCAAGTTTTGCAAGTCATATGCTATGTGATCATGATGTTATGCAAGTTATGCAAGTCATATGCTATCTGATCATGATGTTATGTAAGTTATGCAAGTCATATGCTATGTGATCATGATGTTGTGCAAGTTATGCAAGTCATATGCTAGGTGATCATGATGTTATGCAAGTTATGCAAGTTTTAGGCTATGTGTTCATGATGCTAGTTATGTAAATCGCTATGATAAACATTGATCCATTATGACACCATGTTATGCAAGTTTGGTATATGATTATATGCAAGTTCATATATGATATGTTATGCAAGTTTGGTGTTTGATTGTATGCAAGTTCATATATGACATGTTATGCAAGTTTGGTGTTTGATTATATGTAAGTAACATGTGCAAGTTTACACCTTAGTATGATATGCATACATATGCAAGTTAACCCCTTTGTATGTCATACATACATATGCAAGTTTACCCCTTTGTATGACATAAGTAGCTTATGCAAGTTACCATCTTTATGACATATGTGATTCATGCAAGTTTGGGTTGATTATTTATGCTAGTTGGGTTTGATGCTAGATGCGTGTTGACACCTTTAAAACCCATGTTGATGCTAATGTTATGCAAGTTGAACCCATTGTATGTGTGATGAATCTTCCCTTTTAAGTATGTCATGTTGGCGAATTACCTGGGGAACAATGGGGTTAATATTCATGTTAATGAAATGGTGTGAAGTTGGTATGATTATGCATACCATAAAGTGGATGGACATAATTGAGTCAATTATGTACATCGTTAAATTTGTAATTAATTAGGGATAATTAATACAAATTATGGGGGTGATTAATTAGGTGTAATTAATCGACTAAGACACGAGGTTGGACCCTTTTGTAGCATAAGACTGCCCGGAACCGACTGGCAAATCCAGCTTTTACAAATGATTGGCCTAATGTGAGAGGTCTTAGGCATGAACTAAATACGTGACAAGTGTAAAGACACGAGGTTAGACTCGGTTATGGCGTAAGGCTGCCCGGACCCGACCGGCAAATCCAACTGCCATAAAAGATAGTCTAATGTGAGAGGTCTTTGCAAAGGTTATGTTCTTAATCAATTAAGAAACACTTAACCAGATAAGCATGTAGTGGGGCATGAGGGGTTAAGTGGGTGCCTTGGGTGGCATGTGGAAATCAAGTAAGTGCCTTGGTGGCATGTGGAAAAATCTAGTGGTTGCCTTGGGTGGCAATAGAAAATACGATTAGAATACTTAACCAAAGTGGAACATGTAATTAAACATGATTAAAGGGTTAAGTAAGTGCCTTGGGTGACATGGGGAAAAATCTAGTGGTTGCCTTGGGTGGCAATAGAAGATAAGATTAGAATATTTAACCAAAGTGGAACATGTAATTAAACATGATTAAAGGGTTAAGTAAGTGCCTTGGGTGGCATGTGGAAATCAAGTAAGTGCCTTGGGTGGCATGTGGAAATCTAGTGGGTGCCTTGAGTGGCAATTGAAATATGATTAGATGACTTAACCAAACTTTAAACATGTAAGTGGGCATGATTATTCAAAAGGGTTAAGTGGGATACACTAGAAAAAGGGACAAGCTTAGGTGGGTAGCTTGTGGGGGCCCATTTCAACCAGTAACCCATATGTATCTTATTGGGCTCGACCCTTGTCGAGGACGGGACACGCGTACTGGGCTTGACTATAAGAGGCCAAAACGGGTTAGCGGTGGCAACGCAAGTCCAACGGGTTTCATATACGTGTGTGGACCCGGACTGGTAGGTAAGACGTTGTTGCATCGTGTAGATATAAGCCGTGCACCATTGATTTTATCGGGTTGCCACTTTGGGGAGTGATACACCCCACTGTGGGGCCAGCACGGGTATCTACGGTAGGGAGCCGATCGCTTGGGGAGTAGTGGGTACACCTAGTGGAGATAGGGGCAGACGGCACCTATGTAGTCAGCTAGGGGTACACGAAACTACTGGGTAAATTTTCTAAGTCCTTGGGTGGGATCAACCTTTAAGTAGGAATGACTGGTGTGGTGCAGTGTAGGAATTACCCTTGGGTGGGTAGATCTGGTGTGGTGCAGTGTAGTATTTATCCTTGAGTGGATAGGCGCATCTTTACCGTTATCTTAGTTCATCCTAAGTCTAGATGGCTGCTTAGTGTAGTCATTTATCCCCAGTCGTACCGTACCAGGTTTATATCATACCCTAATTACTTTAATGATTTGTATTGTTAAAGTTATAGGACTCACTCAGACTTATGTCTGACCCCGTTGTTTTTATCTTTTCCCCAACCCTCAGGTTCATAGAGTGGGCCTAGCACTAGTAGGCTTTGATCAGATTGCTTTACCTATCTTTTGGCGCTTGGACCGTGATGTAAAGCCCAGCTTATCTTTTCTATTATGGCTATTAGTTATGTAGTGGGATTATATACTTTTGTTTTATCAAGACGGATATTATGTACTTGACTCTTGTTTATGGTTTTGTGATGTAACCAAACATGTTTTACTTTCCGCTGCAATGAAATGATGTTTTAAATTCTCAAGTATTACTTATATCTTTCTTGTTGTAATTTTTCTGTTCTATATTCACTTAAGATACTCCACCGAAGTTAAGGCATTCCCTTAGTGAGTGACCTTAGCGGGTGTGGGGTGTTACACGTGGTATCAGAGCTTAAGGTTACCAGAACAGATAAAACTTTTAGAAAAACTATTTTTCTAAAAACATTTTTGGAAGAAGTATTTTCAAAAACATGTCTTTTAAGAGAAAAGTTTTTGAAAGAAAAGAACATAATCCCCAAGAGCCATATATTCTTCCTTCGATTCTCCGTTTTGAATCTCTTCCTCTTTCTCTTTTTGAATTTCCCCTCCGCGTATAGATGTCTTTTTAAGATAAATATGGACTTCCGTATGAAGGACGGAAGAACCACTTCAAGGGACTTAGACGTTTGTCGGGCTAAGAAGTTAGTCCAAGGAGGCGGAGGGCTTGTGGGTACCTTTAAGATGGACGAGGGAGGAAGGTTCAAATAGCTGTTAGGTAAATAAAGGACGAAACCTCATCGTGGTGGTTTTGGAGCGAGACTGGCAAGGACATCCAGAGTTGGACAAGGGCTTAATTATTTAGCCGTTTTTACTAGTATCATCTTACGTAGGTCGTCTGAATTCGAAGGAGGTATCCCTTGGGTGTTTGTCTGATATTGGTTTAGGCCTTTGGGGCTTGCACTTGGGGGATGTCGAGTTCGACTAGGATGGTCTGCGTGAGAGATGGATAGTTGTGACGATTTTGCATGGGAGAATATCCTGGTTTTCTCTAGAAGTGGAGAAAAGCATGCCCTACATCTTAGGGAAGTGTTGGAGACTCTTCGAGCGCATAGTATTAAGACAACAAAGGTGGATGGAGTTCTTAGCATCCTATGATTTCGAGATAGCGTATACCCCTGGCAACGGTAACGTGGTGGCGGACGCCTTAAGCAGAAAAAAGTTGTCCTTGAGTCCATTGTTCGTGGAACGACGAAGCTTGGAATTTATCTCGATGTTTGATTTTAGACCTTCCATTGACTTTGTACCCGGTTTGCTAGCATCCTTAGAGGTCAGACCTACTCTTTTGGGACGGCTTGACGAGGCACAGCGGGACGACCCACAGTTGGTTGAGTTGGTAGAGCGGCTCATAAGGGGGTAGTCGTCCAACCATTTGAGTAGGTACACCCTAGACGATAGGGGGTAGTTGGGTAGAGACGGCAGACTTTGTGTACCGCAAGATGAGGGTTTGAGGAAGGCTATACTTGATGATGCACATCGTTCGAAGATGACCATTCATCCCGGTGGGGACAATATGTACCAAGACATGAAGCGAGTTTTCTTTTGGGCCGGTATGAAGAAAGATGTGGCCGAGTATGTCGCTAGATGCTTGGTGTGCCAACAAGTGAAAGCGGAGCAAAAGAAACCTGGTGGGTTGCTTCACCCATTGGAAGTTCCGCAATGGAAGTGGGATAGCGTCTCGATGGATTTTATTGATGGGTTACCGAGATCGAGGAAGGGTAATACGGGAATTTGGGTTGTGGTAGACAGACTTACTAAGAGCGCCCATTTCATACCCGTGAAGAGCAAGAGGACTGCTCTATGGCTAGCTTCAGTTTACCTTCAAGAAATAGTTCGATTGCATGGGGTACCTTCTAACATAGTGAGCGATCGAGATCCTATCTTCACTAGCGACTTTTGGAAAAGTTTGCAAGAGGCAGTATGGACTCAGTTGTATCTGAGCACCGCATATCATCCTCAGACGGACGACCAGACTGAGAGGGTGAATCGTGTTCTAGAAGTCCTTTTGAGGCTTTGTATCTAAGATTTTGGAGGTACATGGGAAGAGCATCTTCCATTGGTGGAGTTCGCGTATAATAACAGCTTTCAGTCTAGTATTGTATGGCTCCTTTCGAAGCTCTTTATGGAAGGCCTTGTCGATCACCTACATGTTGGTGGGAATGTACGGATAAGATCTTGCTTGGGCCCGATATGGTTAGAGAGACTTCGGAAAATATTGATTTGATTCGAAGAAGGATGAAAGCGGCGCAAGACAGACAGAAATCTTACGCGGATAAGAGGGGGACGGATCTGGAGTTTGATGTTGGGGACATGGTCTTTGTCAAAGTATCTCCATTACGGAATGTTGTTCGCTTTGGGTCCGTTGGGAAATTAGCACCAAGATTTGTAGGACCGTTTCCTATTAAGGAAAGGATTGGACGGATGGCATATAGAGTGGATTTACCCGAGAGACTTAGTGGGGGTACATGACGTATTCCATGTGTCACATTTGAGGAAGTGCCTACATAAGACCGCAGAGGTGGTAGAGCCGAGCTTGCTTAGAGAAGTGGAGGTAGAGCGTGATGCGACTATTCGACGAGCTCCTACCCGCATCCTTGGGTCAGAGATTAGGAAGTTGAGAAACAGAGAGGTTCGACTAGTCAAAGTGCAATGGGGAGAGGATGAGAGCAATGCTACTTGGGAGACAGAAGTGAAGATGCGTTCACTGTACCCATTCCTTTTTGAGGGTATGTCTTTTAACTTCTCCTTTATCGTTTGTCTAGTACTCATCTTATCTTTAGTATGTCCTCTCATTAGTGTCTTTGACCTTTAGATAGGGTAAACCTATGGTTGAAACACGTGTTTGAGATATGTTATGATTGATGGATGTGTGTGGATGCAAGTGTTTGCTAGTGGTTGCTCATGGATGCATATACACACACTTTAGACACTAGATCGGCTCAGTCACTTCATATTGCATATTGCATATAATTGTGTGTAGGTAGCTATATTAATGGATGTATAATGGTTGTGTTATCATATGGATGATGCATTTTGGTGTATGGTTGTGCACACATGTAGAAATAGTATGTGTCGATAGGATTCTTTCGCATACATATTGGATGCATGGCACTATCATGGTTTGCATTAAGGAGGTCAACTGAATCAGTAAACCGCCTGATTTTGCATTAGACAGGGAACATATACACACACCTTTTGCATATGTTCATACAGCATTAGAAACTTTAAGGACAATGGATGCCAGTGTTTGATGGTTTGAGTAGATGGTTGTTCGGATGGTAGGATACATTCTTCTTGACTTAGAGATTTCGAGGACGAAATCCTTTAAGTAGGGGAGAATGTAACACCCCGTATATTGAATAACTTGTTATAATCTAAATCAGGGCAGAATTAAATTTTAAAATCTGAATCAGGGGAAACGGGCTATGCCATTGCGTTCGTCTCGGAAAAATACGCGAAATAGAGTCTGAGTTTTCGAAAATCGAAGTCCGTATGACCCAGTTAAGGCCCGAAGAAGTTTTCAGAAATTCAAAACAGATTTAAATATAAAAATTTCACATTTCAGAAGAGGCGGGAAAATTCCCACCAAGCAGAGGGTGTCGACCCTAGGGTCGACATGGGTGTCGACCCCCTCCCTAGGGGTCGACCCAGGGGTCGACCCTCCCTGTCGGTCTGTGTGACCTGGGTGCAACCTGATGGGGTTTGGGCTATGTTTTAGGGCTTGTGACGAAATCTGACGGCTCTAACCTAATCTAGGGTTATTCTAAGGGCCTAAACTACATCCTAATTCTATAAATACACCATAAGACTACCCTAATTCATACTAAAATTGGAGACAACATCGTTATGCTGTCAAAATGCAACTAGAAGGAGCCACCAACAAATTAAAGAGGAAGATAGCTTCTCAAATCAACTTCTAATCAAATCTAGCAACTTAATCTTCTTCATTGAAGTGCTAATCAACAAGTTGTGAGTTTCTATAGCCTTAATGACCAATTGTTGAAATGATTATGATAGGATATAATGAGGTTATGGCTATGAATGTGGATCAATGCAAGTTATGCAAGTTATATGCTATGTGTTCATGATGTTATGCAAGTTATGCAAGTCATATGCTATGTGATCATGATGTTATGCAAGTTATGCAAGTCATATGCTATCTGATCATGATGTTATGCAAGTTATGCAAGTCATATGCTATGTGATCATAATGTTATGCAAGTTATGCAAGTCATATGCTAGGTGATCATGATGTTATGCAAGTTATGCAAGTTTTAGGCTATGTGTTCATGATGCTAGTTATGCAAATCGCTATGATAAACATTGATCCATTATGACACCATGTTATGCAAGTTTGGTATATGATTATATGCAAGTTCATATATGATATGTTATGCAAGTTTGGTGTTTGATTGTATGCAAGTTCATATATGACATGTTATGCAAGTTTGGTGTTTGATTATATGCAAGTAACATGTGCAAGTTTACACCTTAGTATGATATGCATACATATGCAAGTTAACCCCTTTGTATGTCATACATACATATGCAAGTTTACCCCTTTGTATGACATAAGTAGCTTATGCAAGTTACCCTCTTTATGACATATGTGATTCATGCAAGTTTGGGTTGATTATTTATGCTAGTTGGGTTTGATGCTAGATGCATGTTGACACCTTTAAAACCCATGTTGATGCTAATGTTATGCAAGTTGAACCCATTGTATGTGTGATGAATCTCCCCTTTTAAGTACGTCATGTTGGCGAATTACGTGGGGAACGATGGGGTTAATATTCATGTTAATGAAATGGTGTGAAGTTGGTATGATTATGCATACCATAAAGTGGATGGACATAATTGAGTCAATTATGTACATCGTTAAATTTGTAATTAATTAGGGATAATTAATACAAATTATGGGGGTGATTAATTAGGTGTAATTAATCGACTAAGACACGAGGTTGGACCATTTTGTAGCATAAGACTGCCCGGAACCGACCGGCAAATCCAGCGGCTACAAATGATTGGCCCAATGTGAGAGGTCTTAGGAATGAACTAAATACGTGACAAGTGTAAAGACACGAGGTTAGACTCGGTTATGGCGTAAGGCTGCCCGGACCCGACCGGCAAATCCAGCTGCCATAAAAGATAGTCTAATGTGAGAGGTCTTTGCAAAGGTTACGTTCCTAATCAATTAAGAAACACTTAACCAGATAAGCATGTAGTGGGGCATGAGGGGTTAAGTGGGTGCCTTGGGTGGCATGTGAAAATCAAGTAAGTGCCTTGGGTGGTATATGGAAAAATCTAGTGGTTGCCTTGGGTGGCAATAGAAAATACGATTAGAATACTTAACCAAAGTGGAACATGTAATAAAACATGATTAAAGGGTTAAGTAAGTGCCTTGGGTGGCGTGGGGAAAAATCTAGTGGTTGCCTTGGGTGGCAATATAAGATAAGATTAGAATACTTAACCAAAGTGGAACATATAATTAAACATGATTAAAGGGTTAATTAAGTGTCTTGGGTGGCATGTGGAAATCAAGTAAGTGCCTTGGGTGGCATGTGGAAATCTAGTGGGTGCCTTGACTGGCAATTGAAATATGATTAGATGACTTAACCAAACTTTAAACATGTAAGTGGGCATGATTATTCAAAAGGGTTAAGTGGGATACACTAGAAAAAGGGACAAGCTTAGGTGGGTAGCTTGTGGGGGGCCATTTCAACCAGTAACCCATATGTATCTTATAGGCTCGACCCTTGTCGAGGACGGGACACGCGTACTGGGCTTGACTATAAGAGGCCAAAACGGGTTAGCGGTGGCAACACAAGTCCAACGGGTTTCATATGCGTTTGTGGACCCGGGCTGGTAGGTAAGACGTTGTTGCATCATGTAGATATAAGCCGTGCACCATTGATTTTATCGGGTTGCCACTTTGGGGAGTGATACACCCCACTGTGGGGCCAGCACGGGTATCTACGGTAGGGAGCCGATCACTTGGGGAGTAATGGGTACACCTAGTGGAGATAGGGGCAGACGGCACCTATGTGTCAGCTAGGGGTACACGAAACTACTGGGTAAATTTTCTAAGTCCTTGGGTGGGATCAACCTTTAAGTAGGAATGCCTGGTGTGGTGCAGTGTAGGAATTACCCTTGGGTGGGTAGATCTGGTGTGGTGCAGTGTAGTATTTATCCTTGGGTGGATAGGCGCGTCTTTACCGTTATCTTAGTTCATCCTAAGTCTAGATGGCTGCTTAGTGTAGTCATTTATCCCCAGTCGTACCGTACAAGGTTTATATCATACCCTAATTACTTTAATGATTGTATTGTTAAAGTTATAGGGCTCACTCAGACTTATGTCTGACCTCGTTGTTTTTATCTTTTTCCCCAACCCTCAGGTTCATAGAGTGGGCCTAGCACTAGTGGGCTTTGATCAGATTGCTTTACCTATCTTTTGGCCCTTGGACCGTGATGTAAAGCCCAGCTTATCTTTTCTATTATGGCTATTAGTTATGTAGTGGGATTATGTACTTTTGTTTTATCAAGACGGATATTATGTACTTGACTCTTGTTTATGGTTTTGTGATGTAACCAAACATGTTTTACTTTCCGCTGCAATGAAATGATGTTTTAAATTCTCAAGTATTACTTATATCTGTCTTGTTGTAATTTTTCTGTTCTATATTCACTTAAGATACTCCACCGAAGTTAAGGCATTCCCTTAGTGAGTGACCTTAGCGGGTGTGGGGTGTTACAGGGATGAAGTGCGATTGGCAAGTGAAATTATAGTATTTTTATCTTGAATTTTAAACAAGTGTTGGAGGAGCAGTGGAAGGGAAAAGCACGGTTTGGAGATTCGATAGTTGCCTGAGCATGTAATTTTATCGGGGAAGAAGGTCCGCGCTGATCTGAGCTTTGATAAGGATAGGTGGGCCGGTGTATCTAAATGGGTGAGCCCAGTGAGCCCAATGGTAATTATTTAATTGTTTATATAATTTAAATAATAGGTTAACTTGTTAATTTTATAACTTATCCGTACGATGTCAGAAATTGACGCAGTCAGTCACGTTGGGATTGTATGGACGGCGGGTACACTATGGAACTGGCTAGGAGTAAATTGGAGCTCGTTATAATTTATAGCGAAATAAATTATCTGTCTGAATCAATTGACAGTTATCGTTATTTAACAATGATCGTCCAATGTGAGTAAATCTCACTAACTCTGTATAGTTTATATTTTTACAAATATAAGCTAGTAGTGATAAACGATGATTGATTGATGTGTGTTGATTATGTGACAACAAGGAATTTCGCTCGATCCGAATTAGTCGCTAAACCGATCTAGACCGTTCGAAACGCCTGAATGTTTTGAGAACACGACAAAATAGGACGCAGACGGAAGAACATTTCATTGTATATTACAACTGTATATTACAACAATTCCATCAGAATACAAGAATATACAGAGTATAAATCAATATTACACATTTACCAAATATCAGAGATTACAATAAATTACATAGCAGCGGAAAATAATACAATACACAACTGAAGGAGATATACGGATACAAAGCTTTCCGAATATCATTCCAGCTGTAAATCAGGATCTTGTGAACATAAATATGCAAAACCAAAACTACTAGCTGCCCATGTCAAAATAAGGGCACCCAGAGTTTAGGTTAAAATAATAAACTCCAGGTCAGTCATGGGACTGGTGTGAGAACTAAAACAGTTATTTAAAACTTTACTTTAAATCAGATATATCAAGGGACCACGCCGTATAACACGGAACGGGTTTACTCCCAAGAATACCAGTGCATATAACAAAAACAGCGCAATGCTTTTTGGAAAAATGAAGCTATTATAAGACCCAGGTCCTATCACACATTGCAACGCAAGCCGGGGGATAGGGTTTTCTCTTATAATAGCCAAACATGCTTAGTACGTTTAAAACAAATCATTTGATACTACTATAAGTGCATAGTGTATAAAACAACTTCAAATCATAAGTATCAATCATAGACGGCATGGGTACCATATATCATGTCGCCATACTAGTTCTACAATTAAAACCGCAAATGTCACATATTTGGAAATTGGATTTCCATCTGTGAACCGAGGCAAAAGATAGTCCTCAACCGATTCGAGACAATCTAGCCCATGTCTCAGGATCAGAACGCATCAACCCTTGGGATCGTCAGGGCCGATCCGCCGATGTGGATTATTATGCCTGAACACTACGTTTCCCCACCCTTTGGGGCGTAAATGAGCCAACGAATGACTCCATCGGACCCGGATCGTCCGATCTAACCGAGGCGCCTCATAACAGCAACAACCACATAAGTCAACTCGTCAGGGCGTGTAAAACCACTGACGCCACTTTTAGCTAGAAGGAAACGCATGCCCTACCTAAGGTCCTCTCCCGTTTCTGGTTCACAACCGGGGTGTGAGGCGCGCGAATCAACGTTACACAATGCTATGCCACACAGGCCGTGCTTTGATCATCAACCACAAGACTCTGCTTTCCAACAGAAGCCTTGATGATTTGCATCTTAGCATGCCACACAGGCAAACCACTTTATGCAACCCATATCGGTCACACAGAATGAAATCGGAGGTCAGACACACAGTCCATTTACAAGTCCGTTCTGGGTCTGAACGAAACCGGAGGCACCTAGTACCCCTCATATCCATCGATCTCCAAGTACGTCTGGACGATCACCAACTGATTCTCAACTCTTGGGTGTACGGCCGAATCAAGATCATCAGTAATTATCCAAATGACGTGAAGACCTCCGGCACCGTCTTCATCTTCGACTAATCGTCGAATCAGTTATTCAGAATGGGCTAAACCCGGTCTTTCTGAATAACACGCGTATATAATAAACAAGTGCTACACAAACACAGCATACGCCTCATTCCAATTCATCTGTCACTTACCGTAAACTAACCAGAGAATAATTCCCCAAACATTAACCCCGAAGGCCGAAACCAACATCAGATCAATACCCAGGAAACCGTTCTGCTTAGCTAACCTACAGTTAGTTTCTAAATTTCACATTCTTAGGGAAAGGTTCCCATTAATTTAATCAAAGATAAATTCCTTTAAATTTATTCTTTAATCTTCCTTTGAATATCACTTCAAACTAGTCGGGATTAACGAACCACACCGAACTAATCATTTATTTTATTTCCCCAATCCCAACCTATTCATCCCATGAAGTAGAACTGGTCATACTTCATATCTAACACCACGGTGTTATCAGTAAATTCAATTACCATTTCACGTTCAAATCTAATTAAAGATTTAACTATCGCCAGGAGCAAAACTGGTGATACTCCATTCTCGATCTTTTCAATCTAATTAAAGATTCATTGAAACTCCACTTAGTTTTAATCTTTGACTGGGTTAAAGAATCAGTGTCATTTAAAACACGGTTCACGATAAACCCCAAAATCATATAACATTTCAATCAGTCCCTAACCGTAAATTAGCAAGTGAGCAATTCCCTAAGTATTAACCTCGAAGGCCGAAACCAACATCAGATCAATACCCCAGGAACCATTCAACTTAACTAATCTCCAATTAGTTTCTGATTTTCTTAACTCCTTTGGGTCTAAAAAACATTATTATTGAAGATACCGTTCACGACAACCCAAAATCACATTCTATTAATTATCGGGTTAAAGAACAAGTGTTATTTAAAACAATATTCACGATAAACCCAAAAATAATACCTATTCAACTCCAATTAAATATTATTTGATTGGTACACTTCATTAAATCTAACTAAAAAGATTTAATCTTTTTCTCAATTGGGCTTAAGAACAGTGTTAATGAAGACACCATTCACGAAAAACCCAAATCACATTTGATATTAAATACAAGGCTCTAATAGAAAATATATCGGCTTATATTCAATATCAAATTCCACGACCAACAAATATCGTATTGGAGATAACGATATATATATATATCTTTCAAATTTCCCTAACCATATATGTATCGCCACGAAATCCAACATCGAAATATTCCAAGGACAATTTAGATTCAAATCCCTTCCAATTCAATTATTGGAAATCTTGGTTATTTTCAAAACCATTTCAAATCCAATTTATTTATTTTAAAAGTAAATAGAATTATAATTCTAGTTCAAAACTAGTTCATTTTGATAAAAATCTATTTTTATCTTTTCCAATATGGAGTTTTTCATCCCAAATCATTTCTTATGATTTTACACAAATTATTACTATTTTTAATAATTTTATCCAGGCCCGTACAGTCGATTTCCATCAATGGCCATCGAGCTGCACTTACAGCGACCTTTTCCAAATTTGATTTGGACATAATTCCAAATCCGGCCATTAGATTTCAAATCTCTAATATTCGTTAGAAAGCTCTTTTCGATACAAACCTAATGGTTCTGGTTTTAGGAGAATCCGACGGTCGGATCTCCCGCAATATCCATTCGAAGTCAATGGTCGAAATTCACGAACTACCGCAGCGCGGCGCGTTCTATTCTGGCCATTATATTATAGATATAATATATATAATATATACTTCGTCAATTTCCTTTTAAAACGTATTTTATAAATTGTTTTAAATTCGTTTTTGAAACGATTTCAACTTCATTTTCAAATTCAAATCAAGATTGAATTTTCCCTTACAAATTCGTTTTAAATTCATTTCAAATTGATTTCAATTCAAATCGATTTTTAATTCAATTTCAATTCGTTTTCAATTCAATTCGAATTCAATTCGAATTCATTTCTATTCAATTTCAATTCGAATTCATTTCTATTCAATTTCAATTCGAATTAAATTCAGAACGATTTCAATTCTATTTCAATTCGAATTCAATTTAGAACGATTTCAATTCTATTTCAATTCAGAACGATTTCGATTCTATTTCAATCCAATTCGAATTTCAATTTACTTTCAATATTCATTTCAATTGAATAAAATCGATATAAATATCATTCACGTCAAAATGGCGTCAATCTAATCAACACGGCTTCATATATTTCTATTTTCAAATATTCTATTTCAAATATTTCTTTTTCAAATATTTCTATTTTCAAATATTTCTATTCAAATATTCTGTTTCAAAACTGGAATGAGGCCCAATCAATTACCATATAATGTTAGTTATATGAATTTTCTACAACACATGTATAAAATAACAACGATAAATAATCAACCATCATCGAGAGTGTGTTCTACACTGCATAAGTATCAGATATAAACATTTAACGCTTATAACAGCCTGTCAATCAATCGGTCGACATGTAGCTAATTATTGGGACTAGTGTATGCCATATATCATCCCAATACCTGTGTGGGGTTTTCAAACCATCAAACACAGATTTTATTTGTGCAGTTGGGCGATGTGTAAAATTTATCGTCCCAATCAATATCAGTCAAATGTGTGTATATAAACAAATCATCCTATTTGTTTATATTTATTTATTCACATTCATGTTAAAAGTTATATTTTCAACTATAAAATATTTTTAACTATATAAATATTTTATTTCATTTCACATCACATCACACAATCAACTACACATCAAAATCAAACAAACAAGCATACAAGCCGTCCATGGTCTATGGACGACGGGTGTCGGGTGCTACTAAACACCGTCTACATCCTAGTATATATTTTAACTAGAAAATTAAATTAAAAGTGAGAAGTTCTCACCGACTAGCTAAACCAAACGTCACGACTCTCCTTATGTAGAAATCTTCGTCGTGCTCGGCTTTTGTCGCTTTCGTTGCCCACTTTCACTACATATATAAAAATCGAACTTTTACTTCACTATTCAATATATAAAAATCGAATTTTTACTTCGCTATTCAATATATAAAAATTGAATTTTTACTTCGCTATTCAATATATATAAAAATCAAATTTTTTACTTCGCTATTCAATATATATAAATCACATTTTTATTCTTTCTATAATATAAAAATCATATTTTTATAATGAATAAAAGTCAAATCTTTCTAATGAATAAAAATCGAACCTTTCCAAATGAATAAAAATCTAATTTTTACATACCGTTCATATGAATAAAAATCTAATTTTTCTAGCGAAGCTCATATCATCAAAATCATATCTTTTCTAATTTAAAGATCATCCCTATTCTCACTTAAAAATCGAAACTTTAGGCCATAAACAAATATGGAAATTTCAGATTCTTATTTCATAAACATGTATATAAATTCCAGATTTTTTTTAACTTGATATACAAAAAAAACGAAATTAGAAATTCACTTAATTAAATAAAACAAAAAAACTCACCGTTTCTTTTTGATTTGAAGGTCGGATTAAGGAGGTCTTGGTCGGAGGAGAGGGCGTCTGAGTGGGGGGGGGGGGGGGTCCTGCTGGCGGTCGACGGCCTAGTGGCTCAGCGGCGGTTGGCGGTTGGGTCTCGGGTTTCTGGGGGGGAATAGGGGGTCGCGGTCCGTTTAGAAGAGGGGAAGGAGGAGAAGAGGGACGGGGCGAGGAAGAAGGGGCCTTGGCCATTCCGGCGGTGGCTAGCGAATGGCGGTCGGGGAGGGGGGTTTCGAATTGAGAGAGAAGCGAGGAGGGCAAGCTGAGGAAAGAGAGGGGAGGGATCGCCTGAGCGGAGTACGGAGGTGGGGCGTCGCGTGGCGTCGCCAGGGCTGGGCGGAGGCGCGACTGACGAGGGGTTTTCTCCTTTTTTTAAATTTGAATCGGTCAAAGAAGAAAGAGGGTGGAGAGAATGTATAGGGGGGTTAAGTGAAAAGTTTATATTTTATTTTATTTTAATTTTAAAAAGTAACTTTTTCATTCGAACTCAAAATGAGACCCACCGCCTGTCGTCCATAGCTAATTACCCCCATTCCGAACACAATGGGATATTTATCGCAAGCCAATTCGACCATTTTGATCAGTTTTCGTCAAAAACAACATATAACTCTATATATTGAATTTGAACGCGCATTTCAATTTACCGAGGCCACATACGAACCCTAAAAATTCCCGAAAAATATTTTCTAGCTTCTTATTGACGATACGGTCCTAAAAAAACAAGTTTCATCAAATTCTGAGACCATTTGAAAAATGGCCATTTTCCAGTCGATTAAAATCAACTGAAACTGGTCAAACGCGTTTTCCTTTGCCACGCTCACATATTGATTAGAAAAATTGTGAAATTTGAAACATAGCAATAATTTGACATCGCGGATCCAAAAAAGTGGTTTCGTCGAAATCCGAGGTCATTTGCAAAATGGCTATTTTCAAGGGCCGAAATCCCATAGCGACTATTCTGAAATTTCAACTGGACTTATCTTTTGATTCCCGCTATGGAATTCCAATCTTTCGGATTCGTTGGAAAGATATTCAAAAAGAGATTCTAAAATTTTTGGTTTTGCTAAAATCCGGTTTATTTTGAACCCTGTACATTCATTTGAAATTTAGGATCGAATTATCGAACTACCGCGCCATTTTCAATTCCTTTTATAATTATAAATAAAATATTTATATTCTAACGACGATTCAAATAAATATATATGTTCGAATTCTATTCAAAATAAATTTCTCGTCGATATTATTTAAAATAATTCGTTTTAAATAATCAAAATTCACTAAAATTGCCAAAATAAAAATTTTAAATTGGCTTGGATTTCCGGGTTATTACAATCTCCCCCACTTAAAACTTTTCGTCCCCGAAAAGGAACGAAGCCGAAAGTTGTTTCACAAATCAACTCAACTTCCGTTATTTTATTTACGGCTTATGTTCTTCAACTTTTCAGTTCTTAAGAACTTTTCAAATTTTTCAAAAATTTGGCTAACACCCTAATTTTCGAAATTTTTCGCCATAACCTCCCCTGCACCGGGAGCACCGGGAAAATCCCGAAATTGCCATACAGGCCCTCTGATCTCAAAAAGAAAAAGAAAAAGCCAAGAGGCTAGCCGATCGGCTCATAAAATCATCATCACCCAAACAAAACAATAAATTATGGTAAACATGTACCTATTTGTCGGGCAAACAATTTTATTCTTCTGCTCTAACCTCTTTGTTATCACCTCTTCAATGTAAGTACATGTATATGCAAGAAAATGCGACCAAATTTCAATACAATTCACTATTTGGTTCAATTTGGCTAAATGGTTCAACATTTAATTAATCAACCAATAATCAAACAACACAACCATCAATTAATTAGTTGATTATCATTTCAAATTCATAACTTTGATATATAGTCCAAAATCAGATTTTTGATGCCAAATCACAACAATAAGCCCTATCTAATTTTGGTTCTCACACCAGTCAACTGGAATATATAGAAATCTCACTTTCGAAACTCGAAAATAATTACTGGCGATGGTGCCCCGTCACCAGAATTATCCCCGGGCAACTAGAGTATGATTCTATAACTATCCAGTACATTAAAACTTCAAATACACGTTTGCAAGACATATATGTAAAATCTCTATATATTGGATTGTCCAAATTCATATAAATAAATAATCAAATACGAATAATCGACTTAAATTTTCAAAACAAAAATTGTTTTAATTTTAAAAATATACTTTTCGCACTCGTTCTAGGATACTACTGATCCCATCTCTAATGAGTCATTCCCATTGGATATTACTAATCCAATATCTGATGAATTCTTTCATATGGTTCTAATGTGTCTTGTTCTCTGAGCTTTGTAAACCAAAGCTCTGATACCAAATGTGACAACAAGGAATTTCGCTCGATCCGAATCAGTCGCTAAACCGATCTAGACCGTTTGAAACGCCTGATTGTTTTGAGAACACGACAAAATATGACGTAGACGGAAGAACATTTCATTGTATATTACAACAATTCCATCAGAATACAAGAATATACAGAGTATAAATCAATATTACACATTTACCAAATATCAGAGATTACAATAAATTACATAGCAGCGGAAAATAATACAATACACAACTGAAGGAGATATACGGATACAAAGCTTTCCGGATATCATTCCAACTATAAACCAGGATCCTATGAATATAAATCTACAAAACCAAAACTACTAGCTGCCCGTGTCAAAATAAGGGCACCCGGAGTTTAGGTTAAAACAATAAACTCCAGGTCAGTCATGGGACTGGTGTGAGAACTAAAATAGTTATTTAAAACTTTACTTTAAATCAGATATATCAAGGGACCACGCCGTATAACACGGAACGGGTTTCCTCCCAAGAATACCAGTGCATATAACAAAAACAGCGCAATGCTTTTTGGAAAAATGAAGCTATTATAAGACCCAGGTCCTATCACATAATGCAACGCAAGCCGGGGGATATGGTTTTCCCTTATAATAGCCAAACATGCCTGGTACATTTAAAGCAAATCATTTGATACTACTATAAGTGCATAGTGTATAAAACAACTTCAAATCATAAGTATCAATCATAGACGGCATGGGTACCATATATCATGTCGCCATACTAGTTCTACAATTAAAATCGCAAATGTCACGTATTTGGAAATTGGATTTCCGTCTGTGAACTGAGGCAAAAGATATTCCTCAATCGATTCGAGACAATCTAGCCCATGTCTCAGGATCAGAACGCATCAACCCTTTAGATCGTCAGGGCCAATCCACCGATGTGGATTATTATGCCTGAACACTACGTTTCCCCGCCCTTTGGGGCGTAAATGAGCCAACAAATGACTCCATCGGACCCGGATCGTCCGATCTAACCGAGGCGCCTCACAACAACAACAACCACATAAGTCAACTCGTCAGGGCGTGTAAAACCACTGACGCCACTTTTAGCTAGAAGGAAACGCATGCCCTCCCTAAGGTCCTCTCCCGTTTCTGGTTCACAACCGGGGTGTGAGGCTCGCGAATCAACGTTACACAAAGCTATGCCACACAGGCCGTGCTTTGATCATCAACCACAAGACTCTTCTTTTCAACGGAAGCCTTGATCATTTGCATCTTAGCATGCCACACAGGCAAACCACTCTATGCAACCGATATCAGTCACACAGAATGAAATCTGATGTCAGACACACAGTCCATTTACAAGTCCATTCTGGGTCTGAACGAAACCAGAGGCACCTAGTACCCCACATATCCATCGATCTCCAAGTACATCTAGACGATCACCAACTGATTCTCTCCCCTTGGGTGTACGGCCCAATCAAGATCATCAGTAATTATCCAAACGACGTGAAGACCTCCGGTCTTCAACCACCGTCTTCATCTTCGACTAATCGTCGAATCAGTTATTCAAAATGGGCTAAACCTGGTCTTTCTAAATAACTTGCGTATATTATAAACAAGTGCTACACAAACACAACATACGCCTCATTCCAATTCATCAGTCACTAACTGTAAACTAACCAGAGAATAATTCCCCAAATATTAACCCCGAAGGCCGAAACCAACATCAGATCAATACCTAGGAAACCGTTCATCTTAGCTAACCTACAGTTAGTTTCTAAATTTCACATTCTTAGGGAAAGGTTCCCATTAATTTTATCAAAGATAAATCCCTTTAAATTTATTCTTTAATCTTCCTTTGAATATCACTTCAAACTAGTCGGGATTAACGAACCACACCGAAGTAATCATTTATTTTATTTCCCCAATCCCAACCTATTCATCCCATGAAGTAGAACTGGCCATACTTCATATCTAACACCACGGTGTTATCGGTAAATTCAATTACCATTTCACGTTCAAATCTAATTAAAGAATTAACTATCGCCTGGAGCAAAACTAGTGATACTCCATTCTCGATCCTTTCAATCTAATTAAAGATTCATTAAAACTCCACTTAGTTTTAATCTTTGACTGGGTTAAAGAATCAGTGTCATTTAAAACACGGTTCACGATAAACCCCAAAATCACATCACATTTCAATTAGTCCCTAACCGTAAATTAGCAAGTGAGCAATTCCCTAAGTATTAACCCCGAAGGCCGAAACCAACATCAGATCAATACCCCAGGAGCCATTCAACTTAACTAATCTCCAATTAGTTTCTGATTTTCTTAACTCCTTTGGGTCTAAGAACAGTATTATTGAAGATACCGTTCACGACAACCCAAAATCACATTCTATTAATTATCGTGTTAATGAACAAGTGTTATTTAAAACAATGTTCACGATAATCCCAAAAATCAATACCTATTCAACTCCAATTAAATATTATTTGATTGGTACACTTCATAAAATCTAAATAAAAGATTTAATCTTTTTCACAGCTAGGCTTAAGAACAGTGTTAATGAAGACATCATTCACGACAAACCCAAATCACATTTGATATTAAATACAAGGCTCTGAATAGAAAATATATCAGCTTATATTCAATATCAAATTCCACGACCAACAAATATCGTATTGGAAATAACAATATATATATATATATATATATATATATATATATATATATATCTTTCAAATTTGCCTAACCATATCTGTATCGCCACGAAATCCAACATCGAAATATTCCAAGGACAATTTGGGTTCAAATCCCTTCCAATTCAATTATTGGAAATCTTGGTTATTTTCAAAACCATTTCAAATCCAATTTATTTATTTTAAAAATAAATAGAATTATAATTCTAGTTCAAAACTAGTTCATTTCGATAAAAATCTATTTTTATCTTTTCCAATATGGAGTTTTTCATCCCAGTTTTTCCCAAATCATTTCTTATGATTTTACACAAATTATTACTATTTTTAATAATTTTATCCAGGCCCGTACAGTCGATTTCCATCAATGGCCATCGAACTGCACTTACAGCGACCTTTTCCAAATTTTATTTGGACATAATTCCAAATCCAACCGTTAGATTTAAAATCTCTAATATTCGTTAGAAAGCTCTTTTCGATACGAACCCAATGGTTCCGGTTTTAGGAGAATCCGACGGATGGATCTCCCGCAATATCCATTCGAAGTCAATGGTCGAAATTCACGAACTACCGCAGCGCGGCGCGTTCTATTCTGGCCATTATATTATATATATATATATATATATATAATATATACTTCGTCAATTTCCTTTTAAAACATATTTTTTAAATCATTTTAAATTCGTTTTCGAAACGATTTCAACTTCATTTTCAAATTCAAATCAAGATTGAATTTTCCCTTACAAATTCGTTTTAAATTCATTTCAAATTGATTTCAATTCAAATCGATTTTTAATTCAATTTCAATTCGTTTTCAATTCAATTCAATTTCAATTCGAATTCATTTCTATTCAATTTCAATTCGAATTCATTTCTATTCAATTTCAATTCGAATTCAATTTAGAACGATTTCAATTCTATTTCAATCCAATTCGAATTTCAATTTACTTTCAATATTCATTTCAATTTGAATAAAATCGATATAAATATCGTTCTCTTCAAAATGACGTCAATCTAATCAACACGGCTTCATATATTTCTATTTTCAAATATTCTATTTCAAATATTTCTTTTTCAAATATTTCTATTTTCAAATATTTCTATTCAAATACTCTATTTCAAAACTGGAATGAGGCCCAATCAATTACCATATAATGTTAGTTATATGGATTTTCTACAACACATGTATAAAATAACAACGATAAATAATCAACCATCATCCAGAGTGCGTTCTACACTGCATAAGTATTAAATATAAACATTTAACGCTTATAACAGCCTGTCAATCAATCGATCGACATGCAGCTAATTATTGGGACTAGTGTATGCCATATATCATCCCAATACCCGTGTGGGGTTTTCAAACCATCAAACACAGATTTTATTTGTGCAGTTGGGTGATATGTAAAATTTATCGTCCCAATCAATATCAGTCAAATTTGTGTATATAAAAAATTCGTCCTATTTGTTTATATTTATTTATTCACATTCATGTTAAAAATTATATTTTCAACTATAAAATTTTTTTAACTATATAAATATTTTATTTCATTTCACATCACATCACACAATCAACTACACATCAAAATCAAACAAACAAGCATACAAGCCGTCCATGGTCTGTGGACAACGGGTGTCGGGTGCTACTAAACAACGTCTGCATCCTAATATATATTTTAACTAGAAAACTAAATTAAAAGTGAGAAGTTCTCACCGACTAGCTAAACCAAACGTCACGACTCTCCTTATATAGAAATCTTCGTCGTGCTCGCCTTTTGTCGCTTTCGTTGCCCGTTTTCACTACATATATAAAAATCGAATTTTTACTTCGCTATTCAATATAAAAAAATCGAATTTTTACTTCGCTATTCAATATATAAAAATCAAATTTTTACTTCGCTATTCAATATATATAAAAATCACATTTTTATTCTTTCTATAATATAAAAATCATATTTTTATAAGGAATAAAAATCAAATCTTTCTAATGAATAAAAATCGAACCTTTCCAAATGAATAAAAATCTAATTTTTACATACCTTTCATATGAATAAAAATCTAATTTTTCTAGCGAAACTCATATAATCAAAATCATATCTTTCCTAATTTAAAGATCATCCCTATTCTCACTTAAAAATCGAAACTTTAGGCCATAAACAAATATGTAAATTTCAGATTCTTATTTCATAAACATGTATATAAATTCCATATTTTTTTTTAACTTGATATACAAAAAAAAAACGAAATTAGAAATTCACTTAATTAAATAAAACAAAAAACTCACCGTTTCTTTTTGATTTGAAGGTCGGATTAAGGAGGTCTTGGTCGGAGGAGAGGGCGTCTGAGTGGGGGCGGGGGGTCCTGCTGGCGGTCGGCGGCCTAGTGGCTCAGCGGCGGTTGGTGGTTGGGTCTCGGGTTTCTGGGTGGGGAATAAGGGGTCGCGGTCCGTTTAGAAGAGGGGGAGGAGGAGAAGAGGGACGGGGCGAGGAGTAAGGGGCCTTGGCCATTCCGGCGGTGGCTGGCGAATGGCGGCCGGGGAGGGGGGGTTTCGAATTGAGAGAGAAGCGAGGTGGGCGAGCTGAGGAAGGAGAAAGGAGGGATCGCCTGAGCGGAATGCGGAGGTGAGGCGTTGCGCGGCGTCGCCAGGGCTGGACGGACGCGCGACTGACGAGGGGTTTTCTCCTTTTTTTTTAATCTGAATCGGTCAAAGAAGAAAGAGGGTGGAGAGAGAATGTATAGCGGGGTTAAGTGAAAAGTTTATATTTTATTTTATTTTAATTTTAAAAAGTAACTTTTTCATTCGAACTCAAAACAAGACCCATCGCCTGTCGTCCATAGCTAATTAACCCCATTCCGAATACAATGGGATATGTATCGCAAGCCAATTCAACCATTTCGATTAGTTTTCGTAAAAAACAACATATAACTCTATATATTGAATTTGAATGCGCATTTCAATTTACCGAGGCCACGTACGAACCCTAAAAATTCCCGAAAAATATTTTCTAGCTTCGTATTGACGATACGGTCCTAACAAAACTAGTTTCATCAAATTCTAAGATCATTTGAAAAATGGCCATTTTCCAATCGATTAAAATCAATTAAAACTGGTCAAACGTATGTTCCTTTGCCACGCTCACATATTGATTCGAACAATTATGAAATTTGAAACCTAGCAATAATTTGACATCGCGGATCCAACAAAAGTGGTTTCGTCGAAATCCGAGGTCATTTGCAAAATGGCTATTTTCAAGGGCGAAATCCCATAGCGACTATTCTGAAATTTCAACTGGACATATCTTTTGATTCTCGCTATGGAATTCCAATCTTTCGGATTCGTTGGAAAGATATTCACAAAGAGATTCTAATATTTTTGGTTTCGCTAAAATCTGGTTTATTTTGAACCCTGTACATTCATTTGAACTTTGAGATCGAATTATCAAACTACCGCGCCATTTTCAATTCCTTTTATAATTATAAATAAAATATTTATATTCTAACGACGATTCAAATAAATATATATGTTCGAATTCTATTCAAAATAAATTTCTTGTCGATATTATTTAAAACAATTCATTTTAAATAATCAAAATTCAATAAAATTGCCAAAATAAAAAATTTAAATTGCCTCGGATTTCCGGGTTATTACAGATTGTTTGGTTGAATTGCTCATGTATTGTTTGAAATTATAGATAACGATATATATATATATATATATAAATCATTAATCAAATATTGATTCCGTTTATCAAAATATTTCATGTTGAAATGAAATCGATGTTATTTATATTGTTTAACATCTGTGGATGCAGGGAAACAGATTGGAGGGATCCAACTGGATTCCTCTATATTATAATACTGTTTGTTTTCATATATTGTGATATATGATGTGATATATAATCTATGATTGATTATGATGACACTGGTCATGTTAGTTGGTGTTTTAAATACCATATGAAATACTGGAATGTAAATAAGGAAATTTTCAAAGTGAATATTGAAAATGAAATATTCATATAAAATAAATAGAATTATATAAAAAGATTTATATAAATGAATAGGATTATATAAAAGGATTTATATAAAATGAATAGAATTATATAAAAGGATTTATATAGAATAAAGAGAATTATATTAAGGGAATTATAAATGAGATTTAAGCGTTAGAAATAAAAAGGAGATTTGTATGAATAATTCTACAAATAAAAATATAAATAGAATTTGGGTTTGAGATATTGTTTTAAATACGAAATCAAACTGTTTTGATTGCAAAGAAGAAGTATTATTCACATTTAACGTGAATAATGGATTTAAATAAATATTTTGCAAATAAATTATTATAAAGGAATTTGGGGTTTGAATTAGGAATTTAAATGGAATTACTGAAATTAGAAACTGACCGGAAATTAGTTGAGCTGAATTACTATTTGGGTATTGATCTGATGTTGGTTTCTGCCTTCGGAGTTAATACGTAGGGGGTTGTTCTCTTGCTAGTTTACAGTTAGAGACTGATATATGTGAGAAGATAGTGATGCGTGAATCAGAAATGGAAACGTTTTCCAATGTTAATAACGTATATTTTCTAAAATTAGAAAATAAGGATTTGATGAATATATGGAAACGATAATAGGGAAATGGATAATTGAATGACAAATAAATTTAAGAGATAAATGATGATTGATCGATAAAATTTCCATCTGGAAATAATATCGTTGTTTGTGCACATGTTTTTCTTTGATTGTTAACTCACCAACTATCGAAGTTTTTGACCGTTTTTCCATCGTCAATACGGAGAGACCGAGTCAAATTCATTATCTGAAAACCACTCTGTGTGGGCGTTAGCATTACGAATCAAATATGATGAAGATAATTGAAGATGGAGTAATGCAAGGGCTGTCCTGTTTACAGAATAGTGCCTTCAGTTTGTCCAGTCCCAGGACAACCTATATGGAAGAATGTCTGACAGAGTATATTTAATAGATCGCGTAAGTTGATCTCATCAAACGTATTTACGTTTGGTGGTGGAGGAATTCGTTTCTCTTAGCTGTTTACCCGTGCTATGTCTGGGGCAATCAATTTGTGATTTGGCGGGAATGACGATGTGATATTCAAAGTGAATGAAGATGTGGGTTGTCAATGAATATGTATGGCCTTTAGCCTCACAACCGAGAATGGTATAAAATCGGGTAGGTAGCATGTCTAAGTGGTTACCTGCCAATTAGGGTGTATTGTCACCTGATCTAGAGAAATTCCATTTACTTCTATAATCTATTTCGATGTTGTCCCTTTCGGGAAATGGTTGCGGATCCCAACTGTTGGTGATAATACATTCGGTACATTCAAGCGAAATGAGTGTCCGGTCATGTTTAGCCTGGGTTGCAAGATGTTCTTGTTGAACCCTGTGTATTCCACTCCAGAGATACACTATCAGAAAGTGGTCCCATACCTTGTCAGTTAGAATTCATTAACCAATAAGTGCCTGCGGTTTTTGATTATATATTATGTATGTGGAACGTGAGATGAAAGCGTTCTGCTAAATGATTATTTAGTTGTGGTTGATAGACACTATTATAATATCAAAAGAATTTTGATATAAAGATTATGGTTCTTGCCAAAGTATTTTGAAATGTTAAATCAAGTGTTGGATTCTCATAAGGGAAAAACCCGTTCTGTGTTATACAGCGTGGTCTTATGAGATATCGTTTATTTTCACAAACTGTTTTAAATTGTTTACTCACACCAGTCCCATGATTGACCCAGAGTTTGTTTTTTTTTGTTTACCCTAAACTCTTGGGTGCCAAATTTTGTACGAGAAGCCAAGTAGTTGAGATTTTATAGATACTTAGAGCTTGGAGCAGGAGGCTTCAGGATTATATAGATATTGTTATTTCCGCTGTGTTGTAAGTGTTATACTATGATAACGTTACTGTATACATATACTGATTTTATTTAAAAATTATGTATCTATTATATATTGTTCGTTCCGTTGTGAGATTCATGTTTACTCTGATGTTGTATGTTCTTCTTCTTCTTCTATTCTAAGTTTCTATCTTATCTATTCTCACCCTCTAACTTCTTTCTATTAACTATCCGGTATTTCCGATGCTTGGATAGTCGACATTGAGTATATGTCGATAACCAGGATCGTGAAAGCCCAGGTCGTTACAGCAACCATCCCTGCTCGACTAAGCCACGTATCACCCATCTCGGTCCAATAGAGAAAAGTTTGAGTAGGTTTCTGGCTCCAGGAGAAAACCTGTCCAGTCTGTTGCATCATACGTATGTCTCAATCCAGGATAATAGGAGTGGGAATAGGTAGTTTGACCAAGAAATCATCTTGTAGTACAGGACTTTGTTGCATTCTAAATTGAATTAAGCCTGGATTGGTATACTCTGGATCGAAATGCAATGACCTGAATTTTTAGCCAATTGAAAATATGAGTCTAATTATGATTAGTGGACTTTTAAACGTGATTTAAAAGTAAATATATTAAAATTTGATATTTTAACTTTATTTCAATAGCCTAAAAATAAACATTTTGCAAACGGTCTCCAAATTTGACAAGAACAATTTTATTGGATTTGTATTAGTGAAATATAGTAAAGTTTCAAGTTTCGTATTGATAAGACTTATGGTTTGATAATATGAGATGAAAACGTATAGGAATCGTTTTATTGAATTGGACTTGAAAAATGCATTTTTGGGTAATACCAGACAATTTGAAAATATTGATATAATGATAAATGACAATTTTAATGACTTGTTAATATGTAGTAATGATTTTAGAGAGTTAAAATTAATTTGTAGTAAGATAACCTCTTCCTAACATAAATCTTAAAATGATAATTCTATTTATCAATTTTCTTTTTCACATATTCCCAAACACTCCTACACCAACAATTTGGACAACACAACCCCCTTTCCACATGGCCTTTATCACTTGTCAAATTATTCCTTATTCTCTCTTTTCTATGTCCTTAAGTAATAAGTTCAGATATTTTAATTAATAAAATAATGTCGAAAGCTTCTTAAGGAAGCCTAGAAATAAAAATTTCATTAAAAAATCATTTTCTTTTACACAATTTCCCACTTCCTCCCACATTTACACAACACAACCTCCATGCCACTCCCCCCTCTTGAATTGCCACCCTCTTCGATTTTCACTCTTTCCCATAGTGCTTTGGCACAGGAAAGTGGAGAGAGTTCCATTTCATTTCATTTTCATTAATTTTTCATCTTTCCTTTAACTTTAAACTTCCTTCTTCCGCCTTTAACGGCCGCCACCACCCTCCTTACCTTAACCACCAGCTCCTCTACCACCTACGCAATATCACACATCTCCCCTAGCTCCGGCTGTGGGCCCCCTTTTGCTCCAAGACCTTCTCTCCCCCTTAAAACACATAAAGGTGCTCCATTTTCCATATTTTTCCCAAATCCACCACCCTAAGCTCCTCCTTCGGACCCCACACGTTGGAGAATGGAATTTTGATGATGTTTGATGATAACAAACTTGTTTCAATCATTATCATTATTGATTATAAAATATATACTAACATCTTTATCCATAATATATATATATATATAGGAATTATATGCAGGTTAAAATAATTGAAGACTGTACAGTTAAAAGATTCAAGATTTCAAAGGAGAATCAAGACTCATAAGTATCAAGATATCAAGAGTTCAATATTATCAGTGTAAAAGAGTTTAGTTAATATGTAAAACTCTGAATAACACTCAATTGTTGTTTTAAATTATATCTTCTAAATTGATTTTAAAACTATTTTCAAAATTGATTTCAAATTCTTATCAACAATGATTTTTTAAGGATTTATGATTTTAAATATATATACTTTATAAGCTTCTTATATTTATGTATTTATATTACAAAGTTTTATAATTATATATGTTTATAATTATATTGTATGGTTTTATATCATGCACATATATATTTCTTTAATTCATATGTTTAAATTTTATTTTACTATAATTTTATACTTGAAAAATTATATTCTGACTACTAGTTTTGTTTCAGGAACTTTCAATATATATATATATATATATATTTAAATACTTGAAAAAATGATTTAAAATTCAAAATATATATATATATATATATATATATATCGACATACATGTTTTTACACGTCGACATATAACCGTCACATTTTATTTGAATTTAAAAGTTGTGTCTTTTCATTTTAAAGCGTTTTTCGAAACAGTTGTATCTTTTCATTTTAAAACGTTTCAGAACCGGTTGTGTCTCTTTGAACACTATATAAAGGCCTTATTTTCTAAAAAAATCATAACTTATCGTCTCCTTCTTCCCTACTTTACATACCACCATTATTCTTCTTAAATTTCGAAGATTCTACACTTGTACTCTATCGATTTCAATACAAATTATGTCATTCTTATTCTATTTTCAATCTCTATTAAATACTTTCTATTTGAAAGTGTTACTCAAACTCAAGAGTACTAGGGGAATTACAATCAGTGTGTTCCTTGTAGCCCTGAACTCAACGAAAAGGATAGGGTGTGTTCCTTGTATCCTGTAAATCAAGGAAAATGAGCAGTGTTAACCTTGTAGCCGTGAAATCAGGGGTGTTGTAATTGGATACTGATATTAATAAAACTCTGCACAATCCAACGTTGTACGGGACTAGACGTAGGGGTAATCCGAACGAATATAAAATCCGGTGTGTTCTTTCCTTTTCTGCATTTTATTTTTGTTTATATCTGCATCTGTGGTTGTTTCTGTTGTGATATTCATTCTGGGATTCATATAGTAGTTTGTGTAACTGATAATTGGTCAAGTTTTTATAAGTTCTTTAAAACACTATTCACCCTCCCTCTAGTATTAGTTTTGCCTTAAGATCCCTGATCCTCATCCCTACCACCAAAAGCTTACGGACCTCCCCTCACACTACCATTAGGCCTCACAACCTTACGTGGACCCCACCTCCCTAACCTGTGGGCCCCACTAGCCATTCTAGGCCCTTAAACCCACAAAAAAATAGTTTTTCCTCTATCGATTTCAAGTATAAGTTTATATATATAATAAATAGTTGGTGACTTAGGATGAGAAAATCGTGATTTTGGTTATGTAGAGGTTCAAGAACTCCTACCCAGAAGAGCCATGGGTGGGATAGCTATTTGTTAGAATCTCTAACCAATTAAGGGCTAGTTTAAAATTAATTGCTATTGTGTACTACATGAGTTATATATTAATGTGTGATGGATGACTTAAGGCCATTATAGTGTTTAATTATATTTAGCATGATAAAAGTTTCATTGAAGTGACATATATATAGTTGCTTGGGTATGCGACACTTAGAACTAATAACGTTGACCTGAAAATTAATTTGAAACTTAAATGGTTATTGATTGGGAAAAATTAACTAGATATTGGTTATTTTTTTGGGTATGAACACCAGTGGGTTTTGAATGATATGATTGTATTGAATGCATATGATTGTTGTTGATTGACATTGCGGTTAATCTGTTGATTGACAAACCTATATAAGCATTAATAGTTTAAGGCTTATACGGTGTACATACTAGGATATATGGATTGGATATTATATTGGTTGTTGATGCATGAAATATAGTTAATAAACAGTTTGGAATTATAGTCAGTTTGATTTTATTTAAAAATCGAATTTTGGTCAGAATAGGGCGTATCGCAAAGCGGCAGTTCACGAATTTCGACCATTGAATTCAAACTGATGTACTGGGAGATCCGACATTGGATCTTCTTGAAATAAAAAAAATTAGGTCCGAAATGAAAAGATTTTTCAAATGAATCTAAGAATGTTAAATTCCAAAAGTTAGATCATGAGATAAGTCAAAATCAATTTCTAGAAAAATACGGATTTTGCAGTTTAAGACCTAAAATTGGAATTTTGAGGAAAGGCCTATTTTTATATTATAGAAAATAGGGATAAATTATGATAAATCATAATAAATGGTTTGAAATTGATTTGAATTGATAAAATGAAGTTTGGAATGATATTAAGTCATTTTCAATAAATTATCCGATATAAGCTTATTCGTAGAGCTACTTTGTGACGTTGTTGATTTAGCAATAGAGTTTATTGTGAAAGTGAAACTAAATGAATGATTTTGGAAATATGATTTCATAAACAAATATGAAATGAAAGTTGGATTTCAAGGAAATATCAAATATTTTGAAATAAATATTTTGTTGTGATAAATGCTTTATAAAAGATGTTTTATAAATGAAGTGAATATCGATGGCTTAAACCCCAATGTTTAAATGATTTGGAAAGAAAAAGTACTATGATTTGAAAGTACTTGTGATTATCATTGCAAAACGGTTTATCACTTGGGGATATAAATGATTTGATACGTCACCTATTGTTCGAGTAACCCTTGACTAAAAATCTGGGCAAACGTGTATGCGGACATCCCTTCGCGGGGGACATACCCTCTCTACTGCGGGAGAGATATATTGTGTATGTGGACGCCTCTGTATGAGGGACTTACACAGAATTATTATCGAGATGGGAAGGCTTGGCCTTAGTTGCCTTGTTATCGGGAGAAACCTCACGCCTTGGCTGCACATGTTTTGATATGTTGTATTATAGATAATTGATATTTCCAAAGTGATTTGTTTTGAAATCCCGAAGTCAAGTATGATTTGATATAAAAGAAATATCTAGTATTTCAATGATTTGAAATGAAACGGGGATTTTAAGTCTAAAGAGACTATTTTCAAAAGAATGATTTTGAAAATAAATTCGATTTGGAAATCTAAAAGTGAAGGTAAAACTATTTTGTTTTTTGATTATTAGGAAAACAAAACCATCTTTATTTCTAGATTGATGCACTGGTATTCATATGGGGAAATCCCATTCCATGTTATATGGTGTGGTTCTATGAATTACCTAAGTTTAAATTACATTATAACCGACTTGAGTTCTCATACCAGTCCCATGACTAACTCGTAGTTTGTTTTCCCTTATAAACTCGGGCGCCCATATTTTGCACACGGGCAACCGAGTATTTTTCTTTGCAGATTCTTAGAGCATGATTATGGATTGAAGCTTAAAGCTGTGTCCAGAGCATTTCATAGCCTTCCGCTGAATGTAATTATGTTCCTGTTATGCATTGTATTGTATTTTTTATTCTTTGATATTTGTGATGTACTCTTATATTCTTGTACTCTGATGTTACATTGTAAAGATGTTAATGTAAAGTCCTTTGTTTCTATATGATGTGTTGTATGTGCAAAGTTAACATCTTAAGGGTTTCTACCATTTTGGGTCAGACTTGTGTGGTTTATAGTTGATTCAAAAGGCAGGAATTTTCGGGCTATTACAGTTGGTACCAAAGCTTTGGTTAATCTGAAAAGCTTTGGGCTACGAATCATTAGAACAGAAGAAAAGGACTCATGAGAGATAGAATTAGTAACATCCTATAAGATTAACTCATTAAAGATGGGATTAATAATACCCTAGAATGAGTTAAGAGTATTACGTCTCCCTTCCTTTTCGAGGACGAAAAGTTTTTAGGTGGGGGAGAATGTAAAGACCTAAATTTTTGATCAATTTAAAATATGAGTTTAAGTAATATTAGTGGACTTTTAAAAGTGATTTAAAGTAAATATATTAAAATTTGTTATTGTAACATTATTTTAATAGCCTAAAAATAGTCATTTTGCAAACAGTCTCAGATTTCCAAGAAACCACTTTCAACGGATCCAGAATAGTAAATTGTATTGTTAGGTTCCAAATTCAAGCCAATCGGAGTTATTGAGTAAGCAAACGTAATATAAACGCATGTTGAAAAATTAGTTAAAATTCAATAAAAGCTGGAAATAAGGCCATTTTTCGAACGAACTCCGAATTCGACGAGAACAATTTTATTAGATCCGTGTTAACGAAATATAGTAGGGCTTCAAATTTCGTATCGATCGTACTTACGGTTTGGTCATACGAGTTGGAAACGTATAGGAAACGTTTTATTGAATCCTGACATGAAAATAAGCAATTTCGGGTAATACCGAACAATTTGAATATATTGAAATTTACATATGACAACTTTAATGACTTATTAATAGGTACTAATGATTTTAGAGAGTTCAAACTAATTTACAATGATATAACACCTTCCTAAGATAAACCTTAAATTGCTAATTCTATTTATCGTTTCTCTTTTTCACACATTCTCATACACTCCTACACCTACAATTTAGACAATACAATCCCCTTTTCACATGGCCCTTACCACTTGTCAAATTCTTCAATCTCTATTTTTTTCTATGTCCTTAAGTAATAAGTTCACATGGTTAAATTAATAAAATAACGAAGAAAGCTTCTTAGGGAAGCTTAGAAATAAAAAATCCATTAAACAACCCACTTCCTCCCACATTTAGACAACACAACCTCCATACCACTCCCCACTCTTGAGTTGTCACTCTCATCCATTTTCACTCTTTTCTATAGTACTTTAGCATAGGAAAGTGGAGAGAGTTCCATTTCATTTTACTTTCATTAGTTTTCCATCTTTCCTTTAACTTTAAGCTTCCTCCTTCCACCTTTAATGGCCTCTACCACCCTCCCTAACTCCACCGCCATCACCATAGCTCCTCCACCACATGCTCACCATCACACACGTCCCCTAGCTTTGGCCGTGGGCCCCCTTTTTGTCCGAGACCTTCTCTCCCCTTTAAAACACATAAAGGTGCTACCTTTTCCACTTTTTTTTTTCCAAATTCCACCACTCTAAGCTCTTCCCCCAGGCTCTATAAGCTCATTCACCACCCCTCACACCACCACCAGTCTACTCAACCTAATATGGACCCCACCTCCCTAAGATACGGGCCCCACTAGCCATTCCAAGCCCTTAAACCCAAAAAAAATCATTTTTTCCTTATTTAATTTCAAGTAAAAGTATATATGTATGTATTATAAATAGTTAATTATTTAGAATAAGAAAGTCGCAATTTTGGTTATGTAGAGGTTCGAGAACTCCTACCTAGTAGAGTCGTGGTGTGTGATAGCTATTGGTGAGAATCTATAACCAGTTAAGGGCTAGTTTAAAATTAATTGTTGTTGTGAATTGTTTGAGTTATATAGATATGTGATGGATGAATTGGGATCATTATAGTTTTTAATGATGTCCAGCATGATAAAAATATCATATTTAAGTGAATACATGTAGTTTCTTGGGTATGCGACGCATAGAACTAATAGTGTTGACCTGAAAATTGACTTGAACCTTAAATGGTTATTGACTGGAAAAAATTAACTAGATATTGGTTATTGAGTTTGGGTATGAACGCCATTGGGTATTAAATAATATGATTGTGTTGAATGCATATGATTGTTGTTTATTGATATTGCAGTTAATCTTTTGATTGACAAACACATATGGGCATTAATGGTTTAAGGCTTATATGATATATATACCACGATATTTGGATTTGATGTTATATTAGTTGTTGATGTGTGATGTATAGTTTTTTTGAGCGTATGTATGATATATAGTTAATAAATAGTTTGGAATTATAGCTAACAAACGGTTTGGAATTATAGTTGACCATTGACTTCAAACTGGCGTACTGGGAGAACCGACCATCAGATCTTCTTAGAATGGAAAAAGTTGGGTCTGAAATGAAAAGGGTTTTCAAATGAATCTAAGAAGGTTAAGATCCAATGGTTAGATTGTGAGATAAGTCAAAATCAATTTTCTAGAAAAATATGGATTTTACGGTTTAAGACTTGAAACTGTAATTTCTGAAATGACATATTTCTAAATTATTAAAAATAGGGATAAATTATGATAAATCGTAATAATGGTTTGAAATTGATTTGAATTGATAAAATAAAGTTTGGGATGATATTATGTCTTTTTGACTAAATTTGTTGATACAAGCTTATTCGTGATGCTATTTTGTGACATTGTTGATTTAGCGATAGGGTTGATACATTTAATTATGAAAGTGAAACTAAATGAATGATTTTAGAAATTTGATTTCATAAATAAATACGAAAAGTTGGATTTCGAGGAACTAGTAAGTAATTTAAAATAAATTTTATTGTGATAAATGGTTTATAAAAGATGTTTTATAAATGAAGAGAATTTCGATGGCTTATACCCTAATGTTTAAATGATTTGGAAATCAAAAGTACTATGATTTGAAAGTACTTGTGACTATTATTGCAAAACAATTTATCACTTTGGGATAGAAATGATTTGATATGTTACCAATGATTCGGGTAATCCATGATTAAAAATCTAGGAAAACCAGTATGTGGACGTCCCTTCGCGAGGGACATACCGTCTCTACTACGGGAGTGACATACGGTGTATGTGGACGCCTCTACGAGAGGAGCTTACACAGAATTATTATAGAGATAGGAAGGCTTGGCCCCAGTTGCCTTGTTATCGGGAGAAACCTCCTGACTTGGTTGCTTATGCTTTGATATGTTGTATTATAGATATTTGAGTTTTCCAAAGTGAATTATTTTGAAATCCCAATGTCAAGTATGATTTGATACGAAAGAAATATCTAGTGTTTCAATGATTTGAAATGAAATGGGGTTTTTAAGTCCAAAGAGATTATTTTCAAAAGAACGATTTTGAAAATAAATTAGATTAGGTAAATCTAAAAGTGAAGATAAAACTATTTTGGTTTTTAGTTATTAGGAAAATGAAACCATTATTGTTTCAAGATTGATGCACTGGTATTCATATGAGGAAAACCCTTTCCATGTTATATGGAATGATCCTATGAATTACCTAAGTTTAAACTATATTATAACCGACTTGAGTTCTCGTACCAGTTCCATAACTGACCATGTAACACCCCGTAATTTTATAATAATAATAATAATAATAATAATAATAATAATGGGAATGTAAAGGTTAATCATAAGTTATACATGTGTATAAGAAGTATTCAAATCTTGATTGAGATATATAAGGGCCTAAAATAAGCAAGTAACAAACATCAGTATTAAAAACGTTAATGAATCAATTAACACGTCAAAACAATGCTCGTAGGACCTGCATGGGTCGATCCATGCTTGTTAGGTCAACCCAGGGGTCGACCTAAATGGGATTCAGGGCGCTTATTTGACATGTCTCTGATGGCGTGTTTGATCCGGATTTTAAGAAATTAAATTCGACGATTCAGACTTTCTTGTACACCTATAAATAGACTAACAGGGCCTAACCTAAATCTCATATTTTCTGAGGATAGTCCATTCTTCATCCTCCTCAAATTTCTTCAGAAAATATATTCTTATGAAATTCTGATTCAAGACTTGGAGGAAAGGAATATATATCTACAATTGGGTATTCAGAATTCTGACCAGCGTAACGTAAATCCTTGGATCTGGTTTACATAGGTTTCATCTCTCTTTTCCCTCTTCTTTAATAATAGATTTGTGAATCCATAAATATTTTTGAATATAGATTCAGTTGAGGTGCCATGGAACAACAAATATGGATCAGATTCATGGATTGGAAATCTATTAGGCAAGTGGATCTAAGTTATACCAATTTAAATAACAGTATATTTATCGTTTGAGTTCCCTGTTATAATTAATTTGCTAAACTGTTGAAAAGTGTGTATTAGAACTGTTTAGGACATGTTAAAAGATTACTATTATTTATAAATTTGCACTGACAACCTATTAATTGGATATTGCAAGTTAAGTACATCGAAACTGTGAATAATTGGGGTTGAATCTGCTAAGAACAATTATGTCATATAATCCTATTCACATTCAAACATTCGTTTGAATTGAAATTTATTGTAAATACTATAATTATAGAATTTATGATGAACATGAATATTGGTTTATGAATATTATTATGCCAAAAGGCTGTAATAGAATTACAGCAAAAATTTGAAAGAATGAAAACGCCTAAATTGTACGGAAAATTTACAGTAAATAGGAAGTTGTAACCGCACTTAGACACGATGCTAAATTCATCTTGTGGTAGAAGCTTGACCAAAACCATCCGGCAATTCTGGCATCCACAAGTGGTCAACTTAATGTCAGAGGTTTGGTGTCTATATATATAAATGTGTGTGTGTGTGTGTATATATATATATATATATATATATATGTGTGTGTGTGTGTGTGTGTGCGTGCGCGCACATGTGTGTGTACGGGAAATGAGTAAATGACATAAATAGTAATGAATGGATGTCATAATAGTATAAGAATTGGAATGAACGGGGAATGATAATAACATATTCTGATTAAGCCTGAATATGAGAATGAAAGATAATAGGTAGACTTGTCCTAGGGATAAGTGGAAGCTATAATATAAGTTATTGTAAATGGTAGAAAACTTACTGGTAAACCTTGGTTAAAGAGAACTAAGTAAATAAGTAAGTGACATGTTACCTAAAAAATGTTATTGTAACCTGTAAACCTAAGAATGTGAAATCTGCTGATTGTAATAAGAAAAACATGTTATTATAACCTGTAAACCTGAGCACCTAAAACCTACTGATTGTGATAAGAAAAACATGTTATTGTAACCTATAAACCTGAGAACCTGCAGACCTGAAATTAAACAATGAATGACAGGATAATAATATAACAAGATTGTAGATTTCAGATCTTGAATTACAATTTGGAGGATAACATGTTAAAGGCTTATTAATGAACTTAAATAGGTTAAGTTATATAACTGAAATTAATAGCGAGAATGGTCCATTCCTTAGAGATTCGAGGGGCTCGGAGAGAACTTGGTAACTTGAATAAGAAGTTAATATGATTGGAAATAACTAAGTTAACTAGAATCAAATGAGGTAGAGAAAGCGTAATTAAACGTTTAGACATAGGGTCTAATAACACGACAATGTGATGCGCTTGGACCAGTCTACACGTATAAAGATGAAGAACCCAACGATGTAGATTATTGAGGTGTATGGAAGCATGATAGGAGCACGTCCATCTGATTCTTCTTCTTGATATTCTTCTTACTGGCTTTGCAGGACTGGAAGGAAGCATGCGGTTTCCGAGGGACGTGGTAGGGTACTCTTTGGTGGTCCTCTGTTGCGATGCATGCTCAGGCTGTACTCACAGATGTTGGGTTTGCGTGTTACCACCTAGAGAGTATACCTTGACTGCAACGTAGTTGGCAGTCAGAAGGCTGTGGCGGTATGACATTGGGTTATTAAACAATTTGCATACAGATAGGCTAGTTAGGACCAATTAAGGATAGTAATCATCGGGTACCCGTCATCTGTAGTTAGTGTAACGTTGAAAGACTAAAGGTAAACCTATAGACCATTGATCTTTCACTATCGAGACATTGGTTGTGAAACATGTCAATTTGGATGTAGATTGTTTGCTAGGGGGACGTCACTTATCACTTGATGTAGTCTTTTACTAGTTGAGGGAGGGATCGAGGTGGGACCATAGACACTGTAGAAATGCAGACTAGTTTATATATCTTTACTTTAGGCCTCTTCAGTAGACCTATACAGATATAGAAAAGGCTCCCGATCGAGTTTCGTGCATTCAGATGCAACCCTATTATGGAACTCGGGGGACAGTAGACAATATGTACATGTGAGGATCTAGATGCATGCACGCCGCACCGGGTGGTGTATCGTGGACGCTAGGGTATTACTCTATGCTAAGATCAAGCTTAAGCAAGAAGTTTTCAGATATGGCAGTCTGTATGCTTATGTATCATGGCGATGGTTGTTTTATGCTGAACGTAGCTTAGTTTTATAGAAAATCCATACGTCGCTCTGGCATAGGACGAGAGTTGCATCCGCTTCCATGGTGTGACGGTGTAGACCATGCGAGGAGGGTACCATAAGAGGTACCTTGATATTAGGGGTAGCTACATATATGTTATATTAGGTTAATCTACCGGGAGGTAGATGAGTACGACGTGTGTGTGTAAAGCCTTTGAATACTATTAACCCAAGCAAGTTAATAAAAAAAATAAAAAAATAACTGAACGGTATATGTGGCGTTATTCCAGATTGTGTAATTTAGTCCAGTCACCCGAACTTATGTTCTGACCCTATCCTCATAACACCCTCGCAGGATAGGTTTATGGCAGGGGTATGATAGATTTGGATACTGGTAAGACGGTATTATTACTATAGTAAGGCTATATTTGGTTATATTATATTTTATCCTTTCCGCTGTGAGATGTTTTCTGAGCTCTGATATATTTTATATCTCTGTCTTTTCTGCAGGATACCATACAAGCCAACTCGGATCCCGATAGATTGGGATTTTTGAAAAAAAATCGGTCTGTTGGAATTCAAGTTGTTACAGACCCGTAGTTGTTTTTCCTTCGCAAACTTGGGTGCCCATATTTTCCACATGGACATCCAAGTAGTTTTTCTTTGCAGATTCTTAGGGCAGGATTCTGGATTAAAGCTTAAAATTCTATCCAGAGCATTTGATAGTCTTTACTGAATGTAATTATGTTTCCACTGTGTATTGTATTGTATTTGTTATTCTCTGATATTTGCGATTTACTCTGATATTCTTTTACTCTGATGTAACATTGTAAAAATGTTAATGTAAAGTCTTTTGTTTTTGTCTGACGTGTTGTATGTCCAAAGTTAATGTCTCGAGGGTTTCTGCCATTTTGGGTCATATATTTGTGGTTTACAATCGATTCAAAAGGCGGGAATTTTGGCCATTACAGTTGGTACCAGAGCTTTGGTTAATTTAAAAATCTTTGGTGTACAACTCATTAGAAAAGAAGAAAAAGACTCATTAGAGATAGGATTAGTAACATCTTATAAGAGTAACTCATTAGAGATGGGATTAGTAATGCCGTAGAATGAGTTAAGAGTATTACGTCTCCCTTCCTTTTCGAGGATAAAAAGTTTTTAAGCGGGGGAGAATGTAATGACCCAAATTTTTGATCCATTTAAAATATGCGTTTAAGTAAATTTAATGGACATTTAAAAGTGATTTAAAAGTAAATATATTAAAATTTAATATTTTAACATTATTTCAATAGCCTAAAAATAGACATTTTGCAAACAGTCTTGGATTTCGACAAAACAACTTTCATCGGATCCAGAATAGTAAATTATTGTCAAGTTCCCAATTTCAAGTCAATCGGAGTTAGTGAGTAAGCATACGTAATATAAACGCATGTTGAAAAATCAGTTAGAATTCAATAAAAGCTAGAAATAAGGTCATTTTTCAAACGGTCTCCGAATTTGATATGAACAATTTTATTGGATCCGTATTAGTGAAATATAGTAGGGTTTCAAATTCTGTATTGATCGGACTTACGTTTGGTCATACGAGTTGAAAACATATAGGAATCGTTTTATTAAATTCTGACTTGAAAATAATCAGTTTCAGGTAATACCAAGCAATTTGAAAATATTGATAAAATGATAAATAACAAATTTAAGGATTTATTAATATGTACTAATGAATTTAGAGAGTTCAAATTAATTTACATTGAGATAACACCTTCGTAACATAAACTTAAAATGTCAATTCTATTTATCATTTCTCTTTCACCTACAATTTAAACAACACAACCCCCTTTTCACATGGCTCTTACCACTTGTCAAAATGTTCCATTTCTCTCTTTTTTATGTCCTTAAGTAATAAGTTCACATGGTTTAATTAATAAAATAACGAAGAAAGATTCTTAAGGAAGCTTAGAAATAAAAATTCCATTAAACAAATCATTTTCTTTTACATAGTTTCCCGCTTCCTCCAACATTTAAACAACACAACCTCCATGCCGCTCCCCCTCTTGAGTTGTCACTGTATTCCATTTTCACTCTTTCCCATAGTACTTTGGCAAAGGAAAGTGGAAAGAGTTCCATTTCCTTTTGTTTTCATTAGTTTTCCATCTTTTCTTTAACTTTAAACTTCGTCCATCCACCTTTAATGGCCTCCACCACACCCCCTACCTCCACCGCCATCTCCATAGTTCCTCCACTATATGCACACCACCACACACGTCCCCTAGCTCTGGTCGTAGGTCCCCTTTTTCTCCAAGACCTTCTCTCCCCTTTAAAACACATAAACGTGCTACCTTTTCCCCAATTCCACCACCCTAAACTCCTCAGGTTGGCCCCACCTCCCTAAGCTGTGGGCCCGCTACCCATTCTAAGCCCTTAAACTTATAGAATAAAATTTTTCCTCTTTCGATTTCGAGTATAAGTGTGTGTGTATATATATTATAAATAGTTGGTGAATTGAATGAGAAAGACGCGATTTTGGTTACGTAGAGGTTTGAGAACTCCTACCTAAAAGAGTCGTGGTGTGGGATAGTTATTGGTGAGAACCTCTAACCAACTAAGGGCTAGTTTAAAATTAATCGTTGTTGTGAATTGTTTGAATTATATATTAATGTGTGATTGATGATTTGGGATCATTATAGTGTTTAATGATGCTTAGCATGATAAAAATATCATTTTAAGTGATATACATGTAGTTGCTTGGGTATGCGACACTTAGAACTAATAGTGTTGACTTGAAAATTGACTTGAACCTTAAGTGGTTTTTGATTGGGAAAAATTAACTAGGTATTAGTTATTGGGTTTGGGTAAGAACACCATTGAGTACCGAATGATATGACTGTGTTGAATGCATATGATTGTTGTTGATTGATATTGCGGTTAATTTGTTGATTGACAAACCCATATAAGCATTAATGGTTTAAGGCTTATATGGTGTATATACCACGATATGATGATTGGATGTTATATTGGTTGTTAATGTGTGATATATAGTTAATAAACAGTTTGGAATTATAGCCGATTCGATTTTATTTGAAAATCGAATTTTGGTCCGAATAGGACGTGTCGCAAAGCGGCAGTTCGCGAATTTTGACCATTGACATCAAACTGACATGCTGGGATACCCAACCATCAGATCTTCCTAAAACGAAAAACGTCGGTTCCTAAATGAAAAGAGTTTTCAAACGAATCTAAGAATGTTAAGATCCAATGGTCAGATTGTGAGATAATTCAAAATCAAATTTCTAAAAAAATACGGATTTTGCAATTTAAGACCAAAAACTGGATTTTTGAGGAATGACTGATTTTTAAATTATTAAAAATAGGGATAAATTATGATAAATCATAATAAATGATTTGAAATTAATCTGAATTGATAAAATGAAGTTTGGGATGATATTAGTCAGTTTGACTAAATTAACTGATATAAGCTTACTCGTAGAGTTATTTTGTGATGTTGTTGATTTAGCGATAGAGTTGATTCATTTAATTATGAACATGAAACTAAATGAATGATTTTGGAAAGATGGTTTCATAAACATATATAAAATCAAAGTTGGATTTTAAAGAACTAGAAAATATTTTGATGTGATTAGTGGTTTATAAAAGTTGTTTTATAAATGAAGAGAATTTCGATGGCTTAAGCCCTAATGTTTAAACGATTTGGAAAGCTAAAGTAATACCATTTGAAAGTACTTGCAATTATTATTACATAATGATTATCACTTCGGGATACAAACGATTTGATATGATACCAAGGATTCGAGTAAACCGTAATTAAAAATCTAGGCAAACGAGTATGCGGACGTACCTTTGCGGGGGACATAACGTCTCTGTCGGGAGATACGTACTATGTATGCGGACACCTCTGCGAGAGATACTTACACAGAATTATAATTTAGATGGGAATGCTTGGCCCCATTTTCCTTGTTATCCCGAGAAACCTTCCGGCTTGGTTGCATATGTATTAATATGCTGTGTTATAAGTATTTGAGATTTCCAAAGTGATTTGTTTTGAAATCCTGAAGTCAAGTATGATTTGATATGAAAGATATATCTAGTGTTTCAATGATTTGAAATGAAATGGAGATTTTAAGTCCTAATAGATTATTTTCAAAAGAATGATTATGAAAATAAATTAAATTAGGTAAATCTAAAAGTGAAGATAAAACTATTTTGGTTTTTAGTTATTAGGAAGATAAAACAATTATTGTTTCAAGATTGATGCACTGGTATTTATATGGGAAACCTATTCCATGTTATACGCCGTGGTCTTATGAATTACCTAAGTTTAGATTGTATTAAAACTGACTTGAGTTCTCATACCAGTCCCATGACTGACCCGTAGTTTGTTTTTCTCTTGCAAACCCGGGCGCCCATATTTTCCACATGGGTAGCCGGCTACTTTGTTTTGCAGATTCTTATAGCAGGATTCTAGATTGAAGCTTAAAGTTGTATCTAGAGCATTTGATAGTCTTCCACTGAATGTAATTATGTTTTCGCTGTGTATTGTATTTGTTATTCTATGATATTTGCGATGTACTCTGATGTAATATTGTAAAGATGTTGATGTAAAGTCCTTTATTTCCGTTTGATGTGTTGTATGTTCAGAGTTAATGTGTCGAGGGTTTCTGCCGTTTTCGGTCATACTTGTGTGGTTTACAGTCGATTCGAAAGGCGGGATCATTACATGATATGTCGAGCCAGATGGTTCGAGTCGAATTAGCTAACCCGTAGTAAGTGCATCCAAAGTGACTTCAATGCTTCATCCAAATAGCTCTCGACTTCGAGCCAGATGTGTCAAGCCAGATTGACTCGAGCTGTTTCAAATCCATGTATTTTGCTATTCGAGCCGAATGTCTTTCAAGTCGAATGTCCTTCGAGCCAAAATGTAGTGGTGTGATGAGATGGGTCGAGCCAACCTATTTGACCCGGGATACGCATGTGTTAAGCCAACTCATTTGAATTGATTTGCAACTTCCACCTACTAAGTTCAACTTAATGGAAGATCATACTTAAGTCTTGAGAAATTTACATTCATAAAAATCCATGAAGTAACAGCCTTTCCAAAAGGCATGTCAACAATTACTTATTATTTATGCATTGATTAAGATTGATGTTTGGTTAATGTACTAAAATAGTCTCACTTGTCATTGAATGTAAAATTGAAACCAATATTTCAATTTAGGATAACATTATGTGTTTTCTCATTTAAGTGACATTGCATTACACAATTGTAAATTTTGGCAGAGCCGACCAATTTTTAAAGTGACCGCAAACACTTATTATTATAACGATTAATAATTACAATTGTTACAGGAGATTAACAGATTACCAACTTATTACTTTCACTTTTTAAGGTGGACCATCCACTATAGACGATTTTTATAGTGGACCGACCACTACAGCTATACAAGCTTACAATACAAGAACTAGAAAAATATCTAGATTATAAGATTTCCTAGTAAAAAGAACACAATGTAGGGAGGCGGGACATACAATAACAAGCAAAACAAGTACAAGCATTCCTAAAAATAAGAATAATAGTACATAATTTTGAGTCGCGCAATTGTAAATTGATTGTTGATGGAACTAATTCTCATATTTCATATTTAATATGGGTTCAAACCAGATCGAACCAAAACCAAACCGTTTAAACAAGGAGTATAATAGTTTGTATTTTTGATCAACCGTTAAATATTATGCAGAAGCAGTTTGAACTCCAATTCGCACCAAACCGACCGACGTCTACCCTTAGTACTTAGTCTATTATATCTTATTTGTTTATATGTGAAAATTTAGTAATTGCAGCTTCTAATAGGAAATCTAATAATTTGCGATTTCATTATTTGCAATCATTAAATGTATGTTACAAAACAAATAAATAGTTAATTGATTAGTTAAATACTCTACTCAAATGTCTCGTTCAAATATCTCATTTATATACGCAAACACATATCCCACTCAGCAGCCAATCCCAATTGATATTATATCAACTGTCCACTTGTATCCCATTTAATCTTATTCACTGATCACTGTACTTTTACCAACATGTCAGACCTAGCAGATAAATGATAGATGGTTTATTGACTGCAGGGATGAATGTTTCGCTCATTTGGTTTATCCGATAATGACATTTTTAAAATCAAACTAAAATCTTCAAAAATAAAAACCAAACCAATTGGTTGGTTATTCGGTTTAATCATACTAGAAATGTTTTACATTTAAAACACAAATATATGATTAAGATATTTTTATTTATTATTGTTATACTCTCTAAAAGTAATTTTGGCTACAAATAATAAATAAAATCTATTTGAATCTTAGTTTAAATATTTATTATAATATTCATAGTTTTTTGAAAATATAGTAAATGTTAATCCATAAAATATGGCTCTAAGATATGTCGTTACCATCCTTTAAAGTTAGGTCATTGTCGGGTCAAAAAGTCGGGTCGTATACCTTAGATCGTTAAGGCCTTAAAGCCGTTAAAAGCAAGATCATGAAATCAGGTCGCACTTTACCGGATCGTTCCAATCAGACCGTAGCCAATTTGATGTGACAAGTCGCATAAGGTTCAGAGTATCAGGTTGTGATGAAGCCGTAGAAGCGGGTCGTTGCAGCCGCAGGTCATAACCGACTCAGAGCACCAGATCGTTGAAGGCAGACAATTGCTTGCAGAGCACGAAATGAGTTAGGTCGCAACTAGTTTAGGTCGTAACCGACCCAGAGTTAGGTCGTTCGACGACCTGACTGCCTTTACACCATATTTTCAAGCCTCTCCAATCCATATCCACTCCTACAAATACCCCCATTCTCTCACTATTGGGGAGGGGGAGGGACCGAATGCTCTCTCCATGAAGTGTTGCCCAATTTCTTTATCAGCCATTCCGAATCATTCCAAGCACCATTAATCTTCTATCAAGCCTTGATTCAACATCATATCTTTGTGGATTCACCAAAAATTGTTTAAGTGCTCCAATTGTTGAGGATTCCACCAAAAATCATTGCATCCATAGAGACCTCATTGTTTCCATACTAAATTCAAGTGAATCAAGTGTAAAAGAAGAGAAGAAAGAGAAATACTTGTAAAAAAGAGAAAATGTATAAGATTGAAAAGAGCATGTACCGTTTAATGGAAACTATGATAATGAAATTTTCTTCTATAGTGGATGTAGGTCAAAACTAAGACCGACCACTTTAAATTTCTTTATCTATACTCTTTCTTTGTGTTTGTGGCTCCATATTCTTAGATCTTATTCTCTGGGAATTAAAAAAACCTCTTCGGGGGTGTTTGTGCCATTTTTGGTATAAACACTTTTTTGCACCCACCGTGGGGCCACATTCACATTCTTAAGTGTAAGTGCTTTGTGAAGGTAGTGAAGTTCGAAGCCTGTTTCTATGATAGATTCTCCAAATCTAAGATCCGGGCCAGTTGACGAATTATCTTTGAAGTTTAGAAATCTGTCCAATATAATGCCGCCGAAAAAGCCACCAACTAAGACTGTAATAGCTTCGGGCTCTGGAAATGCACCGGATGATCTTATTACGACTACGCAAACTAATTTTGATGTTGGCCAATCCCCCAGGGCAGGAGCTTGCGTAACTAGAAACAAGTTGGACAAAGTCATTGCTGGTTTGAATCAACAAATGGAGATCTCAACTAATGCCATGATGAAAAAGTTAGAAACCCTCCTTGCTCTCCAAGTCGCCTGTAATGACCCGCATTGTCAGAGGTATTATAATTAATTTATTTAATTATAAAAATAGTGATTTAGGGAATTAAATCGTCGTTAATTAAATTATAGTGAATATTTAATTAAAATTAAATAATTAAATAATATATTTAATTCAGAAATAATTGAAAATATTGGAAATCACGATATTCTGTGAACGTGGCCGTCCCTTAGATTTAATTCAGCTTAGAGTTGAATTATACTAACGAATATATTCAATCGACGACAGTTTGAACGTATAATTATAATATAATTAAAATAGAGCTCGAAATGGCGCTGCAGTTCGATATATGGCGATTTGAACTTCAACTGAATATACAGGATTCGTTTTAAATCGGATTTCTGTGAAACAAGAAACGTGTGGAGCTGGTGAAGTATATCTTTCTAGTGGAAGAGAAAAATCGGGATTTCGTCGTGTAGATTTTGATGTACGTCCAAATCAAATTTCAGAAAAGTCGCTGTGGAATTCCTTTATAATTTATAAAGGAATTATTTATATTTTAAAAAAGGAATTTCAATATAAATAAAATATCAGGTTGACGCAGAAGTGAATATCGAGTTAGAAATTCATATAGGAATATTCTAGAGTTGTATGGTATTCCACTGTGAATATGGACGATAATATTTAATTTTAAATATTAAATTTAATTATATTTAAATATATTTATATATTTAAATAGGTCATCCAGAGCTTTAAAAATAGCTAGTTTTGCAAACAGAGTCAGAATTTGATGAAACTGATTTTGTTAGATCCGCAATGTCAAATAGTTGTTAGATTTCTAGTTTCGTAATTTTGAAGTCAGTATGTGGCCGTACGGATTTTTAGAGTGAAAAACAGTCAGTGTTTTGACGGTTAAAAATACACTGTGTGAGCAAACGGAGTCGGAATTCGACAAAATCAGTTTCGTTGGGACCGTAATGTCGAGATGTAGCTGCATGTCCATTTTCATGATTTTTGGGTATCATGGGTGACCACAAGGATTTTTAGACGATGAAACAACTTAACGGTTGAATATAAAAATAATATAAAATCCCTATAAATACCAAACTTAAACTCTTAAACCCTAAACAAAATTTCTCAAAAGTCGATCGAGCAAGAAATGCGCCGCACCATTTTCTTTCTCCACTGTAATATTTCCATCTTCATAAATCAAACTAAAATGGAAATAAAATTCATAAAATCAAAATTCAAACATCGTTGAGATCACTGATGGACCCTCTTCATTTCTGTGCACTTATTAACTGGTTCGATGCTCATATTTTTGGGGCTGGAGTTTTGCAACGACGCTAGGGTTGGTGTTCGTTGGTGATTCGAGAGGAATCAGGGGAAAACAAGGGTGTGAACAAGATTGTGTGATCGAATAGAGTATGTTTGCAAAGGATTGGGGGATTCCGTTCAGAGAAATGTCGATCTCTGTAATGGGTTACGCTAGTATTGCCGTCGTCGGAACTTGAGTGAGGGGTTCGAAGTTGGTGCTTTGGGCGTAGGGAGGTGGAGTGTTGGTCAGAGAAGCTAATGGTGATTTCTATGTGAAGTTCGGCTAAATGGAAGAGTGGAAGGAGGTGTCTGAAGTTGTGAAAATGGCCATGAGTATTTTCGGTACCTGTAGAAGAAGGAAGGCATACGGCGGGTTGGGTATTGGTGGTAATGGGTCGGGTTGTTGAGATGAAGCCCAATTAAGGTTTTAAAAGTTTAGTTTTAATTTTATTTAAATGTATATGAACTTCAAAAGATCATAACTAGTGCATACGATATCAGAATCAGACGAAACAAGATCCGACAGGATCGTATGGACGAGAGCTTCACAATGAAACAGACTGGAGGTGGATTGGAGCTCGTTTGAATTTTCGGCACAATAAATGGTTTGATTCAAATCAAACAAACAGTTTATTGTTCTTTAACGATGAACTGTCAATGTGAGTAAAACTCACCAACTCTGAACAGTTCTATTTTTACAACGTATTCTTAGAACTGTTAAATATTGTCTGTTTGATTGTGTTTTGGCTGTTTGATTGAACTGCTAGTCAGTTAGTAGAAATTATATATATATATATAAATCGTTAAATATTTATATATTGATTCTGCTATCAGAATAATTTATATTGAACTGAAAGTGATGATAATCATATTGTGTAACATCTGTGGATGCAGGAAAACAGGTTGGAGGAATCCGACTGTATTCCTCAACAGTTATTTTTATTGTTTTTCGTATATTGTGATATATGATGTAGTTATAATCTGTGGTTGATTATATGTGTTTGAGTGAGATTGGTCATCGTGATTTGATGTGTTAAGTACCATAAAATATCGGAATGGGAAAAGGAGATTTTCAAAGTGATATTGAAAACAGAATATTTATAAACTGGAATATTTATAAATAAAAAATATTTATAAATTGGAATATTTATAAATAGGAGATATTTAGAAAAGAAAATAATTTCAAAACATTTTCTTTTTGAATGGAAAGGCATGTGTGGCGGGTTTGGGGATTTTCCCGATGCTCCCGATACAAAGGAGGTTATGGCGAATTTTTCTGGGAATTTAAGGAGTTAGAATATTTTTAAGAATAAATTTGAAAAGGAAGTATTTGCAAACCATTTGCAAATAGAATAAAATAGAAAAAGAAATATTTGTAAACCATTTACAAATAGAATTGAAAAGGAAATATTTAGAAAATAAATAAAGTTAAATAAAAAAGGAAATTTGTTTCCAACGGAATAAGAAGTTATAAAAAGGAAAACGTTATTAAAAGGAAAACCTTATAAGTAGGAAAACGTTATTAAAAGAACATTTATAAAGTGAAGAACCGTCATGAAAAAGTAAATCTTTATAAATGAAAAAAAAACGTTGTTAAAAGGGGATCTTTTAAAATGGATAAGCGTTATCAAAAAGGAGAAATCGAATATGGTATTTGAAGTTAGTAAATCGAATATGGTATTCGAAGTTAGTTAATCGAATATGGTATTCGACGTTAGTAAATCGAATATGGTATTCAAAGTTAGTTAATCGAATATAGTATTCGAAGTTAGTAAATCGAATATGGTATTCGAAGTTAGAAAATCGAATATGGTATTCGAAGTTAGTTAATCGAATATAGTATTCGAAGTTAGTAAATCGAATATGGTATTCGAAGTTAGAAAATCGAATATGGTATTCGAAGTTAGTAAATCGAATATGGTATTCGAAGTTAGTTAATCGAATATGGTATTCGAAGTTAGTTAATCGAATATGTTATTCGAAAGGGGTTAGTTGAGTCGAGTTATTCAAATAGAGTTAACCAGTTAGAGTTAATCAGTTAGAGTTAATCGATTAGGGTTAAACAAATAGAGTTAAATCGATTTGGGTCATTCGACTAGAGTCAAATCGAATAGAGTTATTCGAATATAAGTTATTTGAATAAGAGTTAAATCAAAGGGGGTTAATCGGATAGTGTTATTCGAAAGGAGATAATCGAATTAGTTATTCGAAGTGGAGTTAATCGAATTTAGTATTCGAAGGAGTTAATCGAATTTAGTTATTCGAAATGAAGAAATCGAATATGGTATTCGAAAGTTAGTAAATCGAATATGGTATTCGAAAGTTAGTCGAGTTAAAACAAATATGGCTAGTCGAGTCGGGTTAGTCGAGTTAAACGAGTAGAGTTAGTCGAACCATGGTAAATGAGTTAGTCGAACCATAGTAAAAGGGTTAGTCGAACCTAGTCAAATGAGTTAACAAAGTGGGTTTGCCAAGTCGAGTTAATCAAGTGGGTTAGCCAAGTCGAATCAGTCAATTTGAGTTATCAAGTTAAGATAATCAAGTTAAGTTATTCAAATTGAGTTAGCGCGTTAAGTTAGTCAATTTGAGTTATCAAGTTAAGATAATCAAGTTAGGTTATCAAGTTGAATTATCAAGATTAAGTTATCAAGTTAAGATAATCAAGTTAGGTTATCAAGTTGAGTTATCAAGATTAAGCAATCGAGTTAAGTTAACTAAATAGGAGTATTCGAATAGAGTTAGAGGAGTTAATCGAATATAGTTTATTCGAATAAAGTTAGAGGAGTTATCGAATCTAGTTTATTCGACAGGAGTTAAGTGAATAGAGTAAATTGAAAAGAGTTAATCGAATATAATTATTCGAAAGAAAGGTTAAGTAAGGAAGTTAGTTAAAGAAATATAAAGTGAACTTTGCCTATTTCAAGGTTAGAAGTGTTGTTCAGTTAAGGTCTGAGAGGTAGTTCTACCCCAACTTGATTGGCTTCGTTTTAACTAAGGAATGGGTATGGTTCGGCAGTAAAGGATGGTAAAGTGAATTTAGTAATTAAAGGAAATGTTTTGAGTTGGTATAGCGATGTTTTATCTAAACCATCTGCTTAATCCAAACGTAGGAGTTTTGGAAATGTTTTCCAAAACAAGAATCAGAAATGTTTTCTAATACAGAAAACAGGGAATGGAATGTTTCCAGTGTTAATAAATATATTTTCTAAAACATTAGAAAATAGCAAATGTTGAATATAGGGAAACAGGAGATGAAAAATAAACTAAAGGATAAATGTTAAATGATGTTTGTTCGATATAATTTCCATCTGGAAATAATATCATTGTTTGCACACTAGTTTTTCTTTGATAGTTAAATTACAGACTATCAAAGTTTTGACCATTTTAACGTTGTTAATATGGAGAGACCGGTTGGATTATTATCCAAAGAACCACTCTATATTGGCATAAGCGTTGCGAATCATTTATGCCAAAGAAAATTGAAGACGGAATAAAGTGCAAGGGCTGTTGTATAAGTCTTAGATAACAGTGACTAAGATGGGTATACTGAATAGTGCCTTCGGTTTGTCCAGTCCCAGGACAACGTGTATGGACGAAGGTCTGACAGAGTATATCTAATGGATCGCGTAAGTTGATCTCTTCAAACGTATATACGTTGGTGGCGGAGGAATTCGTTTCTCTTAGCTGTATACCCATTGTATTTTTGAGGAAATCAATTTGTGATTTGGCGGGTATGTCAATGTGACATTCTAAGTGAATGAGGATGAATGTCTGATAGAGTATTTCCAAAAAGGTCACGTACATTGATTTCTTCAACCTTACCAAGAGTGAAAGCGGAGAAGGAAACTTCTTTAGCTAACACGTAATGTACTGTTGTAGACGTCAATTAGTGATTTTTGATGGATCTGACAATGTGGCATTCGAAGTGAATCTGATGTGATGATAAAGCGTAGCTTCTAGCCTCATCAACCGGTAAATGACAGAAATCGGGCAGGTAGCATGGCTATGTAGGTCGCACCTATTAGGGTGTATAATCACCTGATCTAGAGTTTCATTTACTTCTAAAAATCTATTGTTGATGCTGTCCCATTCGGGAAACGGTTGCTGATCTCAACCGTTGGTGATATACATTCGATACACTCAAGCGAAATGAGTGGTCGGTCATGTGTGGCTGGGTTGCAAGATGTTCTTGTTGAACCCAGTGTATTCCTCTCTAGAGGTACACTAGCAAAAGGTGGTTCCATACCTTGTCATAGTTGGAAACCCATTATCCAATACGTGCTTGCGATTTTGATTGTATACTATATATGTAGAACGTGAGATGAAAGCGTTTCTGCTAGATTGATATCTATTTGTATTTAGACATTATTATAATATCAGAATGATATTGCTTTGTTAAAGATGTTTGGATTCTCATGAGGGAAAAAACCGTTCCGTATTCACGGCGTGGTCTTATGAGATCTCATATACCTGTTTAACCTGTTTTACTCATACTTGTCCATGTTGCGTTCTTTGCATGTGTCGCATGATAGGGGGTTCTCGCTTTTCGCTAGGTGGCGAACGGGAGACTCTTACTCCTACATGTCCCTTTGGTAGGGTTGGTTGTGAAGTCGAAAGGCCGGTCATAAAGTATGGACTGGGGTACCAGTATAAGCCATAGTGGGTTTTACCTGCTGCTTTGGAGGATGGGGAGAGGACGGTTGCAAAGCCTACTTAACCAAAAATCCGGGTCGTTACAGTTGGTATCAGAGCTTAAGTTAAGAATTACCTTGGCTCTGTGGCGTGACTCGGTAGAGATAGGGTTAGTAATACCCTAGATTGAGTTTGAGTGTATATATACGAGAGCGTATTTGTTATTCAATATAAAATGATTTTATATTGTGGAGATTTATTGGTTGAGTTGTTTATGGGTTCTGATCGATCAGTTTGATCCACTGTATTGGTAGCGGTTTCTAAACACTCGAATACGATGAACCGTCATGGTATGTTTTGAAAAGAGGGTAAATGAAATAATTTTACCCAAAGTATATTTGATATATATTAAATTTATAATATATGAGATATATTGGTTGTTATTATAATCGAGTAAGATTATAAATATAATGGTTATGTAAATAATCGATCAGAATTCATATAAGTATAATATATGAAATAAGATGAAATAAATTTGAAATTAAAATCGGAATTGAAAATTTAAAACTGGAAATTCAGATAAGTGTCTGTAATTGAATCTGGATTGGATATATGTGAATTTCAAAATCCTGGGAGGTTTTTAATTTTGTTTTAATAAGGATATTTTTAACTAATTCAAGATGGAAGTGTTTAAGTTGGAGTTTTGAAAAGGAATATAGTATTGAACTTACTTTGATTGCTGGAAAATAATTCTGATGATGGTGTACACATCATCAGTGTGATTTTCGAGTTGTAAGTGATGGATTACTACCCAAGATTTTATTTTAAAATTTGTTTTGCGAAAACAAGTTGTTTAAGAATTCAAATGTTTTGAACTGGTGTTATGATTTCAAATGGACTTGAAATAAAAGCCCAGGAATTTAAATTCTAGAATTTAAATTTAACTTGTTAAGTTAAGTAAAAACTGGGGTTATAAGAGAATAATCTGAAATGGTCTTGTACTGATGAGTTAAGAGTTTGAAATGATAATTAGCTTAGGTATAAGCGAATGGTTGAATTTGTGGATAAGAATTGATTGGAGTTTGATTAGAAATACATTGGTATATGCTGAATTGACAGCAGGTGAAAGTGATAGAGTTGATATGCTCGACAAAAAGGTACAAGTTTACATTTGATAAGCATGAGATTTATGAGCCGAATTGGCAAGCCGCTTGGCTGTTTGATTTTCTTTTGGGTTGGAGATGGCCCAGAGAGGCGAGTTGTGGTTTTACCGATAGGGGTGTACAAAGGAGGTTATGGCGAAATTTTCCGAAAATTTAAAGTGTTAGAAAATTTTCGGAATTTTTGAAAATTTTAGTTAGTCGGAAGGAGTTAATATTTTAGTCGATATTATTTGGTTCAGTTGAAATCAAAAATTAGGGGTAAACAAATCTTAGGAATTCCAATAGATAGGGTCGTCCTCTAAGTTAGCAATTTCGAGGAAGAAATTATTTTAAGTGGGAAGATTGTAATGACCCGCATTATCAGAGGTATTATAATTAATTTATTTAATTATATAAATAGTGATTTAGGGAATTAAATCGTCGTTAATTAAATTATAGTGAATATTTAATTAAAATTAAATAATATATTTAATTCAGAAATAATCAAAAATATTGGAAATCACGATATTCTGTGAACGTGGTCGTCCCTTAGACTTAATTCAGCTTAGAGTTGAATTATATTGACAAATATATTCAATCGACGATAGTTTGAATGTAGAATTATAATATAATTAAAATAGAGATCGAAATGCGCTGCAGTTCGATATTTGGCGATTTGAACTTCAACTGAATATACAAGATTCGTTTTAAATCGGATTTCTGTGAAACAAGAAACGTGTGGAGCTGGTGGAGTATATCTTTCTAGTGGAAGAGAAAAATCGGGATTTCGTCGTGTAGATTTTGATGTACGTCCAAATCAAATTTCAGAAATGTCGCTGTGGAATTCCTTTATAATTTATAAAGGAATTATTTATATTTTAAAAAAGGAATTTCAATATAAATAGAATATCGGGTTGACGCAGAAGTGAATATCGAGTTAGAAATTTATATAGGAATATTCTAGAGCTGTATGGTATTCCACTGCGAATATAGAGGATAATATTTAATTTTAAATATTAAATTTAATTATATTTAAATATATTTATATATTTAAATGGGTCATCTAGAGCTTTAAAAATAGCTAGTTTTGCAAACGGAGTCGGAATTTGACGAAACTAATTTTGTTAGATCCGCAATGTCAAATAGTTGTTAGATTTCCAGTTTCGTAATTTTTCAAGTCAGTATGTTGCCGTACGGATTTTTAGAGTGAAAAGCAGTCAGTATTTTGACGGTTAAAAATAAACTGTGTGAGAAAACGGAGTCGGAATTCGACGAAATCATTTTCGTTGGGACCGTAATGTCGAGATGTAGCTGCATGTCCATTTTCGTGAATTTTGGGTATCATGGGTGACCACACGGATTTTTAGACGATGAAACAACTTAACGGTTGAATATAAAAATAATATAAAATCCCTATAAATACCTAACTTAAACTCTTAAACCCTAAACAAAATTTCTCAGAAGTCGATGGAGCAAGAAATGCGCCGCACCATTTTCTTTCTCCATTGTAATATTTCCATCTTCATAAATAAAACTAAAATGGAAATAAAATTCCTAAAATCAAAATTCAAATATCGTTGAGATCACTGATGGACCCTCTTCATTTTTGTGCACTTATTAGCTGGTTCGATGCTCATATTTTTGGGGCTGGAGTTTTGCAGCGACGCTAGGGTTGGTGTTCGTTGGTGATTCGAGAGGAATCAGGGGAAAACAAGGGTGTGAACGAGTTTGTGTGATCGAATAGAGTATGTTTGCAATGGATTAGGGGATTCCGTTCAGAGAAATGTCGATCTCTGTAATGGGTTACGCTAGTATTGCCGTCGTCGAAACTTGAGTGAGGGGTTGGAAGTTGGTGCTTTGGGCGTAGGGAGGTGGAGTGTTGGTCAGAGAAGCTAATGGTGATTTCTATGTGAAGTTCGGCTAAGTGGAAGAGTGGAAGGAGGTGTCTGAAGTTGTGAAAATGGCCATGAGTATTTTAGGTACCTGTAGAAGAAGGAAGGCATACGGCGGGTTGGGTATTGGTGGTAATGGGCCGGGTTGTTGAGATGAAGCCCAATTAAGGTTTTAAAAGTTTAGTTTTAATTTTATTTAAATGTATATGAACTTCAAAAGATCATAACTAGTGCGTACGATGTCAGAATCAGACGAAACAAGATCCGACAGGATCGTATGGACGAGAGCTTCACAATGAAACCGACTTGAGTGGATTGGAGCTCGTTTGAATTTTCGGCACCATAAATTGTTTGATCCAAATCAAACAAACAGTTTATCGTTCTTTAACGATGAACTGCCAATGTGTGTAAAACTCACCAACTCTGAACAATTCTATTTTTACAACGTATTCTTAGAACTGTTAAATATTGTCTGTTTGATTGTGTGTTGACTGTTTGATTGAACTGCTAGTCAGTTAGTAGAAATTATATATATATATATATATATATATAAACCGTTAAATATTTATATATTGATTCTGCTATCGGAATAATTTATATTGAACTGAAAGTGATGATAATCATATTGTGTAACATCTGTGGATGTAGGAAAACAGGTTGGAGGAATCCGACTGGATTCCTCAACAGTTATTTTTATTGTTTTTCATATATTGTGATATATGATGTAGTTATAATCTGTGGTTGATTATATGTGTTTGAGTGAGATTGGTCATCGTGATTTGATGTGTTAAGTACCATAAAATATCGGAATGGCAAAAGGAGATTTTCAAAGTGATATTGAAAACAGAATATTTATAAACTGGAATATTTATAAATAAGAACTATTTATAAATTGGAATATTTATAAATAGGAGATATTTAGAAAAGAAAATAATTTCAAAACATTTTCTTTTTTAATGGAAAGGCCTGTGTGGCGGGTTTGGGGATTTTCCCAATGCTCCCGATACAAAGGAGGTTATGACGAATTTTTCTGGGAATTTAAGGAGTTAGAATATTTTTAAGAATAAATTTGAAAAGGAAGTATTTGCAAACCATTTGCAAATAGAATAAAATAGAAAAAGAAATATTTGTAAACCATTTACAAATAGAATTGAAAAGGAAATATTTAGAAAATAAATAAAGTTAAATAAAAAAGGAAATTTTTTTATAACGGAATAAGAAGTTATAAGAAGGAAAACGTTATTAAAAGGAAAACCTTATAAGTGGGAAAACGTTATTAAAAGAACATTTATAAAGTGAAGAACCGTCACGAAAAAGTAAATCTTTATAAATGAAAAAAAAACGTTGTTAAAAGGGGATCTTTTAAAATGGATAAGCGTTATCAAAAAGGAGAAATCGAATATGGTATTCGAAGTTAGTAAATCGAATATGGTATTCGAAGTTAGTTAATCGAATATGGTATTCGACGTTAGTAAATCGAATATGGTATTCGAAGTTAGTTAATCGAATATAGTATTCGAAGTTAGTAAACCGAATATGGTATTCGAAGTTAGAAAATCGAATATGGTATTCGAAGTTAGTTAATCGAATATAGTATTCGAAGTTAGTAAATCGAATATGGTATTCGAAGTTAGAAAATCGAATATGGTATTCGAAGTTAGTAAATCGAATATGGTATTCGAAGTTAGTTAATCGAATATGGTATTCGAAGTTAGTTAATCGAATATGTTATTCGAAAGGGGTTAGTCGGGTCGAGTTAGTCAAATAGAGTTAACCAGTTAGAGTTAATCAGTTAGATTTAATCGATTAGGGTTAAACAAATAGAGTTAAATCGATTTGGGTCATTCGACTAGAGTCAAATCGAATAGAGTTATTCGAATATAAGTTATTTGAATAAGAGTTAAATCAAAGGGGGTTAATCGGATAGTGTTATTCGAAAGGAGATAATCGAATTAGTTATTCGTAGTGGAGTTAATCGAATTTAGTATTCGAAGGAGTTAATCGAATTTAGTTATTCGAAACGAATAAATCTAATATGGTATTCGAAAGTTAGTAAATCAAATATGGTATTCGAAAGTTAGTCGAGTTAAAACAAATATGGCTAGTCGAGTCGGGTTAGTCGGGTTAAACGAGTAGAGTTAGTCGAACCATGGTAAATGAGTTAGTCGAACCATAGTAAAAGAGTTAGTCGAACCTAGTCAAATGAGTTAACAAAGTGGGTTTGCCAAGTCGAGTTAATCAAGTGGGTTAGCCAAGTCGAATCAGTCAATTTGAGTTATCAAGTTAAGATAATCAAGTTAAGTTATTCAAATTGAGTTAGCGCGTTAAGTTAGTCAATTTGAGTTATCAAGTTAAGATAATCAAGTTAGGTTATCAAGTTGAATTATCAAGATTAAGTTATCAAGTTAAGATAATCAAGTTAGGTTATCAAGTTGAGTTATCAAGATTAAGCAATCGAGTTAAGTTAACTAAATAGGAGTATTCGAATAGAGTTAGAGGAGTTAATCGAATATAGTTTATTCGAATAGAGTTAGAGGAGTTATCGAATCTAGTTTATTCGACAGGAGTTAAGTGAATAGAGTAAATTGAAAAGAGTTAATCGAATATAATTATTCGAAAGAAAGGTTAAGTTAGGAAGTTTGTTAAAGAAATATAAAGTGAACTTTGCCTATTTCAAGGTTAGAAGTGTTGTTCAGTTAAGGTCTGAGAGGTAGTTCTACCCCAACTTGATTGGCTTCGTTTTAACTAAGGAATGGGTATGGTTCGGCAGTAAAGGATGGTAAAGTGAATTTAGTAATTAAAGGAAATGTTTTGAGTTAGTATAGCGATGTTTTATCTAAACCATCTGCTTAATCCAAACGTAGGAGTTTTGGAAATGTTTTCCAAAACAAGAATCAGAAATGTTTTCTAATACAGAAAACAAGGAATGGAATGTTTCCAGTGTTAATAAATATATTTTCTAAAACATTAGAAAATAGCAAATGTTGAATATAGGGAAACAGGAGATGAAAAAGGAACTAAAGGATAAATGTTAAATGATGTTTGTTCGATATAATTTCCATCTGGAAATAATATCGTTGTTTGCACACTTGTTTTTCTTTGATAGTTAAATCACAGACTATCAAAGTTTTGACCATTTTAACGTTGTTAATATGGAGAGACCGGTTGGATTATTATCCAAAGAACCACTCTATATTGGCATAAGCGTTGCGAATCATTTATGCCAAAGAAAATTGAAGACGGAGTAAAGTGCAAGGGTTGTTGTATAAGTCTTAGATAATAGTGACTAAGATGGGTATACTGAATAGTGCCTTCGGTTTGTCCAGTCCCAGGACAACGTGTATGGACGAAGGTCTGACAGAGTATATCCAATGGATCGCGTAATTTGATCTCTTCAAACGTATATACATTGGTGGTGGAGGAATTCGTTTATCTTAGCTGTATACCCGTTGTATTTTTGAGGAAATCAATTTGTGATTTGGCAGGTATGACAATGTGACATTCTAAGTGAATGAGGATGAATGTCTGACAGAGTATTTCCAGAAAGGTCACGTACATTGATTTCTTCAACCATACCAAGAGTGAAAGCGGAGAAGGAAACTTCTTTAGCTAACACGTAATGTACTGTTGTAGACGTCAATTAGTGATTTTCGATGGATCTGACAATGTGGCATTCGAAGTGAGTCTAATGTGATGATAAAGCGTAGCTTCTAGCCTCATCAACCGGTAAATGACAGAAATCGGGCAGGTAGCATGGCTATGTAGGTCGCACCTATTAGGGTGTATAATCACCTGATCTAGAGTTTCATTTACTTCTAAAAATCTATTGTTGATGCTGTCCCATTCGGGAAACGGTTGCTGATCCCAACCGTTGGTGATATACATTCGATACACTCAAGCGAAATGAGTGGTCGGTCATGTGTGGCCGGGTTGCAAGATGTTCTTGTTGAACCCAGTGTATTCCTCTCTAGAGGTACACTAGCAAAAGGTGGTTCCATACCTTGTCATAGTTGGAAACCCATTATCCAATACGTGCTTGCGATTTTGATTGTATACTATATATGTAGAACGTGAGATGAAAGCGTTTCTGCTAGATTGATATCTATTTGTATTTAGACATTATTATAATATCAGAATGATATTGCTTTGTCAAAGATGTTTGGATTCTCATGAGGGAAAAACCCGTTCCATATTCACGGCGTGGTCTTATAAGATATCATATACCTGTTTAACCTGTTTTACTCACACCAGTCCCATGATTGACCCGGAGTTTATTTTGTTTTGTTTCCCTAAACTCTTGGGTGCCTAAATTTGTACGGGCAGTCAAGTAGCCGGGATTTACAGATATACTTGAAGAGCTGGAGCAGGAGACTTCTGGATCATATAGCTATAGTTTATTTCCGCTGTGTTGTAAGTGCTGTACTCTGATAAGTGCTATTGTATACATAACTGTTAAATTTCAAAGTTATGTTATCTATTATATGTTATTCGTTCCGCTATGAGGTTCGTGTTACTCTGATGTTGTGTTCTTCTTCTTCTTCTATTCTAAGTTTCTATCTTATCTATTCTCACCCTCTAATTTCTTTCATTAATTACCAGGATTTTTCGATGTTTTGGTTATTGACTTCGAGTTTATGTCGATAACCAAAGTCGCCAAAAATCCGGGTCGTTACATCGCCATAGCGAAAGTTACTGCTAATGTCACCCGTGATGAGGGTACTAACTCTTCTGCCACTAGTCCAAACTGAGATTAGTCCGTTCAAGAGATTGATGTTTAGGATAGGGCCAATCATGAAGAATCTAAACCACACGCTAGGAACCACTCTGAGATTCCAACTTCTCGGAATGCGACTAGATCTGCCAAAGGGGCACTTCCCCATGAGGGAGGCACAAGGCCCTAGATCCCTAACCGCGATCGCTTGCTTAAGCAAACATCCAGCGAAGGAGATAACGTCTGCCCAGCGATACGAGAAGGTGCGTGTTGAGATATGGTCTGACAAATCATAAAGGAAAGTACTGACTGAAATGATGACGAGAAAGAGTGGGAGTTTGCTCTGTCTAAAACTTCACTCACTAAAAGGATCAAATTGACTAAGTTCCCCTAAAAGTTTAATCCGCCGATGATCCAATCTTGCAATGGGACTGCGAACCTAATTTATTCTTATACAAATACGATCAGCACATGGATGGTGCTAGAGCTACAAACGAACGCAAATGCTTATACTTCTCGGTGCATTTGGAAGGAGTAGCCTTGCACTGGTTTACCAAGATCCCACCAAGGTCCGTGGATAATTTTTCCTTCCTAGCTAAGAAGTTCAAAGAGAAGTTTAGGCTGTAAACCACAAAGGTCAAAGATGTGATGTCGTTAAATGACGTGGAGCAGAAACTTGCAGAGCCAGTTAAGGCCTTCCTCACACGATTTAATGCCACAGCAGCATAAGTTGCAAATCCAGAACTTCGACTAGTATTAATGGCATTGAAGTGTGCTATAATTAAAAAGTTAAAGTTTGGAAATGGATTAAAATGAAGAAACCTAACACTTGTGGTTTTATGCAAAAGCAAGGAGTTCATTAATGTGGATGATGATCCATCTTTTGCCACAAATATTGCTGAGGGTAGCACGGTTCCATTAAAAAAAGACAATGATGTTCCAATTGGCCAAAAGAACAATCGGGGTAAAAAGCGGGGGGATGATGCTAAATATAATCAAAACGGAAAGAAGTTCCGCTTCTTTAAACCTGCTGAATTATCCCCATTGACAAACATGCCGAAGAACATTTTCGTTGCCACTAAGGATACTAAAGACTATCCAAAGCCGAATACTTAGAAGGTGGGCGATAATCAGACAAATTCTGGGGAGTTCTGTCGTTTCCACAGTTAGCCAGGCCATAATACAAATGAATGCAAGCATCTTAAGAACCTGATCGAGGAGCTGATTCGAAAGAACCGTCGGCAGCAGTATGATTAACACCATTTCCGGAGGTCCCCATCCAGCTAGGGAAAGTTGGGGAGACATTGAGAGATATGCTAATGCGCTTAAGAATGCTCTAAAGGAAGAAAAGTGCTTGGTTTCGAGCAATGCCATCTCTACAAAGCAGTAGAAGGCTTCTGTTGAGGATGTCATGTTCAACGAGAAAGATGAGGAAGGAGTAATCACTCCAAATCAAGATCCCATGGTATTGATGGTCGGGATAGTCCCGACCACTATGAAGAGGGTCTTTGTAACACCCCACCTCCGTTAATGTCACTCACAAAGGGAATGCATTAACTTCAGGTGAGCGTCATAAGTGTATAGAATAGATAAATTATAAAATAGACAAAATTTTAAACAGCGGAAAATATATAAAACTTTACTTCATTGATAAAAATGCAGCTTGGTAAAACAGCTTGTACAAAGATTTGTTTTCCAACACCAAAACACCCTTACCCATTACAACAAAGCATCTGTCTTGTTTAACAAAATAAAGAAACAGAAAATAACAATGATATTCCCCAATAAAGCATGAGCCAGCCATAGCAGTGGAAAAGAGAGTCGAAAGCAATACATCGACTATCCTCGAGCTTGGAAAGAAAACTAAGCTAAGTGGTAATATTTCCTCTCTGTGAACCTGGGGGGAGGGGGGAACGGAAGAAAAGAAGGCGAAAGAAAACAGGTCAGAAATAAGTCTGTTAAGTCTAGTTATTATTTAGCATGTAAACAGGAAAAGGATCATGATATGAATAAACTAGTTACCAGACCATAACCATGATAATAAGCATAGCAAGACAACGAACAATGATCGTTAGTATGACAAGATAAAATACACTAAATGCGCTTCGGTTCTTTCTCTGATTTCCTATTTTCTCTGCACCACCCAACTAGCATCCTAACTAGCGTCTTTTATAGAACGATTCATATTCCCTACTAGTGTCCCAACTAGTATCCTGTGAAAAAGGATCTGTATCCCCTACTAGCGTCCCAATTAGTATCATGTGTTATAAAATAAGGTGATCCCAACCACGCAATTGTGGTAGCCTTCAGGTGTACATCTAGTATGAGGATCTTACCTCAACTAGCCTAATTGCCATGAAGATGGTAGATGTACCCTTACTACCCTATCGATCGGCTCCCTACTTGTATTAACTTTCCTTTTGTCCGTGTCAATCAGCCCTCTCTTGTGTATAGATACCCTGTGTTGGTCCCACCATAAGGTGTATCAATCCCTATGATAGCATCCCGACATGATTCAAGATGCACAATGTATACTACTGATGCCCAGTGCTTGCTTGTCCACTCCGGAGCACGTGCATGCCCATAGAACTACACTGCTGTACCCCCCCCCCCCCCCCATCGCTATTTTGACCGCTTATAATCAGCCCAGTAATCGTGTCCCACCCTGCCTAGTTCAGGGTACCGTGATACATCTATGTGGGTTACTGCTGAAATGGGTCCTTGGTACTAGGGTTTTCTAGGGTCTATTCGTATACCTCCCAAATTGGTTAAGTGTTATCCATCCATTCAAGTTAACTTAACCCATCCACTCGTCATGCCAAGTTGGTTAAATGTTTCTTATTAACTTAACCCTTCTCATTCATCATGTTGTAATTGGTTAAGTGGTTTCTATTAACTTAACATTGTTCATTCATCATATGATATTGGTTAAGTGTTTCTCCTTAGCTTAACCCCATTCGTTCATCATGTTATGTTGGTTAATTGTTTCCCATTAACTTAACACCACTCGTTCATTGGTTAAGTGTTAACTTAACCCTACCACTTGTCATGTTACATTGGTTAAGTGTTGCCCTCTTGTGTTACTTAACCCTACCTCTTGTCATGTTACATTGGTTAAGTGTTTCCCTCTTGTGTTACTTTACCCTACCACTTGTCATGTTACATTGGTTAAGTGTTGCCCTCTTGTGTTACTTTACCCTACCTCTTATCATGTTATATTAATTAAGTGTTGCCTTGATTAACTTAACCCTACCATTCCTAGCTATCTGTTTCTTTGCTTTAATTCATTCATTAAAGCACCAACCTCTCACATTAGATCTATATTGTTGCAGTCGCTGGATGTGTCGGGCGGTTCCGGGCAGTCTTACACCACAACTCAATCTAACCTCGGTTTTTGGGCTTAATGCGCTAACCTCTCACATTAGATCTATATTGTTACGATTGCTGGATGTGTCGGGCGGTTCCGGGCCGTGTTACACCGTAACTCAATCTAACCTCGGGTTAGGAATATTTATTTTTTAATTAATTTACATATTTACAATTTATGTTCATATGTAAATTATCCACAAGTGTTGTTAATTCAAGTCATGCCCCATTTACCCTCTAAATTATGTATATAAATCTAGGTATACAAATTCTACCATTCCATGCTACTAATTATTTACATGATTATGAGCCAATCTATGCCAATAGCATGTAGTTTAATATTTTTTCCCAACGTCTCCCCCGCTATTCGTTCGCATAATTCACATAGAACGTTAGGCTCGCAAATTAGCCTAACTTATAAACAAAAGGGAAAAGAAAGGGACATGTAACATTCCAACAGGCCTAAACAATATAGATCAACATACGTAGTATAAATTTGGGATAGAATGACATAAACTTAATTGAGCACATGAACGTGATCTTACATTTAAATTAGATCTAATTAACATGCAAACTAGCATAGATTTAATTGTATAAGCATGAACTTATATAGATCTTAAATAGGGGTACTAGCTTGGATCTAAACATGTAAGCATGTATGAACATAACTTATCATGTAATTTGCATATACAGCATGGTAGGTTCAATTGTGTCAGTCCGATAGTCTCATAGGCATCAGATGTACAACATGATAAATCAACCACAACAGTTCCATAGGCATGATAGGTCCAATTTTGTCAATCCAACAGTCTCATAGGCATGTTAGGTTTCATTATGTCAATCACAATAGTCTCATAGGCAAGATAGGTGTCAATACATCAATCACAATAGTCTCATAGGCACAACAAGTGTCATTACATCAATCACAATAGTCTCATAGGCGCGATAGGTGTCATTACGTCAATCACAATAGTCTCATAGGCATAGGCAATTCAGAATTGACAAAAGGGTAGGCACGAAATAGAATTAGGCATAGTTCTTGATCCAGTTATTACTGTCATGATTTCTTATTAGGTGTTCACATCTAAACAATAACTGTACTTATAGAAAAAGGACGGATCTTGATTTCTAGGGTCTGATTTCTAAATTTGAAAAGCCATCCTTCGATGTAGACGCTTGATTCTCTAGTTCTTCTAATTGATTCCTAGTTTGAATTTGATTCTCTAGTTTGGGGTAGATGAATGGAGACTACGCCAGTTTGTAGATGAACAGCATGATGGCTTCATAGAATGAGTTCTAGGTTAAGGTTTGGGGTGATTATATAGAAGTCTAGGTTTAATTCTAGCCTTTAGATTAGTCTAGGGGAATCAGAGCCATCAAATTAAAGAGAAGTGTTATCCAGCCAACCATAGCATGACACATATGCCATAATACCTCAAAAATCAGTTATTGGCCAATCAAAGAAGGCCACATCATCAAATGGCTGAAAAAATTCGTCACAGGAGCTGGATCTGGGAGGGTTCGACTCCTTATAGGGGGGTCGACACCTATGTCGACTCCCCTATAGGGGGTCGACACCTATGTCGACTCCCCCTGGGGGGGTCGACACCCCTGAGTGGGAAATTTCCCGCTCAGGCCGCTCTTGCCAGATTTTGAAATTTGAACTGTTTTCTAATTTGATTTATTATTATATTTAATTACTGTTTAAACTTGAAAATTTCTGAACTCCATAACTTCTTCATACGGAGTTCGATTCATGCAAACTCGGACTCTATCTCAAGCAGAATTCCAAGGCGAACGCAATGGAGTAACCCGTTTCACCTAGTTCCTCTTTTAAAAATTAAGTGTTCTTAGATTCGTTAATTTTGATATTCATAGAAAATACGGGGTGTTAAAGTCTTAGTTGATTGTGGAGCCTTGGCAAATGTACTATTCAAAAGCACTTTCGACAAAATGAAGCTTTCCATGTCAAGTGTGCAAGCTTGCCAGAAGAAAATCCAAGGGTTCACAAAGGAGCCGAAACAACCCATTGGGGTCATTGATTTGCTTATGAAACTCAGAGATGGAGAGAGGAAAGTCATGTTAATGCAGTCCTTTGTTTTTATAGAAGAGCCATCAGCATATAATGCTTTTCTAGGAAAACCAGCTCTGGTGTAACAACCCGTGTTTTTATAATGTGTAATAACCATAAATCAACGCAGAATTAATTTTTAAAATAAGAATCGAGGGAAAAGGGTTGCGCCATTGCGTTCGTCTCAAAATTCTGCTTGGAAACGAGTCCGAGTTTTCGAAAATCGGAGTCAGTATGACCAAGTTATGATCTTTCGAAGTTTTCCGAAATTTTCAAGTTCAAAACAGACTCAATTCGAATTCAAAAATTTGAATTTCAAACCTCCAAATGGACTGGGCGGGAAATTTACCGCCCAGGACCAGGACGACCTGGGGGTCGACTATGTAGTCGACCTACCCAGGGCCAGGTCGACCATAGTGTCGACCTGGGGGTCGACCTGGTGCCCGAGCCCATTTCTGAAGCTGGATTCACTCTGATGTATTTGGCCTCATTTCTGTCCACATTCGTTGACCTGAGCCTATAAATACAGCCCCTAACACCAGTCTTTCTACACAAAATTCTTTCTGACCTTATGTTGCTCTGATTCTGATTGAAAAGTTTGAGAGAAGGACTGCTTCTTCTACGTTGAGACTGCGTAAAGGGAATTGCTGATTTGGGGACTTCTATTAGGACTTGACTAAGCATATTTAACATCGACTCTCTTTTTCTAATTCTCGAACCACGATCTGTAAGCCCAGTTATTTTCATATTTAAACTGTAAATGTATTATGAATATGATGTAAATTGAAATTGGACCTATGTATGATGACTGTTTACATTCATTCTCGTTCATCTTGACTCTTGAATATTACTATGACATTGATTTGGGGCATATTCATGTTGTAAATCAAAAGAAACCCCTCTTATTATCATGTTGAATCTGTTATTAGTCACATGATTATGACTATCACCTTATGACAGTCGTTACCATGACTATACTATCACCTTATGACGGTCGTATCATGACTATACTATCACCTTATGATAGTCGTTACCATGACTATACTATCACCTTGTGACAACTGTTATTTTGGCTAGTACCTTATCTTGCTAGATTTGGAATCTTTATGTTTGAGGCCAATATTCCATATGCCAGTAATGTTTTAATCTTTTATTTCGTTACTTTTTATGTTATTCCCTATTACATTCATTTGTATCGATTCGAACTTACGTGCGATGGGAATACGATTTGGGTAGACTAGGTAAAACATAAATTAGCTTTAAAGTTGAACATGAACGTTGTTATGACTTGAACCTGAATATGGAACTTGACACGATTTGACATGAAACATGACCTGAAAACTTGACATGAATCTAGACAAGAAAACTTGAATGTGGGCATGACAATTAGATAAACTTAAAAATGGCCAACTCGAGGTTGGGTTGAGTTTGTAGTGTAAATCTGCCCGGAACCGCCCGGCAAATCCAGTGGCTGCAAACAATAGGATCCAATGTGGGTAGTTGGTCATATTGCACGTAAAAACCCGAGGTTAGACTATGTTGTGGTGTAAATCTGCCCGGAACCGCCCGGCAAATCCAGTAACCACAACAGTTAGTCTAATGTGAGAGGTTGGCGTGCACTAATGAATTAATGCCACATGATAGGGTTAAGTCATGAACCACTTGAATATACTTAACCAACTTGACACGATGATTTGATAGGGTTAAGTCATGAACTGCTTGAACACACTTAACCAACTTGATACACGATCTGGATAGGGTTAAGTCACGAATTTGAATGACAACACTTAACCCATTAGAAACCCTAGTTACGCGGTCCTTTTCAGCAGTAGCCCACTTAGATGTATCACGATACCCTGGGACTAGGCAGGGTGGGGCACGATTACTGGGCTGATTGTAAGCGACCAGAACGATGGCTGAGTAGGTGCGCCATTGTAGGTCCAGGCGGGCTATGGTCGTGCACATAGTCCGGAGTTGAAAAAGCAGGCATTGGGCACCTGTAGATTTACACTGTGCGTGCCTGATTCGTGTCGGTGGTTGTCACCATAGAACTTGATACACCCTATGGTGGACCTAGCACAGGTAACAACATTTCAGGATAGGGCCGTATGACACAGACACATGACGAGCTAGGACTTGTAGGGAGCCGATCGATTATAGATCGTACCGTAGGACCCCGTAACGGGTCACTTCATGACACTGGGCTAAGGGATCATTTCATGGTTAATACTTGACATGGGTTAGAATACTAGTACAGTTGGTGCAGCGAACCTTGAATATGCGATGCCAGACTTGACTTGTCTTGTTATCTTAATTATCCTACTAGTTTTGTTATCATCCTTATGTTTAATTCCAGTTTTCACATGTCATGTTACATTTACTAGTTTTCATACTGAAAGTCACTAGGGCTTACCAGTCTTTATGACTGACCCTTTTTCTTTCGCCTCTTTTTCTTTCGTTTATTCCCCCCAGGTTCTCAGGGAGGAAACACTAGCTCTTAGCTTAGATTTAGCTTGCTTTCTAATAGCTCATGTACGGTTTGGTCTTGGGCTATGCTATGGCTGCTTCTGCTATTTATGGGGAATAATTTACTTTTGTTTTAAGTTTATGCTTCTTTATTATGAACTTGATGTAATGGAATAATTTGTATCTTCGATATATGAGCTTTTGACTCTTTTCTGGAAAATAATAAAAAGTTGGTTTTTAATTTCTACCGCTGCTTTATTTATGTTCTGCCTTGTGATATCTCTGTGCATGTTTACCTAGATAATACACCACCAAAACTAGTGCATTTTCTTTGTGAGTGACCCTAGCGGAGGTGGGGTGTTACAATTTGGTATCAGAACAGAAGTTTACCAGGTTGGGAAAAAGTTTTAAAAACCTTTCGAAACTGTTTTCAAAACTATTTATAAAGAAGCATTTTTCAAGAAAAGTTTTATGTTTAAAAAGGTTATTCCCCAAGAAGCCATTAGCACTTTCCTTTGTTTCCTCGTTTGAATCTTTTCTTTTCGTTTTTCAAGATTGCCGATCTTAACCTTCCTGAGGGAATACCCGTGCCTGGATGGTTCCGAAGGTACTTAGAAGCCAGGGCCAACGACGCGCGCACGATAGGCATCCCTCCTCCTCCTCCCCAGTGGCTGTGGTTCCTCCTCCTCCTGGTACCGCCTTTGCCAAAATATGCAAAGTCTTTAAAGCAATGGGCGGCAAGAAATTCGTTGGAACTGAAACCTTCGTTGAGGCACGAAACTGGCTAAAGGAGACAGAAGACTTGTTCATTATCTTTGATATGGAGGACCATAGGAAAGCTCAGTTGGCAGCATGGTTGCTGAAAGAGGAAGCGGCATTTTGGTGGGAAGTCACCAGCGCTACCAGGCCAATTGAGACTTGGGCATACTTTAGAGAGAGGTTTGGGCTTAAATTCTTATCGTCCGCAGAGGAGAACCTTCAGATGGAGAGGTTCCTAGTGCTCAAGCAAGGGGATATGTCTGTGAGGGAGTACGTGAATAAGTTTAATCAGCTTGCTCGGTTCGGTTTGGATTTGGTCAACACAGCCCAGAAAAAGGTTGTACGCTTTGCTCGAGGATTGAACGAGCCACTGCACAGCTTGGCCCTAACTCATATACCCATGGGGGTGACCTTTGAAAGCTTGGTGGATATGGTTGTACTTCATGAGGAAGACAAGAATGGCAAGAAGGAGGCTAAGCCTAACGAGACTCATAATAAGAAAGCTGATTTCAAGAAGGGGAAGAACAAGAATAATAAGAATAACAAGAGCAACAACAAATCACGTGAGATGAGGAAGTGCAATTATGTGGTATTACTGGACATCTAGCTAAAGACTGTAGAAAGAAGAAGAGGAAGTTGGGTGAATGCTTTCATTGTGGAGATACTGGAAACATCAGCAAGGATTTCCCTAAGAAGCAAGGGCAGGGGCAGGGGCAGACCCAGCGAGTATGACCTTCTGGAGGGTAGTTGCATGCTCTCAACACCACTCCAGCTCTTAACCGAGGTAGTAATATTTCCGTAGAAAGCCTTGTTTAGATTTCTGACTTTCTTGTTCGAACCTTATTTGACTCTGGCGCATCACATACTTTTATTTCTTATGATATTGTTGAAAATCTGCACCTAAGTACTAGTCTGGTTGAGGATCCCGTTATAGTTTCAAATCCAATTGGGGGCTCCGCCCATTTATCTATGATGTGTGTGGATTTGAGGATCTCTATCTTAAGCGTAGAATTCACGTGTAATGCTTATGTTCTCAGATTCATGGGATATGGTTTGATCCTAGGTATGGATTGGCTGTCCGATTATGGAGCCATTCTTGATTGTGGACGAAGGGTAGTGAGGCTCATGACTCGCCTTGGTAATACCCTTGAAATTTCTTGTAACCATAAGGGTCCAGTCATGTTATGTTATCTTGAATCCCTTGACTCGTCCGACGATAATTTGCAATCTGTAAGAGTGGTCCAAGAATATCCAGATGTCTTTGATGAAGTGAGGGGATTACCTCCTAAATGCGAGATAGAGTTTCGAATTTATCTTGTTGATAATGCCAAGCCAGTTTCATTGCCCGTTAGGCACATGCCCCCGCGAGAAAGAAGAGAGCTCGGTAAACAAATCAACGAGTTGCTTGAGAAAAATTTCATAAGACGAAGCATTTCTGAATGGGGTGCTCCAGTGGTATTCGCTACTAAGGAGGACGGATCGCTTCGTCTGTGCATAGATTATCGCGAGTTAAACAAGCTGACAAAGAAAAATAGGCACCCACTACCACGGATCGACGATTTGTTTGACCATCTTGTGGGAGCATCTGTTTTCTCTCAACTCGATCTAGCCACAGGATTCCATCAGCTCAGAGTGGCTGAGGATAGCATTGACAAAACTGCGTTTATGACTCCAGACGGATTCTTCGAATGGCTCGTCATGCCGTTTGGGCTAAAAAATGCACCCGCGTACTTTGTAGATTTGATGAGTAGGGTGTTTCGGGAGTTCCTTAACAAGTTTGTGGTAGTTTTCATGGATGATATTTTGATCTTCTCAAAAGATGAAGAAGAGCATGCTAGGCATCTCCAGGAAGTCATGGAGACGCTTAGAGCACACCAGTTAAAGGCTAAGTTCTCCAAATGCCATTTTTGGAGGAAGGAAGTTCGGTTCCTTGGGCATGTAATTTCTAAGCAAGGCATAGTCGTGGACCCCGCAAAGGTAGTTGCGGTACAGGACTGGAAAATTCCTATGAATGCAACGGAGGTGAGGAGCTTTCTCGGTTTGGCGGGCTACTGCAGGAAGTTCATTAAGGACTTCGCTAAGATTTCCGCCCCTCTTACTAAATTAACAAAGAAGAACCTACTTTTTGCATGGGACATAGAATGTGACGCTGCTTTTCAGAGACTTAAGAGAGCCCTCACCACAGCTCCAGTTTTGGCATTACCCGATGGAGGTAAGATGTTTACCATGTACACAGATGCGTGCGGCACGGCATTAGGCGCTGTCCTAATGCAGGAAGGAAGAGTAATATGCTACGGGGGCAGACAACTTAAAGTTCATGAGAAAAACTATCCCACGCATGACTTGGAATTGGCCGCGATTGTTTTTGCACTTAAAGCTTGGCGCCGTTATCTTCTAGGGGAGAGGCTCGAGCTGTATACCGACCACAAATCGCTTAAGTACTTCTTCTCACAGAAAGACTTGAATCTGAGACAACAGCAGTGGATGGAGTTCTTGGCATCATATGACTTCGATATAGCTTATACCCCTGGCAAGGGTAATGTGGTGGCGGACACGCTAAGTAGAAAAAGGTTGACTTTGAGCCCCTTGTTTGTTGAAATGAAAAGCCTTGAGTTTATAGCAACCTTTGATTTTACACCTACTGTTGAGTCATTGACTGCTACGTTAGCATCTCTTGAGCTAAGATCTACACTTCTAGATCAAGTAGGGACTTCACAGAAGGAAGACCCACAGATGGTCGAAATCATGGACAAGCTGATTAGGGGTGAGACGTCAAGTCACCTCAGTAGGTATGCCATAGATGACAAGGGATGGCTAAGGCACGATGGGAGACTATGTGTCCCACAAGTGGGAGACTTTGTAAGGAGAGTTCTCGAAGAGGCGCATCACTCAAAGATGACTATACATCCCGGAGGGGATAAGATGTACAGGGATATGAAACGCATTTTTTTTGGGCTAGAATGAAAAAGGGCGTGGCAGAGTTCGTCTCGAGGTGCATGGTGTGCCAACAAGTAAAGGCCGAGTCGAAGAAGCCCGGTGGACTATTACACCCTTTGTAAGTTCCGCAATGGAAATGGGAGGGTATCTCGATGGATTTCGTGGATGGACTGCCTAGGTCAAGGAAGGGAAAAACTAGCATATGGGTCATAGTTGATAGACTCATGAAAAGTGCTCACTTCATTCCGGTGAAGAGAAAGAGGACCGCATCAGGGCTAGCATCTATTTACCTTCGAGAGATAGTACGATTGCATGGAGTTCCTTCTAGTATAGTTAGTGATCGTGACCGGATTTTCACTAGCCAGTTTTGGAATAGTCTGTAAGAAGCAATGGGAACACGACTGAACTTGAGCACGGCCTATCACCCACAGACAGATGGACAAACCGAAAGGGTAAATAGGGTAATAGAAGATCTCCTGAGACTACGTATTCTTGACTTTGGTGGTACTTGGGAAGACCACCTTCCTCTTGTGGAGTTTGCGTATAATAACAGTTACCAAGCTAGCATCGGAATGGTACCGTTCGAAGCCCTGTATGGAAGACCGTGCAAGTCGCCAACTTGTTGGTGGGAGACGACAGACAGACTTATACTTGGGCCCGACATGATAAGGGACACTTCTGAGAAGATTGAGTTGATACGAAGACGGATGAAAACGGCCCAAGATAGACAGAAATCTTATGCGGACCAGAGAAGTACAGACCTAGAGTTCGAAGTCGGAGATATGGTCTTTATAAAAGTTTCTCCGTTACGCAATGTAGTTCGTTTTGGAGCAGTTGGAAAGCTAGCACCAAGATTTGTAGGACCGTTCCCCATCACTGAGAGGATTGGACGGATGGCCTATAAGGTAGACTTACCCGAGAAGCTGGCTGGGGTGCACAACGTCTTTCACGTCTCGCATCTCCGTAAGTGTTTGCATGAGTCAGCCGAAGTGGTTGAGCCAAGCATCCTTGAAGACGTAAAAGTGGAAAAAGAAGAGACATTAAGGCGAGTTCCTATTCGTATCTTAGGAACGGAGACTAAGAAGCTAAGGAATCGAGAAGTCAAGCTACTGAAAGTGTAGTGGAGTGAAACCCAAGAAGATGCAACTTGGGAAATCGAAGAGAAGATACGCGCGCTTTACCCATTTCTTTTTGAGGGTACATTCTCGATCTCTTTTTCCTATAAACTTGAAAACCTTTTCATATCATGCTTCTAATATCTATGTTTGTCTTGTTATCTTCTCGATCTTATCTTGAGAACCTTAGGTAGAACCATATGGATGTAAACATGTGATTGAAACATGTTATGGCTGATGTTTGCAAATGGTTGCAAGTGGTTGCAAGTGGTTGCTAGTGGATGCATGACACACATTAGGCACTAGATCGGCTCAGGCACATTTTCATGCTGCATATGCATGAGTGCTAATACTTGTACATGGATGGAACTTGTTATGTTATCACTTGGATGTTGCATATGGATGAATGATTGTGCACTCATGTAGAGATTATGAACTATGTTAGGAATTTGCATACATGTTGGATTCATGACACTAACATATTTTGCATTAAGGAGGTTTATTGAATCAGTAACCGCCTGATCTTTTACATTAGATAAGTACATATACACACAATTTCTGCATATGTTCATACAGCACTAGAAGCCTTTTAAGGACAATGATTGCATGTGGATGATGCTTTGAGTAGATGGATGATTGGATGGTAGGACACCTCCTCCCTAACTTAGAGATTTTGGGGACGAAATCCTTTAGGGGGGAGAATGCAACAACCCGTGTTTTTATAACGTGTAATAACCATAAATCAAGGCAGAATTAATTTTTAAAATAAGAATCGAAGGAAACGGGTTGCGCCATTCCGTTCGTCTTGAAATTCTGCTTGGAAATGAGTCTGAGTTTTCGAAAATCGGAGTTCGTATGACCAAGTTATGATCTTTCGAAGTTTTCAGAAATTTTCAAGTTCAAAACAGACTCAATTCGAATTCAAAAATTCGAATTTCAAACCTCCAAATGGACTGGGCGGGAAATTTCCCGCCCAGGACCAGGTCGACCTGGGGGTCGACTATGTAGTCGACCTACCCAGGGCCAGGTCGACCATAGTGTCAACCTGGGGGTCGACCTGGTGCCCGAGCCCATTTCTGAAGCTGGATTCACTCTGATGTATTTGGCCTCATTTCTGTCCACATTCGTTGACCTGACCCTATAAATACAGCCCCTAACACCAGTCTCTCTACACAAAATTCTTTCTGACCTTATGCTGCTCTGATTCTGATTGAAAAGTTTGAGAGAAGGACTGCTTCTTCTATGTTGAGACTGCGTAAAGGGAATTGCTGATTTGGGGACTTCTATTAGGACTTGACTAAGCATGTTCAACATCGACTCTCTTTTTCTAATTCTCGAACCACGATCTGTAAGCCCCAGTTATTTTCAGATTAAAACTGTAAATGTATTATGAATATGATGTAAATTGAAATTGGACCTATGTATGATGACTGTTTACATTCATTCTCGTTCATCTTGGATCTTGACTCTTGAATATTACTATGACATTGATTTGGGGCCTATTCATGTTGTAAATCAAAAGAAACCCCTCTTATTATCATGTTGAATCTGTTATTAGTCACACGTTTATGACTATCACCTTATGACAGTCATTACCATGACTATACTATCACCTTATGACAGTCGTATCATGACTATACTATCACCTTATGACAGTCGTTACCATGACTATACTATCACCTTGTGACAACTGTTATTTTATCTTGCTAGATTTGGAATCTTTATGTTTGAGGCCAATATTCCATATGCCAGTAATGTTTTAATCTTTTATTTCAAGTCATACCATGCTATGCTAGTACTCACTTTTGCCACCTTATACCCATTCCTTTTTATGTTATTCCCTATTAGATTCATTTGTATCGATTCGAACTTACGTGCGATGGGAATACAATTTGGGTAGACTAGGTAAAACATAAATTAGCCTTAAACTTGAACATGAATGTTGTTATGACTTGAACCTGAATATGGACATGAACTTGACATGATTTGACATGAAACATGACCTGAAAACTTGACATGAATCTAGACAAGAAAACTTGAACGTGGGCATGACAATTAGATAAACTTGAAAATGGCCAACTCGAGGTTGGGTTGAGTTTGTAGTGTAAATCTGCCCGGAACCGCCCGGCAAATCCAGTGGCTGCAAACAATAGGATCCAATGTGGGTAGTAGGTCATGTTGCACGTAAAAACCCGAGGTTAGACTATGTTGTGGTGTAAATCTGCCCGGAACTGCCCGACAAATCCAGTAACCACAACAGTTAGTCTAATGTGAGAGGTAGGCGTGCACTAATAAATTAATGCCATATGATAGGGTTAAGTCATGAACCACTTGAATATACTCAACCAACTTGACACGATGATTTGATAGGGTTAAGTCATGAACTGCTTGAACACACTTAACCAACTTGATACAAGATCTGGATAGGGTTAAGTCACGAATTTGAATGACAACACTTAACCCATTAGAAACCCTAGTTACGCGGTCCTTTTCAGCAGTAACCCGCTTAGATGTATCACGATACCCTGGGACTAGGCAGGGTGGGGCACGATTACTGTGCTGATTGTAAGCGACCAGAACGATGGCTGAGTAGGTGCGCCATTGTAGGTTCAGGCGGGCTATGGTCGTGCACGTAGTCCGGAGTTGAAAACGCAGGCATTGGGCACCCGTAGATTTACACTGTGCGTGCTTGATTCGTATCGGTGGTTGGCACCATAGGACTTGATACGCCCTATGGTGCACCTAGCATAGGTAACTACATTTCAGGATAGGGCCGTATGACACAGACACATGATGAGCTAGGACTTGTATGGAGCCGATCGATTAAAGATCGTACCGTAGGACCCCGTAATGGGTCACTTCATGACACTGGGCTAAGGGATCATTTCATGGTTAATACTTGACATGGGTTAGAATACTAGTACAGTTGGTGCAGCGAACCTTGAATATGCGATGCCAGACTTGACTTGTCTTGTTATCTTAATTATCCTACTAGTTTTGTTATCATCCTTATGTTTAATTCCAGTTTTCACATGTCATGTTACCTTTACTAGTTTTCATACTGAAAGTCACTAGGGCTTACCAGTCTTTATGACTGACCCTTTTTCTTTCGCCTCTTTTTCTTTCGTTTCTTGCCCCCAGGTTCTCAGGGAGGGAACACTAGCTCTTAGCTTGGATTTAGCTTGCTTTCTGACAGCTCATGTACGGTTTGGTCTTGGGCTATGCTATGGCTGCTTCTGCTATTTATGGGGAATAACTTACTTTTGTTTTAAGTTTATGCTTCTTTATTATGAACTTGATGTAATGGAATAATTTGTATCTTGGATATATGAGCTTTTGACTCTTTTCTGGAAAATAATAAAAAGTTGGTTTTTAATTTCTACCGCTGCTTTATTTATGTTCTGCCTTATGATATCTCTGTGCATGTTTACCTAGATAATACTCCACCAAAACTAGTGCATTCCCTTTGTGAGTGACCCTAGCGGAGGTGGGGTGTTACATCTGGTAGCTTTCAGAATTATACTGCCTCCTGGTGCTGGACAATGAAGTTCCTAACAGATAAGGGGATTGGTGTAGTTAAGGCAGATTAGGACATTTCTAGAGAGTGCTACATCAACGAGCTAAGAAAATCAAGCAAGAACGACAAAGGAAAGGGTGTCTAGGTCCCCCTCCGCATTTGTGATCCTGCATCATAGCAATTAGGGTATGACCCCTGTAGTGGCGAGCATAGCGGGGCCCAAAAGGAGATGGATCTGAGAAGGTCGGTACATGGAAGGAGAGAGGCGCCAGTTGAAGTCACAATTCTCATTAGCGCTCCAGCGACCGAGGTTCGATCCTTGGCATGTACGTGCCTGCTTACTACAAATTTTGCAACACCCCTAAGTCCCACATCATGGAAGCCTGTGTGAAATGGGTACTTATATAATAGAGCCCATCTCTTACTAACGCCGAGGCCTTTTGAGGAACAAAACCCTACACCTATATGGTGGCTAAGTTGGGGACAATATCTTGCGTGAACGGAGGTGCGGGCTGTTACAGTGGTATCAGAGCCAATACCCAGCCGGAATTGTGGCTCCTGTGTGGACCACAGCGCCTGGGTGAGGTGTTTGTGAGCCAACGGGGACGTTGGGCTCTGTAGGAGGGGAGAATGCAACACCCCTAAGTCCCACATCATGGAAGCCTGTGTGAAATGGGTACTTATATAATAGAGCCCATCTCTTACTAACGCCGAGGCCTTTTGAGGAACAAAACCCTACACCTATATGGTGGCTAAGTTGGGGACAATATCTTGCGTGAACGGAGGTGCGGGCTGTTACAGGAGCTCTGGTTAGCTCAAATCTTTGGGGTATAATTTGTTAGAACTAAACAAAGACTCATCAGAGGTTGGATTAGTAATATCCAATAGGAAAACTCATTAGAGATAGGATCAGTAGTATCCTAGAATGAGAAAACTCATTAGAGATGGGGTTAGAAATGCCCTAGAATGAGTTCAGAGTGAAATGTTTATAATTAACATATTTGTAACTATATATAATTAGATTTTAGAAAATATGATTTTTAATATATAAAAACTATATATATTTGAAAATTTAATCAACCAATTGATTGATGCTTGTGTTGTGCGAATATTAAATCAACTAATAAAATTATTGAATCCAATAAATGAAAATTTAAAGTTGAGTTGGGTAATAAAACAATTTTTAGCTCCGTTCCTTTTCGAGGATGAAAAGATTTTAGGTGGGGGAGATTGTAACAACCCGAAATTTTTGAACCAATTTTAATATATATGTATTTTTTTTTAGGGAAATGCGTCAGAATTTAAAATTTTCTTTTTAAAAAAAAATTAAATTATTAAATTTAACGGGGTTTTCTTAAAATAAATTTTATGATGTTATTTGTGGAGGAAATTTGTAATTAGATAAACGTTGATTTATAACAATGGAAATTATTGTATAATTGTAATAATTAACTTTTGACTATTGATAATAAAGGAATGTTGATCAAGCAAGTGTGATTTACATTATTAACTAAGATGGAATGTTGTAATCCTTTTGTTGTGTTGATATGAATGTTATAGAAACAAGCGTTACTACTGCTGTTAATTAATTGAATTTCTTCGAAAAGTATATATTGATATATATTTACAAATTTAAAGTAGCTAACTTATTTTAAAGTTTGTTTGAAAGCAAAGTGTTAAGAGATTTGTTTCGCAATGTAATTTATTTTGAATACGATTTCAAGTTGTTTACATTTAAAGAAGCTAATTTATTTTAATATGGATTTGATATTAATTTGGTAAATATAAATTTAAGATTTCAATATATGGTCGGTTGACAAAGCGAAGAGATTAAATTATTTTATTGTTAATAAATTTTGGAATTCATGACATGTTCAAGACAAGTAAACAATGTGTCCAATATCGTCGTGTGCCGTTCACTAGTGACAATTTCACAAATTTAGTAAAATTTAAAATTTCTAAATAAAAATTTTCTTTAATTAAATTTCTGAATTTATCATCCAATATTTTGCATTAGTCTATTTAGCGTTGCATAAACATAGCGCGCGTAGTTAAAATGTGCGTAAAACGAATTAGCGTTCGCACGTTCGCTGCGTCGTCTGTTCATACGAATAAATAATCAAAAATAATAAATGAGAAAGAATTAATTTTTATTCCTTTAACCGTGTTAGCCAAATAAGGAAGAAAATAAATAATTAACGCAAATTTGAACCATGAAGTAACGGTAGAAAATTTACAGTGTGAACACCAATTTAGACCGTATAATAATAAACAAAAGAAATAAATAAATAAACAAATAAGAAGAAATTTAACTTTTGTTCCCTTAACCGTGTGAGCAAACAAGGAATGTAATGCACGGTGAACGAAAATTTAATCTATTTAATGATGGTAGGAGATTTTCAGCCAACAATTAATCCTTATTTCTAGTAATAATGGCCTTTCCTCTGTTAGAATTAGTCATATGCGGTGCCTCTCAGATCTGAAATTCACTTTCCCTAAATTATGGCAACAATAAAGATCCTTCCCTGTCTGTACCACGTAGATTTGAAATCACTATTCAAGATTTTAAATATCTCCCTCTGTCAATAGTGAATATATGGAAACAGTGCCCCAAGATTTGTAACTGTCCATGAATAGGGAATCCAATGCTATGCTCTAATAGAAAGCGGTCCTTTCTTTCTCTCTCACGTGAAACCATCCCTAATTTTCTCCACCGTTGCTCCTTATTCTACTTCATATTTTCTTTTCTTCCTACCGCTCATTTCACGCATCTTCCTCCACACTGGGTAAAATCGCATCTCCACTTCAGTGCGCTCTCCTAGTCGGACCACCTCCAACAAACCGCTCCTCCAATCGATACCCAATATTCTGAAAATTGGAATCAAAGTTTGGAACCTTTTCTGAAACTTACGGTATGAACATTTTCAAAGGATTGTGATACTTATAAGCATTGCAAATCTATTATTTAATTTGTAAAACTCGTAACTTATTGACACGAAACCCAAATCATATAATTTCAGATCCGTTGGAACCGTGACGTTGAATACGACCTTTTTAAACTGATTGGGACAAATGCTGAAGCTGTTGGAATTTTTAGATTTGCTTTGAACGAAGGTGAGATTCTCTATTTTAAATTTATTAATAAATTAAATTATTTAGATTGCAATGGGATATACATATAATTACGGTTCAGATCTGTTTCGTATGATCGTATTTGTGATGGTTGATTCTGTGTTTGCAATGAATAGTATAGATCCATGTGATTGTTACTTATTCTATGATATACAACTTGTTTAGAATTGAATGGACGAATTTCCAATTCAAAATAAAAGAAAATGTTTGTTATTATTTCTAAATCTAGTTTCGAATTGAATGGATAAATCCTCAATTAAAAATAGAAAGTGTTTACCACTGTTTATACATCTTGTTTAGAATTGAATTGGCAAAGTTCCAATTCAAAACAGAAAATGTTTGTCACCATGTATACACCTTGTTTAGATGTGAATTGACAAATTTTCAATTCAAAATATAAAGAGTATATTTGTTACCATTTACAGTTTATCGCTTGTGTTGGAAATTAAATTGATCCAAGATATAGAAATAAAAAGATTTTATTTTGTTACATCCCTCAATGCGAACAAAATTACTAATACAAAAAATTATATTTTGTTTACATCCCTTGATGTAGACAAAATTACAGAAGAAAGAAAGAAAGGATTTTATTTTGTTGCATCCCTCGATGCGAAAAAAAATATCAAAAATAGAAATTAACAAAATTTACTTTTTAATTTATTTACATTTTCATCATATAAATAACACTTTAAACAAAATTTACTTTTGTTTTATTTACATTTTCAGAATGTAAATGGCACTTGAAACAAAGATTTACTTTTTTTTTCACTTCATGATATAAATATGAATTGAGACAAAAACTTACTTTTTTTTTCCACTTCATAATGTGAGTAACACTTTAAGAAAAACTCACTTTTTATTTACATTGTCACAATCTAAATAACACTTGGAACAAAATCTACTTTTTATTTTGTTTACATTTTCAAAATGTAAGTAACATTGGAAACAAAAATTTACTTTTGTTTTATTTACATTTTCAGAATGTAAATAAAACTAGAAACAGAGATTCACCTTTCTATATTCACTTTATAATGTATATTGTAAATTGTAAATAGGACTTGAAAAATGGAATTCACCTTTTGTTTTACCTTGTACCTTATAAATAAGACTTGAAAATAAAACTCACTTTTTATTTTACTTTGTATATCGTAAGTAGGACTTGAAATAAAACTCATTTTTTCCTTTTTCATTGTAATGTATATGTCACCTGAAAACAAAGTTTACATTTGTTTTCCATTTTATATTGTAAATAGCATTGGAAATAAAGTTTACTTTTTATTTTATTTACACTTATATAGTGTAAATATGAATTGAAACAAAAATCTTCTTTTTATTTTATTTACATTTGCATAATATAAATAACATTGTAAACAAAGTTCACTTTTTATTTTGTTCACATTTGTATAATGTAAATAACACTTAAAAACTTATATTTTCATTTGTGTCTTAAAACACAAATAAAACATGAAAACAAAAATTTACTTTTGTTTACACTTTATAATGTGGAAATGTGTATTGAAGTCAAAACGTACATTTTATTTTGTGTTCTTAAAACACAAATAAAACTTGAAACAAAAAATTTTACTTTTTATTTTCACTTTAAAATGTGAACATGAATGGAAATAAAAACTTACATTTTCATTTGTATTCTTAAAACACAAATATGACTTGAAACTAAAATTTACCTTTTTATTTACGTCTTATAATGCAAATAAAACTTGAGAATAAAATTTACCTTTCTATTTATATTCTACAATGAGAGAATAAAACTTGTTTTTGGTTTTGTAGGCACAAGTGCAAACAAATTTTTAAAAAAATAAGAAAATTACTTTTTGTTCCCATCCACAATTGCGAACAAATTATAAAGATTAAAAATTCACTTTTTGTTTGCATCAACAAATGCGAACAAGTGATAAAGATTTAAAAATTCACCTTTTTGTTCGCATTCACAATGTGAATAAGATGTTAGAAATAAAACTTACTTCTTTTTATCCGCATTCATAATGCGAATAAATCACGATTTATAAAGAATACACATTTTGTTTGCATTTACTCTTGCAAACAAATATAATTTGAAAAGGGTGTAAAAGTATCATTTTCACTTTTCGATTAAGAAGTTAATCTTTTTGTTTGCATTTACTATACAAACATTTACATAGCAAATTAAGTCATACTTTTTATTTGTGTTTTTAACACAAATATTCACATTTAAAAGAAGTTAATCTTTTATACTTGCATTTACATTGCAAGTATTGCATAAGAAAAGAAATCATCTTTTATACTTGCATTTACATTGCAAGTATTGCATAAGAAAAGAAATCATCTTTTATACTTGCATTTACATTGCAAGTATTTCATAAGAAAAGAAATCATCTTTTATACTTGCATTTACAATGCAAGTATTACATAAGAAAATAAAAATCATTCTTTTTACTCGCATGTATAATGCAAGTATTGCGTAGGAAAATAAAGTCGTTCTTTTTATTTGTGTTTCAACACAAATGTATGCATAGATAATAAAAACATCCTTTTTATTTGCATTCACTATGCGAACATTTGCATAGAAAATAAAGCACTCTTTTTATTTGTGTTTTTACCACAAACAGTTGCATAGAAAATGAAGTCATTCTTCATGTGTATTCTTAACATAAAAATATTACATAGGAATAAATCACCTCTATATTTGTGTTCTTAACACAAATACATATAGGAAAATGAATGCCTTTTAACGTTGTCCTTTAACGCAAATATTAACATAGGATTTAGGTTCATCTTTATATTTGTATTTCCAATACAAATATGACAATAGAATTCATCCTTTTTTTTGTATTCTCCGATACAAATAGGTCACAGAAATAAAAGTGCGTCTTCTATTTGTACACTCTATTGTAAATGAAAACTTAGAAATAAAAGTTACGTATTTTTATTTACATCCCTCGATGTAAATAAACATGAAAGAAAAGTTCATTCTTTACGGGACATGTTATTAGACATTAAACATAGGATTGGTAAAACACATTTTATTAGACATTAAACATGAATGTGTGTGTTAGGTAGACAGTTCATTCTTTACGGGACATGTTACCCATGTTAATATTATCGCCAAATGATTTATATTCACAAATATAAATAAGAATAGAGACAAATCATTATTCAATACTATTAATGATATGAAATGGTTTAAAACTTTATATATATATATGATAATCATTTGAAAAGACCGAGTCCATCTCATTTCAAATGATTATAAGGCGATATCCAAATAGAAGAGTTGAAGACGACGGTCGAAGGCCAACGATCTTCAAGGCGGATGGTTGTATTGCTATTATTGGCCTTGATGGGAGTAGCTACCTTGATGGGTTGATGGTAGTGATCATCCGGACGTTCTTGTTGATTGTACGGGTTTGGCTTTCGCTCAGACCCAGAGCATAAGCTTATAAATAGATGCATGTTAGACGTTAAATTTCATTTTATGTAAATTGATTTCTATTAATATACAACCGTTGGTGGAGGAGAATTTATTCTCTTACTTAACACCCTTAGAGGTTGTGTATTAATAGTTATGAATGGCATGGCGTGAAATGTCAACGTGGCACGCCAAGATGCAAATGATCAAGGCTTTGTTGCAAAGCAGAGCCTTGTGGGATGATCAAAGCATAGTCTATTTAGGCATAGCTTTGTGTAACGTGACTTCGCGAGCCTCACAGCCCGGTAGAGTCTAAAACGGGAGAAGGGAACGCAGGGAGTGCACACGTTTCTCTCTAGCTATAGTGGTGCCAGGGACCTACCAGCGCTGGCATTTATTCATTGTGGTTGTTGGATTTTTCGAGGCCTCGGTTTATGCGGTCGCCACTGGCCGTATTATAGGTCCAAAAGGACCGGGAAGCGTGTGTTCAGGAATTGCCAATCCATTAAGCGTTAACGTATGGACCGGCCCTGCAGGATTCAAGGGTTGGACAGAGTACCTATTCTGGGGCATTTGCTAGAGTGTCTCGAATCGGTAAGGATCTCCTCCCTAGCCTTGACTCAGATGGAAACCCAAATTTCCAATACGACATCACGCGGTTTTGATTGTATACCTATATATGGCGACATAGTGGGATGGGGCACTCATGCCGTCTAGGATTGATACATTTACTTTGATGTATTTCAAATTGGTTGCACAATATTATTATATAATACCGTGTTTATCGTATCAAGCATCTTTTGATCATTATAAGGTAAAACCCTATCCTCCGGTTTGCGTTGCATTGTGTGATGGGACTTGGGTCTTATAATGGTTTCATTTTTCTAAAAAGCATTGCGTTATTTTGACGATTTACTTTAGTCATGCACTGGCAATCCATAGGAGAAAACCTGTTCCGCGAAAGTGGCGTGGTCCTGTGATTAGCCTTATTATATTTTATAGGTTAGGTAGAATTCTCACACCAGTCCCATGACTGACCTGTAGTTTGTCCACTGGCAAACTCGGGTGCCCATATTTTCCACACGGGCAGTCAAGTAGCTATTTTTGCAGATATATTAAACAGGATTCTGGGTTGAAGCTTAAAGCTGTGTCAAGAGATAGAGAGCCTTCCGCTGTGTTCTTCCGTTGCAGTATATTACATTTTTTATACTTATCTTCCGCTGTAATTATATTCCAATGTACTCTGATATGTATATTCTGTACTCTGATGTAACATTTATTATAGTGTTATAAAAGTCTTCTGTTATCTGTTGTAATGTTTTGTATGCCCAAAGTTAATGTATTCGTAGATTTTCACTTTTTGGGTCAGACCTGTGTGGTTTATGGTCGATTCAAAGGGCGGGAATTTGCGGGTCGTTACAGGCTCTCAACTGGGCCTAAAATTGCAGAAAGAATTAGTTATGTTTTTTAAAGCTAATCTTGACGTGTTTGCTTGGATTCACTCTGAAATGTGCAACATATCCCCCGAGGTGGTAGTTCATGCACTAAATATTGACCCAAGCATCACTCCAATCAAGCAGAAAAGAAGGATTCAGGCCTCGGAAAGGTCGGCTACACTCAAAGAAGAAGTGGACAGACTTATGGAGAATCACTTTATACGGGAATCTACATATCCTGCCTGGGTCTCGAATCCTGTACTTGTAAAGAAACCTAATGGAAAGTGGCGAGTATGCATCGATTATTCCGATCATAATAAAGCGTGTCCCGAAGACAGTTTCCCACTGCCTAGAATTGACCAACTTCTTGATGCAACGGCGGGACATGAACTCCTATCTTTTATGAACGCATACTCACACTATACCAAAAAATGTCTTTAGCGGCGTTTAAAAAATGATACCAAAGCCTTTGGTGGTGTTTTAGAGAACGCTACTACAGGTCCTGCAACTAAAAGTCTGTTTTTTCTGTTGCGTTTCCATAAACGCTGCCAAACTAAAGCAACAAAAAAGTTTCTGCAGCGTTTAAAAAATCCAACCAAAACTAACATTTTTTGGTTGCTTTTGTGCTTGGCCCATTTCTTTGATTTTCTGTAGCATTTATTTTATGCAACTAAAAACTTTTCATTGCATTTAATTTATGTCACTGTAAATTCAAATTTTATTTTACATTTGTTTCAGTAATGTTTTAGAAACCCTGCTGAAATGTATTAATTGTTTTGTAGCATATTTTAAATATACTGTATACTGTTAATGGCTTACATGGTTTCCAACAACCAGCTTTGTAATAATCATACCAAAATCAGCAACAATCGTGTAATTATCATATTTAAACCAACAATCTACCAATCATATAATCATCATATTTAAATAATTGAAAACACGTAATTACATAAGTATTACCCATAAGCATTTAGATAATAATTGTTTGACAAAATGAGCAAGTTCATATACCACAAACATTTTCAAAGAGTTTTACTTAAGTATCGACTAATATCATAATGCGTTTAACAATTGAATTAACGTCCATTGTTAGTGATGGCCTTTACTCCGAAAAAGCTAATTACATGTAAACACATTCAATAATCAACAATAAGTATTTTTCATGAATTATCAAATAACATTCAAATAATGTTAATTGATTTTTATTAAAATAAACACATAATTAGATAATTAAACTGAATATCAAATAACATCAGACAATATTGTACTTATGATTATAGATATGGTGCATTTAAAATACGGTGTTCCTATGTGTTCCTATGCATCTACAAAATACCAAACAAGAAAAATAGCAAATAATATAAATATGATCGAATGTTGTCTACCTTCAAATAATGTATGTATGCAAGTTATGATTAACAGGTACAGTTGCTTGAAGCTCAAAACAGCTACTTTATCATATAAATTTAAGGATTAATTGTCAAGAATAAAATGAAGTTTAACGTGTTTTCCCATAATAATACCATGTTTGGATTATTTCTGAGTAATCCAAAGTTTGGGGGGTGTCTTCCCATATTGATCCCGATGACTCGCTAACGTGTTATTTTGGGATCAATATGGGAAGACAACCCCAGACTTTGGATTAATATGGGAAGACATCAAGTGTTAGATCCACATCCAAGTTGTTCAATTATGCAGAAATTAATATCAGAAAAATGCTAGAAAAACAGAAAAGACACAAGATTTATAGTGGTTCGGCGTTAATGAGTCTACGTCCACTTTATATAAGTAATTATACTTGGAATCAGAGTACAGTCGATGACTTATCCCTCAATCTCACTCTTACAACGTTTATTCACTCAATAATTTGAAGACAACTCTAAATAATAATGGAGGTGTAATAATTCTAGATTCAGAACACAGAATTGCCGAAAAGATCCTGAAAAATGCCAAGTTCTGGGCTATTTATAGGTGATTTCTTCAGGCGGATCGCGGTCATACGTGGCACACATCTCGAGAATCTCGGACTGGTTCGTGGCTTGATGGAGAATTGGTCAATATGACAGTTATGGACAGGTGTCACAGGATCCGACGTTTGCGGATCGTGGTGGGCTTGGTTTTGGCCATCTCCTTGTCTTCTAGACTTGGATCAGATCGTGCAGAAGAGGAGAGGGAAGATCAGATTGAGTATCGGCGCCGCGATCCGGGGATGTGTCACGATCCGAGGAGAACGATTGACCATGATCGAATGCTTGAGAGGTTGGACACTTAGGGCCTCATATTTCCTTTGCTTTTGAACATTGGTGGCTAGGTCGAAAAGCTAGCCAACATTTTTCCACCTCGAAGTATGTTTTATCAAGGATGGAACATGCTTCGAAATTGCGGACTAATCAGAGGTTGGGTCTGTTTGAGAAGTCATATCGCTTCGAAAAGTTGCATCCTATGACTGGTATAAATATTGAGTTAGACTACCAATTATTTTCTTGCTCATCGGGTAATTTCCATCTTTTAAACTCCCGGAGATATCACTTTGAATCGCCAAGTAAGTCTCAAAATTCATTGTAGAAAATAGTATTTAGTTTGTATTTTTGCAAACCTAACGCTCCATCTTTCCGATTCGCAAATCATGTTGGAGCTCAGATCATCGTTTTACGTCGCGGATCGTGGGGGCTGTGCAACACATCGGGAGAGGAGCGCCCTATGCGTCAAGGGCCGTTTCCTGGTAGAATCCATATTCGGACCGCAACGGGGTTCCTTAGGCGCTCCGCTGCCCATTAGGCCCAGCGGATCGAATGAGACAAAATATGGAATACGAATGGTTTCCTCTTTGGCTATATAAGCTGATTTACCCCTCTTCTTTCTACCTTTTACCTTTCTCTTCACTAGCTGCCGCTCTTCCCCCTTTTGCCTTCCAAAACTCTGATTTAATAAACCCAGATTTCCTATTAATAAAGAGGTAACTACATTAACAATGTTTTGTGTGTTTTCATTCTCGTTTCTCGCAAGCCTTTTACTGGTTTGAAAGACAATGGCGGCGGAGTTTTTTGGTATTCGAGGCTTTGAAGCTGATGGTGGTGCCATGGGTTCTGTTGTTCGAGTTCGGAGATGGAGGGGAGGAAAGAGAAGGAAGAAGAAGGAGCAGGTCGAGCCGGATCGTGGTGACGGTTCGTCTGGGAGGTAGATGGAAGGATCAGGGTTGGACAATGAATCGGGTAGTGATAAGTCACTGGTTCACGAGGGAATAGGAAGAAGTGGATCGCGGGTGATCCTTGCGATCCGTTCCGGCTTCACGATCCGATGCTTTTTCATAAGTTGATGCTTTCGCCGCGGGTCCACACCTGCTTCACGATCCGTAGATATACCACGATCTGATCCCTGTTGCACAATCCCGCATGATGAACTTGTTAAATAAACAATGTGACCTAACTCTGATATATCGATGGACAGTTAGGCTAGAGCCCTTAAGAGATCCTTCTGGACTGAATGACAGCATAAATTGACTGTTGTTGATGACTCCTTCGATGATCTTGTTAACTTTTATGCTTTTCTTTAAAGCATGCATAGGCACACCTTGCACTTGCACACACAGGGAATGGGTAACTGCATTCTAATCTCATGTTTGCTCACCAAAACAGCAATGTCGGATGATCGTTCTCCTGAAAGATCTGAAACAGAGGTGGACCCGGACGTGTCGGAACACCATAATCCCGAGGTTCCTCCAATTAATCCAGAGGATAAGGATTCTGAATCCGAATATGAGGCTGAGACAGAGTCAAATTCATCTGAGAGTACCTCGCTAGAGGAGTAGTCCGAAATGGACGACCGAGCTCCCGATGAGGTTCCCGGCATTCTAGGAATTGAGAAATTCACTGACTCTTTAGCTTCCAAACTAGACGATATAAAACTTAAGAAAATTTGTTTGAAACACGGGATCCCATGGGATGATGTGAAAACACCCGAAAGCGGAGATAGACCTCATCTTTCTCCAGAGAGGTACGTGGCAATCAGCCGACTCATGTGCTGGGTAGGCGCTATTCCTCCGTTTCCTCCAATCGTCATTGAAACCTTAAGACGATTGTGTATTGCCCCTATGCAACTTCATCCCAATGCTTACGCAGCCTTGTACATTGTATATGTCGCGTATGCAGAGATTTTGCAAACTGAGCTTACTTTTAAAGACTTGAAATTCTACCATCTTTTCAAGAACCGTTCCACAGCGACTCCAAAATTTCTCGTTCTTTGAATCAGTAGCCAACAGGAAGGTTCTGCCCGATGGTTTCAGCAACATAGGGGATCCCAAAGCTGATTGGTTTTACATAAAACACCAGGTTGGGTGTGCGAGGAGGTGGCTCAAATCTAGTAAGTTTCGAGCCTTTAGATGCATGACTGAATTACATAATCAAAGTATTAACATGCTTCCTTTCCCTTTGTGCAGATCACACATTCCCCAAGACAGAAGGCTCAGTGTATAACGATCGATTATCCCGTCTTCTAGAAAGCAAGTCTGACTTTTTGAGAATTAGGAAATGTATTACCGACGAAAACCTTCACAAACATCATCTTTTGGACATAAGATTCAGACTTGGCGCGGGCGGCAAACCTTACAAATATGTGCCCCCAGCTGAAGGAGAAGGAACTTCTCAAGTTGCAGAGACGACTACTCTTCGCAAGAGTCCTTTGCGGATGATTAATCAGGACGATGAAGATTTAAACGTGTATAAAGGAGATGAGGGACAAGCTGATAAATCAAAGGAGGTTCCAACCTCCGAGGGACGGTCTCCACTGAGGACTTCATCGCCAGTTGAGTCTATCGCTCACGACGAATTAACGGAGGAATAGGTTTTCTGGGAATTAAGTAAAATTCCTTTGCCAGATGATATTTATACCCAAGAAGATTTCGAAGGAGAACCAATTTTTCCCCTTTCCGAAGAGACGGGTGCCTCAGTTGGAGAAAAAGAAGTTACCAAACGAGCCTAACTTTGGGCCCTGGTCTGTTTAAAAAAAAAAGGATTCCATGGGATGCACAAAACACATGCACCATTTATCATAACACTCTTTTGCTACTGTGGTTCACAGTTCTAACACGTACTTGTTTTCTTTGTAGAAAAAATGTCTCGGAAACGGTCTTATTCCTACCGTTCCCTTCGCGAGGGCACATCAAGCCTGCTTCCAAATCCTGAGCACACTCGTAGCGATAGTCGCGGAAGGGATATTCATCGACCCCGGGATTCTCATCAATCTTATCCTGCACGACCTCGATCTTCGCCGAAGCAAAGTTATGGAAAGCCACCTAGTCGTCCAATGGCACTAGCTGGGGGGAAGCAACTTCCTAGATGTTTAACCCCTCCAAAAAGCACTCATTCCCATGCCCAATCTTCTAAGAAACACGCCGAGCCAAAGGACAAGGACAAAGATGAGGGCAGGATTATAGAGAAGTGGAAGACAGTTCCGACTTCCCCTTGTGAGCGTGGCTTGGACACTACTGCTGCAAGGGATGTTGCCCCCAGTTCTGAGATCACGGCCAGGTTAGAGAGTTTACGAAAACAGTTTCCCGACATTTACTTTGAAAGGATGGTGTTCGTCCCAGATCTTGAACCGGTCCCCGAGGATTGGGACACATAGGTGATAGGGTATGTGTGCCATGTAGCTAAACAATACGGGGTAATGAAGAAGCATGCGACTACACTCTCTTCTATCATCCATCGGATGGAGACGGACGCAGCCAGGGCCAGAGTAAAGATTGACAATGATGCTAGGGCTAGGTGCAAAATGGAAAAAGAACTAGAGGGTGCATAGGCCCATTGGCTTTAGCTCGGCGAGACGCAGAGAATTACAATTCCGAGTTGGAAAGTGCCAGGGAGCGTTTTTGCAACGAGCTTGACTTAAGTAGCCAGGAACGGGTGGCCATGAGGAAAGAAGTGGAGGATTTCAGGGCGGTTAACACTGAACTGAAGACAGTTCAGGATCGCTTTTCTGCTGAGAAAGAGGCTTGGGAGAAAGAGAAGGCGAGCTTAGTAAATGACCTTGCCCTTTCCATAAAGGAGAAGGAGGTTCTAAATGATCAACTTGCTCAAGCTGAGGAGCGGGTGGCTGTCGCCGAAAGCAATGCCAATAGCGCTATTGAGTTAGCAGCTGCTGTGGCTGATAAGCTTGCTGAAAAAGAGAGGGATACAGATATCTTTGAAGAATTGTTGTTCGATTTCTTTGGTCAAGTCATCAAGCATCGAGATATCTCTTGGATTCCCGACTACCATGTTACCTTGGCCAATATATGGGACGCAATTGTCGAGGGTGAGAAGCGACGACTGGGGGTCGACGAAATTGACGAGCACCAGCTGATGCAAACCTTTCACAGAGATGAAGAGCCCGCGGCTTAGGAGGAAGGTAGACGCCTTATCCACGAGGAAATGGAGAGTGAGAAGAGCAGGCTCAAGGGTAAAGATAAAGTTGGTGAGAGATCGAGTTCGATAGTAGAGCCCAGAACCTCTGAAGTTGAGGGATATAATCCTGATGATCCATTGATCCCCTTGGCACCTACTCCTCTGATTGTAGGGACAACCAGTACAAGTCTGGGAGATGAGTCAGCCGAAGGTATCTCCACATTTTCTCTACAGTTCATTAAAGCAATCGTAACTTGTCGTCGTCTCATGGGACAGTCAACTGACATGGCCACATCTCCTCCCGATTTCCTAACCCTTATTTCTAATGGTGTACGTACCAAAGTGGTCGAAAAGGGTGCAGAGGAGAAGGCAGAGACTGAGAGGGTTGAGATTCCCCCAAGTTCTGGTATCGAAGCTTCCGAGGTCTCAAAGCAAACTGGGGGCTCAACCAGTGATAGAGTTACAATGGCACCCGTGGAGCCTGGCGCTGGCGCTCCTACAGACGCCGAGATCATTGCTGCTCTGCGTGACTCAAACGGCGGTCATGGAGATGGGGAAGAGGAGGTAGAAATCAATGACGAGGCCAAGGGTGATGATAGCAAAACCTTAGCTGACATACAAACTAGGAAGGAGAAACAGTTGGCTCTTAAGAGGGAGGAACAAAATCCTGTGTTCGTGACCCCTATTTCTGAAATTGACCCCAAAACCGGGTTGGTTATAAGATTCTCTTCTAGATCGATAATTTCACGGCTTGCCTCTGAACCCTCCAGTCCTTCTCCGGAGGCCCTTGTCGACAAGAGGAAGAGGAAGAAAAGCGACTGCTCCAGTATAGATAAAGAGGAGTTAGAGAAACAGAAGAAGGACAAGAAATCAAAGCCATCTCCCAAGCGCAAATAGAATGCAGCTATCGGCTCATGTTTTAGTTTTAGGATTTCTTTTGGCCAAAAGATGTAGTCGTGAGATTGGCCCTCTCTTTTTGCTTAGTTTTTTGTATATTCATTTCCAGTAAATAAGGACCTATTTCTTTTGCATCATAGTGTTCCTGCAAATTCATCGTGTTAGCAAAGTTTAAGTAATCATAATTGAAGCTTTCATAGTTAAATGTTAAAGTTGTAAGTAACGATCATTAATTATAACGGAAACAGTCATCGGGAAATACATGTGCTAAGTAATTGTGTAATAATGCACGTATACATTCCTAATTGATCGTCATTGTAGTGCCTGGCCAGGGCGTGTTGGCGATTGATTAGAATTATATTCGTACTACCCCGATTTTTCCATGGGGTAGGGGTAAGCATTATTTGGTTAAACCAAATAAACCAACCGAACCAATTTATTTTGGTCGGTTTGGTTTGGTTTTGAAACTAAATCGGTTTGGAAAAATATTTATTTTGGTTATCAGTTTAACCAAATTAACCGAATTTTTATTAGATTTTAAACATTTTCAACATTATAATAAATAATTTAAGTTAGATTAGTTCTCCAAGTAAATTTTAATCATTATGCATGTGTCAAAATTACTTTTAGGAGGCATAAGAATCATAAATAATAATATCTAATCATATAGTTATGATTTATTTCAAATTATAGTTAATAATATAATCATAAGGTCTAAAATATTTTTAGTTCGGTTAAATCGGATAACCAACCGAACCAACCAAACTTAATTTGGTTGGTTTGGTTTGGTTTTCATTTTTATCGGTTTTAGTTTGGTTTGACAATTTTCATGATCGGATAAACCGAACCAACCAAACGCTCACCCCTACCATGGGGTAATGGTCCTTGTGGCGCTAAGCCTCTAGCGCTTTCATACTCTGCCGATCCTTCAGCGGGTTAGAGTTTGCGTGGCACTAAGTCTCTAGAGCCTTTAGACTCTCCCGATCCTTCAATGGGTTAGAGTTCGAGCTTGATTTTTGGTCTGCTCACCGATCCTTCAGCGGGGAAAAAGTTCTGGGGGAGCTAAGTCTCTAGCGCCTTTATACTCTCCCGATCCTTCAGCGGGTTAGAGTGTTGACAATGCGGTTTTATCATGGTGCACCTGCACGCCTCGGGGACGTCATCTTCACGTCCTTCATATTCTCTCCCTAATCTCGGGAGTTAAGTTGTAATGCAATTTACCCTGCTGTATCTTTTGAAACTTTAATCATCGCGAACTTTCCGATTTGCCGAACGGTATTTTGAATTAATTGTTTTGAGATTACTACATAAATTTAAAACAATTTCCTGAAATGGTAACAATATATATATTGATCAAAATAAAAGAGTAGATAAGAAATGGTACAATAAGGGTAAATAACACACAACATTTTTATAGTGGTTCGGTCGAATCATGACCTACGTCCACTTTATAATCTTTTGTTCAAATAACTAGACTGTTCTTAGGCAAGTCGAGCCTTTTTACATGGTTCTAAAAATAAAAGAATAAAACTGACACTTTTTATGTCAGGCAAAGCCGCAAATGCTGGGCATTCCACACTCTGGGGATTTCTTCTCCATCTACGGTCACTAGCTTGAAGGTTCCATTATCAAGCCTTCGTAAAATGGAGTACGGTCCTTCCTATTTCGGGCCCATATGTACCGGGGGTGGAAAGACACGTTCTAGAACCAAGTCTCCGGGTTCGAATGTGCGAGCTCGGACTCTTCTGTTGTAGTACCGAGCTACTTGTTGTTTATGCCTCAAGGCACATAAGTCGGCTTCGTCCCTTTTTTCCTCAATCATGTCCAGGGATTCAAGGAGCAACTCATTGTTAGTCATCGGGTCGTAATAAATGATGTGATGGGATGGTACTTCTAACTCGACTGGAATAACTGCTTCAGCTCCGAAAGCTAGGGAAAACGGGGTGTGACCCGTTGCCGACTTGTACGTTGTTTTGTAGGCCCATTGTAACACCCCACCTCCGCTAGGGTCACTCACAAAGGGAATGCACTAGTTTTGGTGGAGTATTATCTAGGTAAACATACACAGAGATATCACAAGCTAGAGCATAAATAAAGCAGCGGTAGAAATTAAAAACCAAATTTTTATTACTTTCAAGAAAAGAGTCAAAACCCCATATATCCAAGGTACAAATTATTCCATTACATCAAGTTCCAAATAAAGAAGCATAAACTTAAGATAACAAAAGTAAATTATTCCCCATAAATAGCAGAAGCAGCCATAGAATAGCTCAAGACCAAACTGTACATGAGCTGTCAGAAAGCAAGCTAAATCCAAGCTAAGAGATAGTGTTTCCTCCCTGAGAACATGGGGGGAAATGAAAGAAAAAGAGGCGAAAGGAAAAGGGTCAGTCATAAGACTGGTAAGCCATAGTGACTTTCAGTATAATAACTAGTAAAGGTAGTATGACATGTGAAAACTGGATTTAAATATAAGGTTGATAATAGGACTTGTATGACAATTAAGACAACAAGATAAGTCAAGTCTAGCATCGCATATTCAAGGTTCGCTGCACCAACTGTACTAGTGTTCTAACCCATGTCAAGTATTAATCATGAAATGATCCCTTGGCCTAGTATCATGAAGTGACCCATTACAGGGTCCTATGGTACGATCTACTAATCGATCGGCTCCCTACAAGTTCTAGCTCGTCATGTGTCTGTGTCATACGGCCCTATCCTTAAATGTAGTTACTTGTGCTAGGTCCACCATAGGGTGTATTAATCCCTATGGTGCCAACCACCGACACGAATCAAGCACGCACGGTGTAAACCTACGGGTGCCCAATGCCTGCTTTTTCAACTTCGGGCTACGTGCACGATCATAGTCCGCCTGAACCTACAATGGCGCACCTACTCAGCCGTCGTTATGGTCGCTTACAATCAGCCCAGTAATCGTGCCCCACCCTGCCTAGTCCCAGGGTATCGTGATACATCTAAGTGGGTTACTGCTGAAAAGGACAGCGTAACTAGGGTTTTTAATGGGTTAAGTTTTGTCATTCAAATTCGTGACTTAACCCTATCCAGATCGTGTATCAAGTTGGTTAAGTGTGTTCGAGCGGTTCATGACTTAACCCTATCAAATCATCATGTCAAGTTGGTTAAGTATATTCAAGTGGTTCATGACTTAACCCTATCATGTGGCATTAATTCATTGATGCACCCCAACCTCTCACATTAGACTAATTGTTGTGGTCACTGGATTTGCCGGGAGGTTCCGGGCAGATTTACACCATAACATAGTCTAACCTCGGGTTTTGTGTGCGATATGACCAATTACTCACATTGGATCCTATTGTTTGCAGTCACTGGATTCGCCGGGCGGTTCCTGGCAGATTTACACTGCAAACTCAACCCAACCCCGAGTTGGCCATTTTCAAGTTTATCTAAGTGTCATGCCCAGATTCAAGTTTCGAGTCTAAATTCATGTCAAGTTATCAGGTCATGTTTCATGTCAAATCGTGTCAAGTTCATGTCCATATCCAGGTTCAAGTTATAATAACGTTCATGTTCAAAGCCAATTCATGTTTTACCTGATCTACCCAAATCGTATTCCCATCGCACATAAACTCGAATTGATACAAATAAATCTAATTAGGGAATAACATAAAAAGGGATGGGTATAAGGTGGCAAAAGTGATTACTAGCATAGCGTGGTATGACTTGAGATAAATGATTATAACAATACTGGCATATGGAATATCGGCCTCAAACATAAAGATTCCAAATCTAGTAAAATAAGGTACTAGTCAAGTTAACAGTGACATAACGTGATAGTCATGGTAATGGTTGACATAAGGTGATAGTCATAAACTTGTGACTAATAGCAGATTCAACACTGTAGGCATGATAATATGAGGGGTTTTTCTTTTTGATTTAAAACATGAATGGGCCCCAAATCAATGTCATAGTAATATACCTAAAAGTCAAGATCCAAGATGAACAAGCATGGATGTAAAACAGTCATCATACACAGGACCAATTTCAATTTACAACATATTCATATTACATTTACAGTTTAAATCTAAAAGTAACTGGGGCTTAAAGATCGTGGTTCGAGAATTAGAAAAAGAGAGTCGATGTTGAATCTTTATATGCTTAGTCAAGTCCTAACAGAAATCCCCAAATCAGAAATTCTCTTAACGTAGTTTCGACATAGAAGAAGTAGTCTCTTTCTCTAACTTTCCAACCAGAATTAGAGCAGCATAAGGTCAGAGAGAATTTTGTGTAGAGAGACTAGTGTTAGGGGCTGTTTATATAGGGTCAGGTCAACGAAGACAGAAACGAGGCCAGAAACATCAAAGTGAATCCAGCTTCAAAAGTAGGCTCGGCCACCAGGTCGACCCCTAGGTCGACACTATGGTCGACCTGGTCCTGGGCAGGTCGACTACATAGTCGACCCCCAGGTCGACCTGGTCCTAGGCGGGAAATTTTCCACTCAATCCATTCTGAGATTTGAATTTCGAAATTTGAATTCGAATTCTGAGCTGTTTTGAACTTGAAAACTTCTGAAAACTTCGAAAGGTCATAACTTAGTCATACGGACTCCGATTTTTGAAAACTCGGACTCGTTTCAAGCAGAATTTCGAGACGAACGCAATGGCGTAACCCGTTTCCCTTGATTCTTATTTAAAAATTAATTCTGCCTTGATTTATAGTTATAACACGTTATAAAAATACGGGTTGTTACATTCTACCCCTTAAAGGATTTCGTCCCCGAAATCTCTAAGTTAGGGAGGATGTCTCCTACCATCCATCATCCATCTACTCAAAGCATCATCCACAAGCAACCATTGTCCTTAAAAAGGTTTCTAGTGTTGTATGAACATATGCACAAAGTGTGTGTATATGTACTTATCTAATGCAGATGATCAAGTGGTTACTGATTTAGTGAATCTCCTTAATGCAAAATATGTTAGTGTAATGAATCCAACATGTATGAAAATTCCTAACATAGTTTATAATCTCTACATGAGTGCACAAACATTCATTCATATGCAACATCCAAGTGATAGCATAACAAGTTCCATCCATGTACAAGTGTAAGCACCCATGCATATGCAACATGAAAATGTGACTGAGCCGATCTAGTGCCTAATGTGTGTCATGCATCCACTAGCAATCACTTGGAAACACTTGTAATCATTTGCAAACATCAACCATAACATGATTCAATCACATGTTTACATCCATATGGTTCTTACTAAGGTTCTCAAGATATGATCAAGAAGATAACAAGACAAACGTAGGTAGTAGAAGCATGATACGAAAAAGGTTTTCAAGTTTATAGGAAAAAGAGATCGAGAATGTACCCTCAAAAAGAAATGGGTAAAGCGCGCGTATCTTCTCTTCGGTTTCCCAAGTTGCGTTTTCTTGGGCTTCACTCCACTGCACTTTAACTAGCTTGACTTCTCGATTCCTTAGCTTTTTAATCTCCGTCCCCAAGATACGAATCGGAATTCGCCTCAATGTTGCCTCTTTTTCCACTTCTACATCTTCAAGGATGCTTGGCTCAACCACTTCGGCCGACTCATGCAAGCACTTACGGAGATGCGAGACGTGAAAGACATTGTGTACTCCAGTTAACTTCTCGGGTAAGTCTACCTTATAGGCCATCCGTCCAATCCTCTCAGCGATAGGGAACGGTCCTATGAACCTTGGTGCAAGCTTTCCAACTGCTCCAAAACGAACTACATTGCATAACGGAGAAACTTTTATAAAGACCATATCTCCGACTTCGAACTCTAGGTATGTCCTTCTCTTGTCCGCATAAGATTTCTGTCTATCTTGGGCCGTTTTCATCCGTCTTCGTATTAACTCAACCTTCTCAGAAGTGTCTCTTATCATGTCAGGGCCATCTGTCTGTCGTCTCCGACCAACAAGTTGGCGATTTGCATGGTCTTCCATACAGGGCTTCGAACGATGTCATTCCGATGCTAGCTTGGTAACTATTATTATATGCAAACTCCACAGAGGAAGATGGTCTTCCCAAGTGCCACCAAAGTCAAGAATGCATAGCCTCAGGAGATCTTCTAGTACCCTATTTACCCTTTCGGTTTGTCCATCCGTCTGTGGGTGATAGGTCGTGCTTAAACTCAGTCGTGTACCCATTTCTTCTTGCAGACTATTCCAAAATTGGCTAGTGAAAATCGGGTCACGATCACTAACTATACTAGAAGGAACCTCGTGCAACCGTACTACCTCTCGAAGGTAAATAGACGCTAGCCATGATGCGGTCCTCTTTCTTTTCACCGGAATGAAGTGAGCACTTTTCGTGAGTCTATCAACTATGACCCATATGCTAGTATTTCCCTTCCTTGACCTAGGAAGTCCTTCCACGAAATCCATCGAGATACTCTCCCATTTCCATTGTGGAACCTCCAAAGGATGTAATAGCCCATCGGGCTTCTTCGACTCGGCCTTTACTTGTTGGCACACCATGCACTTCGAAACGAACTCTGCCACGTCCTTTTTCATTCCACCCCAAAAGAAAATGCGTTTCATATCTCTGTACATCTTATCCCCTCCAGAATGTATGGTCATCTTCGAGTGATGCGCCTCTTCGAGAACTTCCCTTGCTAGGTCTCCCACTTGTGGGACACATAGCCTTCCATCGCGCCTTAGTCATCCCTTGTCATCTATGGCATATCTACTGAGGTGACTTGACGTCTCACATCTAATCAGCTTGTCCATGATTTCGACTATCTGTGGGTCTTCCTTCTGTGAAGTCCCTACTTGATCTAGAAGTGTAGGTCTTAACTCAAGAGATGCTAACGTAGCAGTCAATGACTCAACAGCAGGTGTAAAATCAAAGGTTGCTATAAACTCAAGGCTTTTCCTTTCAACAAACAAGGGGCTCAAAGTCAACCTTTTTCTACTTAGCGCGTCCGCCACCACATTACCCTTGCCAGGGGTACAAGCTATATCGAAGTCAAATGGTGCCAAGAATTCCATCCACTGCTGTTGTCTCATATTCAAATCTTTCTGTGAGAAAAGTTATTTAAGCGATTTGTGGTCGGTATATAGCTCGAACCTCTCCCCAAGAAGATAATGGCGCCAAGATTAAAGTGCAAAAACAATCGCGGCCAACTCCAAGTCATGTGTGGGATAGTTTTTCTCATGAACCTTAAGTTGTCTGCCCCCGTAGCATATTACTCTTCCTTCTTGCATTAGGACAGCGCCTAATCCCATGTCGCACGCATCTGTGTACATGGTAAACTTCTTACCTCCATCGGGTAATGCCAAAACTGGAGCTGTGGTGAGGGCTCTCTTAAGTCTCTGAAAAGCAGCGTCACACTCTATGTCCCATGCAAAAGCTAGGTTCTTCTTTGTTAACTTAGTAAGAGGGGCTGAAATCTTAGCGAAGTCCTTAATGAACTTCCTGTAGTAGCCCGCCAAACCGAGAAAGCTCCTCACCTCCGTTGCATTCTTAGGAATTTTCTAGTCCTGTACCGCAACTACCTTTGCAGGGTCCATGGCCATGCCTTGCTTAGAAACTACATGCCCAAGGAACCGAACTTCCTTCCTCCAAAAATGGGAATTGGAGAACTTAGGCTTTAACTGGTGTGCTCTAAGTGTTTCCATGACTTCGTTGAGATGTCTAGCATGCTTTTCTTCATCTTTTGAGAAGATCAAAATATCATCCACGAAAACTACCACAAACTTGTTAAGGAACTTCCGAAACACCCTACTCATCAAATCCACAAAGTACGCAGGTGCATTCGTTAACCCAAACGGCATGACGAGCCATTCGAAGAACCCATCTGGAGTCCTAAACGCAGTTTTGTCAATGCTATCCTCAGCCACTCTAAGCTGATGAAATCCTGTGGCTAGATCGAGTTGAGAGAAAACAGATGCTCCCACAAGCTGGTCAAACAAATCGTCGATTCTTGGTAGTGGGTGCATATTCTTCTTTGTCAGCTTGTTTAACTCACGATAATCTACGCACAGACGAAGCGATCCATCCGCCTTAGTAGCGAATACCACTGGAGCAGCCCATTCAGAAATGCTTCGTCTTATGAAATTTTTCTCAAGCAACTCGTTAACTTGTTTACTGATCTCTCTTCTTTCTCGCGGGGCCATGTTCCTAACGGGCAATGAAACTGGCTTGGCATTATCAACAAGATAAATTTGGAAGTCTATCTCACATTTAGGAGGTAACTCCCTCACTTCATCAAAGACATATGGATATTCTCGGACCACTCTTACAGATTGAAAATTATCGTCGGACTAGTCAAGGGATTCAAGATAACACAACATGACCAAACCCTTAGGGTTACAAGAAATTTTAAGGGTATTACCGAGGCGAGTCATGAGCCTTACTACCCTTCCTTCACAATAAAGAATGGCTCCATAATTGGACAGCCAATCCATACCTAGGATCAAGCCGTATCCCATAAATCCGAGAACATAAGCATTACACGTGAATTCTACGCTTAAGATAGAGATCCTCATATCCACACACATCATAGATAAATGGGTGGAGCCCCCAATTGGATTTGAAACTATAACGGGATCCTCAACCAGACTAGTACTTAGGTGTAGATTTTCAACAATATCAGAAGAAATAAATGTATGCGATGCGCCAGAGTCAAATAAGGTTCGAACAGGAAAGTCAGAAATGTAAACAAGGCTTTCTACGGAAATATTACTACCTCTGTCAAGAGCTGGAGTGGTGTTGAGAGCATGCAACTGCCCTCCAGAAGGTCCTGCTCACTGGGTCTGCCCTTGCCTCTGCCCTTGCTTCTTAGGGAAATCCTTGCTGATGTGTCCAGTATCTCCACAATGAAAGCATTCACCCAACTTCCTCTTCTTCTTTCTACAGTCTTTAGCTAGATGTCCCGTAATTCCACAAAAGTTGCACTTTCTCGTCTCACGCGGTTTGTTGTTTCTCTTGTTATTCTTGTTATTCTTATTGCCCCCCTTCATGGAGTCAACTTTCTTATTCTGAGTCTCATTAGGCTTAACCTCCTTCTTGATATTCTTGTCTTCCTCATGTAGTAGAGCCATATCCACCAAGCTTTCAAAGGTTGCCCCCATGGGTATATGAGTTATGGCCAAATTGTGTAGTGGCTCGTTCAATCCTCGAGCAAAGCGTATAGCCTTCTTCTGGGCTGTGTTGACCAAATCCAAACCGAACTGAGCAAGCTGATTAAACTTATTCACGTACTCCCTAACAGACATGTCGCCTTGCTTGAGTGCTAGGGACCTCTCCATCTGAAGGTTCTCTTTTGGTGATGATAAGAATTTGAGCCCAAACCTCTCTCTAAAGTCTGCCCAAGTCTCAACTGGCCTGGTAGCGTTGGTGACTTCCCACCAAAATGCAGCTTCCTCTTTCAACAACCATGTTGCC